>CM070634.1:36614058-37814058 GCA_036346255.1 Ampelocalamus luodianensis | reverse complement strand
ATAGACCCAACGCAGACGGTTCCAAAAAGAACCCGTCTGTGATGGGGTGTCTACTCTAGCCTGTTTTGTAGTAGTGATGGTTCAAAAACCATCTATGATGATGGTTCTGAACCGTCTATGATGACCCTATCTGTAGTAGTGACAGTCCAAGGGTCTTTGGGAGACACTCGAATGAGCGCGTCAGCAAGTGGATGCATTTCGTGCTGATGATCACGAACCGTCCGATGTCGCCGCCGCCTACGAAGTTTTGAAGACGGAGATAGCGGCCTACCTCCACCACAAGAAAAACTTTGTTTATTTAGGTTTCTATTTTTTTAAATCTTTGTAAGAAGCGACTGGCTATACTGTTTGGCCATATGTAAATTCCAAAATAAAAAAAATCTAGTTTGGAGGTGATCGAATTACTATATATGTTGAACTATATATATAGTTCACAGACGGTTTAGTGGAACAAATATCCGTCTGTGATATATATGTATCATAGTTAAAGCAAATTTTCAGCAGTATTTAAATGACAAAATTGACATATAAACATGTAATTTCTTCATGTCATGTGTAAATGTATACATGACAATATATATGCTCAAAACATAGAACTTTGAACAACCATATCACAGACGGTTTCGTAATAGAGCCGTCAGTGATATGGTCTCATATCACAGACGGTCTATTATGGAACCGTCTGTGATATGGTTGTTCAAAGTTCTATGTTTTGAGCATATATATTGTCACTGATATGAGACCATATCACTGACGGTTCTATTATGAAATCATCTGTGATACTTATCACAGACGGTTTCATAATAGAACCATCTGTGATATCTCTTTATAAGTAGGAGCCCACTAGGGTTTGCTCCCTAACTCATCACTCCCCAGCGCCATTACTCTCGCCCGTTTCCCTCCCCACCTCGACGCCACCGTTGCTGCACGAAGCCTCCTCCCCGACGGTCGCACCTTCTCCCCAACCCCGTCGTCGATGCCACCCTTGTTCCCGTCACCATCGATGTTGTTGTCGTCTCCCCAGCGCACGTTACCTTATCGTTCCTCCCCCATCCGGCTGCGCAAGCGCGTCCTCCCTCTCCACCGACCTCAGCCTCGACTACCTCACCACCGATACCGACAACATTGAGGTAAGACAGATATATCACCTATTGGTTTGCGCTGTTGGTATTCATGTGAACCGAGCTGCAATGTGGACACCCTTGGCCTTGCTGTCTTGCCCTTTGTGATTGATGGCTGGATGGATGGATCTGGAGGTGGGGAATAGGGTTGTGTTCGGGTGACTACTGGTGCTGCTAGTTTTGGATAGATTCTATTAGGTTGCTTAATATGTTAATCTGGCACAATCACTGATTTTTGTATGCTCTGTGTGATTTGTCTGTGCCTAGCACTAGAAGGTATTGCAAATTTGTATGCTCTGTTGAACTGCTCAATGATGTTAATAGTCTTATGCTGAAATTGAATTGATAATTAGTTCATATTTGAGCTCTAATGAATTGCTAATTGTTGTCACTTTGATCTTTAGTTTATCAGTCTGTACTCATACAAATTTATACATTCTGATATACAATTGAATTGCTAACTGATATCACAAATGCAATTGGATGTGATATTGTGTATAGATTGTGTGTCTTTTAAATGACCTGAAGGATTCACATGTTTATATGTAAATTATGCCTTTTAAAATTGCTATTTCATTCCAAAACAAGATCAAATGAGTTAAAAACTACTACAACACCTCTTCACCTGCCTCTCGCCATTTATTTCACCTTTGTCTGTGTAACCGTGTTCATGCCGGTGAAGTTCTCCGTTGCGTTCCAGGTACATCCTACCATTCTATTCCTAATCTCTTCTCTATAAGTCTATAAGTGTCCAAGCAATGGTTGCTTGTGCCTTTAAAACTGTTTCATATATTATATATATATATATATATATATATATATATATATATATATATATATATATATATATATATATATATATATTGTATGGTACTCACTGAGTACGTACTCCCACCTCTCATATACCACTTAAATGGTATGATGATACCTCTTTATCAATTTGAGTATACTCCAATAATGATTATAAGATACCCCAAAGTGAGTTACATGAAAAGTTTTATGAAAATCCACTTTTTATACCAAAATCCGTGTATATACTTCTTTTATGTATGAAAAAGGGTATATAGCAAAAATCAAAGGCTCCAATGAAAATTTTCCAATCAAGTCACATTGGAGTATCTTATAATTGGTATTCAAGTATGCTAAACGTGATAAAAAAGTATAATATATTCATTTAAGTGGTATATTAGAAGTGGGAGTACATACTCCCGGGAGTACTATATATATATATATATATATTATTCGTAGCCCCTCAGCCACTTTCAGGGGGTCGTCCAAGCAGCATGAGGAGGATTGGATAGCCAACCACATGCATCTTCATCGAGCCCCTGCAAGTACAAGAAGCATGGTGGCCAGGAGAGCGCGTAGACATCCAATTAGAGCTCAAATATGAACTAATTATCAATTCAATTGCATATTACCTGGATGTCCAGACGCTCTCCTAGCAGCCATGCTTCTTGAGCTGGCAGGGGCTCGATGAAGTTGCCTGTGGTTTCTGTCCAATCCTCCTCATGCTGCTTGGACGACCCCCCGAAAGTGGCTAAGGGACTATGAGCAATATATATATAAAGCCAGTTTTAAAGGCACAAGTAACCACAGCTTGGACACTTATAGAGAAAAGTAATCACAGACGGTTTCAGCTACAAACCGTCTGTGATACATGTCGGGACCCAGAATTACGATTCTGGAACCCTCTGTGTATACTGCACTAGTCCAGGATCACGCTAGTGCACACAGGGTTAACATAGGTAAATACCGATCCACACAAGCGATAAATAAAGTAAACGATTAGTTTGAATAACAAATAAGGGTTTTGACCTTATGGTCGAGTTTACACTTATTAAGCCACGCAGGGTTAACAAAGAATAAAACAAAGAATGAACGGAAAAAACTCCAAACAGATCCCACCAATTCACCACGTGCAACCGATCGGGATCCGCACTTAACGATCAACAACCTTGGCGAACTCCTCCTCGAAAGCGGCGAGACTCCTCCTCTCTCAGAGGTTTGGGCGCAAGTTTTACAACAAGCGTGAGTACACAACCGCATTTCGCAAATCATACCACAGAATGCAATGTATAGATGCAGACTTATTCCAAAGAAAAGGGCTTCTGTGGTTCTTTTGCATAAAAGCAACATTTGCAATTGAATACGAATAATAGATTGAAAGCATAATTCAAAACAAATAGACAATATTAATTTGACAGTTGTTTCCACAAAGACACACGGCTAAACAGATTATTTCACATAGCCATATGATTGAGGTCACACAGCTCCCATCCCAACATTTTATGAAAGCTACCCCTCGTGTGAAATCCCCGAGCATGTCCATGACCGCAGACGCGGCTATTCAAATAGATGGATTTAACACTCTGCAGAGATTGTACACTTTACCCACAAGATACAACTAGTGTAGCAAGCACTAATCATAACAAAACGGTTCAGAAACTTCATCTCAAACATTGACATTCCCAGTGTGCTTACAAACCGCTATGCCAACCCAAACGGCGCTTTGGCATAACACACACCGACGATGTGGAAGCGACGATCGTCCCGCGATGCAACCACTAAGTAGTCACACCTCTACCCTGTCACAAAGCCTAACCTATCCACCTGAACATCAATGCCGAGAATCCATAACTTACTAAGTTAGGCCCGTCCCATACCTGCATGTGGTCGCAAAGAAGGCTCGATTCAATGACGCACAAAGTTAAGTCCTTAATTGACCAAGGCAAGACTTCCATGTTCTAACTAAGTCACAAAGATTATCATTCCCATCACAAAGCCCACCATATCACACGCCTTCCACCACTTGCCTCGCCTAAATCCTTTACCACCCAGTTGGTTTTAGTGCAACACATGCCATCCACAAAGTAATAGCACACAAGACACACGCTTTTATCACATAGTTCCATAGTCACTTAGTCATATTTAATAATTGCAACTTTCATGAGATGTGAGACTCGTAGCATGGCTAAGCAATTGTACTCGCATCTAACCAACCCACGTTGGTGCTACAATATTACCAACTGATAACCAATCTAGGGTGACAAGGGATTATGACATACAAGGCCAAGGTGTGATAACAAATTTGGATAATAACTATACCCAAAGCATTTAAATACATAATTAAAATAGAATGCAGTACTTTGAAGTAAAGAAATTTGAAAACTGGGTTCAAGATGTTCAAAGGTATGACTTGCCTTGGAAAAGGTCTATGTACTGGTCTTGATCTTGGGGTGCTCCTCCTTCCACAAAATTCCCCGACGAATCGACGTCTACTCAAAAACAAAAAAAATAAACAAAACAAATAAATAACAGAGGCAAAACAAGCTCCAAAAATTAAATAAAAATCTCAGATAAAAAGAGCTTGAATTTAGACAAATTTAGAAATTTGAATGGGCTCAATCGAGTTAGGATGCAAACGTTATGAGCTCGGAAGTTTAAATCTAAAAGAAACCCTAATTTGATTTTCTGCATTTCGAATTATTTCTCAAGAAACATCGGATTATTGCGCAACGCCGACGTCATCCGAGGACGTCGGACGGGATGAAAATTGGTTCGACAGTGGGACCCACATGTCGCTGGTTTCGTGCACCGTGGACCAAGTCCACGCGAGATGGATCTAGGTTAGGTTGCGAGGTGGCACGCGGCGCCGATCGGCGGCCGACGCGGCGCCACGAGACGACATGGAGGCGGCGGCTGACGGGGCGGGTGACTGGGCGACACGCGGGCGAAAAGGCCGACGTGGCAGCGAAGGTGGCGGTGACGTGGATGACAGCAAGGGTGGTGGCGCTCGGGTCCCGACGGTCTCGGCGAACGGCGGCTCGCCGGCGGCGACGGGTGGCACCAGGAGGTAGAGGGCGAGACGGGGATTACACCGGTGTGCTCACACGTGCTCGGAGACGACCCAGATGACCGGCGGCGACGATCGGGCGGAGGTTCGACCATGGGCGCGGCGGATCTGAGGCTCCGGCAGGTTTGCGGCGAAACCGAGGTCACCGAGAGGTAGCCCTCGATTGTGCGAACTCGAAGAAGGCGGTGGCGAGGCTTGAACGGCTCTGACGGCGACGCACGAGCTCAACGAAGTTGCGGTGGCACCAAGCTTTCTTCGTCGATTTCCGGCGGCTAGGGTTTCGTTCTCAGGCGCTGGCGGCTGGGGAAGGGATGCGGAAGCCAAGGGGGTCCTCTCCCTTTTATACACAGCCGCCAGGAAGAGTCCGAGGCAAAGACGGCGAAGAAACAACCGTGCAGCGGCGAGGATAAGGAAAGAGAAGAGTCCGGGTTGGAGACGAAGAACAGTACCCAGGGCGGGTCCCACACGTTAGCGACAGAGGCTCGGACGCGGCCGCATCGCACACGACTCCGCGGGCACCGACAGGTGGGGTCGGGAGCGCGCGCAGGAGGAGAGAGAGGGGTGCGGGCTGCGGGGTTTGTGGGCCGGCGGCAACAGGGAGATGGGCCGGAACCAAAGGGATTCGGCCCGAGACTATTTCTGAGATTTTAAATAGTTTTTCTAATTTAGAAAATACCAGAAATTCAAATAAGCAATAGAAAATAGCAAATGAACTCAGAAAAAATCTAGAAAATATATCTGAGCACAAAGAACCCAAATAAAATAGTTTTGGCTATTGTTCAACTTGGGATTATTCACATTAAAGGTTTTTTATTATAAAGTCCAATATTAAGCTTTTGAGTTTAAATTCAAATAAATCCAAATGGTGAATTTTTCCCTACTAACTATTTAAAAGATTTTTAAGCTCAGAAAATTGGGATGTTACAATACATAAGCTATCACATACAGTTTAAGCTACAAACTGTTTGTGATAGGAAACTATCATAGATGGTTCTGAGTTAATAACCGTCTGTGATAGTCTGCATCACAGACAGTTCGAAAACCATTTGTGATGACCTCATATCATTACTGACCCATAAACTCAGACGGCTCACAAAATCTTTTGTGATGACGTTTTTCAACCATCTGAGAAGACCTTTTCTGTACTAGTGTTGATGAGGACATCCCTTTCCATGATACAACCATACCCAGTACTGCCACCCCTCAAGTTGACATATAAGGACCAATTAATAGAGCATGTACTCGTCACCTCAATTATCAGGTAACTTCATTTCTTGGAGTGCACTCACATTTTATGAACTCCATGATGCTGCCTAAAGATGTTATTATCCTCAGGAACCAAGGTCCTTGTATGGGAGAGGGAGATGGGAGCACGAAGACCTGGAGCACTAATTGTGGAGATGAGCTAAAGAATGTTTATTTCAAGACTTTGAAGCCACCATGAGATGACATTAGAGCTAGCCGAACCATACATAGTTCCACATTAATTATTTCGACCAAACACAGTATTTATAATATTTTTAGTTGTTGTGCCTTTGTCTGGTGCTATGCCACCTAAGTGTTGGGTCTGGCCCATGTAATCAAATCACCCACCTTGGCTGCACCTCCCTAGGGCGTCCACCTCCTTGGCCACCGCCCCTAGGGCGCCCACCTTTCTTGGCCGCACCTCCTCATATAGGAGCCACCACCCCTCTGCTTAAATTGGCTTTTGTTAGATTGAAGTTTAGCCAATGCTACTTTGTACATTGTCCTCTTGTTCGATGATTACAACAACGATGTTGTCTTCGGAACCCCACTTTTCAATATCAAGTTTATTCCTATTTGTAATTTCAGATTGCTTATCTCCCTTGTTCTTCGATTGCTTACAAAAATTGATCTTTGTGATAAGGTCGATCGTGTTTCTAGCAAGGTTGATAACAATCTCGGAGTTGGTTCAGCGATTGCCGAATATATTGGTCCTGTACGATTGATAGCCGAATCATGGGGGTTGTCTCCCAAATCGAATTGTCCTTCTCATCGAAAGATCAAGACACCATTCATCGCATCAGGTGGTATCTGAGCCAGGTTGATCGGTGAGAAATTTCCAGTTTAATACTTTACCTATAGTCCACAAAAGCCCCCCCCCAAAAATTAGGGTTAGGTCATCTTGTCGAAACCAATCCGTGCCCTGCAATTTTCTTCTCAATATTTTGCATCATTGAATTCTTGGTTGCATTGTCGTGTCAAGTTACTGATTTCTAGTTTTAGTTGGTGTCTAGTTGGTCATTGTCTAGTTTGCATCTGTTGTGCATTGTTTCCTGTCGTAGGTCATAATCACCCTTGCATCTTGATCCTTATCACAAGAATCACAACACCTTCTATCACAGTAACCAAAGCGCCCTGCTGTTGCTGCAATCAATCACTGCCCACAGCCCACAAATTGCTGGCGCATTGCTGCCAACCTTCCTTGCCACGCCACACCATCCCCTGCCGCGTCCACCTTTGCTTCTGCCGCGTCATACTACAACACCTGTCACCGCTACATGGCTTTGCCACAGCAACCATATTCTATCGCACCTTTTATCCTAGCTGCTGCCGCGCGGCTTGCCTCTTTGCTGGCCACTGCCATAAGAAGAAAGGAAAAGCCAACCCTAGCACTACTTGGTTTCGGACAGGAGCAAGAATAAAAGGGAAGCACTTGCTCTAGTGGTTTCGGTTTTCAAGAGAAGAAAAAGGAAAGGTTCCATCCCTAACCTAATTCGGTTTTGCTACGGTGCGAAAATAATAGGATTCGGGTTTTCAATAGTGTCCGATTCCTAACATACAGTGCAATAGTAAGTTTTTGGCCCTTGTAGCTCTTATGCTTGCGTTTTCTGAGGTATAAAAAAAGAAAAAAAGAAGAGAAAAAATAGAGAAGAAAAATAGAAGGACAAAAAAATACATAGACCTTAGGGAATTGCATTTCTTTCTTAGTAGGGCTCCTTTTACACTTTGCTTCATAGGCTTTGATTAGCTAGCTTTTTCTAGGCTAGGATCAGCAATAGTGACTAGTACTTTGAGCAATTTTTCAACTTGCATTTACTGATTTGACTGTTGCTAATCCTTATTACCATATTGAAGCCTATCCTAGCTCCACCTTCTACCATTGTACAGGTACCATTTGCTTGTAATCGTTTTGTCAATCTTCGGAGAGCGTTTGACACCGACATTAATTGCTGGTCATCACCTGTAAGAATTGGTAATAACTTGGTATAAGCTTGAGTGTGAGCGACCTTTGAACCTTCAACACCTAGTAGTTGATAGGGGCATATACACTGTGATTCGTTCCTTGTTTTCTACTAACAATGGCATGTTTCACTGACCACTCCAAGGAGGAAAACTCTCTGACACCTCGTATGAAGGGAATCGTACAACACTCCACACGCTTGCTGAATCGAAACTCCGAGCGTCTTGAGGGCGCTCTTGAGGGTACCAACAATGCTATTGCTGCCATCAACGCACGTGTGGAGCAATTGGAGAGAGCTCCACCACCACAAGATGAAGCTCCTATACCTGCTGCCCCCACTACTGCTGGTGTTCCACGACAATACCATACCCCTTCCGTTGCTCGGTCATGGGCCGAAGAGGTAGAACAAGAAGATGAGGTCGATAATGAAGCACATCAATATGTTGCTGATACGGATTTCGATGGAGGTTTTAACCCCAATAATGATTGTGATCATAGGTGAAGACGCTTCAATCGACAAGGTATGAGGAGAGACTCACCACGTGAGGTACATGACCATAATGATGCATTTGGTAAAATGAAATTCACTATGCCTTCTTTTGCTGGAAAATATGATCCTGATGCTTATCTCATATAGGAGTTAACCGTACAATAAAAATTTGCTTGTCATGAATTCCCTGAAGATAGAAAACTTAGGGCTGCTACTAGTGAGTTTTCTGATTTTACCTCTATTTGGTGGAGTGAATATTGTCGTACTAATCAGAACATATCTAGAACATGGAATGCTTTGAAGAGAGCAATGAGATATAGATTTGTACCTTCATATTTTTCTCATGATTTGTTTAATAAATTGCAACGCTTAAGACAAGGTGGTGGTTTTGTAGAGAACTATTATCAAGAATTGTAAACTGGTTTGTTGTGTTGTGGTTTAAAAGAAACCGAAGATGCTAAGATAGCTAGATTTTTTGGAGGTTTAAACTGTGAAATTCAGGATATACTTGATTATAAATAATATAATTCTATCACTCGCTTGTTTCATCTTTCTTGTAAGCTGAAAAAGAGGTACAGGGACATCAATCCAGGAACAAAGGAAATTTTGGAGGTTCTTTTGCAGGTCACTCAACTCAAGTCCAATCAAGCGCACCATTTATTCCCTTCAGCCGAACACCTGTACCTACAAACTCCTCCAACAGCCGGCGTCCATCTACTTCCACTACACCATCACACAGACTGGAGAGAAGTAAGAGCATAGTACAAGCCCCCGCAAAAAGTTCGTCTTCGGTTGCTTCAACGGATAGAGCATGAGAAACACAATGTTGTCACTGCAAGGGCTATGGACACATGATGTGGGATTATCCTAGCAAGTGAGCTCTCTTGATAAAGGATAATTGTGAGTATACTTCAGCTAGTGACATTGAGGAAGAATATGCTATGCTTGCAACTGACCTTGCAGGTGAGACCAAGAGTCTGAGCGAGAAGAGGAACAATATAGTGTTAAAATTTCATATAAGTATTTAAGAATTATAGTGAAGCATGTAATTAGTGCACAAATAGAGCGTGCTAAACAAACAACGCTACAATCTATTCCAAACAAAGCTTGTCATCAGAGAGCATTCAAATCGTGTGTGATCATTGATGGAGGAAGTTGCAACAATTTAGCGAGCATAGACATAGTTGAGAAGCTTGCATTAACCACACAACAACACCCTCGTCTATATTACATTCAATGGTTCAACAATTGTGGTAAGATGAAGGTAACCCGCATTATGAGAGTACACTTTTCTATTGGTTCCTATTATGATTATGCTGATTGCGATGTAGTACCTATGCAATCATGTTCTATGTTGTTAGGTAGACCTTGGCAATATGAAAGAGATACAGTGCATCATGGTAGAACTAATAAGTATACTCTCATGTTTAAAGAAAAGAAAATCACTTTGCTGCCCATGTCTCCTGAAGCTATTTTAAAGGATGAATTAGAGAGAAATAATAGAGAAAAGGAGAGTAGCAAAAGTGAAAATCAGATAATAGCGAAAGAACTTGTGCAACAGAAGAAGAAAGAACCTAGTGCTAGGAAAGGTGAAATTAAATTGAAAAGTTCTATTTTACTTGCTACTAAATCTGATATTTATGAGATGGTAGATAGCAAATTTGATTGCTATGCTTTAGTGTGCAAAGAAGTATTGTTTTCTTTTGAAGATATACCTCCTTCTTTGCCTCCTGCTGTTGCTAAACCTCCAATTAGGGGGATTGAGTACCAAATTGATTTAATTTCAGGAGTCTCGCTTCCCAACCATGCACCCTATAGGACCAATCCTGAACAGACCAAGGAAATTCAAAGTCAAGTGCAAGACTTGCTTGACAAAGGGTACGTATGCGAAAGCCTTAGTCCTTGTGCTGTCTCTGTTATTTTGGTACTTAAGAAAGATGGATCATGGCGTATGTGTGTTGATTGTAGAGCTATCCATAATATTACTATTCGATATCATCATCCTATTCCTATGCTAGATGATATTCTTGATGAATTAAGTGGCTCTATTGTGTTCTCTAAAGTTGATTTGCGTAGTGAATATCACCAAATTCGCATGAAGTTAGGCGATGAATGGAAAATAGCATTCAAAACTAAGTTTGGATTATATGAGTGGTTAGTGATGCCTTTTGGGTTAACTAATGCATCTAGTACTTTTATGAGATTAATGAACGAAGTTTTGCGTGCTTTTATAGGAAAATTTGTTGTGGTATATTTTGATGACATATTGATCTATAGCAAAACATTGGAGGAACATCTTGAACACTTGAGTGCTGTTTTTAATGCTCTACGTGATGCACGTTTGTTTGGTAACCTTAAGAAGTGCACCTTTTGCACCAATCGAGTCTCATTTCTTGGCTATGTTATTACTCCACAGGGTATTGAGGTTGATCAAGCCAAGGTCGAAGCTGTACAGAGTTGGCCGACTCCTAACACAGTCACACAAGTGTGGAGTTTTCTCGGACTTGCTGGATTTTATTGACGCTTTGTCAAAGATTTCAGCACCATTACCGCACTGATGAATGAGCTTATAAAGAAATGTGTTCCTTTTATTTAGGGCCCTACACAAGAACTATTGTTTTAGATTTTGAAAGAAAAGCCTACAAATGCACCACTTCTCCAACTTCTATATTTTAGTTAGACTTTTGAGTTTGAATGCAATGCTAGTAGAATTGGACTTGGAGGTGTGCTTATTCAAGAAGGTAAACCTGTTGCGTATTTCAGCGAGAAATTAAGTGGTCCTAGTCTGAATTATTCTACTTATGATAAGGAATTATATACTTTAGTTCGGACATTAGAGACATGGCAATATTATTTATGGTACAAAAAATTTGTTATACATTCTGATCATGAATCGTTAAAGCACATTCGTAGTCAATAAAATCTGAACCGTTGACATGTTAAATGGGTTGAGTTTATTGAATCATTTACATATGTCATTAAGCACAATAAAGGAAAGGATAATGTTATTGCTGATGCTTTATCTCGTCATTATACCATGTTATCTCAACTTGATTTTAGAATATTTGGTTTAGAGAAAATTAAAGAGCAATATGTGCATGATGTTGATTTTAAAGATAATTTCAGAATTATAAAGGAGGAAAAAGTTGAAATAAATTTATTGTGAATGATGGATTTTTGTTTCGTGCTAATAAGCTATGCATTCCAGCTAGCTCCATTCGCCTTTTGTTGTTATAGGAGGCGCATGGAGGAGGACTCATGGGACATTTTGGTGTCAAGAAGATGGAGTATGTTTTGATCGATCATTTCTATTGGCCTAAGTTGAGGCATGACGTTGAGCGCTATGTGTCTCGCTGTACTACATGCAACAAAGCTAAGTCACGTTTTAATCCACATGGTTTATATATGCCTATATAATCATTCTGTTCCTAGCGTACATCGGGAAGATATTTCTATGAACTTTGTTTTAAGACCGCCTAGAACAAAGTGGGGGGGAGGGATAGTACTTTTGTTGTTGTGGATAGGTTTTCTAAGATGACACCTTTTATACCTTGTCATAAGAGTGATGATGCTACAAAGATTGCTGATTTATTTTTCAGTGAAATCGTTCGATTACATAGAGTGCCAAACACCATCATTTCAGATCGTGATACAAAGTTTCTTAGCCACTTTTGGAGGACACTATGGGCTCAATTAGGGACGAAGTTGTTGTTTTCTACTACATGTCATCCCCAAACCGACAGACAAACTAAAGTTGTCAACCACATGTTATCAACTATGATAAGGGTTGTTTTGAACAAGAATTTGAAGATGTGGGAAGAATATTTGCCCCATGTGGAGTTTGCTTACAATCGTTTGCTGCATTCAACCACAAAGATGTCCCCTTTTCAGGTAGTATATGGATTTGTTCCTCGAGCTCAAATTGATTTATTACCTCTACCATCTTCGGAAAAGGTAAATTATGATGCTAAGTAATGTACTGAATTGGTACTTAACATGCATGAGACTACTAAAGAGAATATAGACACTACTACAAAAATACTAATACTGGATGTCTGATCATAGATGGTTGACCGAAACCATCTGTATTAAACACAATCACAGACGATCTTGGTTTAATGACCGTCTGTGTTACTTTCTACGCTAAAAACCGTCTGTGAAGAGCTAATATCACATATGGTTCATGTTGAAAACCGTATGTGAAGTATCACAGACAGTTTTTGTTGAAAACCATCCATGATAATTAACTCATCACAGACGGTGCACCATTTTGCTCGCTTACTAATCATCCAGTGCAGTGTAGCTACTCAACAGAGCCTTCTTCTCCATCTCTGGCACTATGGTAGCCGCGGGAGATCTCCAAGCCCGGTGAGTTCATCACCACTCCGTGCCCGGTTTGAGTATCGCCTCACCTCATTGAGCCCGCTCGTGTGGTTTATTTCAGCTATTATCGCCCACGCCGTGCTGTCACCATGGACCTCTCTGTCACCGCCGCCGCCATCGATGCCATCTCTTCTCTGGTGAGTCCTTGACCCCATCAAGGTTGTCCCCCTAAAGCTGTGCATGTGCTTCATTTCAGTTTATTTCCACTGAGAAGACCTGTCACTGAGGAGCTTACCGCCGTCGAGTCTGTTCACCGATGACCAGTCGCCTTGGACCTTCCCTGACTTCGACTAGCCGCCTTGGACCTTCTCCGACTTCATTGACACCTTCCTCGTGATCGAGGTGAGCTACTAGAGCATAAGCATCATTTTATTTGAGTAGTTTCTGGCGTTTACGCCGAAATCGCTAGTGAAGCCTATGGCGTCGCCACGGGACATCACTACCGGCTCACCTTAGGCGACCTTAGGGCCCCAAGCCATGACTATTAGCAATGCGATGTCACCCTGAGCCCAATTTGAGCTTCAAATCTTACTATTTTTAATCATTTAGTTAATAAACTAACGAGTCTATAACATGTGGGACCACCATAGATTTTATAAATAAAATCATGAAATAAAAAAGAGTCACTGACAAGTAGGGCCCACATGTAAGTTAATAAAATCCAGAAAAATGTAAAAATGAGAAAAGCCACCTTTAGTTTAGAGAAAAATATGCTTTCTCTATTGGAAAGTGTAAGCCTCAGAAAATACGCTTTTGAAGTCACCCTTTTATTTATTTCCAGGGCTTTAATACAAACCGTGTGATGGACCGAAGCTGGATGTACGCTGGCAATCGTGTGAGTGAAGAGTACATTAATGGCGTGTCTACTTTTACAAGAGCTGCCGAAGAGAATATGTTGAATAAGGGGGTGGAATATATGTATTGTCCATGTATTGATTGCGAGAATCTGAAGATATTTAAGAACCGAGTGCAGGATCGAAGCACACTTGATTCAAAGGGTTTTCAAAAAGGGTTATACATGTTGGACCAGTCAAGGTGAAGAGTAAATTATACAGGAAGGTAGTAATAACGACATCACTGACAAAGTCAATGATATGCCGCCGGATGATGTCGATTGTGGTTCCGATTCGGATAGGCGGCATGATGACAATCTAGATCAGATGCTTTGTGGTGCAGAAGGGAACTGTGATGAGAGGGAGTATGTTAAATTCCGGGGCTTGATGGAGGACTCGGAGAAATCTTTGTTCCCGAGCTGCAAGTCGGAATACATAAGGTTGTCATCCATACTTGAACTGCTAAAATTGAAGGCAAGCAACGGTTGGTCCGAAAAGAGTTTCGCGGCGCTGTTAGGTCTCTTAGTAGATATGCTTCTGGAAGGAAATGAGTTGCTCAAAACCAACTACAAAGCTAAGGATGTTCTTTGTCCATTAGGAATGGAAGTAGAAAGAATACATGCATGTTTGAACAACTGTATCCTCTATCGTAACGAGTATGCAAACATGTATGTATGTTCAGTGTGTAACGCATCCCGATACAAGCGTAAGAATCAATCAGATGATGGTGAGGGAATCGAGGTGAAGAAAGGACCTCCTTCTAAGGTGACGTGATATCTTCCTGTAATTCCCCGTTTAAAGTGGCTTTCTGCAAACCCAAAGGATGCAAAACTACTGCATTGGCACTCGGAGGAGCGTAAGAATGACAGAAAGCTAAGACACCCTGCTGATTCCGCCCAGTGGAGAAACATCGATAGGAGGTTTGCAGACTTCGGTGCGGAACCGAGGAATATAAGGTTTGGATTGAGTACAGATGGAATGAATCCTTTTGGTAACATGAGCAGCCGACATAGCACTTGGCCCGTGCTATTCTGTATCTACAACCTTCCTCCTTGGTTGTGTATGAAGTAGAAGTATATTTTGCTGTCGAGACTTATCCAAGGGCTGAAGCAACCTAGGAAAGATATTGATGTGTATCTAGCACCATTGATGGAAGATCTAAAAATACTGTGGATTGAAGGGATACATATATGGGATACGTACAAACAAGAGAACTTCACTTTACGTTCCTTGTTGTTCTGCACCATAAATGATTATCCTGCCCTTGCTAACCTGTCGGGCCAGAGTACAAAAGGGGCTAAAGCCTGTACTCACTGCTTAGATGATACCGAGAGTGTGTGACTGAAGCACTCGCACAAAACCGTATACATACGTCACCATAGGTTTCTTCGGAGGGCTCACCCATACCGCAGGATGAAGAAACAATTTGACGGAGAGAAGGAGGACAGTTCAGCTCCAAGGCATTTTATCATAAAAGAGGTCTATAATATGGTTAAGGATTTAGATGTTGTGATCAGAAAGGGATGTAAATCGAGAACCCATGAGAAGAACATCTGGAAGAAGAGATCAAGATTTTGGAACTTACCTTATTGGGAGCACCTAGAAGTTCGCCATTGCATCGATGTCATGCACGTAGAGAAAAATGTATGTGACAACTTGATTGGTCTCTTACTGAACATTCATGAAAAAACAAAGGATGGTGTCAACGCACGACTTGACTTGGTTGATATGGATATCAGACCTAAGTTAGCACCGACAAAGATCGATAAAGAATGAATATACCTTTCCTACTAGTTGTTACACTCTGTCCAAGGCCGAGAGAACTGAACTGTGCCAGTGCTTGCATGGTGTGAAAGTTCCGTCCGGTTACTCCATCAACATGAAGAAACTTGTTTCGATGGAAGATTTGAAGTTAATTGGCATGAAGTCTCATGATTGTCATGTGCTGATGACACAGATGCTCCCTGTTGCAATTAGAAGTATTTTGCCGATCAAGGTCCGAGAAACAATTATGAGGCTGTGTTATTTCTTTAACACAATTGCTCAGAAGGTCATCGATCCCGAAGGACTAGATGCTCTGTAGGACGAGGTCATCTATCATAGACAGATTCATCTACAAATTATCTATGATAGCCAACTATCAGAGATGGTTTTGAGTTAATAACCGTCTGTGATAGTATCACAGACGGTTCAAAATATGTCTATGATGACCTCATGTTATTATTGACCCATAAACTCAGATAACTCATGAAAATGTCTGTAATAATGTTTTTGAACCGTCCGTGAAGACCTTTTCTGTAGTAGTGAGAGCATATGAATGCTAAATATAAGCTTGCTGGAAGTTAGGGTAGAAATGTCATTACATTTGAACCTGGAGATTTAGTATGGTTGCATTTGAGAAAAGATAGGTTCCCTGACTTGATAAAATCAAAATTGATGCCTAGAGCTGATGGACATTTCAAAGTGTTAGAAAAGATTAATGATAATGCATATAAGCTTGATCTGCCTGCAGATTTTGGGGTTAGGCCCACATTTAATATTTCAGATTTGAAGCCATACTTGGGAGAAGGAGATGAGCTTGAGTCGAGGACGACTCCATTTCAAGAGGGGGACGATGATGAGGACATCCCTTTCCATGATACAACCATACCCAGTAATGCCACTCCTGAAGTTGACATACAAGCGACCAACTACTAGAGCATGTGCTCGTCACCTCAATTATCAGGTAACTTTGTTTCTCTAAGTGCACTCACATTTTATGAAATCTATGATGCTGCCTAAAGATGTTATTATCCTCAGGAACCAAGGTCCTTATATGGGAGAGGGAGATGGGAGCAGCAAGACCTGGAGCACTAATTGTGGAGATGAGCTAAAGAATGTTTATTTCAAGACTTTGAAGCCACCATGAGATGACATTAGAGCTAGCCGAACCATACATAGTTCCACATCAATTGTTCTGACCAAACACAATACTTATAATATTTTTAGTTGTTGTGCCTTTGTCTGGTGCTGCGCCACCTAAGTGTTGGGTCTGGCCCATGTAATCAAATCACCCACCTTGGCTGCACCTCCCTAGGGCGCCCACCTTGGCCGCCCCCCCCCTAGGGCACCCACCTTTCTTGGCTTTACCTCCTCATATAGGAGCGCCATCCCTCTTCTTAAATTGGGTTTTGTTAGATTGAAGTTTAGCCTATGCTACTTTGTACATTGTCCTCTTGTTCGACGAGTACAACAACGACATTGTCTTCGGAATCCTACTTTTCAATATAAAGCTTATTCCTATTTGTAATTTCAGATTGCTTATCTCCCTCGTTCTTACTTGTTCTTCGATTGCTTACAGAAATTGACCTTCGTGATCAAGTCTATTGTGCTTCTAGCAAGGTTGATAACAATCTCGGAGTTGGTTCAACAATTGCCGAACATATTGGTCGTGTACGATTGATAGCCGAATCATGAGGGTTATCTCCCAAATCGAATTATCCTTCTCATCAAAAGATCAAGATACCTTTGTCGCATCATGAGTAGTGACTACGAATCCAAAAGTGTGATAGCCAAGTTAGTTCTTCACTATCTTAGCGTTATATTTCAAGGAGGGCAGTTCTTCATAAACTATCACATGGCATGACAAACTGCCATCTCGGCTTGTACAATTCAATTTTCTGTGGTGTTTGAGTAGCTGTCATTTCGTGAACCAAGATTAAAAAATAACTGCCATTGGTACTAAAATTGTCACTAGAATTGTCCATCTCGGCTTGTACATTTATACTCCTAAGCTTGTACAAATTCAATTTTCTTTGTTCGCGGGTACACAGGCATTCCTGTGGGCGACGGGTATGGGCAAAGTTCTTCGCGTGCTGTCCTTCGCGGGCATGTCTATAGAAAGAAATCGAAGTCGGGGATATAGATATGAACAAGCACTACCCGTATTCGTCACGTCCGATTGCCTACCCTAACCATGATTGACACAAACTTAAGCGATCAGAAGTCGCAGCACTTTCACAAAGTACATGGCGTACTTGATCTGGTGGTGCATGCTCTTGCGTCGGGAAAGCCCGCCCAAACTCCATTTCTCATTGGCCAGTATAGCAAGCAGGACAGTATAGTCGCACCTGATTGCCATCCTAACCATGATTGACACAAACCTTAGCGATCAGAACTCGCAACACTTTCACAAAGTACATGGCGTACTTGATCTGTTGGTGCATGCTCTTGCATCGGAAAGCCTGCCCAAACTCCATTTCTCATTGGCCAGTACAAAAAGCAGGACAGTATGGCCGTCACATCATCCCATCCTTTAGTCCCATTGGTCGATGTACAGACATCCTCGATTTGGGAGTTTTCGGTTACTTCGAGTTATGCTGTTAACCACTCCCGTTCAAAAACAGTGCTGCTAGCCATAGTGGTATCATGTATCGTATGCGGTACATCCGCATAAATATGAATCGTGTCCAAACAACGCACATCTCATTAAAGTATGACGTTGGTTAAAAGAAGTTTTCGAGGAGAATTGTTTTGTCTGTACTAAAGAAAGCTCAATGCTAACGTCATAATATCCCGTCGGAGCAAATTAAGAACGATGTGTGGCGTTTTGGGGCAAATAGCAGATTTGTTGTTCGTCAAAAAGGTGCGGGCAACATTCTTAATATATATAGGCGACAGACTGTTATCAGCGTCGGCGTAAGAAACTGGTAGAGTGATAGAAAACCATGTGACTAGCTTGGCATAGAGTTGGCGAAGGAAGAAATAGGGGAACTTTCTGGTTTGGGGTTAACAAAAACAAAAATGAAAATATATAAAAAGGCATACATGCAATGAAAAATATATGGCTTGTGGTCACTTTAACTTACTAGCAGTGGCGGATCCACCCGTGAGAGGGGATCTGAACACTCCGCGCGTCACACTCATTTTGACTTACTATGTTACTCATAATAATTTTATCTCACTCGTACCCCTTTTGTTTTTGTCTTACCTAAACAACAAATAAATGCTTCTTGCATAGCTTCTGCAGTGTGCCCATACGTGTCTAACAGCCGGATCATCAACAGAACCCAAGTGGAGTACTAAGCTACCGCTCGTGTATCGCGCGTGCTCGCGTAGAAGATCCGAACCTAACTTGCCTCTCGTTCCGTACATATCTTGAAACTTGATCCTGTGGGGGTAAACCACCCCAAGCACGGCGCTCAAGTAAAACCTTAAAGTTGCTGATAGAAGGAAAACGTGGACTTCACGTGAATGTCTGATGCGCTATACCTCAATTCCAACCAACAAAGTAACACGATCAGTATCGATCACAACTTTTAACGCCTAGAGATTATGCTTCTCCTACATATAGCCTTTATACAAGCTAGCACTAGTACTTCGTCGCATCAAGAGGACAAATTAATTAGGTTTGGTTACTCTATTACTTACACGCATGAACTTTTCTGTACTGTGTTGTTGCATGCTGCCTGCTTCATTAATTCGTATATATATACATCATCATTATGTTGCAGCCAGATACTTGTGCTGCCACAACGTCCATATCATTTTCTGATTCTTCTACCTAGTTTCTTCTTTGTAAACATGTTGTGACATATTGTAAACATAATGACGACATATATATTAATTCTCCCGGCTTTTTTTTCAGCTAGAGGTGATGGAAAATGATTTATTTTATGACCGGACGCGTTGGTCGTATAATTAAATTATCGAATAGCAGCCTTAGTAGGTCATGTGTATTTTTTTTTATGTGTCATCTTGCTATTAGACCGACGGTGCATGTGTAGACGTGTAGTTCTGTACATATATAAAGATTTGAAGATCCATCCTGCAGATCGTGTCTAGCACTGGGTACTGGTGCGTAACTACGAATACAGAAGTCATTTGTAAAAAAAGAGAGTCCTTCTTAATTCCAACCGAACAGACCAATTAACTAGATAGCTATGCATATAACAGTATCTTGTCTTTTTAAATGATGCTTCTTTTATAGGTACCAACCTAAGCAGACAAGAATAGGTAGCCTTTAGAATTTAGACAAAGCTAGAAAGGAAACCATATGGCTAGCTATTTTGCATGTATGTTCGTTCATGACTTGGTTTATTGGTAAATAGGTTTGTAGAGTGACCATACTCTGTGATTGCTTGCTGCAACTCATCTGTGTTGCTAAGATTTCGGTTCTTTGTTAAAAATCCTTTATGAGATATTTCATTGATAAAATTCTTTTTGCCTGAAATAATTTCTATAAGTTGACTTAGTAAAACTTCTTCAGGTTTAGAGAAAAATTTCAAATCTACTTCTTTGTCCTTGATTTTGAATTGAATACTATCTTTGGTGACAAGAAAAGGACGAATCATAGATAAGAATGGTGTTCCAAGAATGACTCCTTGTTTTAGATTCTTAGCAAGCAAAAAGGAAGTCTAAATGCAAACACCAGGAATTCAAATATGTATCTCAGGAATTTTATAGTTTACTTTGAGAAGGTTTCCACCAGCACCATGAATTTTATGAGTGGTTTTTTCAAAATATTTAAAGGGAATGATTCTTTTTCAAATACAATTCACATCTGCTCCTGAGTCAATTAAAGTTTTGTATTTGAAGTAGTAACCATCAATGAATTTGTATGAGACTTATACATGCCATTTTTGTTTAAAATAGGTTTCTATAGAGCTTACGGCTTCTTCTTGATTATTTTGCCGAATTGTTTCTTCTTCAGATTCACTTTGAGTTTCTGCTTTTTCTTGAATTTCTAGGATTTGAACTCTCCTTTTAAGTTCTCCAAGTTATTCCTTTATACAGTATTGTTCCTAAAGGAGGTCATTTAGATCTAGCTTTTTGTTCATCCTTTTATGCTTTTTCTACTCTTTGAAAGACTTCATCTATGGAGAAATACCCTTTACGTTGGATATTTTTACTGTCTTATCTTTGTTGGTTTTGATTCTTAATAAGAATATTTCTAAGATGACTTCTCTTTCTTTTGGATCTTGCACTGTATCAAAAGTGTCCAATACAAATTATTCTAGATCTGTGAAGACTAGAATACTTTCCTCTGAGTCAACCCCAGAGATGTCTTGCTCGCAACAAGAGCATTTGCTATTTTTGCAAAGATTTATTTTAGAATTATCTTCATTTTCAGAGCTAGATTCATTGTCAATATGGTTTAGGATTTCTCCTAATTTTTCTTTAATATTTTCAAACTCTGATTCTAGCAGAGCTTGGATTTCCTTTTTGACTTTAGACTTAAAGCATTTGCTTGCTATATGACCTTTTAAACCACATTTGTAGCATACAATTTCCCTTAGTTTATTTTCTTTCTTAGGAGGTTTTCTATGTCGCTTCCTCTTAATATAATATGCTTCTTTCTTGTTGTTATCATGATTTTTCTTAAATCGTTTAGCATACTTTATTTTATCATTTCTTTCATGTGGATCCTAAAATCCAAATTGATGGCAAAAATCTCCCATTTCATTTTTCCCAATGACCTTTTGTTTTTTAAGCTGGTCTTTAATTTTAAGATTATTACACAGTTCAACTCCTACCAATTGTATCTTTTGGGTGATTTTGCCTATATCTAGGTATAATTTATACTTCCTTCCCCTTCTTTTCTTAAATAATTTCTAACCTTTTCAGCAAATAAAGGAGGTGACCCAGATCAACATTTTTCCTTCCAAAAATCTTGATTAGGATCAGGTAAAGTGTATAATTTTGATAATTTCCACCAAAATGATAGACTATGTTATAAAGTAAGGTAGTTAGGGCATCTGAAATGTTATCAACAGGATTTCCATGCACATCTACCCGGACTATGGGACTTCTATTTTCGTCTATCTTGACTGCATCGATAATTGCTTGCTTCTGATCGGTGATGAGGACATCAACCCTAAGGATGCAACCACTACTACTTCGACCCGCTGCACTGCATCCTCTACTGCGAGACTTCCATATTTCCCGGTTGGATCGTCGAGCTTCGTCTACACGCCATGGTGCTATATCTACATGCCATGGTGCTGCATCTACATGCCATGGTGCTGCGTCACCAATTATTGGCCCACGGGCTATGTAATGTATTGGCCGACGACTTGGCCCATCTAGCGGACGATCTGGCCCATCTAGTGACCAGCCACCCCTAGGCATGTACTGTTCATGTGGGTACTATTCATGCATGAATAGTGCCATGAATAGTACCCACGCCCTAGGGTTTCTCCCTCTTGGCCGCCCTCCTCATATAGGAGCCGCCGCCCTTTAGTTTTGCGAGGGTTTTTCTTAGATAATATTCGCTGCGTTTTGCTGCTCATCGGTTTGAGGAACCCCAACTTGTGTGCTTCAATATTTATTCGTAATACAGATTGCATCTTCTACTCTCTTGCTTGTGTTCTCGATTCGCTTGTAGGAGATAGCCTTCTTGGCGAGGTCAACCGCGTTCGGCACGGTTGATAACCAACGGAGCAGTGGTGTAGTGATTGCGAGGGGATCGATCTGTTCGGGTCGGAGCATTCGGATCATCAACGTCGTGTTCTCCACAATCGACGTATCAGTACCTATCGGAAGATCGGGCCACACTCACATCAGTTGGTATCAGAGCTTCAGTTGCCCGTTAGGTAATCTCAGTTTTCCCCTTTTAGTTTCGGTACTGTTCATCATCCTAGAACTCCAGAAAATTAGCCCCACAAAAATAATTGTTCGTCGTGTCTTCCGCTGTCCCATCGCCCTTGTGCCTTGCAATTTTTATTTCGGTATTTGCTTGTTGAATTTTTGTTGCATCGTCGTGTCAGTTGCTGGTCTCTAGTTTAGTTGGAGTCTAGTTCGTCGTTGTCTAGTTGCATATCGTGTTCTTTGCGTAGCTTCGTCGTTGTTTCAAAAAAAAAAATCTACTGTCGCCATCATCCACTGCCGCGACCTTCTGAGTTCCTGCCGCACCACACCAATCATCCCCTGCCGCCCCCTCTCCTACCGCGGCAACCCACTGCCAAACAATTTCTTCGTTCGTGGACTGAGTTGTCTTCGGGTGGGGAAGCCGATCCGGATTGGATCGCTACTCATTGGAAGCGGCCGAACCAATGCCCTTTTTGCTTTGCTGTGCCGCGTAGGAGATCAATCAATACCCTCTATGTTGATGCGTGGAAGTCAAGAGACTGTTACCTCTTGATTGCTGCTGAAGCTGACGTCCAACGTCCAATTTCCTTTTCTGCTGGTCAGGCCGAAGTAACATCAGTGTGTTGGATTCAATTGCCGATTTGTATATTGCCTTTGAACAGGAAGCATTAACTACTTGGTGGTGTTGGCTGCTTAAAGAAAAGAAGTCACGTTGGTGTTTTGCTTTGATCCGAGTCATTCATTGCTTGGGCAGCTTGCTGTTTGGTGCGGCTAAACAGATTGAAGTCATTCATTGCTTGGACAGCCTACTGTTTGGTGCGGCTAAACAGGTTGAATTTTGGTTGTTTTCAAAGAGAAGAAAAAGGAACTCAACTGATTTCGGTTGAGCCCACCAAAGTGCCCTAGTTGGTTTCGGGACTTCAAGAAGAAAAAAACAGAGAAAAAAAAAAAAAAACAGAAGAAAAAAAATCAGAGAGAAGAAAACAAGAAAGAGAGTCCCCTCTGCCCGAAATTTGAAAGTGCATCAAACTTTCGTGAAAATCAGTGAAAATTGGTGGAACCCTTCCTGATATATCCCCCAGCTACCACAAAAAAATTGGGCACGTTTGGCCCAAGGGATCAAAAGATATAGCAGTTTGAAGTTGAAAACCGAAACGAATTAGAGTCCGTTTCCGACACCTCTTCACTAAAACGGGCATAACTTTTGCATACGAAGTCGGAATTCGACATTTTTGTGCTTGTTTCGAAGCTATCGACGATGCGCATCTGAAAATCAGACAAGCAAAGCACTTGTCACCCTCCAAGACCCCCAAAATCGGCCATCTTTAGCCCTGAAATCGCGTCGCAAGTTTTCGGTTTTTTTTTTTTTTGCGATTATTTCGGTCTTTCCTTCGGAATTTGGGGTTCGTCCAGTTGAGAAAGTTGTAGATCTCGTCGAAACCGTTCAAAAGAGTATATATAAGCCACATAAAACTTTGCTTGTTCATCGTTTGAGACTAGTTGTTGTATCTGCTCAATCTAGAGGGCCGTCTATGTCACACATTTTCTCCGTTTTTGTGCTCTACATCGCGTGAACGATCTTGTGCCCTTAGAACGGAGTTTGAGTAGTTGGCTAGCGTCTCTCCTAACACTTGTTGTGAGGCTTTCCATTGCTTACATCAAGTCACATTGATCGTTGCGTGTGCATACATACACTTCTCTACATAGGGCGGTGATTCGCTAGCTTTGATTAGGCTAGGATCAGCAACATTGGCTAAGTACTTTGAACAATCTTTCAACTTGCATTAACTGAATTGATTATTGCTAATCCTTTGCTACATATTGTGCCTTCCAAGCTCCACCTACTCTTGATCAGAACAGGTTCCCTCTTGCAATCGTACCCACGCCGACACAGATCACGAACCACCCACCCACTGTACTCACCTCCCTGTATGCTTTGGTAAGAACACTTGTAAGAGTGTGGTAAGACGCTTGAGAGTGTGTGATTCCGCCTTCCATCACCTAGTAGTTGATAGAGATAATACCTTTGTGTTGTCTTTTCTTTTCTACTAACCATGGCGGTGAGATGACCGATGAGAAAGAGTGCGTGGTAAAGGGAGAGCTCATGACGCTCCTGGATGAGCAACGCACAACCATTAATGAGGACATCGACAGGAAGCTTCAAGCTACTACAACTACATTCCAGCAATCAATCAACGATAGTCTTGCAGCGCTCACTATACGCCTCGAAGAATGGTGAATCGCCACCTCACAATGACGCGGTATGATCAGGATGCAGCCCAAGATCTTGAGGTGGACGATGATAATGAGAGCCGAAACCGCGACGCCGGGGCTGCCCTTGCTGACCAAGATGCACGTCAACGACACCGCCTACATCACAACCGTCACGGTATAGGAGGTAATAATTATTTTCAGCACAACAATGCTTGTGTTAATGATGACCCATTTGCTAAAGTCAAATTTACCATACCATCTTTTGCGGGTGTTTATGATGCTGAAATTTATCTAGATTGGGAGATGATAGTTGAACAAAAATTTAATGTCCATCTAGTTCGTGAAGTGCATAGAGTCAGACAAGCCACTAGTGAATTTAAAGATTTTGCTATCATTTGGTGGAATCAAATAGTTAATTCTGGCTTAACACCTGATACATGGGATAGATTGAAGGTAGCTATGCGTGCTAGATTTGTTCCTCCTGCTTTTAATCGTGATATGCGTAAAAAATTGCAGCACTTAGACCAAGGTAATAAATCTGTCGAGGAATACTATCAAGACCTACAAATAGGCATGCTGCGTTGTAACGTTGTTGAGGATGAGGAGGATAAAATAGCTCGTTTTTATGGTGGCTTAAGGCGTGAAATTCAGGACATAGTTGATTACAAAGAGTATAATGATATCAATAGGTTGTTCCAGCTTGCTTGTTTGGCAGAAAAAGAATTGTAGGGAAGACAACAAAGGATTAGGAGCAACTTTGGAAGTACGCCTACATCGAGACCGACGCCAGGACAAGCCAACACAACCCCACCTTCTGTTGTTCAGTCTGCTGCCCCCTCCGTGAGTAGGGCGCGTTCAGCAGCACCACCACCACCGTCACGTGCATCCGAGGCAAGTAAATCTACTAGTGTGCAGCACCAGAGCTCAGAGGAAACGGGTAGGCTACACTAGCGCAAATTAAAAATTCTACCCGTAAACTAAGATCACCGCAGCTATAGATCACGGTCTTACCACTAGACGCGCAGTGCGGAAGTTGATGCAACAAGGTCGGGCGCAGTAGTCGTACAAGTTGATGCAAGACGTCGGCGCAGTAGTCGTATTACTCGCCTCGCCGTGGCGCCCCACGCATGCCTCCTTTCTTGCGTTCGTCCCAACGCCACGCATGCGCCTTCAAAGGTATCCACACGCACGGAGGAAGCGACGACGCCGGACTACTAGATCCGCGCGAGCGACTAGGGCGTGGGAGGGTGGCGCCGTGGTTTGGGGATGTCACGAAAAACTCAACCTCAACCGCGCCGCCTCCTTTTATAGACGCCTTATAATGGGCTTCTACTAATAGAGGCCCATTAGGACTCAATGCTCACCTAATTCGGATCCAATCCGACTAGGCTTCACCCTAAGTGTGTGACCCTATGGTTCACATATGTTTAGACATGACGCGAATACACATACTTGGTCAATAGTTGGTAGCGCCTCTAGCAAGACGTGCCAACTCCTAAACATCCGTAAAGATCATATCGACGAACCATCACAACGTTATGTACATGCCAATCCCTTTGCCTCACGATATTCGGTCGAGCTCCAAGCTGACCACTCTTTCGATCCTCGTGATCCGAATCCCTTACTAGGTTAACTCTTAACCTTAAGTAGCATGACCATGCATTTCGGATCCGATCACTCGAGGCCCGAGATATCTCTCTGTAGAGAGAGGCAAATCCCATCTCGACCGACCATGCCTCGCAAAGATGCTTCATGACAAACCCGAAAGCTACTTTTATAACTACCCGCCATTTGAGTAGCGTTTGATAGCCCTAAGTAGGTCGATTCACATCTCAAGTACATGCGACAATATCGTCTAAGGATAAGGCGTATACATTGTGTAGAGAGAACCATAAGAATAATTACTATGTCTCATGTTGGGTCGGTCCAACCCCATGTTCTAAACATGTGTCCACATTATTGGTTTGACATCTCCATGTCTATGACCTGTGAAACATGGTCATCAACCGATACATGTGCTAATCCATCATTCACGTGTGTCCTCACATGAACTCCGACTAGGGACAACTTTAGAATAACCATACAAGTAAAGAGTTTTACAAACAAGTCACATACTTGTTAATCAACACAAAGGCAATATTCAAGGAACATTTATTAAATCATGGATACAATGAAATATCATCATCAATATGATTGCCTCTAGGGCATATCTCTAACAAGCTCTTCATCAGTTGCTTCCACGGGTCGCACAACGGGAATTGTGTGCCACCGTTGCAAAGGGATGGACCACTTCATGAGAGATTGCCCAAGTCAGCGAGCATACATTGCGACAGACGACGGTGGTTATGCAAGTGCTAGTGATGTTGAGGATGAATATACTCTTGCAGCTAACCTTGCAGGTAATGCTAATGATCATGAGACAGATAGCGACGGTGATGAAATTTTAGGTACCGCTGCTACTAAGAATTATAGGACCTTAATTGTGCAACGAGTATTGAGCACTCAAATGGAGCAAGCGGGAAGCTACATCGCCATAATTTGTTTCAGATGTTCCTCATCGTCAAGGATCGCCGTGTTCGTGTTATAATTGATGGCGGGAGCTGTAACAACTTGGTGAATTCAGATTTGGTCAAGAAGCTTGACTTGACCACACGTGCGCATCCTCACCCGTACCACATTCAGTGGTTCAACAACAGTGGTAAGGTGAAGGTAACACAATCTGCGAGAGTGCATTTTTCCATTGGTTCCTATCATGATGTTGCTAATTTTGACGTAGTGCCTATGCAAGCCTGCTCACTTTTATTAGGACGTCCATGGGAATTTGATACTGATGCAACTCATCATGGTAGAAGTAATAAGTACTCTCTTATGCACAAAGGAAAGAAAATAATCTTGCTACCTTTGAAACTGCTGAAATTGTGCAATGTGATAAAGAGATAGCTGCAAATGAGATGAAAGAACGTGAACAGGAATATGAAAATCAGCAAGTAGTAAAGAACAATTTCCCACCTAAGAAAGAGAAGTTGGCACCTAGTTCTAGTAATGAGGGAATTAAATTAAAGGGTTGTGTCATGCTTACAACCAAACCTATTCTTGCTGAAAATTTTGATAATGATATGCCATGCAACGCTTTGAAATGCAAAGATGCTTTATTTTCTCTTGATGATACATCTAGCTCTTTGCCGTCTACTGTCACTAACCTTTTGAAGGAAAGTGATGATTTGGAGACAACGATTGAGCCGAGGACGACTCAAATTCAAGAAAGGGAGGATGATGAAGACATCAACCCTAAGGATACAACCACTACTACTTCGACCCGCTGCACTGCATCCTCTACTTCTGCGAGACTTCCATATTTCCCGGTTGGACCGTCGAGCTTTGTCTACATGCCATGGTGCTATGTCTACATGCCATGGTGCTGTATCTACATGCCATGGTGCTGCGTCACCAATTATTGGCCCACGGGCTATGTAATGTATTGGCCGATGACTTGGCCCATCTAGCGGACGATCTGGCCCATCTAGTGACCAGCCACCCCTAGGCCTGTACTGTTCATGTGGGCACTATTCATGCATGAACAGTGCCGTAAACAGTACCCACGCCCTAGGGTTTCTCCCTCTTGGCCGCCCTCCTCATATAGGAGCCGCCGCCCTTTAGTTTTGCGAGGGTTTTTCTTAGATAATATTTTGCTTTGCAGTTTTCGCCGTTCATCGGTTTGAGGAACCCCAACTTGTGTGCTTCAATTATTATTCGCAATACAGATTGCATCTTCTACTCTCTTGCTTGTGTTCTCGATTCGCTTGCAGGAGATAGCCTTCTTGGCGAGGTCAACCGCGTTCGGCACGGTTGATAACCAACGGAGCAGTGGTGTAGTGATTGCAAGGGGATCGATCTGTTCGGGTCGGAGCCTTCGGATCATCAACGTCGTGTTCTCCACAATCGACATATCAGTACCTATCGGAAGATCGGGCCACACTCACATCAATCAGTATCCAAATAGTGATCCCACTAGCCTCTCAATTGACTAGAGAATCCAACAACAATCATAGAGGCTGCTTCTCTTTCTTGATTACCACTAGCTATGCAAGCATTAGTATACATAATCATTTGATGGCAAAGGGTAAAAATATGATATTATGTATACCCATCTATATTCCATTCCATAATTTATTTGCCATTAAAATATGCTATATTACTAATTTGAGGTCTTTCTTCATATTGTAGATCGGCATAAGTTGGTCTAGGATAATAATTCCTTGTCCTAGCAGTATAAGTAGCAGGTTTAAAAATCTTATTGATCATGTCATGATTTTCTTCGTCGGAGATTTGATTGATATTTTTGTTTACCTTTAAGTTTTTTAGTTTATTGGCTAACTCATTAACCAATTCTCCAGATACAGATGATCATATTGCCTTTTGTTTCCCAAGTTTTATATTATGATTTATTATTTGTGGGATAAACAAAGGAGTAATAGACTGAGTACTAGATGATTCAGATTGAGAGCTAAATGGATAGTTTACTTTTACCTCAGTCTTACCAAACTTGGAGCCTTCCAAAAGGATGTTCTCAATATGATCCGTTTGATGTCCAAGAGCATGTGAAGATATGTTTGCAATGTTTTGTTGTTCCACTAGGTGACCTACGTGTTCTACCTTTATAGGATCACCATAAGTGCTTTTAGAAATTTTTTAATGGAGAAGCTTTGGTACTTTCTCCTTTGGCATTATCTGGTAGTTGGATAGACTCAAAGGGAGGATGGACAGATTATTCAATCTCTCCACTAGAGATCTTTCATTCTTTTGAGACCTTTTTTATGACACTTAAGTCATCAGGCTTTGGATTATTTCGATTAGATTTTAGATTGTCTAGTTCAAACTTTAGATTGTGTAGATCAGACTTTAGTTTGTCTAGATCAGACTTTGATCTAGTTTTTTTTTTTTGCTTTACTCTCTGGTTTGAAGAATTATTCAAAGTATCTGATCTGGCTATTTTCATACCAATCAAAGAAGTAAATATGCTTTTCTGATCTTTCATTTCTTTGTACCAAACTTCTCTTATTCTCTTTATATAAGGGTTGTCTACATTTTTATAATATCTTTCAAGTTTAGCCTTATTTTTGGGAAGATTAATATCTTGTCTAAGGAGTTCCTTATCAATTTCAAACTCATAATCTTCTTCTTCTATAACATTGATCTCAAAGTCTGAGATTGAGGGCTCATACTGATTATCCTCATAGGTTGCATAGACGATATTATTTGACTTTAGCTGCGGTCTATTGTCAAGACTAACGGAAGGTCTTGACTGAAGAAAGACTATTCTTTTTTAAGAGAATGTTATCTCAACATCTCCATCTGGTGTCTCAAAAGAGACTCTACTTCATTTTGTTGAGTGGCTTTTGGTTCTACTACTTGGAAGAGAGTCCACTTCTTAGGAAGTGTTATCTCATCCCACTTTAGGGTTTTGGGAGTGATAATGTGATTTCTAGGATTGGCTTGGAGGAGAGTGGTTAGACCTTTTGGTGTATTTTGTTTTGCACATGGGGCTAATGTGGTCATGGCTTTGTAATAAATCCTATATGTCACTGAAATGTTTTCACTTCTAGTTTCAAGATCAAAGCCAGAAGTTTGTAAGCTTAAGGTCAAAACCTTGTGGATATTCAAATATGAAAGAGATATAGAAAAATATGGGAAAGTGTTAAAGAACACTGGACCATTACTAAGACTAGCTTCAACCATCCCTAGCAAAGAGTCCTTAATTTTTTTATTTCTGCAATCTCTTAAACAAGCCAACACAAAAATATTTAAACCTTTTCAAGTTATAGATCGGATAGCAACTTGAACCAAACCAAAATGTAAATAATGATATTGAAGTTTTGCTCTTATACAATTGATTTCTTTTCAGAAAGATGATGCAATGTTTCATGCAAGGAGCTAATAGGAAGAGTTTTTTCTATATTTTTAATATAGTAATCAGAACGTAGGAAAATGTTCATATATGATAAATATCCTTAATGTTTACTTTAGGAACTTTCAATTTGCAATACTTTTCTCAATATCCTCAAAGCAAACAGATGAAACATTCTTAACTGACATTGTTTTGATAGACCTATCGTTACTGCAAGAGGCTACTGGAGGGTCAGTTACACCAAGAGTCCTGGCTAACCAAGACATCTTATACGAGGATAAAGGAGGTTGGATAGGTAGTTTTCCGGTCAACGACTCAACGGTAGGGAAAATCCCACTATAAATATCAACCTATCGGATAGGTGGTTTTCAGACAATGGTAGGGCGAACCCTTGATTACAATAAACCTATACCCCTAACAAGCTTACCAAATCAATGATTTACACTATTTACTGAATTCCTTCGTGACTTACCAGGCAACACGACTTTGGGCTTACCCACCAGAGGATTCGGGATCTACAAGTCTCAGCTTACCACCACACCTTCAGGATCTCCGCGACTACGGTCTACTACCGCACCCCTCTCCCCCCTCAGAGTAGATGGCTTGGGGAGCTCAGCGTTGATATGGCTGATATATATATATATATATATATATATATATATATATATATATATATATATATATATATATATATATGTATGTGTGTGTGTGTGTGTGTGTGTGTGTGTGTGGATATGGTATGGTGCTCACAGAGTACGTACTCCACTTCTCATATACCACTTAAATTGTATGGCGATACCTATTTATCAATTCGAGTATACTCTAATAATGATTATAAGATACCACAAAGTGAGTTCCATGAAAAATTTCATTAAAATCCACTTTTTATTGTGAAATTTGTGTATATACTTCTTTTATACATGAAAAAGGGTATATAGAAAGTGATAAAGAAGTATAATATATTTGTTTAAGTGGTATATTAGAAGTGATAGTACATACTCCCAAGAGTACAAAACAGGCGTCCTACACACACATCGGCAAGTATCATCATCCCAACAACTTTAACTTGTCTAAACTGAAGGTATGCATATTTTTAAACTTTAGGGAAAGCACATGAATTTCAACATACAAGTCAAATATTGCATGGTGTATATGCCTGTTGTTCGATATTACAAAAGAGGGCAAATAAAACATCACAAGTAGAATATTACAATAATTATACAGCAAGATCATACGTCATTCTAACCCTACAAAATATCCAAAAGCGCTCACGCTAAGTCCTACAGGTGAGCTCTAGACTATCTGTCGTAGTCTAGACGTCGTAGTCGCGCTGGGCGGCTCCTCGGGACTCCGGGACAGTGGAGGGTGGAGTACTCTGGTACTCAGCCTCCTCATGTCCGACGTGAGGGTGACGGTGGTGCTGCACCATCCGTGAAGACTCCTCCGTCCCCGTGCAAATGGCCATCACCCGACAGCAGTGACCAGTCACCGACATGTAGGGACGTCGGGTACGAGATGGGATGTGGATGATGGGCCGTGACAGCTCCTCAGCGGGCTCCCGTACGGCATCCTCTCCGTATAGTAGGTCCCAGGAGAAGAACCCCTGAACCACCTTTGAAGAATCTAGACCCGTTATTATGAGTTAATAGAGTATTTTAGTGATTAATGACAAATCTATATGTGAGACTAACTCTCTTATTTAGTATGATATTGTTTAGTCTCATTTGGAAGAAAAGGTAAAAAATCAAAGAGGTATGCATTCGACATCATTCCTATATCTTGTTGCATTCCTCGGATCCAAAATATAGGTTGAACTCTACTAAAAGTCTAACTTGAATATGTGCATATGTTTTTTATTACACTTTCGTGTACGCACACATTTAGGGGAATTTACTCTATATTTTGTGGTTTCATTAGTATTGATCCATATTTCTTTATCCACATATATTAAGGATCGTTACTTTGAAACATATCAAATGAGTATACAAACCTTATGTAGTTCAAATATACTCATATGACTTTACATTCCATTATTTGTAATTATGATGGTTGTCATCAATTACCAAAGAGGGAAAGATTAAAGTATCTTGTCCCACCATTATGAGTTAATGGTATGTTGTGGTAATTAATGACAATCATATTGTAGAACTAACATTTTTCATGAGTTAGATGAATAGGTTATGTTCCATGAGGTTAGAGACTTTGGATAGCATCATGAGTTGATTGTCATCAAGTTAAGATTCGGGATAAAGGAAATCATCATGTGTTGATGATATTCAAGACAAGATTCCGAAGTGAAGAAGGTCATCATGGGTTAATGCATATTCATATCAAGATCTTGAAGAGTAGGAAATCATCATGTGGTGATGATGTTCTAGAAAAGGAGATAATCATGAGTTGATCATCAAGTCAAGAAAAGGCCCATCATGTATCGATAGAGGTCAAGTGAAAGAGTGCATTATGGGTTAATACATATTCAAGTCAAGAACTTGAAGTAAAGGAAATCATCATGTGTTGATGGTTATCAAGTCAATGACCCGGACTTGAAGTAAAGATGTATGTCATCAAGCTTCAAGAAGATGCTCAAGGATAAGGTATGACTAGCTAGGGCTAAGGATGTGTTCCTAGTCTTTTACCGGTCTTGGTGTTTGGTTGGAGACCAGATGCTAGCATAGGTTGCCGTACTATTAAGAGGGCCTTGACTAGTAGCTTGAGAGTGTCATGCCTTCATAGCTCATTGTGCTTACTCTAGCTCTCGTTAGCATGTTGCCGATATTTGTGAATGTGTTTTGCAAGTGGTCGCGGCTCATGTTTAATCCTTGTAGCATGTGACTTGAGTTTGCAAATGGTTTTAGTCTATGTACCTTATTCCTTATGGTATGATTCTAAAAGTTGGCAAATATGTTTTGCAACTTGTTGAGAATCTTGCTTTCATCCCTTGTATGCATCTTGTGTCAATTGACAAATATGTTTTGCAAATTAAGTTGAAGCAAAGTGCATTATCTGTTTTCAGCCTTGTTGACAGTGGGCGGTCTGACTGTCCATTTTAGTCAGTCTGATCGGTGGAGTGTCGGTCTGGCCGCCATGTGTTGGCTGGTCTGACCAGAACGTTCGAACCGTCCAAACGTACTCAGATGAACGTTCGGACTGTCCGAACGTGTTGTCCGATCGAGTCAAGTTGTCTTGTATGGTTTTCTTGAAATCCCAAAATGGTATGACCGCATTTGTTCTGTGGTACTACCGCAGGTTGGTAGTACCGATACTTTAATGGTGGTATGTTTATTGTAGAAGGTGTTTTTTTCTAGAATAGCCATTTGATCTATTGAGTGGTCTGACCGCCCCTCTAGCGGTCTAACCGTCCATTGGTTGGCGGTCAAACTAGTTGTGGAGCAAGGGTGGTCTGACCGGCCATTGGTTAGTGGTCAGACCAGGGTTCCTTGATTTTTTAGTAGATTCTCTCCAATGGCTAGTTTCTCTTGTGTGGGTATATATACCCCTTGTAGCCGGTTGGAGGAGATGATGCTAAGGTTACTAGTGCTATATTCATTCCTTGAGCAAAGAGCAAGCCCTCTACACTCTTTTGTGCATGTGTTGCACTTAGTGAGGTTTGAGAGGTAAATCCTAGTGCATGTGTTGCATTAGGTAGTGGATTCTGTATCCATTGAGCTTAGACACTTAATTCATTCAAGTGAGAGTCAGTCTTCGACTTATTATTCTTGGTGTTTGCCGACACCTAGATAACGTGGAGGCGTTGTGATCCAGTGATATTCTCAAGAAGCTTGTGAGAAGGCCTGGCGGTTGTGAGTGGTTTGGTGCTCACCATCTCCGGAGTGGAGGAAGAGCAACCCCGAGTGGATCGAAGTGTTGGTTCGTGTTGGAACCACTCCAAGTGGTTGGACTTACCTCGAAGTTGTTGGCTCAATTGTGGAGCCAGTCCAATTTGGTTGGGATTACCTCAACGTCGATTAGGAGAGACCGCAAGTCTCCGAACACCACGGTAAAACATCATTGTGTCATTGTAGTTTGCCTTCTTATGCTTTACTCTATTGCAATTTACATTGATAGAATTAAATTGCTTATTCATGTTTGTTTGTTTGCTACCTTATCAATTGTCTTATATTGTTGGTGCACTTAGTAAAGACTAGTCGATTTAGGTTTTAATTGTGTAAAACCGAATTGTTGTTAGCTTCTGCATTAGAAATCGGTTTTAGCCAAAGAAGTTTTTAAAATGCCTATTCACCCCCTCTAGTCGGCCTCCTCGATCTTACAACCTTCGGAGTGATGCTGTCCTCCAGGGTGTAGATCATTCGGTGGGCCTCCAGCTGCTCGCGAGACACCCGACGAAGATATCCGTCGAGGGACCTCACAAGGTCGGCGAGGTGCGGGTGGGGAATGAGGAACTATCTCCCCTCCACCCGGTAGGTGTGCTCCTTCCGGTCCGAGGTCCATGCCGGGAAGTGGAAGATGGGATCCCCCAGCTCCGGCAGCTTGTGTCGTAGGCGGACAATCGCGACGTACACTGCATCGTACAAATGACATCAGGACCGTCGAGCTCCTCCCGTAGTAACGGAAGGCGGGGTCTCCGAAGTGCCATCCCTGGATGTGCACCTAAGTCGGTACTCAGTGGACACTGCACTTGCGGGTGTGCTGTAGACCGTATACTGAGGTGTATGTGGCCACTCGATATGCTGCAGCATCACCCACAAGGTGTGCTGTAGCGTGCCGTCCTCAAGGGCACTGGTGCGGTACTGAGGCTCCCATTAGTTGGCCATCTACATGATTAAGAAAAGGAGAGTTAGTGATCATGTGAAATTGATACATGGATAAGAAATGACATTAGACAAAATAAAGAATTTCAACACAAGTTTTACCCATTCTCTAGTTTATTTAACTAATCCTTATGGCTCATAATCAGGTAATACTACCCCTTGGTCTTTATATGATTAGACCTTTATAATATCACTCAATTTAACTCCAAATGAAAGTAGATGTTAGAACAAGCCCAGGAGAAAGCTCACTCATGGCTCGCCCTCTCTTGGTGTTTCTCTGAAACACACACACACACGAGGAAGACGACTTAAACAAACACAAGACTTGTGGTGCTAACTCTGTTGCACTGTTTTTAGTTTGCTTTCTGTTATTAACCTTCAACTGAACTCCCAAAAGCTCAAATATAGAATGTACTGATACCAACTAAACGCACGCACACCACTACTCAGTCCACTAATAGGCTTGGACCGCTTCTTCAGATACTAACTCAAACGTGCATAAGACTACATGCAAAGACATGCAGGATGCTCACAAAAGAATGCAACAAGACTAAAAACAACATTCCGCTGCACTACTACATGCAACGACTAGATAGCTCAAGCACACACAACTAAATAACTCTAACATGACAACGACAGATAAATTCCAACAATCACCCCCTTAATCTTGTCATGTCATGCTTCACATCTTGCACTCATCGATGCGGATCACCCACATCATCTTGCCGCACATAGCAGCCTCCTCTTGCCACACACAATGGCATCTTGCACGACTCATCGTGCCATTGACGATCTTTAACACTTATCTCCAAGAAGTTCCATCTTCCCATTCGACATGGATTAGTGATACTAACTCCCTTTATGTATCGCTAAAACCATACAACCGCTTCTCTACCACGTGGTGTACTCCTTGAGGGACAGTACAGTCGCCCTTGCCACGTGATCACTCTTGAGGGGCAATTCATTTTCCCTCGCCATCAGCGACCGTGAACATGGGCGCCACCATGGCCCATGCACCTGGCAATTCTTCTCCCGGAGACATGGAGATAGCCGCCAATGCCATCTTTCCTTGCCGGTTGTCGACGATGCTCCTTAGTAGCAGCCCTTTGGGAGACATCACGCCTCCACTCTTCACCGCTACCTCTTTGCTGCCACAACTTTGTCGCTGGTGGCACAACTCACCGGGCAACTCCACCTCCGATTCTTCTTGCGATGACGGCTTCCATGCCATCACTGTTAGTCGGCCTCATACCGACTCTCCTCACGGCAGCTCCGTACTAACGTTCGTCGCCCTTCACCACGACAATCATGCCGACGCTGCCGCTGCACCTGGAGCTGCCCTCGCCCGTCGCCTGGCCGCACTGCGCCACGCGCTGTTGTGCTCGTGCCATCCCGGCCACTGTTGTGCACAACCATGCCTTGCGCGCATTCTAGTCATTGTGCCAAATGTGCGCTCCTGCGAGCCTGTGCGCCCCCGTTGACTACCATGCCGCTGTCGGCCACACGTGTTGCATCGTGCGCATTGCAGCTCCACGTGCACCTGAGGCCGCCGCCGCACTGCCTACGTGTTGTAGGACGCCACCTCGCCGCGTGCGCCCGAGGCATAGCACCGCAGCCGCTGAGAGCCACCGTCTCCCGATTGAGCCGCGTGCTGCCCGGCCGTGCCGCACGGCTTCTCCTCGCACCTAGCCTCCTCTCACCTCGCTCTGATACCAATTGTTAGAACAAGCCCAGGAGAAAGCTCACTCATGGCTAACCCTCTCTTGGTGTTTCTCTGAAACACGCACACACACACACACACACACACACGAGGAAGACGACTTAAACAAACACAAGACTTGTGGTGCTAACTCTGCCGCACCATTTTCATTTTACTTTCTGTTATTAACCTTCAACTGAATTCCTAAAAGCTCAAATATAGAATGTACTGATACCAACTAAACGCACACACACCACTACTCAGTCCACTAACAGGCTTGGACTGCTTCTTATAAGACTACATGCAATGACACGCAGGATGCTCACAAAAGAATGCAACAAGACTAAAAAGCAACATTCTGCTGCACTACTACATGCAACGACTACTAGATAACTCAAGCACACACAACTAAATAACTCTAATGTGACAACGACAAGATTAATTCCAACAATCGGTGAGATCGCGAGAGAGAGAGCACGCGGCACCATCAGGCAAGGTGGTGGAGCACTCAGAGACGTACGAGTAGGAGTGGGCAAGCTAGGGCAGGGGATGGGAGCAGAGGAGATTGGGGATACGACGGAGACGGTTGGACGGTGGAAAAACCGCAGGCATACAACGACACGCTCGCAAGCATGCAATGACATGTGTGCTGGTGAAGCGAGCGGAGGTGGAAGAAGTTCTCTGCTCACGGGACCCACTATCAGCGAGAGGTGAGAGAGAAATTAGGTTTAGGATGTTAGATTTTTGGTTGATTTATTTACTAAATTTTTATACCAAGCAAATGACTTCAGAATTTTATAAATTTTTTTTGTGAAGGCTTCTAACCTAATGTATTTACTTTGGTAAGTTTCTCAGTAGTTTATCTCTTCTGTGAATTTTTCTAAAATTCATACAAGTTTCCGTTCTTATGTTTTTGTAATTGCTTTCCTTACCAAGTTTTCACATAAGTATTTTGGTGAATTATTCCTGGGAGATTATGCCTGAAATAATTCTCTCATTTATTATTTTTACTTTGTTTTATCTAATTTCTTTTGAGTACAAGTTTGTATGTATTTCAATATTTGTTTTTAAACAAAAGCAAAAAATTCAACATGGGTAGGTTTTTATTTGCAAAATGATCAAAGTATTTTTTTTCCTAGTGCATTTATAATACATATTCCTAAGATTCAATTTTTGGGATGTTATAGAATTACTATAATATGTACGAGAGTTTACTGTTATATGTGCACAAACTTTACCGTGGCGAACTCTGGCGTGATCTCACTGCGAGGCGTCAAGGCGATGACGTCCTCTGGCGTATGCTCCACTGCCTTCCTCTTCTTGCTCAGTTGTTTCTTCCGAGAAACACCAGTGCAAGCGTCTGTGACAGGTGCATCCGATATTCTTGAGGTGATGGGTTGGGCTTGGGAAGGGTCCAAGTAAATCTCCAGTGCTGACCGACTGTCCTCGATGGTGACCTTCCTCACGTTGGAGGGTGTGTCGCTGGATGTTCTCCTTTACTACCAGAGCGGGGATACAAGAAAAAACCAAAAGGGATCGTGTGAATTAATGCATGTGAGGTGTTGTTTTACTTGTAATATGGAGAAAAAAAACTATCCCAAAATGCTCCCAAATTTGGGAGGAAAAATCGCCTAGGGTAGCAAGATTATGAAGTTTAGGGTAAGTTTACTATGCGGAACCCTAGAAAATCCACTTCACGAGAGAGAAAAACTTCAAACAAAAAATAGGGGTATTCTCTGACCTGGCGAAGTGCGGGGGTGAGAGGTGTTGAAAATGAAGATCACCTCTGCCCCTGTTGGGAATACGGGCCGATAAAGCTCACCGGAGACCTCGGGTTTTTCATTTCTTTGAGGGTTGAGCGTGCCGCCGAAAAGAGAAAATATGATTTTCTGTAGTGCGGGGAAACACTCAGACGATGCGGCCCCACGCACGTAATATACGCGACTTCTGTGCCCGTTCAAAAAAGAAAAAAAATACCCAAAAAGTTACTCACAATAGGTTGGAGTACAAAATTACTTCATATTACATGTAGTATTACTGTATTATAACTTTTACTGGAATTGTGGCGTGTGTTTACTATAAGGTACTAGTAACTTTGCCAATACTTGTTGATTCCATAATTTCTGTATGTACTAATTGGTTTTACTATATTATGAGTAAGTTTTTACTTTCAAAAATTGGTTGTGAGCGAAGGTTCTGTTAAGCGTCACCAAAACGATCTCTTAAGCACAACAATGTCGCTTCGGCTCCCGATGAGTCTCTTCGTCTCATGTGTTGAAGTTACTCGTTGTTTTATAAAAATTACCATCCGCTACTGAAGATGAATTATCACATCATTCTGCTCTCTTCGTCCCTCCAGCACATACAAATAGAAATTAGAAAATGGCTCCCCACTCGTGTTCCATATCGCCGACTTTGATGGCCTACCTAGCCATTTTGTACGAGCACTTCTCTGGTCGTACGCTGGCGGATGCTATGGAAGGACACTGTGCCTCCGCCCGAGGTTATGTTGGGGCACATGATGGCCACGTTCCGCCGTTTGGACATCCTCCTCCGCAGCACCTTTTGGGTAGTCTCCATCTTCTAGTGAGCTAACCTCACTAGAAGACGTAGTCCTCCAAAACAACATTGCACGTCTCCAAGAGGATTACCATTGCTTCAACGGCTACATGGAGTTGGCAGACGAGCGGGTCCACCAAGTCGAGACCCCTCGAGCAAGGGAAGAGAGCCTCTAGGCACAATTCGACTTGGTTCTTAAGTCAAAGCGTCTTTGGGCGACTCTCGAACGAGCGCGTCAACTGGTGGATGTGTTTCGGGCTACGTACGTTGATCCCAAACCCTCCGATGTCGACGATGTCACTTATAGAGTTTTGAAGACCAAGATAGCAGTCTACCTTGGCCACTAGGAACTTCATCTATTATGTTTCTACTTGTTTTTAATCTTTTGTACTGTTTTTAATCTTTTGTAAGAAGCGGCTAGACACGCTATTTGGCCATATATAAATACAAATGAAGATCTACTTTTGGACTTGTAGTTACTATTTACAATGAACATTTTTACTGGATGATGTGTTTAAGATTATTGCCTTCGGCGTATACAATCTCAGTAAAATGTTGTGACCGCATTACTTATAAAAAGGGGGACTCGATTACCGCCTTCGATATATACAGTCTCAATAAACTGTTATAAAACACATTCACTATTACATGGCCAATAAAACAAAAACACATATATTTACTTATGAAGACATGCACTTTTACTACGTTGGGACTACTTAGTGAAACAAACTCACATTATTACCTTACATTTAGCTAATGTTTACTATTCTTATTTCAAACTTTTACGGTAAAAAAGATAGCTTGTCCACAAGTGTGGTGTGGTGGTAAAAAAAGGAACGGCCGGTCGACCGCATAGAAGAGGTCGCACTAGGCATGGGCACCGCTGGTCGACACACCGGTGGTGGTGTACTTTCCAGCTTCCGAGCTGCAGAACTGCGTATTGCTAAAGTGTTCCTAACCTGAGTACTCGTGGCAGGTTGGCTCTTGTTATATGGTTGGCCAGGACTGGTCGATGAACGTGAATAGGCAGCAAAACGGGCATCTTCAATGACCTGGCGTTTGGCATCGCGGGCTTGGTGCAGCAGCTCGATCATATCATTGTAAGGATGATGATTGACAATGCGCTTGACTGCATAATTCATGACAGCTAGAAATCTTGCCATGGTCTGCTCTTCATTCTCACAAACATCTGTATGTATCATGATAGTTTCCATTTCCTTATGATAGTCATAAATGGATTTCAAACCTTATCGTAGACTTGTCAACTTCTCAAAAAGTGAACACTTGTACTGGCGAGGTACAAAAAGGGCACGCAAATGTTGCTTCATCTGCTCCTAGGTGATAATCGGCAACTCATGTCGCTCCATACACTTATGAACAAACTGCTCCCACCAATGTGTAGCATAATCATCCAAACTATTAGACGCAAGTAATAGTTTCTTCTCATCAGAATAGTTGTTCATCCGAAACAACTTATCAACTTTCAACTCCCAAGGTATTCTTCACATTTGTACCACCTCAAAATATAGGAAGAGTAAATTTGGGCTTAGCGACAAAATCCTCAGCGTCATCGTGTCGATGTCGAGGTCCGTTGTGGTCGTGGTGGAGCTGTCAGTGGTCGTAGTCGTCGATGGGAAAATCGTCGTCGCCCGAGAGCTCGGCCTCGGCAGCCCATTGACCAGGTGCATCGTGTGGTCATACCACTGGATTGGCGATAAACAAATCACCTCATCGCGGGCCATTCAGGGGTGCAACCCAACCATTGGCACGGTGGTAGGCGCCGATGCCTCGACCATGTCCACAGCCCTGTGCCGGCGCGCATGCTGTGGCTGCTAAACCTGCATGTGGCTGTATTGCTAGGCGATGCGCTAACGTTGTTGGTGCTCCTCGTCCACACGAATAGCACGCTCCTTCTCGGTCTCGTTGTGTTTAACAGCCGAAGGTCCATGCACACTCGCATCGTCAACTTACGCACCTCCACGACGATTGTGTTGAGTGAACATGGTATGCAGCTCTAGAAAATTTGTGTCGATGGTAGTACGCAATTGTGTGACTTCTGTCGAACCCGGGAACGAAGGATCCCGAATTCTCTGTGTTCATACACTAGTCCAGGATTGCAAGTGTACACAGTCAAACAAAAGTGATAGCATAATCATATCACACATTTTGTTAATAATAAATCAGAGTTTACTACAAAATAGGCCTGAGGCCAAATAGATAAATAACACAGCGGAAAGCAAATATAGAAGACCACATGACTTGCCACAGACAATCGTCTGGGGGCGTAGGCCTAGTCGTCAAGACCCTCACCGTCCTGATAGAGGTCTTCTCCTGAATAAAGATTATTCAGCAAGAGTAAGCACAACTTCCGTGCTTGCAAGTTACACCCAATATTGAAAGTTAATGCATGCATAAGGTAAACAAAGGATATTGGCATGGTTCATTTTGCATAAACAACATTTTCAAGTTAAATACTCATATTAATTTCTAAGGCCAATTTGTATACCATAATTAAAATCAGTGTTTAAAATGATAGTTGTATAGTAGATAACCTCCAATAATTGAATGGTGAAGGATACCCTCCTAACACTTGGCTAACCGCCTAATTTTTTTACCATAGGATTAACCATCCCAAAATCATCTGATGAAATCATTTTATAAACCAAAAACAAATCTAACTTAGAGTGGCTCTGCTATCATGTCTATGATCGCGGACGCGGCTATTCGAATAGATTCTCCTCTGCAGAGTTTGTACAACTTTACCCACACGAGATAATATGCTTTTAATGTCGACCAAAGCACGCTTCCGAAGGCGCGTGACTAAGCAATTATCATGAGGTCATTACAATGCAATACCTTAATGTATTTATGCTCGCTAAGGTTTCGCTACCATTGGACTAACCATCCTCCGGGAGCCCCCTCTTGCGCCAGGTGGATCTAATGTCTAACCGACACCCACACATACAACATGGCACAAATAACACTAAGACGCCACAAATTATTTAGCCAAATCTGTCCCATTCCAGACATGTGGTGGTACGGTAAGGCGTAGCAAAATACGCTCAAAGACTGGTCCTTAACTCACTCGGGCGACTTCCAATTAGAACCCTGGGTCTTAATCCTAACCAGATTAGTCCGTGCATAAACCTGCACCCACCATTCAGCCGTTTCACCCATGTCCAAACCTATTTTTGATTTTATTTAGAGTAAAACCCTATTTATAAACCTTTTGTGATATGACAATACCACAATAACAAATTTGAATCAAGTTTGTAGAAGATTTGACTAAACCTTCCCAAATTTATAAGTGTGATCTAAGCATGGCTAAGCATATGATTAATTTTATTAGTATTTTACTTAAGGGTGACAAGGCATTCATATTCAATAATCAATTTGGCCATACAATGGAGATTGAAATAACTATATACAAAAACAGGGCATTCAAACAATTATATAAACATATGCATGCAATAGTAATTTGAAAACATAAATTAAATACTTTAAAATACTGGGAACAATATGATCAATGGTGTAACTTGCCTCCGTTGACGTCCTGAAAATCTAAGTCTTCGGGCTGGTCAAACTCTTCGGAGCCGTCGAAGTCTATACGCGAAAATACGACAAATTCAATTCAAATTCAAATAAATTCAAAAAATCAACTCAAATTAACTCCAAATTGAAATATTTTGGTTTACTTAGCTAGATTATAATTTTATACAAATTTTGCAACTTGAATCACCCAATTTGGAGTTCAAATGCAAAAGATATGAATTTTAGAAGTTTAAAACCTAAATCTGAAATTTAATTGAATTTCCCGAATTATTTTTCTACTGGAAAATCTATTTACTGCACAATGCTGATGTCAACGAGGGAATTTCCTTTTTCCAGCCGAATTCTTTTTCTAAAGAAATTCATTTGTGTCACTGACAAGTGGGCCCATGGTCAACAGACCAGGTCCACGATCCGGTCAACGCCCACGGTGGGCTCGGTGTACGAAATAGTAACCGGTGGGTGTGGGTGCTGACTGTGCAAGATGATGTGGCGCCACGTAGGCGACCACATCGGGTTAGCGCCTAGGTGGCGCTGACCTGGACATGACGTGGCAAAGCCAAGTAGGCCCGACGGTGGCGCAATGCTGGCGACGAGCTCGCCAGCGATTTGCGCCGAGGCGAGGAGTGTGGAGGGTACCATTGTGACGAGCATGCTTCACTAAAGCTGGTGCTTACCGAGATACCAGGAGGGCGTGGCGGAATAGTCGTCGGCGGTGAGGTTTGGCGGTGGCGGTGCGTGGTCGTCGACGAAGGAGGACCTCCGGGGGTCTTCGGGACAAGTGGATGAGTGCACAAGCTTCGTAGTGATGGCGATGTCGTAGGTGGCGGAGCTGAAGGTGGGGCACCGACGGTGGCACCAGAATCGGAGAAGAGCCGGAGTTTAGCTGCTGGCGAGAAACTCCGAAATTTGGGCGAGAGAAGGCGATTGGGAAGAAGTGGTTGGTGTCGTCTGGATAAGGAGGTCTTGGCGATCCTTGGGGGCCCTTTTATAGGGTGCAGGCGTGGCCGAGCCACCGTGGAGAGCACGAAGACCCGAGTGGTTTCCCGACGAGAATTAGGGGATTTTGGGCAGAGAAAGGAAGGAGACAAGGCCGAGATGAGCGCGACGTGATACGTTGTCATTAATGCGCGTGAAATCAGGGAAGATCTGATCAAGATTTAGCCGCGTATATAAGCTTCTTGAAGCGTGTCCATGGCGGAGTATGCGGGCGAGAAAAGGAAAGTGCCGTGGAGAAGAAAGGAAGGAGGAAGAAGGGGGTGACGTGGGTGTCGGCAGGCCCACTTGTTGGCGACCGCGGAGAAAGGAAAGGAGTGGGGCGTCGTTGGCCGTTTGATTGCGATCCAACGGCGTGGAGCGGAGGCAATTTAAGCGTGGCGGGCCGACGTTCGAGGTAAGCGGGCTGGGCCGAAGAAGTTTCGGCCCAAATGCTGTTTGGAATTTTCTTTTGATTTTCTATTTAATTTAATAGTGGTAATTCAATTAGGCTTTAGAAAATAGTAGATTAAGTCCAAAAATTATGAGAAAATTCACATAAATTCTCTGAGGCATTTTGGATTTAAATAAAATATTTCTAGGTAATATATTTTGCAAATAAATTTGTTTAGCTTCAAATTGATTAAGTAAAAGCTTTTAAAATTTCAGAAAAATCCACAAAAATAATTAAACTTTATTTTCAACTGGAATTTGAAATTTGGGCTGTTAGAAACCTAACCCCTTAAAGGAAATCTCGACCCCGAGATTCAGATTTGGTTAGCAAAAAGATCAGGATAGTTGGCCTTGAGTTCTTCTTTCTCCCATGTGGCTTCACTTTCTAGATGGTGACTCCATTGCACCTTGTACGATCTGATTCTTCTTCTTCTGGTAACACGTTCTGCGACATCCAGAATTTTAATTGGTCACTCTACATAGGTAAGGTCTTCTTGAAGATCACAACTTTCTAGGAGGGTGTGGTCTTCTGGCACTCGAAGGCATTTCTTTAACTGTGATACGTGGAAGACATTATGTACTACTGACAAGGTTGCTGGCAGCTCTAATTGATAAGCTACTTCTCCACGCCTTGCCAAGATCTTGTATGGCCCGATATATCTGGGTGCAAGTTTACCTTTCGTCTGGAATCTCCTTACTCCTCTGAGTGGAGTAACTCTGAGATAGACGAAATCTCCTACCTCAAAGTTTAATTCCCTCCGACGGTTATCAGCATAACTCTTTTGTCGAGATTGAGCTACTTTCAGACGTTCCTGTATAACCTTTACTTTACTTTCAGCTTCTTTGATCAACTCAGGTCCAAAGAGCTGATGTTCTCCCACCTGATCCCAAAGGAGCGGAGTTCGACATTTCCTACCATACAAAGCTTCGAATGGAGCCATCTGCAGACTGGCTTGGTAGCTATTATTGTACGAGAACTCTGCATATGGAAGATCCTTGTCCCAACCTTTTCCGAAGTCTAGGGAACAGGCTCGAAGCATATCTTCAAGAACTTGGTTGGTGCATTCTGTTTGTCCATCTGTCTGGGGATGATATGCCGTGCTGAGGTTGAGTCTGGTTCCCAAGGCTTCATGCATGCTTTTCCAAAACCGAGAGGTGAACTGAGAACCACTGTCGGACACAATCTTCTTGGGTACTCCGTAGGCGCACGATCCCGCCATGTACATTCTCGCTAACTTGTCGCCTCGGTAGGTGGTCTTGACAAGAATAAAGTGAGCTACTTTAGTTAACCGGTCAATTACCACTCAGATGGAGTCATATCCCGATTGGGTCCTAGGGAGTCCGGTGATGAAATCCATACTAACTTCTTTCCACTTCCACTCGGGAATTGGTAATGGTTGCAACAGACCAGCGGGTCGTTGATGCTCTGCCTTAACTCACTGACAAACATCACAACGAGCGACGAATTCAGCAATTCGCGCTTCATGCTGACCCACCAATATTTTTCCTTTAGGTCCTGGTACATTTTGGTGCTTCTAGGGTGAATGGAGTATGGTGATTCATGAGCTTCTTTCAGAATCGACTCCTTTATATCCTGCTGATTGGGTACATAGATGCGATCTTCAAACCACACTGTTCCTTGCTCATCCTCGAAAAAACCTAGGGCTTTGCCTCTTCCCATATTCTTTTTGATTTCTTGGATGTCTTCATCTTCTAACTACTTTATTCTGATCTGACCCTGAAGAGTTGGTTGAATTTCCAGAGTGTTCACACAACCTTGGTTGACAATTTCTAGGTTCAGGTGCTTCAGTTCTTCATACAATTTTGGCTAATTCTTCTGCACTAATATGGTGTTGCAATATGCCTTCCTACTCAGGGCATCTGCTACCACATTGGCTTTGCCCAGATGATAATGGATTCCGAGGTCGTAATCCTTTATAAACTCCAACCATCACCTCTGTCGGAGATTGAGTTCGGACTGGGTGAATATGTATTTCAGACTCTTGTGGTTCGTGAAAATCTCACAGCGGTTACCAATGAGATAATGCCACCAGATCTTCAGAGCATGCACAATTGCTGCTAACTCCAGATCGTGAGTTGGATAATTCCCTTCGTGTGGCCTCAACTGCCGGGATGCATAAGCTACGACCTTGCCTTCCTGCATCAGTACACATTCGAGGCCTTGTCGGGATGCATCACAGAAGATCTCAAAGTCCTTGCGGATGTCCGGTAGAATTAACACCGGTGCTGAGACTAGCCTCTTTTTCAGCTCCTAGAAACTTTCTTCACAGGCGCCTGACCATTCAAACTTCTTTTCTTTCTTCAGAAGTTGAGTCATGGGTCTTGCAAGTTTAGAGAAACCTTCGATGAACATGCGGTAATAACCCGCTAGTCCAAGGAATCTTCTCACCTCGGTGACTGATCTGGTTGTTTCCAGTCCATTATTGCCTCAACCTTGGCGGGATCTACTGTAATTCCTCCTGTTGACACAATATGTCCAAGGAATGCCACTTGGCTTAGCTAGAATTCACTCTTGCTGAATTTGGCATAAAGTTTGTGCTCCCTGAGTTTGTCCAGAATCATTCTGAGATGTTTCTCATGTTCTTCTTCATCCTTTGAGTAAATAAGAATGTCATCGATGAAAACAACCACAAACTTATCCAAGAATTCCATGAACACTTTGTTCGTCATATTCATGAAATAGGTAGGGGCGTTTGTCAGACCGAAGGACATTACTGTAAACTCGTACAGTCCATATCTGGTGGTGAAGGCGATTTTTGGGATATCTTCCGGCCTGATCTTCAGTTGGTGATAGCCGGACCTCAGATCAATCTTCGAGAAGACACTTGCTCCCTTTAGCTGATCAAACAGATCATCAATCCTGGGCAACAGGTATTTGTTCTTGATTGTCACCTCGTTGAGTGATCTGTAATCAACGCATATTCTCATACTATTGTCTTTCTTCTTGACAAATAGTACTGGGGCTCCCCAAGGTGAAGAGCTGGGTCAAATGTACCCTTTGTTTCGCAATTCTTTAATTTGCTTCTTCAGCTCTGCTAACTCGTTGGCTGGCATTCTGTAGGGCCGCTTCGATGCACATCCTCATACTTCCATCTTTCTTCTTGACAAACAACACTGACGCTCCCCATGGCGACGAACTAGGTCTCACGAAACCTTTCTCAAGAAGTTCCTCTATCTGCTTCTTCATCTCTACCAATTCATCGGCTGGCATCCGATAAGGTCTCTTTGAAATTGGTGCTGTCCCTGGCACTAGGTCGATAACAAACTCGATGTCACGATCCGGTGGCATCCCTGGTAAATCTTCCGGAAACACATCTGGATATTCACTGACCACTGGTACTTCTTCCAAGGAAAGGGTCTTCAAACTGTTTATTAGCAAATGTCCATCACGAACTGAGGTAGCTAGAAACTCTACCTTGTTTCCTTTGGCATCCTCGATTATTCTACGCTCTTCGCCACAATCTAGCACGGCTTTGTGCTTGGATAACCAATCCATGCCAAGAATGACATCTAGGGTTTGGGTATCTAGGACAATTAGGTTGGCTAGAAACTCAACTCCAGCTATGAGTAACTTAGCTCCTAAACATCCCACTCTAGTACTTAGCTCTGCTCCAGGCGACTGGACTAACAAAGTATGCTTAAGTTGCATAACTTCCAAATTATTCTTGGTTGCAAACATTCCGAAACAAGCGAATGCGAAGCTCCGTAATCAAACAAAGCGATGCAGCATCGAGTTAACGTAAACTTACCCGATCGACGTCCGGTGATTCTGGGCTCCTTCCGAGTGGCGTGGTTGACACGGCCTCGATCACGGGCGTGGTGCTCCTTCGGCTGACCGCAACTTGTGAAGCTCCTTGGTTGATGCACCGTGATGGCGTCTTGGATGGAGTAGCTCCAAGGTTGAAGCGCATCGAGTGATTGTTCCCTTTGCGGACATCGGTTGGCAAATGTCCTGCCGACGGCAGCGTAATGGACCTTTAGTGCGTTCTGCGGTTGCTTCTGGATTGGGGTTGACGGTGCGGGGTTGCGGAAGTTCGGCGGTGGCGAAGTCTTGAAGTTGGTGCATGTGCTCAATGAAGTCCGGGTGGAAACTCGTTTGGCTGCATCGCATCGTTCTTGCCCTCTGCTGTGATTGATGGTTCCCTTGCTGAGCCATCCGGCGTTTACATGGTTATCCTCCAGTTCCTTGCGTTTGTCTTCTAGAACAAAGGCTTTGTTGACCAGCTCTTGGAAGTCAGGAAAAGTATGGCGATCGATCGACTTGCGACCCGTTGTTTAGCCCCTTCGTAAAGCGACTTTGGCGAGCCTTGTCCGTCGCTACATCTTCCATTGATAGCGAGCTAGTGAGAAAACTTGTTGAGGTAGTCGACATCGACATAGCTCCTTGCTTGAGAGCGCGGAACTCATCCTTCTTGGATGGATAATGCCTTCGTACATGATCTTGTGAAAATCAGAAAATTCCTCCCGTGTGATATCATGTGGCGTCTCATGGCGGCACAAGTTCTCCCACCATTCGGTGTTTGTGCCCTCCATCCGTGAGTGGCATACAAAACCTTTTCACGATCGCCGACCGGGTGATCGCAGCTTTCTTTCAATAACCCCGAGCCAATCATCCGCTAACACCGAGAGACGTGTCCGGAAAATATAGGTGGACGAGTTCTCATGAATTCTGCCAGTTTGGATGGTCCATGGTGACCATGAGCAGCTGGGGCTCCATACTGTTGATTGTTGTTGTTGTTGGCCTGGTTATTCATAGCTTGCATCTGAGTCATCATGGTATTCATCAGCTGAGTCTGTGCTGCCATGAAAGCTCCAAAGTTTTGCAAGTCAATTGGAGGTGCTTGTGGCGGAACTGCTCCTGCGGCTGGTTGCTCGTTGCTTCTCGGTGCTGGGGTACCGGAACCACTAGCAGCAGTCTGACGAGTTTGAACCATCTGGCGAAGCTCCATGGGTTAGATAAGGTAGCAAGCACAAGATAAGTTAAGAACTAAGCAGGGGGTAGGTTAAACCCAACAAAACACAGCTCAAGAAACTCAAATGAAATACCTTTATTACTTAGGGTCTTAGCATGGCTACAACAAATGCCTAAGGGCCTTTGCAGCTCATACTCGCACACAAAAAGAAACAACGACCTAAGCACACAAAACTATCGTCTAAAGGGCGACTCACTAAACTGAAACTGGCTAAACCTGAAAGACCGAAACTAAGACAACTACTCAAGAAAGCCTCCACAACCGCGGCGACGCTCCAGACGGCTGTAGACTTGGAAGTGAGCCGGCATCTTGGCAAACTGATCCTGATGCCCTGGAACTGGTGCAGCAGGAATAGGCGTTCCTAGTGCAACTGGCTCAGCTGGCTCCTCTGGCTCTGCATCATCCTCTAGTTCCACTGGACCTTCCTTCGGATCTTCTTCAGAATCCTCCTCGGGGTCTTCCTCTTCTTCGGGAACTTGGTCATAGAGGAACTCTTGCAGAGTGGCGACCTTTTCTTCAGCTCTCTGCAAGGCTTCATAGACATGATCTAGCTCCGTGATGGTTCTCTCCAAGGCTTCCTCCTGGGCGGCCACAAACTGGGCGAGGTGCACGACTGTAGCGTTGCTCTCTCCTTCTGTGGACGGGTAGCGTCTTTGGCAAGTCCACGGTGCGCTCCGGGTGGTAACGAAGACGGTGTCCAAGCTCCGTGCGTAGATGTTGCAGATACGCAGCATGGCCAAGCGCGACGACTCCTGGATACCCTCCAGCCAAGTGATCTTCCTCACCGAGACGTGCGAAGGTTGGCTTGCCTTGTCGTTCCTCCTGGCGTAGATCGTTAGGCGACAAATCACTCCACGGTTTTGTCCATTCACCATCCAGTTGTTGCCGACGTACAGTGGACGATCAAAACCTCCAAGAACCTGGAGCAACTTCCAAAGCTCGGCGGCGTACCCTCCAGTGCGCTCACCATAGCTCTGAAGACGAGGCATCTGTCAAGACAGACGAACAGGGTAAGAGCAACTTTAAAACAGCGGGGAGAGAAAAGATCATAGCAAAAGTTGAGGCGAGAGAGATATGAGGAGAGTTAAGCAATTAATTAACCTTGCAAGTTAATTTTTCCTTTAGAAAATAATTTGGACACTCTAAAGACGGCCAATCTAACTAAGGTCAAGACCTACAGTCAGTATGGCTCTGATACCACCTCTGTCGGGACCTGCATGCGATTACGGAACCCTCTGTATCTTGCACTAGTCCAGATCACGCTAGTGCACACGAGGTTAACATAGGTAAATATCGATCCACACAAGCGATAAATAAAGTAAACGATTAGTTTGAATAACAAATAAGGGTTTTGACCTTATGGTCCGCTTTACACTTATTAAGCCACGCAGGCTAACAAGAAATAAACAAAGAATGAACGGAAATAACTCCAGCGTAGATCCCACCAATTCACCACAGGCAACCGACTGGGATCCAGACCTTAACGAACGATCAGCCTTCGGCGAACTCCTCCTCGAAAGTAGGCGTAGACTCCTCCTCTTCTGTAGGTTTGGGCGCAAGTTTTACAACAAGCGTGAGTACACAACCGTACTCGCAAATCATACCACGAATGCAATGTATAGATGCAGCTTATTCCAAAGAAAAGGCTTCGTGGTTCTTTTGCATAAAAGCAACATTTGCAATTGAATACGAATAATAGATTGAAAGCATAATTCAAAACAAATAGAAAATACTAATTTAATGATTGTTTCCACAAAGACACACACTAATGCAGATTATTTCACATAGCCATATGATTGAGGTCACACAGCTCCCATCCCAAACATTTTATGAAAACTACCCTCGTGTGAAATCCCGAGCATGTCCATGACCGTGACGCGGCTATTCGAATAGATTGTTTAACACTTTCAGAGGTTGTACACTTTACCCACAAGATACAACTAGTGTAGCAAGCACCAATCGTAACAAAACAGTTGGAAACTTCATCTCAAACATTGACATTCCCGGTGTGCTTACAAACCGCTATACCGGCTCACATAGAATTGGTATAACACACCTTCTTTGGGCGGGGAAGACGAATCGTCCCGCGATGCAACCACCAAGTAGTCACACCTCCACCTGTCACACACCCTAACCTATCCACACGAACATCAATGCCGAGAATCCATAACTTACTAAGTTAGGCCCGCCCCATACGTGCATGTGGTCGACAAGAAGGCTCGATTCAATGGCGCACAAAGTTAAGTCCTTAATTGACCAAGGCAAGACTTCCATGTTATAACTAAATCACGAAGATTAACATTCCCATCACATAGTCCACCATATCACACAGTTTCCACCACTTGCCTCAGTCTAAATCCTTTACCACCCAGTTGGTTTTAGTGCAACACATGCCATCACGAAGTAATAACACATAGCACATAGTTTTACACAAAGTTCCATAATCACTTAGTCAGATTTAATGTTTGCGACTCACATGAGATGATGACTCGTGGCATGGCTAAGCAATTGTACTCGCATCTAACCAACCCACGTTGGTGCTATAATATTACCAACTAATAACCAATCTAGGGTGACAAGGAATTATGACATACAAGGTCAAGGTGTGATAACAATTTGGATAATAACTATGCCCAAAGCATTTAAATAAATAATTAAAGTAGAATGCAATAATTTAACACAAAGTAATTTGAAAACTGGGTTCAAGATGATCAAAGGTATGACTTGCCTTGGAAAAGGTCTATGTACTGGTCTTGATCTTGGGGTGCTCCTTCTTCCACAAAATTCCCCGACGAATCGACGTCTACTCGCAAACGAGACACAAACAAACAAAACAAATAAATAACAAAGGTAAAACAAGCTCCAAAAATTAAATAAAAATCTCAGATAAATAGATCTTGAATTTAGATAAATTTAGAAATTTGAATGGGCTCAATCGGAGTTAGGATGCAAAAGTTATGAGCTATGGAAGTTTGAATCTAAAAAAAACCCTAATTTGGATTTTCTGGAATTTCCGAATTATTTTTCTGAAGAAAAATCAGATTATTGCGCAACGCTGATGTCATCGGAGGACGTTCGGACGGGATGAAAATTGGTCTGACAGGTGGGACCCACATGTCGGTGAGATGGTGCACCGTGGACCAAGTCCATGCCAGATCAGATCTGGGGTTCGGTGGACCGTGCCACGCGGCGTACACGCGTTCTGCGACACGGCGCCACGCGCAGCGACACGTCGGCACGAATGCCGAGGTGGCGGTGAGGTGGCGCCCACGCCGGACCCGCGGCGGCGGCTTCGGGGACCGATGGCAACGGCGAACAGCGGCCGCCGGCGGTGAGTGGTACCGGCGTGTAGAGGGCGCTGTGCGAACCTCATCGATGCAACTCCGGTGATCGGGAGGGCGGTGGCGGCCGGCGAGCTCAGAGCGGCGGAGGTGCCGGGTTTTGTCGGTGGAGCTCGGTGAGGTTACGCGCGCGAAGGCTCTAGAGGTAGCCACGGTGATCTTGAACGATGGTGCACTCGGCGACGACGCGGCGACACTGGCGGCGGCGCAAATCGACGGCGACGAAGCGCGGCCGAAAACCCTAGATGGAGAATTGCGGCGGCGCAAGAGCTCGGGAGGGTTAGGGGTTTGGGGGTTTCTTGTGCGGACGTTGATGCGATCCCAGGGGTCCTATTTATAGGGGCCGGGAGGCTAGGGAGGCGTGGTGGCGGAAACCCTAAAAGAGTCCGAAACGAACACGAGGAAGAAACCGGGATTGGAAGGGGATAGAGTCCATGTCGGGATAAGATTTCAACTAAGCGGGTGAGGATAGATAGGGCTTCGAAGGAATCATCCGCGCATAAAATCGGGCGCATCCACTTTTGTCGACGGCTCGAGCCGCTTCAATGGCGACGCGCGCCGCGCAAGAAGAAGCCGAGGCGCGAGGGGACGACGCGTGCGTGGGCCCACACGCCGATGGCACAGAGGCGCGCTTGTATGCGCGCAGCTGGTGGCGGGAGTTGGGCTGGAACAGAGAGAGAATGGGCCGGATCGAAGGAAGATTTGGCCCGAAGCTTTTTCTGAGATTTATAATAGGTTTTCTAATTTAGAAAATACCAGAAATTCTAATAAGCAATAGAAAATAGCAAATGAACTCAGAAAAATTCTAGAAAAATCTAGAAAATATATCTGAGCACATAGAACCCAAATAAAATAGTTTTGGCTATTGTTCATGTTGGGATTATTCACATTAAATGTTTTTGATTGTAAAGTCCAATATTAAGATTTTGAATTTAATTCAAATAAAATTCAAATGGTGAATTTTCTCCTACTAACTATTTAAAAGATTTTTAAACTCTGAAAATTGGGATGTTACATTCGCTAGATCCAGGTTACTCCTCATCTCAGTATTTGAGGGAATGTTTGTAGATTCCTAATAAAAAATGAATGTTTGTAGTTTGAATTTTTGTATTGATTAATGATTACTACTTATGTTGATTTGCCACAATGAAATGGGATTGCTTTAAGTGCCGATATGCATAGCTGCCCATGCACCTATGGTTGGACACATCATAGTTAAACCCTAATGTAGTATTCTGGGTATGCATTTATTGTAGTTTTATTGTGCACTAATTCTACTATGTAGTTGAGATTTTTATTAGTGTGTTAAGAATATCTGAATTCTTCGGTCTATCGTACATTCTTTATATCTTTCTTTACACTGTCCTGTATGTAGTGGTTGTCTAGCTACATCATCCATTTGTATTTACTTTACATAAATGCCCTTTTGCTCGAACATTTATTCTACAATGTGTGCCAACATAATTTGATAGAAATTGAAGTAATACAACTAGAAACAAATATCTGTTGTTGCTTCTCTGTGATTCATATTATGACTACTACCTAGCGATCCAGTGCTAGAAAAATATAGTTGTTTTGTTGTATTTTCATATTAGGTTGCTATGTCTGATTGAATAGGCCCAAGGCTTCCCTGCATTCGTAAGTTCACTCCATCCATCACTCAACATTGCCGATGAAATTGCCTTAGGTGCCTCATGAATAGTTTGTTATGGGTTTCCCTTACCACATCGGCATTTCATGGTTTGCTTGAGCAAAACTAGGAGAGCATATTAATGAGTATACCATATTGTGCTCATAACTACATGGTGCCTTCCATAGAGCAAGTTGAGGTAACTATATTCTTTGTATCTTCCTTTACATTCTCTTTCTGTGCTAGTTTATTGATCTAGGCATCATAGTTCCTTCTCTGTACCATTTGGTTTTCATCAAATAAATTTCCTTCGAATTAGGCTAATGCATCACAATGTCTGCATATATCGCCCAGTCATATTTTATTTGAATAAAGTTCCTCTTGTTTAAACTAATTGGTTGTTTTAAAAACATGCTGGAGAGTTCATTAGGTTTTTATTGCCTTCAAGTTAGATATTGCTGGGATAAGCCCACATATTCTGGTCTAGCAATGGGCTAATTTCCAGATGTCATCTAGAGAGAGGCGTTCTACTTAAATTTTTGAGTATCACTCTTGTGATAAAAGATTCTTAGTTCTTAGCAAATATTGAATGCACATCTCTGCTAGAGGTGGGTAGGTTATTTTATTGGAATCTATAGGTTTTCAGGTTAATGCTTATGTCTTGCAAACTAAAAATGTATGAACAAAGATTGCTATTGGTTTGTTAGCCTTGAAGCACATAATTCTCCAAAATTATACATGTGCATTAAACCTATAGATCTAGGAAGCTCATGGTTCTAGCTGACATTGTACGCCCCTGGTCCCTACAGGTGACCACGTCAAGCTGGCCCTTATCCTCCAGGGCCTGCATTTCCACCATCCCAAGTGCCATGCCTCCTCCTCCCAGCGTTGTACACCCACCACGCTGTGACCTCTACCCACTCTACTGCAGCCAATCATTTATCTATTGTAGCAGATCTTCCCTTTTTCAGAAGTACTCATCAATTTTGGCCTCCCATTTTCTTTACTTCATTTCCATGCCTTATGACCAGACATAAACTACATTTCACACTCTTCAAATAGTTCATGTAAGCCTTTTAGATTATGTGTTTATCCATATTAATCAGGCCTCTATTTCTTTTTCTACCACAGTACAAACTGTTATAGCAATTACTCATTAATTAATATGTACATGTCCTGATTTAACGTACTTTATTTGCAACAATTCATTGCCCTATTTACATATGTCCCCGCTTGCAATCCTAGCTGTGGTGATCACCAATTTCTTTATTTTTGTTAATGGTTCTCAACAGTATGATTTTCAATAACACAAACAAACACTAACTGGACTACTTATTCTACTAGAGAACTCCATGAATAATGTTTGCGTATAAGGTGAGATTTCCTTAATATTTCATTTCATGCTTATACATAGAATATATGCCCATCTAATCTATTCTTTGGTGATTGTATGTTCTTAGTTTCTAGGTGCATGGTCAACTATACATCATATCCAAAATTTTCCAGCTTCTTGATATAGAGGTGAGTGATGCTTGATTAATCAATAATAGTGATAAAGTTCTAATCATAATTAATCGTCACCTATGTTCAAAACATGAAGTTTGTTGGCAGCTTTGATAATGTTATCTAACCATGTTTGTTTTGTTGTATCTTTCAAATCTTATGGTTGAGCGGATGAGAAGAACAAATCGTCCTTTGTGTTTCCTTTATAAAAAATTGTGTAAGTTGTTTCAGACCACCTATATACATTGTTACCTTTTGAATAGTAATGTGATGTTTCCTTTGCAACACTATTGTATCCTAATGATTTCCTTAAAAAATGTAGTTGAAATGATAATAATTGTAGTACACTTTCTGAGTCTACGTCATATACCACAAACTGGCCATGGATATAGCTAAATGACATGTTCTACTTTTGGACCTAGTGGTTGGCGCAGTTTAGTTTTGCCTTCTCATTCTATTTCATGTTCATTTATTTTTTGGGACTAAAGTTAGCTCATTTGGGTTTTGATAGTAAAGGAACATTCCCTTGTTGCCACTTATGCTTATATTTCTTATATTTATAAAGATGACTTCATTGTTAGAGTCTTGTTATATATTAAGGGGGTGAGTACTTATTATTTGAGAGAGTTCCACATGTGATATATTTGTCCAAAAACTTATCTACATATTATTTGAGATATCCTGATACCAAATCTCAATCAAGACGCCTGCCCTATTTCTATGGGCGTAGCGTAGCGCGCTACTCTGTCTAGTGTCACCTACATTGCAATTGTTTTAACCAATTTCATCAACATATTGCACTAGTCACAAAAAGTTATGCAAGAACTTGAAAACCCTAAATCCTAAATTACATAAATAAAGAATCATAAAGCCCACCAAATCAACTACAATACACAAAATTCTATCAAATAAACTACATCAAGAAAGCCATGTGTGTTGGGATTAGGCCCTGGAGAGAAGTCACACATCACACTCGTGGACACACGCTATCACAAGTGGGAGACAAACACAAGAACTTGCAATGCTGCAACTACTTAGAACATTTTCTCTTCTTCTATTTTTATTCTTTCCAACCGAATGGATGCTACTTACAAAGTACATATAAAGGGAAATGAACACCTGAGTAACAAACTCAGCTCCTAGACTCACACCATGCTTACGCTGGAAGCGGTCTCCACTAACTAAACACAAACAACTAGCTCAACTAATGCATGCAAGACCACGTCTCACGAACAGTTCTCAACAAGCACCTGCAATATCACATGCAACTAAGGAACCCATAACATGCACACCTAAACATGTTACATGACAAACACAAGTAAAACAAGATTAATAACTAACATTCTCCCCCTTAATCTTGTTGTATCTTCTTCACATCTTGAAGGACGATCTCCTGACGCATCTCAAAGAAGTTCTTCCTTCCCACTCGGCATGAGTTACCAACACAAGATCACCTTTCGTGTTGTCAAACCCACGCAGTTGCTTCTCCACCATGAATGTTGGCACAACCCTGGATCACTCACGCTATCTCGTGGACTCAACTCACACAAGAACACACACTATCATGAGGAAGAGGATGAACATGCACAACTTCTCACTTGGAGTAGATGAACACATAGAACGAACTCGCACACATAGTTTGGCGCACAGCCGCAATTGTCTTGCCGTTCCTTTTCTCTTTTCTCCTCTTCGCTAGCGACACGACTCAACGACAACGGAGACCCGGAACTTGCCATCCTCGGCATGATCTTGGGCATCCAATACACCACGACACACTTAAACACGGAACCACAATTTCCTATTGCCAACTCAACTCTTTTAACTAGGAGAAGTAGAACACAAAAAACAAAATCTTTGGTGATGCGCACACAACTTGCGTCAGGCTACCACCGACTCATCGGCCTCGAGCTTTCTGATGAGCCACCTCACCTTGGCGGCATCCAGCTGAAAGTATCTAGGCCCTTAGAGGTGTTTTTGGTAATTAATGTCAATATTATGTTAAGGGACTAATACTACTACAAAACAGGCCATACCAGACACCTCATCACAGACGGTTCCAAAGGAGCCGTCTGTGTTGAACTTATACAGACGGTTCCATTTGGAATAAATGCGTGATACGCGCCTCATCACGAGCGGTTCTTATTACCAACCGTTTGTGATACTTTACAGACGGTTGGTAATAAGAACCGTCTGTGATAGTTCCTCATCACAGACGGTTGATATTACGAACCGTCTGTGATAGTACGCCTTATCACAGACGGTTTGGAAATAAAACCGTCTGTGAAATATCACAGACGGTTCAATTGTAGAACCATCTGTAATATACTACTATCACAGACGGCTATATTAAAGAACCGTCTGTGATAGTATTATCACAGACGGTTCCAAGATAGAACCGTCTGTGATATTTCTTTCCTACCTCTTCGTCTCCCACGCGATGTGTCTCTTCATCTCACCAACGCAGAACCGTCTCTTCGTCTCGCACGCCAACGATACATGCGTCTCTTCGTCTCACGTGCCAGTTACTCCTAATTCTTTATAAGACGGAATAATTCACCGAAGATTAAACTCCTCCCATCGCACTTCGTCTCATGGTTTTGAGTACGTACACGCAGCAATCGCCAAGGTGAGCATGCAGAGCATTACGGCCAGCACCAAAGCGAGGAGGTCGGTGATCGCCGCTCTTTCTCACGATGTCGTTGTCGACATCGTCGGCCGTGTGGCCGCGAGCTCTCCTCAGCCCATGGAGGACCTATGCAGCCTACGATTAACGTACGTACATCTTTATATCTACAAAATACGTACATGCGTACTACTATTTATTCTAACATATTGAATTTTGTATGTACGTATATTGGAGTTGCAAAGCCTTGTACAAGGTGTCCAAGGAACGAGCCGTGGGGAGGCGTGTGGCGCTGGAGCGAGAGGAGGCGATGAAGTGGCAGGACAACGAGCGCTACCTCGCCGTCGTCAACCACCTGGCCGGTGCCGACAACCCGGGAGCTTGTTTCATCGTCGGCCTCGGGCTTATCTTCGCGCCCTAAAACATGCAGCGCGGCCTCATGTTCCTTGAGCGGCGGCGTGGCGGCCACAAGGTCGCGGCCACGTGCTCGGTCTCCTCCTCTACATGGCGGCGAGACACGCGGCGTTAGGAAGCACTACATCGGCCAGTCGAGGGCGAGCCGACCGCTGCAGTGCGAGCGACCAAGACCAACCGGAGTGCAGCGGTGCGAGGCTCGCCGCGGACATGGTCCAGCGGCGTGGGGAAGAAGGCCGCCACTAGGCGGGTGTGGGCGCTGTCGGAGGATGGCCACCGGTGCACGAGCAATGGCTGCGGTGTGGAAGGGTGGGACGACTACGTCGTCTTCTGCAGTGACGACTGCAGGATTAGGCATGAGTATGCCAGTTTCTTTGCAAAGGTGTTGGACTATTTGCCATAAAATTTCAGTTTTTTAGGTTTCTAGAAAGGTGGTGCAGCTGGACTATTTTCCAAATTAAATGAATTTTTAATGCACCAAAATATACGGTCCACAAGGACAGGAGCGATTACAATTCCACGTTGACATCAAAATATACGTACGACATGATGATCGACGCGCATATAGCTAGCTTCCTCGCTGGGTTCTTCCTCGATCATGATGCCGTCTCCGAAAGGAGGTAACTCATCAAATTGATTGTATTCTTCCTCGTCCACTATATTCTCAACTCTGACAATCCTTCTTTTTCCATGAAGAACTACGTGACGCTTCTTATTTGTCGGGTCGGTTACATAGAAGACTTGAACAACTTGGTTGCTTGATGCGAATGGTTCGTCTTTGTATCCGACACGATCGAGGTCCACGGTAGTAACGCCGTACTTGTCAACCTTCACCTGTGGGAGATGGACCCAACGCACCGAAATAGGGGGATCTTAAAAAGCACGTAGTTGAGCTCCCATATCTCCTCTATTTGCCCATAGTACGAGCTCCTCAACCCATCGGTACTGAATGCATCTATGCGAACACCGCTATTCTGGACTGTGCTCTTCCTATCCTGAGCTGCCGTATAAAATGTGTACCCATTTATGTCGTATCCTTGCCATGTGACAATTGTAAATTGTGGCCCTTTTGCCAACCATAGCAGCGTATCATCACTTGACGACCTCCCAGTCATGATTCGCACCTTTAACCATTCGTTGAACCAGCGGTTGTGCTCTCGTGATCCAAACCTCCGACCGTGCGGATTCTATTGGCGTACCATGTCTTTGTGCTCGTCGATGTGCGGGGACACTTGGGTCATGTGTTGCAAGACCGTGAAATGGGCTTGGCGTGCGTATCGGATCGGGAGTGATTGATTTCCTTCGATGGTCCCGATACCATCCAGCCTTCCCTCATGACGAGATAGAGGCACACCTATCGGTTCCACCTGAGCCATGTAGTCGACGCAGAACTCAATGACCTCTTCGGTTACATAACCTTCAATGATGCTGCCCTCCGGTCGAGATCGATTCCGTACGTAGGACTTGAGAATTCCCATATACCTCTCGAACGGGTACATATAACGTAGGAACACAGGACCGCATATATTTATCTCTTTCACAAGATGAACAATGAGATGGACCATGATATCAAAAAATGACGGAGGGAAATACATCTCAAGTTGACATAGAGTCGTCACCACCTCGACCTATAGAGCATCTAGTCCTTCGGGATCGATGACCTTCTGAGCAATTGAGTTGAAGAAATAACACAGCCTCAAGATTGCCACTCGAACCTTGTTCGGCAAGATACCCCTAATTGCAACAGGAAGCATTTGTGTCATCAGACATGACAATCATGAGACTTCATACCAATTAATTTCAAATCTTGCATAGAAACAAGTTTCTTAATGTTAGCGGAGTAACCAGACGGGACTTTAACACCATGCAAGCTTTGGCACAATTCATTTCTCTCAGCCTTGGACATAGTGTAGCAAGCTGGTGGAAGGTATGTTCGTCCTTTATCGGTCTCTTTCGGTGCTAACTCGGTCCTTATGTTCATATCAACTAAGTCACGTCGTGCGTTAACACCATCCTTTGTTTTGCCACTAATGTTCAGTAAGAGACCAATCAAGTTTTCACATACATTCTTCTCCACGTGCATGACGTCGATGCAGTGACGAACTTCTAAGTGCTCCCAATAAGGCAAGTCCCAAAAAATTGACCGCTTCTTCTAGATGTTCTTCTGACGGGTTTTTAATTTACGTCCCTTCCCAAGCACAACATCGATATCCTTAACCATATCATAGACCTCTTTCCCTCTAAAAGCCCTTGGAGCTGAACTGTCCTCCTTATTTCCGTCGAATTGTTTCTTCATCTTGCGGTATGGGTGACTCTGGGAAGGAACCTACGGTGACGCATATATACGCTTTGTGCGAGTTGTTCGACCATACACTCCGTAGCATCTAAGCAATGCGGATGGGCTTTGGCTCCTTTCGCATCAAGCCCGACAGCGATTACCAGGGCAGGAAAATCATTGATAGTGCAGAACAACATGGCACGTAAAGAGAAGTTCTCTCGTTTGTACGCATCCCATACTTGTACCCCATCGTTCCACAGTGTCACAAGATCATCCAGTAATGGTGCTCACGTTACCGAAAGGATTCATTCCATCTGTACTCAACCCTAACCTTATGTTCCTCGGTTCCGCACCGAACTCTTTGAAGGTCCGATCGAAGTTTCTCCACTGGGCAGAATCAGTAGGGTGTCTTAGCTTTCCATCTTTCTTACGCTCCTCCGAGTGCCAACGCAGCAATCTTGCCTCCTCTCGGTTCACAAATAAACGCTTCAAACGTGGGATCACAGGCAAATACCACAACACCTTAGCAGGAGGTCCTTGCTTCACCTTAGCACTATTCTTACGCTTGTATCGGGATGCTTTGCACATGGGACATACATGCAAGTCTGCATACTCTTTACGATACAAGATACAATCGTTCGGACATGCATGTATTCTTTCTACTTCCATTCCCAATGGACAAAGAACCTTCTTGGCTTGGTAGGTGGTGCTGGGCAACACGTTTCCCTCCGGAAGGATGTCCGCTAGGAGACCTAACAACGCCGTGAAACTCTTGTCGGACCAACCATTGCTCGCCTTCAATTTCAGCGGTTCAAATGCGGTTGACAACCTTGTGTATTCGACTTGCGGCCGGGGAACAAAGGTTTCCCGAGTCCTCCATTAAGCACTCGAATTTACAAAACTCTCTCTCACAGTAGTTTCATACGCATCGCATAGCATCGATCAGTTGTCATCGCACGACCTATCGTCATCAAAAACACGATCCACATCCGCATATCGTTGACTTCCTCGGCGATGTCATCATTATTAACTTCCTCAACGATGTCGTCATTATTAACTTCTGTATAATCGCTCTTCACCGTGGATGGTCCAACATGTATACCCTTTTTGAAACCCTTGAATCAAGTGCCCTACGATCTGCGGGTTGTTAAAAATCTTGATTACGCAATCAATGCATGGACGGTACATAAATTATATCCCTTATTCAACATATCCGCTCGCGGCTCTTTTAAAAGCAATCACGCCATTAATGTACTCTTCACTCACACGGTTCGCACTGTACATCCAGTTTCGGTCCATCTACGCTACGCACGTAACAATTAGTAGTGTTAAATTATATTAATAAACTGCAAATACATTACTCCTCCTATTAACCAAATACACTAAAATTGATTAAAGATAAACCTAGAGCAAATATAAAGAGTTAAAGATCGTTACCCTCGGAGCTCACGACGAAAATTCCTAATATCCCGCGAGATTCCTCACTGTCCTTCTCACACCCAAACCGAGAGCTACCACCAAAGCCAAGCCTCACAAAGCAAGCATGCAAGCCAAATAGCCATAAGTTGCTAGGGCAACCCACAACCAAGAACAAGGCAAGCAAAATAAACAAGCCTCCTACAGCCAACACAGAGCAAAGCTTCTCAAGCCCCTCTATTCCAAAGAAGAGATCAGAGGCGCTAGGGCAAGGGGTCTGTCGGGTCTTTATATTTATAGGGGTGGCATATCACAAACGGTTCTTATTCCCAACCGTCTGTGATGTGAGTATATCACAGACGGTTCCTCTAAATAACCGTCTGTGTTGAACTTATATAGACGGCTCCATGTGGAACCGTCGTGATATCCTCCATATCACGAGCGGTTAGTCAGGAGAACCGTCTTTGATATACTCACATCACAGACGGTTCTATTGACGAACCGTCTGTGATGTGAGTATATCACAGACGGTTCTCCTTACTAACCGTCTGTGATATGGAGGATATCACAGACGGTTCAACATGGAGCCGTCTGTATAAGTTCAACACAGACGGTTAGTGAGAGGAACCGTCTGTGATGAGGATATTATCACAGATGGTTCTTCATTCAACCGTCTGTGATAGCGTACGGAGCATGTATATACGCAAATAATTACTAAAATGAATTGCCTAGTAATAAATAGATGATAAAAAAGACCATATCATCACAGACGATAAAAAAGATCATATTGTTTTACATCACAGACAATAGACTGGCCTTATCGTTTTTACATCACAAACGATAAAAAAAGGATGAGCGATCCTATCTTAGTCTTCAAATCTTCGTACGCCTTCTTGTCGGCTTCAGTGGGGGCGGGATCAGCGACTGTCTCACCAAATGCCTCCACCTGTGACCTTGCACGCTCAATTTCCTCTTGTGGATGTTCGGACTCCGTAATCAAGTCCCATATAGCCCAGAGGCCATCAACCCAGGTCTCCACAATCTCGACTAGGCAGACCCGCTCTCCTGCAATGTCGAGGTTGTCCTCGACTCTCTGGGCTACATCCTCGGTGCAGACCAAATAGTTCCATAGGACAATCTCCACGACGAGGTTTACTCATTGGATCTTTGGAGAGCCTCGCACCGGTGATCATTGGAGGAGGAGCTCCAATTGTGAGATGATCGCCGTTATGGTCTCGGTAGATGGGAGGGTCTACAACGGATTGCATTGCGAACGGACGCCTTGTTCGCGGCTTGGGCGAGTTGCGACTGAGAGAGGTGCGAGTACACAACCAAAATATAGGCCACTACAGCCGGGATGAGAGAGGAAGCCATTTGGAATTTGTGGAGAGAGAGGGGATGATCAAGGAGGTTCGTGAGAAATCCCTTTGATAAGGGTTGTCTATTTATATAAAAGAGTAGTAAATGTGAGGACTCCAGTTTATTTGGCTTGTAATGCTTAACCAACCACGGTCTAGCATCACAAATCAAATAAGCGAGTCTCGAGATATGTACACTTCTGAGCATGTATACACACCTCACAACAAAAGTATGCATCAACTCCATTCCAAACATAGAGTCCAAACAACACACTACCAAACGGAAGATAAACAAATAGTAAAATTATTACAGACAATGGCCGACTGGCCACAAGATACACAAATAACAGAAAGAAGACAGCGGAAGCAAGAGTGCCATAAGATGGCTATAAACAAAGCCAATCAGCGTGCCCCAACCCACAAGGCATCCGGCCAGGACCGCCAAGTCTAGTCGTCACGAAAGCGGCAACCTGACTCACAGTGAGGCCCCGAGGCTCACTTTCTTCCTCTGCAACAAAAACATTAAGCAAAGCACTGAGTACAAAGATTGTCTTTGTACCGCAAGGCTGACGTGTGAACTAGCGGACACATTAATATGCTACATGCGAGCTTGTTTGGTGGAAACCATATGTTTCATTTGCATAAAGCCAATTTTCATTTGCAATAAAGTGTCTGATTTAAAGGCAAGTTTGCAATTCATTTTCTTGTTGAAATAAGCTGCGAAATAAAGATAGGTACAAGTAACCACCTAGAAGTGACTATCCCAATAGTCACCACAACATAGCACGAATCCCAGTTAGTACCACCTACAAGTTTTAATTTAAAAGGTTGTAGTCTAACTCTCGATAAGCTTACCCAAGCGTGTCCATCACCTAGGGCGAGGCTATTCGAATAGTTTTTAACCTGCAGGGTGTACCACTGTACCCACACTTGGATCGCCTTTAAGCCAAAGCACACTTAGAAGGTATGCAAGCACTGACTAAGTCCTACGAGACTTTTTCCAATATTGTGTATTAACTACAGGCGCTCGTATGGATAAAAATCCATACGCTTACATGGTAAAGCCGAAGAGACAACTACCCACTCGGGATAAAGCTCTTGGACAACTACCATGCTCCCACCTCCATCCCTCTGCGACCTCCTGCGACCGGAATCAATACACGCCAAAGTACTAGGTCAAGAGAGGTCCCATACCCTCTAGTGTGGTTAGCACGCCGAAATGCTGGATAATGAAACTCACAAGATGTTCGGTCCTTAATTGACCGGGCACCTTTCGATCCACCCAATAGATCACACCAATCTTACCATTGTGCGCGTCTAAATCATTTTTGTATTCATTTTTAGTTTTGCAATTAAACATAGCGAAATGCTGAAATATAAAGTTATAGAAAGTTTTGTGTGATCAAGGTTACCGACTAAGTCGATAACCGCCCATTTCTACCGATACTAAGCATGTCTAAGCAATTTGACTTCGGATCTACTAAGTGACAAGAGATCATCCAGCGACCTCTAATCACGACAAATAACCTAGGCTCGGGTAGTAGAGATCAATATTTTGTCTACGAGGATATGCACTACGGATTTAACTAATCAATTTAACACAAATTAAGCAATGCATACATACAGTTGAAACAAAATATTAGACTTTAAAATTTGGGATTAACATGATCAAACTGCTTGCCTGGATGTTGTTGCTCAATATGCTGCGGAGGATCGTCCTCAGGGTTGCCGCAAATATCGAAGCCTAACGAGTCGAACACAACGACAAATAAGAACGAATAACACCGACAAAACTCAATCATACAACAACATCAAAACAAGCCAAAACTCACACAGACCTAAGCATGACATAGCAAAATTTAAGAAACAGAGAACAAATCATTTTAAGATATGAAGAATTTTCTATGAATTTTCTAAGCTAAAAACACATCAAAACACTAGTTAATTACTTAACAAATTTTCATGAACAGAAACGATATCTAAAACCTATCACGATAATCGTTATCGAAAATGAAATTTCTGTAATTGGGTTCATTGAATTTGGACAATTATTGAAAGAGATATGCATTTTCTAATTTGGAGATTACATTCTACAACATTAAATTAATTAACAGATTTTTGCTACAGATGCAAGGTTGAAACTAATTTTAGAAAATAGTTCATTTAAAATGAAAATTAATGACCTTTGGTTTTATGCAATTTGGAGAAAAATTGAATTAGTTATGCATTTTACAAGTTTAATTGAATTAACGACTCAGCGAAAACACAAACCGAAATACTAAATCATTTTGAAATCTATAATGCACTCAACTCATTTCGCACCCACGACAGCCTAGCCACGCTTGCGACGGCCCGAAAATGCTAACGAGCGACCGGCCGTAGAAAGTGGCGTCGAAGCGTATTCTAAGAATACGTCTTGACTACCAAAGTGCAAACGACATACTCTCACAAAGAAATAAGCTTCCCAACAGAGAAAGCGCGTACGAGCTACACAACCTAGCGACAACATGGACCCACATGGCGGTGACTCGAGAACATATAACGGTGTATTAAAGGATTTCTAAACGCGATTAACCAAGAGGGCCCACAAATCGAGACTCGGACTAACCAAGATTAGCGTTAAACTAACTCCACCGGCGGTTCACCGGCGCGCCTGAGACAGCGGCGCGGCGCGCAAGCTGCTACGCGAACGGGAGGTTTCGGGCGAGAGAGTGGTACCCGGGTTCGCAAGGATCTCACGAACTTCGATGACGGTGACCGGGACCTCGAGGATGCGCGGCGGCGGCGAGCGAGGCGGAGGCGAAGACGGCTCCGCGGAGAAGGTGCTACGGGCCGGGAAGACTCGGAAGGTGCGCCACGGAATCGCCTCGGCCGGGAAGGATCGCCCGGACAATGCAAGCGAAGAAGGTGCGAGGTGTTTGGAATCACCCGGCGGCGAAATCACAGGGCTCGGAGAAGAAGGAGTCGCACACCCTCCACAATGCCTCAAAGACGAAACGAACCCACCGTGAGCATCGGTGAAGCATTGCGATCAAGTGAGATCAACCGTTGAGGCTTGAGACTCACGTAAGCATAAGCGAGCTCACGGAGCCGAGGCGCGGAGGTGGAGACAGCGATACCACCACGGTGATTCATGGGCGCCAAGAACCGGGATGGGCAAAATGGAGCGGCGTCAGCGTGGATCACGGTGGTGCGATCGCGGGCTCAAGGGCGGCGTTAACACGGCGGTATGCTCTCGGGTTTTCTCGGCGAAGCTAAGAAATAGGTGAGAGGCGTAAGAATGGCTGCGAGAAGGAATGGGCGACCCAAGGAGGTAGATGGACTTGAGCGATCCACGGAGGCGAACACGCGTCCGGCGTGGCGGCGGCGAAGTCGGTGGCGCGCATGCGCGATCGCCCGGCGAGCTCCGGTAGGCGCGAGTCGGCGAGGAAGAACGGCAGTGGGACCCATATGTCGGCGGCGAAGACAAAGCGCGCGAACAGATACTTAGACTCGATCGAGAATGTATCGGCCGTTGGATCGAAATGGGCGGTGAGATTGGTGTATGCATTCGGACGGTCGGTTGCGCCGACGCGGCGTGGATCGTTCGATCTTCATCGGACGGTCACGATCGATTGGACTCGGCGGTGCGTTTAGTTGCGCGACCGAGTCAAGTGGCGCGATTGGTTTGAGTCGGACTCGGGTTCGAGCCCGACAAGCGATGATTCGATTTTGAGTTTAAAGTGAGAGAGTTTTAGGAATTTTTAGAGATAGCTCCCGAGCCCCAAAAATTCCGAAATTTTTATGGTAGCTACTTGAGACAGAGAGCAACATTTCATAAATTTTCCAGAACTTTTTATGCACTGAGAAGTTCTGCAGAAAATTCACAAGCATGCTGACCTAGGGTTTGACCAGATTTTCAACTAGTTTGACTTGGCCATTTGAAATAGCAAATAAAATCTAAAAATTGTGAAATAATTCAGGGAGGTAGATAGGATGATCAAGATGACAGGAAAAATAATTTCAAAGGATGATCACAAGTTTGAAAGCTAAGAATCTGATAACAACAATTTCCAATCACAAGAATTAAATTCTAAGAATTGGAAATTGCTAGGGAAAATTGTAGAAACTCTCAAATGATTTCATGAGGCATCAAAAGTTTTTATTCCTCCTCATAATTTACATTTGAAATACAAACCCTAAGTTAGGGCTGTTACAAATCTCCCCCCCTTACAGGAATCTCGCCCCGAGATTCTGATCACTGGGAGAAGAATGATGGGTAATCTGCTCGGAGACGATCTTCCCGCTCCCAAGTGGCTTCATCCTCGGAGTGGTTTGACCACTGAACCTTAAGGAACTTGATCACACGGTTCCTTGTTACGTATTCGACTTCTTCGAGGATACGAGCGGGCGCTCACGATAAGGCAGATCTTCACGCACATCGATATTTTCCAATGGTGTTTCCTCAAGCTGGAATCGGAGGCACTTCTTCAATTGTGACACATGGAAAACATCATGCACCCCTTCAAGTGTAGCCGGCAACTCCAACTTGTATGCAACGGCTCCCACTCTCTTGATGATGCGATATGGCGGACATATCGAGAGCGTTGCCCTTGACAAAGCGGCGGTGTCCCTTCAAAGGTGAAACTTTGAGATACACAAAGTCATTGGGCCGAAACTCAGCTCACGGCGACGACGATCGCATAGCTCTTACGCTGGGTGAGCTATGCGCAAGTGCTCACGAATCAAGCGCACTTGACTTTCCGCCTCATTGATCGAATCCGGGCCAAGCGCCTTTCACGGTTCGACCGGTTCAACGGTGTTCGCAGCGCCTCCCATACAAAGCCTCAAGCGGTGCCATACCGAGACTAGCTGGAAGTCGTTGTTGTAGGAGAACTCGGCGATGGTAGGCACTTCTCCCAATTCTTCCCATAGGAAAGAACACAAGCACGAGCATATCTTCAAGCACACGATTGTGGCGCTCCGTCGACCATCGATCGAGGATGATAGGTGAAATTTGAGCGAAGCGGTACCCATGGCTTCTGTGAGCGTGCCAAAGTCGGAAGTGAAAAGAGAACCACGATCGACACCATCGTTCGTGGCACACCATGCAAACTTACAATGCGGGATATGTAGAGTGCGCCAATTTCTCGTGGTGAGAGGCGGTACATCTTGCGAGAAAATGTGCTACTTTTGTCAATCGGTCAATAACCACCGGATAGCATCCTTCCCCAGAAGAAGTGCAGGGGCAAACCGATAAAGAAGTCCATACCAATGGAATCCACTTCCACTCTGGTATAGGCAAGGGTGGAGGAGACTCTTTGGGCCGATGCTCGGCCTTCACGCGACAACATCGTCGCATCGGCAGCGAACACGGCAATCTCGCGCTTCATGCGAGTCCACCAAAATCTCTCGCGCAGATCTTGGTACATTTTAGTGGCCCGGGATGGATGGACAAAGGCGAATCATGGGCCTCTGAAGAATCAAATCCGCAACTCGGGACCTTTGGGACCACGAGGCGCGCCCAAACCATACAACACCGTGCTCATCTTACGTGAAACACTTGGCGGATCCATTCTTGATGTTACGCTTGATTTTACCCACACCATCATCGATTGTTGTCTTGCCTTGATTTGATCCACCAAGGTCGGTTGCACAACCAAGGCGACAAGGGAACCATGCTCAACCAAACCCAAGTTGAGGCGCTAAAATTCGCAAGAAGTGCAGGTTCTTTGCTCTTGGATCATCAAAGTATTGCAATACACTTTTCGGCTAAGTGCATCGGCAACCACATTGGCTTTGCCGGATGATCTTGAATACCCATGTCATAATCTTTGATTAATTCTAGCCATCTCCTCTGCCTGAGGTTCAGATCATTGAGTGAACAAGTATTTCAAACTCTTGTGATCGGAATACACCTCACGTGATTACCGATCAGATAATGCCGCCAAATCTTGAGTGCATGAACCACGACCAACTCTAAATCATGGGTGGGATAATTGAGCTCGTGAGGTCTCAACTGCCTAGATGCATAGGCAACTGCCTTGCCTTCCTGCATAAGAACACATCCAAGACCCTGACGAGAGGCATCGCAATAAATATCGAAGCTCTTATGGATATCAGGAAGAGTGAGGACTGGGGCTGAAGTCAACCGCCGCTTGAGCTCCTGAAAGCTCGTCTGCGAGAGGACCACACAAACTTCTTATCCTTCTTGAGCAATTCGGTCATCGGCTTAGCGATTTTGGAGAAGTTCTCAATGAAGCGGCGGTAGTAGCCCGCTAAACCGAGAAAACTCCGTACATCAGTGACTGACTTGGGCTGGCTCCAAGATAGAACATCATTGACCTTCTTTGGGATCCACGGCTATGCCTCCATTTGAAAGAACATGGCCCAAGAATGCCACTTCCTTCAACGAACTCACATTTCTTTGAACTTTGCATATAGTCGATGTTCCATGTCCGCCAAAACAATCTTGAGATGCTCGGCATGCTCGCTTGATCTTGGAATAGATAAGAATATCATCAATAAAGACCACCACAAATTTATCCAAATACTCCATGAATACTGAATTCATAAGGTTCATGAACAAAGTGGAGTATTGGTTAAGCCAAAGGACATGACGGTGTACTCGTCTGACCCATAACGAGTAGTGAAAGCCGTCTTGAATATCCTCGAATCGATCGACACGATGATACCCCATTCTCAAATCAATCTTTGAGAACACACAGGCTCGATCAAGCGATCAAGCAGATCATCAATGCGGGCGAGAGGATATTTGTTCTTCACCGTCACCTCATTGAGAGGGCGGTAATCACGCACATGCGCAAAGTCTTGTGCTTCTTCTTCACAAAGATCAGGACAACCCCAAGGAGATGGCGGGACGGATGAAACCCTTTGCTTGGAGCTCACCAAGCTGCTTCTTCAATTCTTCTAGCTCATTGGGAGGCATCCGTCTGGCGCCTTCGAGATAGGGCGTGCAGGAAGCAACTCAATGACAAACTCCAGATCTCGAACCGGAGGCATCCCAGGTAAATCATCAGGAAAAACATCCTCAAAATCACAAACAATAGGAACCTCCTGAATCTTCAAAGCTGGCTTGGTTACAAGTGCACAAAGGTGCGATCCTTGCAGCTGCGGGGAAAAACCGACACTGCTCGCCAGAAGGGCTGGTGAGATAGACAATCTTCCTGGCACAATCGATTTGCCCCAAGTGTTGGGACAACCAATCCATGCCAAGAATCACATCGGGCTCGCGGCCCGAGGCGAGAATAAGGTTTGCCAAAAACCCCACTCCTTGGACTATGATAGGAACATCACGACCTTGTAGATCGGCTCTCATTTCCGACCGGAGCGGATGAGCAAAGGAACTCCCACAGAACACGGTGAAGACCACTAGCAGCAGCAAATGATCTTGAAATAAAAGAATCGATGCCCGAGAATCAAATATCTGCGGCGGGACGAGAATTAACAAGAAGTGTACCAATCACGACATCCGGCGCCTCCGAGCCTCCTCGGTGAAAGGTGGTTGACTCGGCCATTGCTCGCGCACAGGTCTTAGAACAATCTTACGTGGTGGATGACCACTCCACCCGCGTCCTCCATTAGGGCGGGGGTCTGCAACACTACGAGGCGAGCATTCGCATAATGGCCCTTGTTGTGGCGGCGAAAACAAGTAACCTCGACCGCCGGATTGCGAGGCCGCTCTGCTCTTTGGATCGCGAGCGCCGCGTGGCTGAACCACGGCTGCGGTGGACGAGGAGCTGTGCGAGATGGCCTCGGCGCCGGTGGAGCAAAAGAACGCCCCAGTGCTGGCCCGGCCGAGGGCAGTGAGGTGGTGTGAAGCGGATCGATCGCCTCCCATTTGCGCGGGACTCGCCGGCGCCTTTGCCTTATGCTCGCAACAATAGCCTTATCCACTAAGGCACGGAAATCGAGAAGTCCACAATAGATAGCTTGTCCTGCGGCTCCTCGGACAAGCCATCCATAAACTTCTCTGCTAGCCTCATCCGAGGCCACCTCTCCCGAGCATAACGAGCGGATGATTGAACTTCATGCAGTACTCCGTCACGGACTTGCGCCCTTGTTTGGCGCGAAACTCTTTCTTCTTGACTTCATCGGGCCATCCGGGATGTGGGCCCGACGAAAGGTCGACTGAACTCCTCCCACGCGACCACATGGCCCGCGTGGCCGCATGGCGAGATAGTTCTCCCACCATGAGAGTCTTTGCGCCCTCAAGGCGGTGGGGCGCGAAGAGTGCCTTGTCTGCGCTGGCATCGAGCTATATTGAGCTTCGCTCAACCATGCGCGACCAATCGTCCGCATCGAGAGGGTCCTCGAGGCGGAGAAAGTCGGTGGCTGCGTGCGGAGGAACTCTGCAAGTCCCGCGAGTCGGTGGCTGCCACCACCGGCGGAGTGGAGGTATTCCTAGCAATAACCTCCAAGATGCGCGTCGGTCCATGCGGTTCGCTCGATCGGCGAGAACCTCGACCATGGTCGGAGGAGGAAGCTCCTCATCATGACCACCAGGTGATCGCCGCAGCGTTCTCCGGCCATCTGTTTCACTAAGACAAGTTAACAATAGCGGAAAACATGAAGTTGATAACCCACTGCAAATAACTTGCTAACAGCACAAAACAAGCACAAGACTTTTAGGCTACAAAACCAACTGACAAAAATCAGACACTTAGCAAACTCATACATATCTTACCCTTATGCTCCCACAAATTTTAATTAGACTAATTCTCTATGGTTCTCCCAAAGACTGATTCTACCGGTAGTAACTATCTTTTGAAAGGAAAGAGAGAAACCAAGTTCTCAAAACTCAAATTAGAGTAAGGTGAGAGTAGAAAGCTAAGATAGGTAAGGAATAAAATCTGAGAATCTGCCTAAGTTTTCATAAACCTTTTTATAATTTGAAAATAAGACTTTCAAAATATCCTAAGGACGACTATGCTTGGGTTGCTACGGTCAGAATGGCTCTGATACCAACTTTGTGAGGACCCCAGTTTATTTGGCTTGTAATGCTTAACCAACCACCTGGTCCTAGCATCACAAATCAAATAAACTGAGTCTCGAGATATGTACACTTCCCAGAAGCAGGATACACACCTCACAACAAAAGTATGCATCAACTCCATTCCAAACATAGAGTCCAAACAACACACTACCAAACGGAAGATAAACAAATAGTAAAATTATTACAGACAATGGCCGACTGGCCACAAGATACACAAATAACAGAAAGAAGACAGCAGAAGCAAGAGTGCCATAAGATGGCTATAAACAAAGCCAATCGTGCCCCAACCCACAAGGCATCGGCCAGGACCGCCAAGTCTAGTCGTCCACGAAGCGGCAACACGACTCACGAAGTGAGGCCCCGAGGCTCACTTTCTTCCTCTGCAACAAAAACATTAAGCAAAACACCTGAGTACAAAGATTGTCTTTGTACCCGCAAGACTGACGTGTGAACTAGCGGACTGTTAATATGCTACATGCGAGGCTTGTTTGGTGGAGGCCATATGTTTCATTTGCATAAAGCCAATTTTCATTTGCAATAAATGTCTGAGTTTAAAGGCAAGTTTGCAATTCATTTCTTTGTTGAAATAAGCTGCGAAATAAAGATAGGTACAAGTAACCACCTAGAAGTGACTATCCCAATAGTCACCACAACATAGCACGAATCCCCAGATTCGTACCACCCTGCAAGTTTTAATTTAAAAGGTTGTAGTCTAACTCTCGATAAGCTTACCCAAGCGTGTCCATCACCTAGGACGAGGCTATTCGAATAGTTTTTAACCTCTGGGGTGTACCATGTACCCACACTTGAGGCACCGCTTTAAGCCAAAGCACACTTAGAAGGTATGCCAAGACAGCTAAGTCCTACGAGACTTTTCCAATATTGTGTATTAACTACGAGCGCTCGTATGGATAAAAATCCATACGCTTACATGGTAAAGCCGAAGAGACAACTACCCACTCAGGATAAAGCTCTTCGGACAACTACCATGCTCCCACCTCCATCCCTCCTGCGACCTCCTGCGACCGGAATCAATACACGCCAAAGTACTAGGTCAAGAGAGGTCTCATACCCTCTAGTGTGGTTATGCGCGAAATGCTGGATAACGAAACTCACAAGATGTTCGGTCCTTAATTGACCGGGCACCTTTCGATCACACCCAATAGATCACACCAATCTTACCATTGTGCGCGTCTAAATCATTTTTGTTTTCATTTTTAGTTTGCAATTAAACATAGCGAAATGCTGAAATATAAAGTTATAGAAAGTTTTGTGTGATCAAGGTTACCGACTAAGTCGATAACAGCCCATTTCTACCGATACTAAGCATGTCAAGCAATTTGACTCGGATCTACTAAGTGACAAGAGATCATCCAAGACCTCTAATCACAAACAAATAACCTAGGCTCGGTAGTAGAGATCAATATTTTGTCTACAGGATATGCGACTACGGATTTAACTAATCAATTTAACACAAATTAAGCAATGCATACATACAGTTGAAACAAAATATTAGACTTTAAAATGGGATTAACATGATCAAAGCGCTTGCACGGATCTTTGTTGCTCAATATCTTTGCGGAGGATCGTCCTCGGGGTTCCGCAAATATCGAAGCCTAACGATTCGAACATAACAAAGCAAATAAGAACGAATAACACCGACAAAACTCAATCATACAACAACATCAAAACAAGCCAAAACTCACACAGCGACCTAAGCATGACATAGCAAAATTTAAGAAGCAGAGAACAAATCATTTTAAGATATGAAGAATTTTCTATGAATTTTCTAAGCTAAAAACACATCAAAACACTAGTTAATTACTTAACAAATTTTCATGAGCAGAAACGATATCTAAAACCTATCACGATAATCGATTATAATGAAAATGAAATTTCTAATTGGGTTCATTGAATTTGGACAATTATTGAAAGAGATATGCATTTTCTAATTTGGAGATTACATTCTACAACATTAAATTAATTAACAGATTTTTGCTACAGATGCAAGGTTGAAACTAATTTTAGAAAATAGTTCATTTAAAATGAAAATTAATACCTTTGGTTTTATGCAATTTGGAGAAAAATTGAATTAGTTATGCATTTTACAAGTTTAATTGAATTAACAGCTCAACAGAAAACACAAACCAGAAATACTAAATCATTTTCGAAATCTATAATGCACTCAACTCATTTCGCACTTTTGACCAGCTAGCCCTTGCCAGCGGCGGGGCGCGCGAAAATGCGACGGAACAACCGACCGCCGAAAGTGGCGTCGGCGTATTCTAAGAATCGTCTTGACTTACCAAAGTGCAAACCTGACATACTCTCACAAAGAAATACGCTTCCCAACAGAGAAAACGCATTACCAGAGCTACACAACCCTAACTGACAACATGGACCCACATGGCAGTGACTCAGAGAACATATAACGGGCTGGATTAAAGGATTTCTAAACGCGATTAACCAAAGAGGGCCCACAAATCAGAGACTCAGACTAACCAAGATTAGCGTTAAACTAACTCCACCGGCGGTTCACCGGCGCGCACAGAGACGGCGGCGCGGCCGCGCAACTGTTCTGGCGAACCAGGAGGTTTCTGGGCGAGAGAGTGGTACCTTCGGGTTCGCAAGGATCTCACGAACTCGATGACGGTGACCCGGGACCTCGAGGATGCCGGCGGCGAGCTGGCGGCGAACGGGGGCGGAGACGAAGACACGGCTCCCGCGGAGAAGGTGCTACGGGCTTCGGGAAGACTCCAGAAGGTGCGCCACGGAATCGCCTCAGCTTCAGGAAGGATACGCCCCAGACAATGCCGACGAAGAAGGTCTGAGGCGGCTGGAATCACCGCGGCGGCGAAATACCGGGCTCGGAGAAGAAGGAGTCGCACACCCTCCACAATGCATCAAAGACAGAAACGAACCCACCGTGAGCATCAGTGAAGCATTGCGATCAAGTGAGATCAACCGTTGAGGCTTGAGACTCACCAGAACGCAAACGAGCTCACGGAGCCGAGAGCGCCGGAGGTGGAGACGACGATACCACCCACGGTGATTCACGGGCGCCAAGAACCGGGATGGGCAAAATGGAGGCGGCGTCAGCGTGGATCACGGTGGTGCGATCGCGAGCTCAAGGCGGCGTTAACGGCGGCATGCTCTCGGGTTTTCTCGGCCGAAGCTAAGAAATAGGCGGAGAGGCGTAAGAATGGTGCGAGAAGGAATGGGCGACCCAAGGAGGTAGATGGACTTCAGCGATCCCGGAGGCGAACACGCGCCCCGGCGTGGCGGCGGCGAGTGCGTGGCGCGCATGCGCGATCGCGGCGAGCTCCGTGAGGCAGCGAGTCGGCGAGGAAGAACGGCAGTGGAACCCATATGTCGGCCGGCGAGGACAAGCGGCGCGAACAGATACTTAGACTCGATCGAGAATGTATCGGCCGTTGGATCCGAAATGGACGGTGAGATTGGTGTATGCATTCGGACGGTCGGTTGCGACGCGCGACGTGGATCGTTCGATCTTCATCGGACGGTCACGGTCGATTGGACTCGGCGGTGCGTTTAGTTGCGACCGAGTCAAGTGGCACGATGCGGTTTGAGTCGGACTCGGTTCGAGCCCGACAAACGATGATTTCGATTTTGAGTTTAAAAGTGAGAGAGTTTTAGGGAATTTTAGAGATAGCTCGAGCCCCAAAAATTCCGAAATTTTATGGTAGCTACTTGAGACAGAGAGCAACATTTCATAAATTTTCCAGAACTTTTATGCACTGAGAAGTTCTGCAGAAAATTCACAAGCATGCTGACCTAGGGTTTGACCAGATTTTCAACTAGTTTGACTTGGCCATTTGAAATAGCAAATAAAATCTAAAAATTGTGAAATAATTCAGGGAGGTAGATAGGATGATCAAGATGACAGGAAAAATAATTTCAGAGGATGATCACAAGTTTGAAAGCTAAGAATCTGATAACAACAATTTCCAATCACAAGAATTAAATTCTAAGAATTGGAAATTGCTAGGGAAAATTGTAGAAACTCTCAAATGATTTCATGAGGCATCAAAGTTTTATTCCTCCTCATAATTTACATTTGAAATACAAACCCTAAGTTAGAAATTTATTCTGTATGGTGGAGCAGAGACGGAGAGACACTCGCGGGAGGCGAAGGGAATGAGAGCCATAGCACGAGACGATTCTATCATGGAACAAATGCAGTGATAAGATATCGCGACAGTTCTATTAAATAACCGTGCATTATATTACCATATCACATACGGCTCTATTAAAGCACCGTGCGTGATAAGATATCTGAGCGGTTCCATTAAAGAACCGTCGTGATATCCTCCATATCCTGCGGTTCTTTAATGGAACCGTCGTGATATCTTATCACGACGGTGCTTTAATAGAGCCGTCGTGATATCCTTTTATAAAAGAGCGCACCGCTGAGTTTTGCTCTTTACTCGTCACTTCCTCTCCCGCGCCTCTTAGGCTCTCGCGCACTCTCTCGGCTCCTCTAGGGTTCGCCCGTTCACCTCCCCGGCCGTAAGACCCGACGCCGCCACCCCCGACATCGACGATGCTGCCTTCGCCTCGACACGCGGCCTCCTCCCCGTGTCGGCCTCCTCCCTCTGCACAGGCCTCCTCCCCGCGCCGTCCTCCTCCCCTGCGCCGGCCTCCTCCCCGCGCCGTCCTCCTCCCCTGCACCAGCCTCCTCCCCGCGCCGTCCTCCTCCCCGTGTCGGCCTCCTCCCCGCGCCTCCCTCCTCCCCTCGTCGGCCTCCTCCCCTGCACCGGCCTCCTCCTTGCACCGTGAGTTGTTGTGCGGCATCCTCTCTGTGAGTATTCCTATATTACTATTTGTCCCAGTGGATATATTGACTTTGATAGTCTTTGATAATATGTGAACTGAATCTAGTACTAAAGATATTGCAAATTGATCAGTGGGCTTTGTTGACATGCTCTGTGATGAACTTTGTCTTATCTTGAGATTGAATGTGATAGTTAGTTCATTCTTGAGCTCTATTGTATTACTTGCTCTTGTCAATTTGATATCTTTATTAAATTTGTTACTTTCGGTTGAATGCTAGATATTCGATTCTTACAGTTCGCTCTGTGATGAACTTTTGTCTTATCTTGAGATTGAATGTGATAGTTAAGATCATTTTGATATGATTGAGATCATTTGACAGTTAAGCAAAGTATTGTTTAGAGCTCATAGTTTGAATTTATACTATCATATTCATTTAATGAAGAGTATAGATAATAGGATTGAGATGGCAAAGACTTGTTCTTTTGCAACTCTCCTTCTGAGAGCACAAACTATCATCAATCCTTCTTTATATATTACGTTTGTGCATCATTTTCGGTTAAGTTGAGTAAATCTGCTTGAATCTGGTCAGTTAGAGCTTAAGCATATTGCTTTGTGCATATATAGATAGCAAGTAAGCGACATGGTGTCCGCACCACGTCTTCGCAGCCGTCATCGACGTCGCCGAATGCGTCTGGATCTCCGAGGAAAGTGGTACGTATGCGAGATGGTAGAGGAACATCGAAAATTCCTCTGGGCCTAATGACCGTCACGGAGGTCAATGCCAATGGGATCCCTGTGAGTCCCCCCAAAGCAGCGGCGAGATTCTGGACCATCTGCGGGATACTTGGAAGGGAACGGGTCCCCATCACCACACTGAGCTGGGACACTATGTCGGCTGATCGGAGACGCGAGCTGTGGGACGAAGTTTTAAAATCGTTCTCTTTCCCAGACGCACACCTGGCGCGCGTGGAACGGTAGGCGTTGCTCTCGATCGGAAAGGCGTGGAGGACCTTCAAGAGCGTGCTTGTCACGAAGTACGTGAACATGGGTCAAACGCCCTTCATGGCGTATAAATTCTTGTCGCGGGATATATAGGACGCCTTTGTGCAAATGAAGACGACGGCCGAATTTTTTGAGGAAAGTGCAACGCACAAGGCTCTCCAGACACTGAACACTCACCCCCACAAACTCGGCACCACTGGGTATGCGGGTAAAACCGCGCAATGGGCGGCGGAGGACGAGAACGAAACAAGGCCATTTGCGATATCACGATGAGCGCGCTCTCTTGGTTAGGCGAGGGCATCATCACATCTTGGCGAAATCTCTTTCACAAACCGTGAGGCCAGGGATGTGGCCAACCGTGTGGTAAATATGTCTTGAACTACCTAGTTGTTAATAAGTCCATAACTTCATAATGTCTATAATAACATGATGACCTCTTGCAGCAAATTGAGTTCGCATGTTAGAAGGCTCCTTCCAAGCGAGACGAGGAGGAGGATATACTATCTACGGCTGCTGGAAAAAGGAGCACCCAAGTCACACGCGAGGCAAAGGGTTAACGTATCTTGGAGGATGGATTCCCCAAGCGACTCTTGCACGTATAGGGCGGGAAGAGATCCAAGGCGAGTGCGACACGAGTTGGAACATGTGCTTACTACAAAATTTGAAGGAAGAGAACGGTGCTACTTGCAAAATTTGAAGAAAAGATAGCAAGATTGCAGGACCAAGTGAATCAACTCCTACTCCTCAACGCCGCATAAAGCCGCTCTGTTGTTTTGGGCAGTCCTCCTCAACATCGGAGTAGCGTCGCGTCCACGCAAATTATGAACATGATGACGCCCAATTACCTATCGACAACATCAAGGTAATGTACATCTCGGAATGCTCCAAAGATAGACCTATAGGGCGCCTTAGCTAATGCGTATCGTTTTGTAGGAGCCGGCGATGCACGCTCCAAATGAGGATGGTTGGGATGTCTATTGAGGCTAGGCGGGGTGGCGTATCCATGCAAGGAAGGGATAGTGCGACCACGGTGCCAGTGGCGCAGGTTACGCCGGTCGGTGGACATGGTACATGACAATTTTAGGGCCATCCCAATGGAGATTCGCGACAGCGACATCGAGAACACTAGGGATGCCGGTATGCAGTTTTATCAAGTGGCCCAAGAAGGACGCCGCGGACCTGTGAGTGCGCCTCAACCTTTGATGACTCCACCCCAACCATCTCGACACGACCATGCCTCTCCAACGAGGACCCAAGAAGGACATCGCCCTGGACCCTGCAGTGTCGCCTCAACCTCTGATGACTCCACCCCAACCATCTCGACACGACCATGACTCTCCAACAGGACCCTCCATGACTACACCTCAACCTTCGCTTCAGAAGCCCGCCTCATCGGTTCCGTGGAGAAGACACCGACGAACAAAAAAGCGTGCCGCCATATCGGTTCCCGAGTCGTCTCACAGGAGGACGCGTAGCGGGCAAGTCGTTCAGGACAAATCGAAATCGAAGAACATTAAGGCGCTTTCGCCTCCTAACCCTAAGAAATACTCTTTCGGAAGTCCGTTGGCGACCACCACGATATTGGCCTACTGCGGATTAGGTTGTCGAGTTTGCATACAGTACTTGCACAAGACCAAAGAGAAAGTGTGCACTGATGGAATCACCTTGGATACACAGAGGACTATTTCCTCCACAAGCGGCCCCTTCGTCGTGGGCTTGGCGACTTATTCGACTGTTCAACCTCAAAGCCCTCGATGCCTCACTTCTACGATCTTTGGACACTGTAAGTGTGTACAATCAAGTTCTACATTCACGTAATACCGAATATAACAACTCATTGCTTATGTATAGATACATGATTAAAAATGCCGACGATTGAAAGAATCGGTGGGTTTCCTCATTTCCACGTGGTCTCACGAGCAAACCATTTTGGCGGGCGCATCCTCGTCGAAATACATAACGACAGGATTGCTTGCTCAAAATGACAAGGACTACATAATGGTGCCCTATAACTTGAGTAAGTGCTTCACTACTTGCTATACAAATTTTATTTGTACTTTATCATGATCTGAACTTAGGTTTAATGACTCAGCGACATACATGAGTAGGCACCCTGGATCCTTTTAGTCATTATACCAAGAGGAACCAGTACTATACCTTGATTCCCTAATCAAAAGCCACGACTTCACCCTTGTGCAAGGAGTACTCGACAGTGTGCTTATTTCCTCCATACATAACTCTATTGTAGTCTTCCTTCGTTTGAAATGGCGAGGTTAACTTTTTGGAAACATGTAGGTCGTTTATCTCCTATATTTCGAGGAGGGCTATACAAGGAACAAGCATACATTTAATCACGAGGACACGATTTTCAGTACATGCTACAACACAATAATTCTATATCATACTTCGTAATAATACGTCTCGAACTAACTATACCTATATATGTAATTCTATTTTTGCAGTGCCGCCAGCAAAAAGCAGAAGAATGTGCATTCTACGTTTGCCATCATATGCAAATTCTCACGAGTGCTAAGTTGAAGGATCCCGAGGTTGGTCAATCTCGCAATAATTATTTCCTAATTATAAATTTAAATATATATGCTTACTACTTTACTCTTGCTAGCTACAGAGCTTCAATATAGATTTAGATTCACTCGTTCAGAGAGAGATCTCGGATGTTCGAGGAAGCTCGCACCTTCATCATGACGGATATCATTAGCGCTATGAGAGAGTTTCACTACTCCAACATTGAACGACCTTGAATGATTCATTAATGTAATTCACTTTGAATAGTTGTAATTCAATTGTAACTCTAGCGACAATATTTGATACATATTCGTGTCGAATTGATTTTGAGTTAAATGATCACTTTGAGTGTCAATGATTGATTCATCCGTAATGCATGTATTTTACGCTGCTTGTTTTGAGAGGGCATGGCTAGCAATTCACGAGGCTAGCGAAAATTAAATTAGTTATCTTTGAAAGAGCTATCACGACGGTTCATAACTATCGCCGTCATGATAGATGGATATCCTGAGCGGTTCATAATTATCGCGTGCGTGATATGTAGATATCACGACGGTCATAATTAGCACCGTCGTGATATGTGGATATTACTGACGGTTGTTCATTAGAACCGTCGTGTTGTGACTTATCACGAGATGGTTTTTAACCGCGTGATAACCGCCGATTATCACAGGCGTACAAAAACACGAGCGGTTCGAACAAATGCGTGATGACGATTCGAACCGCCTGCGTGATAACGTTTTCTGTAGTAGTGTAACATGTATGCTAAGATGTGTTAAAGGTTAAAGTTCCAATGATTGATTGATGATAAGGCTATTAGCAATGAGAATGTGATGAAAGATCAACTTGGTTCAAGACATTGGTATTGTATAGCCTAAGGACTCTTTTATAGTTTTTACCAGTCTCGGTGTTTTGGAGAAAAGACTGAGTTTATAGGATAAATGTCGTACTATAAAGAGGGGTCATGGCTAGTAGCTTGAGAGATAATTTTTGTGCCTTATTGATCAACTAGGGTTCATGCATTACCTTGATTTAAGCTTCTGGAAAAATGTTTTAAAAATCGGTATGACTGCAAGTAATCTGTGGTACTAATGCAGGTCGATAGTATCGATATTTACATGCTGGTACGTATTTTTCAGAGAGTGTGTTTTAAAGTGTTTTTGATCCTCTCTAAAAATCGGAATGACCGCATTTCTACTGCAGTACTACCGCAGGTCGGCGGTATCGATATTTATATGGCGGTACATAAATAACAAAGAGTGTTTTTGGGAGTTTTGATCTCCCTTGAGAATCGGTATGACCGCATAATCCGAGTGGTACTACCAGAGTGCGGTAGTACCGATATTTTATTGGCGGTACATTTTTTTCCAGAGAAGGTGTTTTTATGTGATTTCTTGAACTCTGGAATCGGTAATTCCGTTCTAGCCAAGTGGTACTACCGCAAAGCGGTAGTACCGATTTCTAGTTGGCGGTACTACCGCAATCTATTTTGTAACGGCTAGTTCATTGCATTAAATGTCACTGTTCCGACCATTATACCGAAAATCGGTAGTACCAGGTTTCCACGGTGGTACTACCGCATATCCTGATTTTTAGAAAAGTGGTTGTAACGGCTAGATTTTGTAGTGAGGGGTATAAATATACCCCCACCTACACCAAACTCACTAGTTTTGGGCTATATTGAATATACTTGAGTTTTGGTGCTCTCTCTTCTACTCATTTGCATTGAAATCACATTTTGAGGTAGTTAAGAGCTATTAAGTGCATTGCATCATTAGTTGATCATCTTAGGCACTTAATAGTCTTCAAACGAGTGTTACGATTTGTTACTCTTGGTGCTTTCCAGGCACCTAGACGGCTTGAAGAAGAAATTGTGCAGTGAGCTCTTCAAGGAGTTTGTGAAGAGTCTCGGCAAGTTTTGATTGGTATTGTGCTCACCAACTTCGGAGCGGAGGAAGAGCAACTCTAGTGATCGAGGGTTGAGACTTAATTCGTGGAGCCAGCTTGATTTGTTCAAGCTTCCTCAATGTGGACTAGTGAAGACCGGTAAGTCTTCGATACCATGGGAAAAACATCTTTGTCTCCACTGTGGTTTTAATCTTGTCTTTACAACTTCCGCATTTACATTTCTAGTAATTTATTTGTGTAGAATTGCTTAGCTAGAATCGTATCTAGTTTAGACATAATTCATAATTTTCTTTAAAAGCTTAGTAGTTTCTACTCTTCTATCGTGGTAGGGAGCTTTATTATGACAATCTTGTTTAAAAGTGTTCATTAGTCAAAGAATTTTAAAAACCTCCTATTCACCCCCTCTATTCGGTTATCCTTGATCCTACACCAGCCCCCACCACGCTACCCAGCATGTGCGTGCACCCGAGTCACAGCCACTCCTCACATGGAGCCACGTTGGTGTGCCACTGCTTGGCGAGCCGTCGCCGGGAAGCATCTCAACACGTCGAACCTCGCTCTGATACCAATTGTTGGGATTAGCCCCGGAGAGAACCCACACATCGTAGTCGTGTACACATGCTATCACAAGTGGGAGACGGACACAAGAACTTGTGGTGCTGCAACTACTTAGCACATTTTCTCCTCTTCTATTGTTATTCTCTCCAACTGAATGGATGCTACTTACAAAGTACATATAAAGGGAATTCAACATCTGAGTAACAAAGTCAGATCCTAGACTCACGCCATGCTTCTGTTGGAAGCGATCTCCACTAACTAAACACATACAACTAACTCAACTAATGCATGCAAGACCACATCTCATGGTCGGCTTCTCACCAAGCATCTGCAGATCACATGCAACTAATGAACCCGTAACATGCACACCTAAACATGTTACGTGACAACACAAGTAAAACAAGATTAATAACTAACACTCTCCCCCTTCATCTTGTTGCATCTTCTTCACGTCTCGAAGGCCCGATCTTTTGACGCAACTCAAAGTTCTTCCTTCCCACTCGGAATGAGTTAGAAACACAATATCACCTTTCGCGTCGTTGAACCCATGCAATCGCTTCTCCCCCGCGAATGTTGGCACTACCCTTCGTTCACTCACGCTATCATGTGGACTCAACTCACACAAGAACACACACTATCACGAGGAAAAGGATGAACATGCATAGCTTCTCACTTGGCGTAGATGAACATAGCAAACGAACTCGTACACAGAATTTGGCGCATAGCCACAACTGCCTAGCCGTGCCTTTTCTCTCTCCACTTCGTTGTCGCTTCTCCGCCGGTGACACAACTCGATGGCGATGGAGACTCGTACCTCGCCATCCCTGGCATGATATTGGGCATCCAACACACCACGACACACTCAAACATGGCACCGCAATTGCCTAGTGCCAACTCAACTCTTTCACCTAGGATAAGTGGAACACACAAAACAAAATCTTTGGTGACGCGCACACAACTTGCGTTGGACAGTCGCTGACTCGTCGACCTGGATCTTTCTGAAGAGCCACATCGTCTTGGTGGTGTCTAGCCCATGCCACGATCACCAGCACACATGCGCATCTGAGTCACTGCCACTGCTTGCATGGAACCACGTTGGTGCGCCACTGCTTGGTGAGCCGTTGTTGGGAAGCATCTCAACACGTCGAACCTTGCTCTGATACCAATTGTTGGGATTAGCCCCCGGAACGAACTCACAGATCACACTCGTGGACACACGCTATGACGAGTGGGAGACAGACACAAAAACTTGTGGTGTTGCAACTGCTTAACACATTTTCTCCTCTTCTATTGTTATGCTCTCCAACCAAATGGATGCTATTTAAAAAGTACATATAAAGGGAAATCAACACCTAAGTAACAAACTCAGCTCCTAGACACATGTCATGCTTCGGTTGGAAGTGGTCTCCACTAAATAAACAAAAACAAATAACTCGACTAATGCATGCAAGACCACGTCTCATGATCGACTTCTCACCAACACCAAGCACCTGCAAGTCACATGCAACTAATGAACCTGTAACATGCACACCTAAACATGTTACGTGACAACACAATAAAACAACATTAACAACTAACAATGTGTACAAAAGAACTCACCATAAACTGGAGGGGCGTTGCCGGGTTCTCGATGCCTCGATGCCATTCTTCACTGGTCCAATTGATCTCACCTAGGCAGCTAGTGTCGGGTGGCTAGCGTCGACTCCCCTCGGGTGGTTGCGATTCTTCTCACCTCTGACCGCCTTCCTCACTGGCCAGACCCTTTGGTCGCTCCCCTCTTTTTGGATCGAAAAACCCACGCCTCTGGTGGTATTGGATAATATAACTACAAGTGTGAATACTTAGCTCTTTTAGGGGGGCATTCACAAGAAAGGAAAAAAAACGTCCAGCGCCTCAGATTCCCTCACGTGCAGCACACACGATCAACATGGCAAGATGGACCAAGCAGGTGTAATTTGCCAAGCAAGGTGGTTTTGGCCTAGAGGTGAACCAGCTAATCAAGTTCGCGGGCATGGATGTGCAATTTGCAAGTTGATGGACCTATTTGATCTCACCACGCAATTTTATGTACCTTTGGTACAATTTACTCCAAAAATATATTTTGGAGTAAGAGTGGTAGTAGTAATTAATTAGTTTCACCTTTCATGCAAGGGTACCCTTAGTTTCAAGCATCACAATCATGCCTAACTGTCTTAATCTACTTTCCCACTAGCCACTTTCTGAATTGGCTAGGTATCCATGGTATGGATACAAATGGTACTCCCTCCATTTATTTTTGTAAGACATATAGCTTCCTTCATTTTGTTTCATAATATAAGGCGTATATGTGAATTTATTTATGTTTTTCCCTCATTTTTATTATATCTCCTCTCTCTTGCATTTATAACAAACACTTTCACTTATTATTCTCTTTCCTATTTCCAAGATAATTAAGTAAGGATATGGTGGTCAATTTACATTGTCCTTCTTTTGATTTTACAACTTTCTTCTTGCACCCACTCAAAATATGGCTTATATTTTGAATCACTATAGTTGTCCATAAGGATGGCAACAGGAGTGTTCCCCAGCAGGGAGTGGTGTAACGTCCCTATCCCCGAGAGATTTCCCCCATTCCCTGCCCCTGATATTCGGCTCAGGGAATCCTCCCTCCCGTTCCTCATCCCCATCAGGCCTCAGGGACCCAACGGGGACCGTTACCCGATAAGGAAGAACAACAAAGAGTGAAGAACAAGTAGAAATTAACCAACACATAAGGAGAAAATCAGCAAATTTGAGGGGGGGTTATTTGTAACTCATGCACATGAATCAATGAAATCATGTCCCTAAACAAGAACACAAACACATGAAACTCACAAGAAACTCGGGTTTGGGCTGCTAGCTTCATGAGACCACGAGCTACAGACTTGGCATTGGTTGTGGGCTTCAGGCAATGGCAAGCGCCAGCCTATCGACGGTGACAGAAGGCTTCTGATGACCACGCGATAGTGGCTCCTCTCGTCGATTTGGGACTAGATCTACTGGCAGTGGCATGTGGCTTCGAGAATGAGGAGTGCTGGAGGAGCCATGAAGCTTTAGGGCTGCCAGAGATGGCCACTGACGATGAGCATCGGTGACAACAGCGGTTGCTAGATTTAGGTTTGAGGATACATCACAGGAATTGGGAAAGGAAGAGGAGTTCTTTTGTTTTGACACGAGGAAGGGGGAGTATTGGTGCTAGAGATAGGTTTGAGGGAAGCAATCAGAGAGGTATTAAAATAAGGGCATATACCTTAGGCCCACTTGTCATGCGTTGTTTCTAGGTACCCAATGGGGAACAGGGATGAGGCATTGGTGAACGTCCCCGCCCCTGATTCCCTCGATGGGGGAATGGGCTTGGCCATTAAGTGTCCCCGTGGGGGCAAAATTACCCCATCCCACCCTCTAATAGAGGAATTCCTCGCCGGGAAATGGGGGCCCATTGCCATCCCTAGTTGTCCATGGCCTCAGGAGTATCTATTTCAACACTCCCTCGAGTTCTGTGAGACCCCAAATTTGGAATTTGGGACCTACTGTGTATATTTGTGCCATTCCCTAGATCAGTAGCTGACACACACAGTTATATTGTTGGTTCAAACACATATCATGAAAATGTAAAGCTATTGTATAATATTAAACAAAGCATAAATATACCTTATGGCTTTGACTTGTAGAATGGCTGGGCAGGCCAAATACTTTTAAGAGAACAGCAGCGAAAGCAGATTCATAGTATAACACGTGGAACCCTCTCGATATACCCACTGGCAATCGACTGTGGGCTCGCGACCTAGTTATTGGCCTTCTTGATCTTCAGTCTTGTCTAATGCTCATATTTTTCTATAACACGTTCTTTTATGCTTACTGACTAAAAGGATAAAAATAACGAGCATGAATACACAACCGTACTCGCGAGTCAACACACAATACAATTATTATATATGTAAGGCTAAACAAAGGGAGGTTCAAGGTTCTTTTATTTGCACAAAGCCATTTATTGAAATATGGTAAGTAGTAGCAAAACCTGAGACTTAGCATTTTAACGAACACATGTTTTTCATAAACTGAGTTTTATTGTAAAGTATTAGTGGAGATCCCATCTTCTATACCATTGAGTGACTACAGCCACTCAATGTTCAGGATATCTCGTATTTACCACTGGTCCCCAACCAGGCTTTCTCAAATCTCTGGGTTCCAACCCAACATTTCCAACTGCTGGGCTCAAACCCACCCTTTTTCATTAATTCCACACACACACAAATGGTTTTATGAAAAGGAAAGCTATATCAAGCAAGTTCTCAGCACCGCTCTTGACCGTGAGCATGGCTATCTAGATAGTTTTTTTTACTCTGCAGAGTTTGTACACTTTACCCACAAGAGATAAATCAACTTATACTGCCCCGACACACTTCCGTAGGTGTGTGGCTAATGTTGATTATCACAAGGCCTTTACAATGTCCCACGTCATTGCAACTTCGCACTGCTAGGTATCACCTCCTTAGGGTCTCCCCTTGCCCACGGAAGGTCTCCCATTTGCGCCATGCAGTTCCAGCGGCTTCGTTCTTCCCCTACTATCCACCCGCATCCTCCAATGGCGAAGCCACGCCGAGGCGATCAAATTAGTTAGCCAGGTCTTAAGTGTTATAGACTTGTGGTTGCACTGTTTACATGAGAGGTCATTACCAGATTCGGTCCTTAATTGACTCAGGTGGTACATCCACATACCAACATCCTCTCGTGTCCCTGGCACCAGCCACCCGAGTCTAAATCTGTTTTTTAGGTTTTATTTTGTTTTCAAAATAACCTTTAGTCCAACATACCAACTAGGCTCCCAACCTCAGCTACCCAATTCATTTTCAAAGTGTTGAATGATGTTGAGCAACTTAATGCCTGAATGATAATGTATCTAAGCAAGGCTAAGCATGACACTTAGATACAGACTTATAACTAGTATATTAACTATTAATTCTAGGGTGACAAGGATAATGTCCAAATTCAAGGATTGGAAGTTTATACACAATTATTATTGAGGCATTAACTATGAGCTAGACCAATATAGTTGTATAAAACATAGCAATGCAATTTCATAATTTAAAGCAATATAATTGCAAAAAATTAGGTGCAATATGTTCAAAGTATTGACTCATCTTGCTCAATATTCTGATAACCCCGATCATGTTCTGGCTCAAGGTTCTGATGATTATCTCGCTTAATGAACTGATAATCATCCTATTCGATGATCTGACAATATTGATCCCGCCTCATTCTTGTTGGGGTTGTTGTTCCTTCATGGCTTCAGAGTCTAATTACGCATAATATGATTGAACTCCAGAACAACTGAAAGCGACCAAATGGAATCCAATAAATCCAAATACATTCAAACAAAAGGGAATACTTCAAATTAAAGTAAACGCATCTAACGGTACCTTGAAAGATGGATTACTTCAGATGAGACCAAATCATACTCATTTGGAGTTGATGAAGGAAATACTTCAGACAAAGTATATCCAAAGGAGTTGATGAAAGAAATATTGCAGACGAAATAGATAAATATAACCGGGAGAGAGAGAATGTCCACAGGAACATTTCTCAATGGTTACTGATATGGGAGAGATTGCCTAGTTAGGTATGACTCTCTGATCTGCTTTTGGACCATGAAGGGTTTTGCTACTGAGAACGGATGACGACGGACGATACCTAGAGCCTAGGTGATGTTGTTTTCCTTAACAGGCCACCTAGTACTCACAAGCACTCTCTCCAGGCATTCTATGTATACATCCACGATGATTATACAGTCAAAATCAATCCTCTTATATGCTCTCCTCTTTTGGCACACTTTGATGGTGATTGTGTGCACATCTATTATTTGTATGAATGCATACCACCGCTACTCACGTGACGCCTAGCTGCTCTAAAGATTATTTTAGTTACTATTTTCTATTTACCAAGGAAGTTCCATGATTGTCGGGTGAGACCTATGCATAAGTGCGGGGTTCGCATAGGGTAGACATATGTCTCACCGATATATGGGACCTAGCTCATTTAATAGTTTATCTTAATATTTTATATTTATCAAGGAAATTCCATGAGTCTTAGCTGGAATTTCCAATCATTGGCGGGACATCAGCCCAGCACTATATCAGGGGTGCCTACGGGTTTACTGATGTTGGATCAGGTATGTGTGTATGTCTAAACATGACTGCATTATCTTACTAATCACTAATTAACTTGATCTCATTGTTATCAGCACTACATCCATGGCTAGGGCCTACATGTCATCGAGACCACTATACTAGATATATGACTTATGATTAGATGTGTCTTCGGAGTATACTGGTAATGACAACTACTTGATATCTAATCATTTACACTAATCATCTTAAATTAACCATTTGATTAACCCATGGCTATTATCATGTGGTCTGAAATTTTGAAGCTTCCATTAGAAGTTTACTTGCTATTCTTCTCAAATTTTTCTTATAATATTAATCTCTTGCCAAAGCAAAGCACTCTTTAATTAGTTAGTTCACTTAGCCATTGGTTGTTTACTATTGGTTTAAAGAATCATCTTTCAATACTAGTTCTTATTCTTTTAGCCTAAATGCTATTGACTGAGCCAAAGTCACAATCTTAAATATTTCCTTTGTATTTAACATGGCATCAGTTCACTTTTTGTTTTTGCATACACATGATAATAGTTGTTTTCAGATTGGGGTGTTGCTGCTAGATGAATGACCAATGGCTATTTGAATAAAATTTCTGACTACTAGTATTAGAATGTCTTTAGTCTACTGACAGTTCCATTTATCCTCATATTTCTTACTGTTCAGACCTTATGATCTTTTGAAATGTAATGTGTTTAATTGAAATATTGCCTAACCAACCCCCTTGTTAACTGAAATTTCTACTTGGCTAAATACTTACATTATTCACTAACTATCCTAATCCAAGGAATCTATTGTCATTGAAATTCACCTCTTGAGTTAAATGATATTAGCACATGTACTCTAATTACCCAAATTAATCTCCTTAAGCCACTCACTAATTAACTACTAATCAGCCACTCTATTTGGAAGGGTCTACTATCATTCACTGATTCATGCTACACAAAGAAGGAACAAAAGCTACACAGGGAGGTCCTACTATATATCATACACCCGAGAGAGATAGACAGAAACATCACAGAACAGGGGAGGACTGGAGTTGGCTCAAGCAGGGCTTACCGCCGACAAAGGAGGCGGCGGTGGCAGTTGTGAGTGCCAGAAATGGATCGGGGAGGCCGAGGCGGCCCTGGGAGTCGTGGTGGCGCTGCTCCAAGTGACCGGTGGTGGTCGAGCGGTGTAGCACGGTGGCCGACGGGGGCAAGGAGAAATGGGCGTCGGCGCCGAAGAGGAATATGGGAAAATAAGGCATGCATGGGCATAAGGAGGTGAAGGGGGTCTCACCAGAGCTGGTCGTCAGGGCGGAGGGAGGCTGGGGCGGCTTGGTGGCGGGAGCCGGCGGCGGCGCGGCGGGTTCACCGTGGGGGCACTGGAGGGGTGACGGAGAGCTCGGACCAAGGTTCGGGGAGGGACAAGGGAGGCCTGAGGGTGCTTCACCTGCGAATAATTGAGCGAGGGCTCACCATGCAAAGAGTATCGGCCTCGGCGGCGGTTTCGGCCGTGGTTTGGGAAGAAGGCAGTGGTGGGAGTTCCGGTTGTGGAATGACGCAATTGGTTGGGGGATATACTTCCTTGGAGCCTAGGACACGCCGTGACACAGACGGTCGGCAACGGAGCCCATCATGGTGGCGGGATTGGTGAGCGGGTGGTGCAGCGGCCGTGAATGGCATGCACGCTCGGGTCTCCATGAGCTTGGTAGAAAAGGAAGAAATGGGAAGAGGGGAGGGAAGAGGCCAAAAAGGAGCTACGGTACTAGCCCTTATAGGCGTGGAGGGCGGTGCGCTCCATAGTGGTCGACGGCATGGGTAGAGGAGCGGCGGTAGCGAGCTGCATGTCGAGTGCGGGGGAGCAACGTGGAGAAGAAATGCTACATGCGGGACCCACTAGTCGATGAGAGGGGAAAAGAAATGGAATTTCTAGATTTTTAGAAAATGACTGATGGATAGTGAATTTTTAAATATAGTTATCAAGCTCCAAAAATTATAAAAATTTACGGGGAGGTTCCTAACAAAGTTTAGTTCACTATAATTTTTTTTTGTAGAATCTATTTGTTCCTTATTTCTCTCTAAAAACCTTTTAAGCTCCTGATTTTATTATTTGATTTGGGCAAAGAAAATGGTAATAGGAACAAGAATAGAACTTTAGGGTTGCTAAAATTCTTGCAATTTTTAAGAATTCTAATATGTTTTTGGACATGATTTTGGCTTTAGTGTTTACAATTCATGTAATACTTAGATCATTAGGTTTAGGGTTTTATGCTCCTAAGGTTTTTATTTCTTGTAATACTTCAAAGGTAATACTCTGTCATGGTGATTTACTGTTATATGATTATTTCACTTTTACAATTTAGGTTCCTAGGGTTCCCGTATCTAGTGTTTCCGAAATTAGGGTTTTCATCTCTAGGGTTTCTGTTGTACATTACTTGTGCCGACAAAAAGAAAACATAGATCAAATAACACCCGAAAATGCAGGCAAAAATAAGATGGCACAGATAATTATACAAAAAGTTTTAAAAATCTTGTATTTTTGCATTTAGGCATTTTTGGGATGTTACAATTTCACAAAAACATATCATTTGGGATACATGCAGTCAAACTTTTGAAACATTAGCCATGGATATCTTTTTAAATATTTAGATTAGATACAAAAAAAAAATCATATGTATAGATTTGTCTAGAAAAGTACTTCTATAATATTATAATTTTATTGGATTTTATAAATATATTACAATAAAAATTAATGATCAAAGTTGTGTTTTGGGAACCGTATCGATGTCCAAAACAACATGTTTTTGTGAACTAGAGGGAGTATATTTGTTCATTGAGCGAATCTAGAGTGTAGTTGTTGTAACTTTTCATATCTCTACTACTTAAATGCTTTCGAAGATGCTAGATGGTTATGGTATGTGTAACATCCCTAATTTGCAGAGTTTTTGAAAATTTTCAAAATTTTAAAAAAAATAACCATTTGGTTTATTTAAGTTGCAAAAGCTTAAATTAAAATTTAGAAATCAAAAACCATTTAATTTGAATTAATCAGACTTCAATTAAATCAAAAAGTTGGTTTATTTGGGTTTTCTGGATTTTATTTGGATTTTAAGTATTTTCTTGCTTTTTCTGAATTTCAGAATTGGTTTTCCTTTTTGCCCGAAGTCAAAATCTATTTTGTTTGCAAAATTAAAAGCTAAAGTATAGTTAAAAGTATTTTTATTAAGTTCTAAATAATTCAAGGGACTTTTGTGAATTTTCCTAGAATTTTTAGACTTTATTAGCTATTTTCTAAAGTCCTTTTCGCTTTTTTGGGATTTCTTTGTTCAAAAATCCTTTTAAAATCCTCCTTTTGGCTTTGGGTCGGATCCCTCTCGGCCCTTTTCTCCTTTCTCTCTCCCGCGGCCCGCTCCAGCCCACTCCCGCGCACGCCCACTCCTCCCCCGATCGTGAGTCGTCCGATGTCAATCCAACGGCCAGATCACGTTAGCCTTCGGGCAGTCTGAGATTCCAAAACCGTCGTGGACTGTCCGATTAGAATCCAACGGTCACAATCGCGTCAGTGCGTCCGGAGGTCCGATCACCTCGCCCATTTTGAGCCGTTCGATCAAAATCCAACGACTCTTGTTTTTGCAGCTCTGCGCGCGCCTCTCCCTCACTCTCGCTAACAGGTGAGACGCACCTGTCAGCTATGTCTTCTTCCCCCCGTCGTCTTCCTCGCACGGCGTCAACGCCCGCACGTTTTGCACTGGCCGCCCGTCCTCTCCTCGTCCTGCCTCTGCCCCGCATTCGTGCGCCGACGACTTCCGCGCCCGCCGCCCCCACCGCCGTAGAGCCCCGCAGGTCCCCCGCCATTGATGGCCGACGTGACCTCCTCCGAGCGTCCACCCCTTTCCGGGCCTCCCCAAGCCCTATAAAAGCGAGCACCAGGAGCGCCTCCTCTCTCTCTCTCTCTTTCCCCTTCTCCCTCGCCCTCTCTCGCTCTCTTCCAACCGTATTTGGAGCTCCTCGTCGTCGACCACCGAAGGTCGCCGTCGCCATTTGTGCCGCCGCCAAGCCTCCTCCGCCGTCATCATCTCCAGCTACAGCATCGCAAGGTTCCCAGCTACCTTGTGTGCACCTCCCCTTCGCCGGAAACCCACCAGAGCATCGCCTTCACCTATGACCGCCACCGCCGCCGCTTTTCTTCCTCACCGCCGACCATCCCTTGGTGTCGCGTCATCAAGACCGTGCGCAACGTGATCCTCATGAGCCCCTCTAGCCGCCGGTGCCCTCGCCGCCGGCCATCTCCCAGCCGAACGCCGGCGACCATCGAGCCGAGCGCGCCGCCCGCTCGGGTCCGACGTGGCCACACACGTGGCAGCCATGTGCACACCACCTCAGAGCCACGTCAGCCTTTTGCTAACACAGCAGCCCAGTCAGCGCCCACGTGGACTTTTCTTTATTTTCCCGTTGAAAAATAATTCGACCGAAAATTTAAATCTCATCGCTGACGTCAGCTGGCGCAATAAATCCCTTTTCCTTTAGAAAAATAATTCCAAAAAATGAGGAAAATTCCTTTTTCTTGATTTTCAATCTTCCGGAGGTCGTAACTTCTTCATTCGAACTCCGATTCGAGTGATTCAAATTTCTAAATTCATCTAAAATCCTCCTCTTGCTGCTAGTGCTGATTTGGTATTTATTTGGAATTTATTTGGAGTTATTTTATTTATTTGGCTTCGTTCGAACGTGTAAATTTAGGCGTTTCGAAAGATTTCTCGGACCCGACAACCGAAGCACCTCAACTCTTCAATGAAGGCAAGTCGTAGATCTTTGACCATGTCGTACCCATTTTATAAAACTATATTGTTTGATATAAACATGCATCGCTAGATTTATAATAAATATTTTGGGAATAAATAACTACCTAATTGATGTATGTCTCCTTGATAAATTGCAAATAACATGTATCTTTGAATGACATGAACCCTTGGACACCATAGGATGGGTTATTTTAGTTGGACATTGATAAACTACCAACACGGGTATCATAATATGCTTAGCCATGCTATAGTTGTACGTTGGGACTCATGATCACATGCTCATATGAAAAACATGACTAAATGAATTATAGAATCGTAGCGCGGCCACTATTATTAAAAAAAGATGTTGTGCCAAGACTAGGGTGGTCTTTGGCCGGGTTGAATCAAAAATATTTTATGCTCGGGTGAGTAGGCGGTGGTGAGTGTGTGTGCGTAAGCATATTGGGATGCAGATAGTCTCGTCTGAGCAGATCACTAAGGACTTCACCTTGTACGCCATTGATCTGAGTCATACCGTGCAACCACATGTCTAGGATGGGGTGGACCTGGCCAACTAATTAGCAATGCTTTGATTCGGTTCTGTTTTGGTTGGGAACGGTGCAAGAGGGGGCATAAATCTGGCGGGAGTAAGACCCGTTAGAAGTGAATCCTTAGCGAGCAAAACCGAGTCAAAACAGAGCTTTGTAAAAGCCTTGTGATAATGACTTAGTCGCACACCTTCGGCAGTGTGTCAGACGGACATTACAAGTCAATTATCTCTTGTGGGTAAAGCTGTACAACCTCTGCAGAGTGTAAAAACTATTCGAATAGCCGTGTCCCGGTTATGGACATACCCGGAGATTTCACGCAAGGGGTAGAGTCTTTTCAAAAATGGTGGGAATGATGGTTTGGATGGAATGGTTGGGAAGTTCGCTTGATGTTTTTCAAGAAAACTTGTTACTTATGTACTAATGTTTTAAAATTATGCTTTTACAATCTACTTATTGTATTTACTGTTAAATGTTGCTCTCTGCAAAATAAACATAAAACTATCCTCGTCAAGTCTAGCATGAATAATAATTGCATACATTTCCTTGCGGCTTGCTGAGTACATTCAAAGTACTCACGGCTTTATGCCCTCTAGTTTATCAGTCACTGAAGAAGATCCAGGAAGCTTGGAGTTTTATGAAGAGGAGTACTTCGAAGGTTATGCGAACTAGGTCACGTCCTCCACTCGATTGCTGCGGGCATGTCGAATGGCCACCATGAGATATTTTGGGTTCCGCTGCAAGTTATCTTTGGTTGTTAAGCCCTGCGTGGCAACTCTGTAAGACTCGACCATAAGATCCTTTTGCTACTAAGTAATATTAATTTATCCGCTTCATCGTTATTTAGTTGTATGGTTATGATTACATCTATGTTATAACTGTGCGAGCTAGCTACTGATCTGGGACTAGTTCAGAATGCACAAAGGGTCCTAGGGTTGCATACCCGGGGTCCCGACAGTATGTCATTTAAAAGGTTGTGCACAGTTATTTCTCATTAAATATTTCTTAAATTTAGTTCTTCTTCCGTGAGCATGGTGGGTTGTGGATAAATATAGTGAAATGGAGGGAGTATATAGTAGTTTTTTTTTTTTTTTGAACGGGTGGGTCGATCGAGAAGTACTGAAAAGAAATTGCTAGCTCAGTTCCTTTTCTTCAGGGGTATTAAATTGCTTAGAGCAGCATGCATCCATATATAACTTTTGTTCAGATCATCATGTTGGCTAGCAAATATTTGCTTCAAAATTAACATTGACCTCATGGTGACCAGCGGCCAAGTTCGCATGGTAATCAACACTACCATCTTAAATAAACCTCGACCCACTAGTTAGTTAACTAGCTACTGAAGCTTCATTGGATAGACTCCCTGAATTATTGCTTAGCTATTGATCGATCTATCTCAGAGTTGAGGCCAAAATATATTACTCCCTCCGTTTCAAAATATAAAGCATGTAATTTTTTCAATTTTGTTTCAAAATATAAGGCGTACATGCGACTTTAATGACATTTTATCTCTTTTGCCCTCATTTATCTCCTCTCTCTCTTCAACATTTATGAGTAAACACCCCAAATACTATTCTCTCTTATTCCCAAGGTATTAACACTAGGGACATTATGGTCATTTCTCTCTACCATCTTCTTGATTTTACAACTTTCTTAATCTCTGTGCATGACCCAAATATGCCCTGTAAAAAGGAACAGAGGGAGTACAAAAGATCGATCTCAACCATGCAGACTAATTGTAAGTAATTAGGTCGTACTTTTAGACTAGTCATAAGAAAAACTACTTTTGGACTTTCATAGTGTCAAAAGATAAGATTCCGGGCCGGCAAACGAAATAAAATTATGGTGGGAATCGATGCATGGACAATGAGGTAAGTGCATCTGTTATCGTCCAAAACAGACACACGAAAACTATTGTATATCATGTGGAATTTGATTAAAATTATTAATATATATGTCATGTTGCCTTTGAACTTAACTACTACAAAATTGACCAATCAATTAATGGAGAAAATCGTCTTCATCTATGACGAAAGGTTATTTGAGTTGGATATTTCGTCAAAGTTAAGATGTCAATAGCTCTGCGCGTGCCGGGTTTGATTATGATACACTGTTTTCTTGCACCAAAAGATTGGTCCAAGTTCTTCGCATAAAAAACAAAGATTGGACCAAGTAATATATGTGTACCAATATATGAATGGCTAAGTTAATCAGAAGGATGCATGCATCATTAATATACTCATCAGTTCTCAATCACTTGATGATCCCCCTGAAATTTCATGTGCTAATTTGCTTTAATTTGAGTCGTTGAACTGGCCTCTTGATGAGGTATACAAATTACAGAAACGCGTATTTGCATATACAAGACTGCATATATACGTACATGGCATGGCATGTAACAGGCCAGTTTGCTAGTGAATGAAGGAAATGATGCACGAATCTTCACCGGCGTCCCTCCACGCGTCACTGAACCGTCCGGCAGGCGGCGGGGACACCACGAGCATCAATCAGTCTCTCACCCGTCTCTAGGGCCGCACCAACAATATTATCTTCACCACCCGTTTCCATTATTTAACACTACTTTTTATAAACTTTGTTAGGCACGCTAAACCAATCCAATCGTCCGTGATCTTCTGCGCGCATATCCATTTTGTAGCACGGTTGGCCCTTCTTCTTCTTCTTCTTCTTTTTTCTTTTTTGTATCTCTTGGCTAGACAGTGTGCACACCAGTTACCTTGTTTTCCGGTGGCAACAAACCAATTTTATTATTTATTTATTCCTAACCTTTTGTGTTTCCTCAGCCTTGAATAGTCGCTAGATTCTATGTTTATTTCAATAAATTTGCTAAGAAAATGTTTTTAAAAAATAGCATCAAACAACTTCTAAAAATTGCCGGTGTACATGTCCTAATAATTAAGGAAGGATGGTAACCTCTAATAACCAAATGGTTTCTATTGGTTTTTAGAGTAGTGCGTCCGCATGGTGCAAGTGTGCAGCTCACACGCGCTTGTAACACGTACCGGCATTAAACCTAGCGCGAGTAGTCCTTCTATGCTTCTCCCCTTGAACGAGAATGGCACAAATCTTGAAGCATCTTAAGGGGTGAGCAAGCTAGGAGAATGCACCGTTGCTTTATGCTTTAAGAATTGTGCAATTTTCAAGGGGGAAACATGGAGTCGCATTTTAATTGGTGCCTCACTTGTTAGGGTACAGTTTGGTTGGAAACTATACCAACTTCATTTTAAAGACTTCCGTTTCATGGTACAGGGCCAGAACGAGGCGTACATACCATCCAATCAAAAGCAATGGAGTCATCTACAGACGGAGACAGACGTACCACGAGCTTTCGTGCGTGCAGCGATTTTCTCTCGGTTCTCATTACCCTGCCATTTAGCTAACACCAACCAATAAACTAACCGCTCAGATCAGGTGGCCAATTGGGTGCTGTCTCCTCTCAGCTTCCACCTCTTGCATTTCCTTGCTAAATAAAGAAAGTAGCAAATAGAGGAAAGTCCACTTGCAAGAGTTGCATCCACCACCAAGAAAAGCCTGTCCCACAAACGCACAAACATAATCCCCCTCTCCTCCCTTAAGGAAACCTTTGAGCTTTCTTCTTCCGGCTCCTAGATCTCCTCCTTACCTTCTTTGGCACATTCCGTGCAATTGCTTCCGGACAGAGATCGCATCAGCTTCCTTAGCTAGCTCTTTTGCCCGTCCATTTTTAGAGAGTGAGTGTGTGTGTGTGTGTGTGTGTGTGTGAGAGAGAGAGAGAGAGAGAAGAGGAGGAAAAGGATAGAGATGGGGAGGGGGAAGATTGTGATCCGCCGGATTGACAACACGACGAGCCGGCAGGTGACGTTCTCGAAGCGGCGGAACGGGATCTTCAAGAAGGCCAAGGAGCTCGCCATCCTCTGCGACGCCGAGGTCGGCCTCATGATCTTCTCCAGCACCGGCCGCCTCTACGAGTACTCTAGCACCAGGTCTGTCCATCTGTGTTTCCATTTAATTTTGTTTGCTTTTTGCTTGAAGAAATTAATATTGTTCTGCTTTTTTTCTTCTTAGATTTTTCCTTTTGATAGGGAGCTAGCGTTTCTTGGTCGGAAATCGTATATAGACATACACATCCTCCATGGAATAGAATTAGCAAAAAAAAATTACTTATCTCACATATTGGAATTCCCACTTCACCGAGAGTGCCTAATATAATTGTGTTGGTATATTTTTCTTTGAAGGAGGTGCCTGTCTAATCTTTTGTTTAACATCTGTCTTTTCCCCCTTCCTTATTGCTCTATCTAAATCTCTCTTTGCTTTCTGTTAATTTCTATATTAATTGGTCGTACAGTTTCATGTTATCAATATCATGCATTGCAGAGAGAAATATCTAGGGTTTCGTGATAATATATATACATGAGTGTTGTGTACTGTTATTACCAGGTCCATGTCATACATATACGTACGTAGTCCAGTTTGCAGGAATTCGTCCAGCCAAATATTGCATGGATCTAACTTAATTGATTAAGAGGTGTTATTTGGGCTTTTATTTCTTGAAATCAACCGTTATTGCAAATCACATATTGATATTTGTCACTTGCCATTATGCAGCATGAAGTCAGTGATAGATCGATATGGCAAAACCAAGGACGACATGACAGAGCAGCATGTCATCGCAAATGCCAACTCGGAGCTTAAGGTTTGCTCTAGACAATTAATATTTTCTGAAGTTTTCACATATTTAAGTGAGTGTGATATATCTACCTCAAAACTGTTTAGATCGTGACAAAATCTGGCACTGAATTAAAACAGAAGTGCTTTTATGGCAAAGGTGCTTTGCTACTAACTAATTACGTTTTATTTTACCATATATGTGTTCCAACTCCCAAGAATAGCACGCCATATTGTTTGTTTTCCTTTCATTTTAAATAAACTGATGTAATTAGATTGACACTGCAGCTTTGCATCAAATATATACTCCTTGAGTAGGAGTGATATATATTAGCTCAATGTTCTACAAATATTTCAAGGGACATGAGTGTATTTTATGGTTTTAATGTTGGGGAAAATGCTACCTAGCAGACTGAGATAAAAGAAAAATCAGAGTTCTATGGAATTGATTTCACTATCTATGTTAGCTTTAGATATACGTGCCCATGAAAATAGTATTATATGCGATGCTTTCTCCGCTCGAAATAGCTAGAAAAGGCAGGAAAACTAAATTACATCCTGATGTCATATGTCATGTTCGAGCATTATTTGTATTGTCTCAAGTTATAGACTAATAGGCTGTTAATATGCAACGTCACTTATGCTAACAGTGTCAGCAAAAAAAAGCAGGCATGAAATGCTTGATCTTTGATTTTATTTTAAGATTATAAAGTAGACACATACGCACGCACAACCACACATGCACACACGTGATACACCCCCAACAACACATGTCTAGATTGCAGAGGCCGGGAATGAATTTGTGATCTCGCAGAGTATGGGCACATGTTTCCCACTTAGACGCACTTACGTGGATAAAGATGAGTATCCGGATTTGAACCCTATATATACCGGTCTAGTAAAGCCAAATAACTCAATCAAAGAGAAGATATTCCAGTGCTCAATAGTAGCACTTGTCCCTTTCAAATTAGCATACATACATCTAGACATACTATTGATTTGCTTGTGTTTTGTCCTTGATATATATATATATATATATATATATATATATATATATATATATATATATATATATATATATATATATATATATATATATATATATATATATAGGAAAATGGTATGTACTCCTGGGAGTACGTACTCCCACCTCTCATATACCACTTAAATCGTATGATGATACCTCTTTATCTATTTGAGGATACTCCAATAATGATTATAAGATACCCCAAAGTGAGTTTCATGAAAAATTTCATTAAATTCCACTTTTATAGCAAAATTTGTGTATATACTTCTTTTATGTATGAAAAAGGGTATATAACAAAAATCAAAGGGCTCCAATGAAAATTTACATACTCCCACTTCGAATATACCACTTAAATGAACATATTATACTTCTTTATCATTTTCAGTATACCTAAATATAAGATACTGCAATGCGACTTGATTGAAATTTTTTAATTGGAGTCTTTTATTTTTGCTATATACTATTTTTCATGTAAATTTTTGCTATATACCATTTTTCATACATGAAAAATAGTATATACACAAATTTTGCTATAAAAAATGGACTTTAACGATTTTTTTTTCATAAACTAACTTTGGAGTATCTTATAATCATTATTGGAGTATATTAAAATAGATAAAGAGGTATCATTATACGATTTAAGTGGTATATGAGAAGTGAGAGTACGTACTCTAGACTATACCATATATATATATATATATATATATATATATATATATATATATATATATATATATATATATATATATATTAGCTTCTAAAAGTTTTTTCTTATTTGGTGAGTTTTGATGAAACAAGCAACTAAAGTTAATAATATAGATTAATAAAACAAATATCAACCATCCATAATATGACCATTCTCAACAAATGAGTTATCTTATTGTCATCTTTTAATGTGGTTGTTATACTATGCCCATCAAGATCAAATTTTAGTGTCTCAAAAAAAAAAGATTTAATCTTAGTATCTCGGTTTTGAACTCAATGAAATCTGTTTAGAAAATAATTTGTGGTACTAGAGTTCACTAGCATGCAACATCATTTTATATATATATATATATATATATATATATATATATATATATATATATATATATATATATATATATATATGAAGCCTTTTTCTACTCCTGGGTGTAGTTACTCCCTATTTTGTATCTCATAACATAGGGAGTATCTTGCGCAACCGAGAGTATGTATGTGTAGTATACGAGTATATAAGACCACCTAGGTGGTATTCACACCTTTTTAGGGGTGGTATGTATAATTTTTTAGACATACTCCTTTTTATGTGCGAATATGAAGGTATTTACAAAATATGCTAAAAACTATACACTCTCTTGCAATTTTTTCATGTGGTTCACATTGGAGTATCTTATAATTAGTATATGAATATACCCAAAGTGATAAAGGAGTATGTCAAGTTCTTTTAGGTGGTATATCAAAAGTGGGAGTAACTACACCCGGGAGTAGAAAGTATTTTTCCTATATATATATATATATATATATATATATATAGGAAAATGGTATGGTACTCCTGGGAGTACGTACTTCCACTTCTTATATATCACTTAAATCGTATGATAATACCCCTTTATCTATTTGAGTATACTCTAATAATGATTATAAGATACCCCAAAGTGAGTTCCATGAAAAATTTCATTAAATTCCACTTTTTATAGCAAAATTTGTGTATATAGTTCTTTTATATATGAAAAAGGGTATATAGCAAAAAACAAAGGGCTCCAATGAAATTTTTTCAATCAAGTCGTATTAGAATATCTTATAATTGGTATTTAAGTATACTGAAAGTGATTAAAAAAAAGTATAATATGTGTGTTTAAGTGGTATATTGGAAGAGAGAGTACATACTTCAGAGAGTACGAAACAAGTGTCATATATATATATATATATATATATATATATATATATATATATATATATATATATATAGGAAAATACTTTCTACTCCGGAGTAGTTACTCCCACATTTGATATACCATCTAAAAGAACTTGACATATATATATATATATATATATATATATATATATATATATATATATATATATATATATATAGGAAAATGGTATGGTACTCTTGGGAGCACGTACTCCCACCTTTCATATACCACTTAAATCATATGATGATACCTCTTTATCTATTTGAGTATACTCCAATAATGATTATAAGATACTCCAAAGTGAGTTCTATGAAAAAATTCATTAAAGTTCACTTTTTATAGCAAAATCTGTGTATATACTTCTTTTATATATGAAAATGGTATATAGCAAAAATAAAGGACTCTAATGAAAAAAAAAATTCAATCAAATCGCATTGGAGTATCTTATAATTGGCATTTAAGTATATTGAAAATGATAAAGAAGTATAATATATTTGCTTAAGTGGTATATTAATTTGAAGTGGGAGTATGTACTCCCGGGAGTACGAAACAGGTGCTCGTTTCGTACTTCTAAGAGTATGTACTTCCATTTCCAATATACCATTTAAACAATGCAGTCTCCAAACGAAAATACTATTTGAAGTTTGGGACAAATGTAAATTCACGTATTAAACCAGTACAGCACTCAATAGTCGATGCATTATAACAGAATTCTTGCAGTCTCCAAACGTTCAGCTTTACAATAAATGGCCTGATCTACCTTGTTTCTGTAAAGCTACACACAAAACGTGTACAGAGGATTAAACGCTGATCAAGCTTCGTAGAAGAAGACATTAGGTAATTAGTTTGGGAATTGGTAAAGGATAATCTGTTTTATTCGATATCTGAGAAAACACAAATGTGGTAAGTAAAATCCGCAATCGAATGAAAAAACGAGTACTATCCGGGAAAAATGGATAGCATCTATATCCGTATTCGGTGTTATTCGTATCCGGCTACTATCCGGGAAAAATAGGTAGAATCCGTATTCGGTGTTATTTGTATCCGGGAAAAATAAATACGAATACTATCCATTTTTTCCCGGATACGAATATGAATACTCTCCGTTTTTTCCCCGGATACGAATACAAATACTATCCTTTTTTCCTGGAGTGTTTCTGTTTCAACGGGGTCTTGAATTGGTGCCGAATCTATGGCTGTTGGGTGTTCTACTGAGATTTGTCGCAAAAGTTGTAGGATATTCTCATTTGACCGAACTGACTACATATTCGAGTCGAATTCGAATTCGTTACAACATTCGATTCGTATTCGTATCCGTTTTAAAAATATAGATTCGTATTCGAGACTATTCAATCCGTTTCCATCCCTAGTAATTACTAGTCAAATGGGAAACATGTTAGCGCTTGAAATTAACTTCGCATAAGTTCCCCAAAAGTTAGGATTCTTCAATCAAGAGAACAGCCATGTACGTAAATGTTGCTTTTGATTGCTAGCAATCCAAACAAGTCTTTTTTCTACTCTCTTACTGAGTAGTTTGTAGTGTCATTAGGTACAGAAGTGCAGATGTCGGTTGAAATTCTAGTACTGTCGCTGAACATTCCTCGGCTCCGAAAATTATTGTAGGATCACCCGCAGGACATTCCTCTGGACTCCAGAAATTTCCCTCAACAAATAATATTAAGCGGAATAGCTCAAATGCAAAACAACTCCAGTTTGTTCACATGCCTTCGATCCTGCACAGGAAAGAAAGCAGAACCAAGCCATAAAACTGACATACGAACAGAGAACTACAACGCACACCAGAACAAAAAAAAAAGTACGGCTCAGACCCTATCCACAATGTAGAGATTGTTAGAGATATATGTATAGAGTGTTATGAGGGGTTATTTACATATTCACCACCTGTACTTTGTGTATATATACTGACCCTTTGGCCCTCTGAGAATACAATTTACTATTCCTAATATTGTATCAGAGCCAATTAGGTTTTCCTCTCCCGGACGTGTAACTCGTCCTCCCCTGCCCTAGCCGCCGCCGCCGGCGGCTTCCCTCAGCCGCCGGTTGCCGCTGTTGTCGCCTTATCTCGATCTTCGTCGCGTGCCGGTTGCTGCTCATCGCCCATCGCCACTCGTCGGCCTCGAATCCATCGCGTTGCGTCATCCCATCGCCGCTCGTCGGCCTCGAATCCATCGCGCCGCGTCGTCAGATGCCTCCTCCCCAGATCCGATCTGGATCGGGTCTCCTCCTCTGGGTGCCTCCTCCACCCCAGCCGCACTCCCCCTCCTGCTCCGGCTCATCGCGGGGGTGCTTCTTCTCGTGGCCTACTACCTCGTGTGCCGCGTGTGTGCGCTCTTCGCTGACGGAGTGGAAGAGGGGTGTACCTTCGGAATTCCCGAGTAGCCTGTTCAACGGCGCCTCGCTGCGGGTGTCGCGTCGCCTTGATTCGTCTTCTTCACCCGGCGTCGGATCTGCCGGCCTTCTCTTGTTCGGCACCACCTCAATCCGGAGCTGCCGCTTCGCTTTCCGCCGTGAGTCAGTCGAGGAAGGAGTCGCTCGCGGTCACAACTCCCGGATCCGCCTCGCCACGGACACCGCCGCCGCTACGGATCGCCGCCGGGACGCCGGCGCCGCGGGACTCGCCGTCATCGCGCGCGATTAGCGCCGATCCGCTGCCGCCGGACGTTGCCGCCGCCGGTGAGACGCCGCCGCTTCGCTCGCCGCCATCGCCGCTCGTCTTCCGCTTGAGCCGCGCCGTCGCCACTCGCGCCGTCGCAAGGGGAACTCTAGTTCCCTTGGCTCCGGGTGCTTGGCTCATGGGCTGAGCGGCGGTTTTTAAGTGAGTCGAGAGAAAAAAAGAGAGAGAAAAAACATAGCTCTAACCGCCGTGCCGTCCAACTCCGCTTGTTAGACTTCGTTGTCTTGGTCGCCGCGCCATCCAGCGCCGCCTACCAATGGCTTCTGTTCCATTAGCTACGATCCCATTCTCGGGAACGCAGCTCCTGAGTGGTGCTGGTCTGATGCCACTCCCCTCCATGCTCGCCGCTCGTCCACCGACTGCTCCACGCTTCAGTACACTGCCTTCTCCAGCGGCTACCACAGGTGGTGGTGGCCGCCCTCCATCTAGCGGTGACCGTTCTCACTGCTCCTACTGCGACAAGGTCGGCCACGTTGAGTCCCGGTGCTATAAGAAGCAGTGGCATCTTTCACGCCGTTCTTCTACTAGCACTAGCACTGATGCTTCTACATCGACGTCTACATCGACTCCTTCAGCAGTTTCTCTCACTGAGCAGGAGATTGCCATAATTCGACGCCCGCTTGCCACTTCAGGTTCTCACTCGACAGGTTCTGCAGTTTCTGCTACTGACTCTTCGAGCACTACGAGACCACCCCCTACACAGTCAGGCACCTCCCCATGGATTCTTGATTCTGGAGCATCTTTTCACATGACTTCTGATTCTTTCACTCTGTCTTTCATTACACCTCTTGATTCTCCTGTTAATGTTCTTACTGCTAATGGTACATCTCTTTCTGTCTCTGGTCAAGGATCTCTTAGCAACTCATCTTTTCATGTTCCTTCTGTTGCTCATGTTCCTCGCCTTACCATGTAGCTTCTTTCTGCTGAGCAGATTACCTACCTTGGTTATTGGGTCATTCTCCACTCTGACTCTTGTTGTGTTCAGGACCGCCACACAGGAGCTCTGGTTGGTTCTGGCCCTCGGCGCCTTGACTCAAAGCGTCTCTAGGAGTTTGACTGGCTTCACCTTCCTAGCTTTAGTCGCCACTGTCGCCGCCAGTCTCTCCGCTTCTGCCACTCCGTCTACCAGCTTTTTCCAGCAGTGGTATCACCGTCTTGGTCATCTGTGTGGATCTCGTCTGTCATCTGAGGTCTGTCTCAGGAGACGTGTCTTTAGATTGTCAGGGTTGTAAGTTAGGTAAACAGATTCAGCTTCCTTATCCTCATAGTGAGTCCGTGTCTCAGTGTCCATTTGATCTTGTTCATTCAGATGTTTGGGATCCAGCTCCCTTTGTTTCGAAAGAGGGTCATCGATATTATATCATATTTATAGATGATTTCTCTCGCCACACTTGGATATATTTCATGTCTTCTCGTAGTGAGGTCTTGTCTATCTATAAACAATTTGCCACTATGTTCCGCACACAGTTCTCCACTCCTCTTCGTGTCTTTCGTGCTGACTCTGCTGGCGAGTACCTCTCTCATTACCTGCGCAGCTTCCTTGCTGAGCAAGGCACTCTCGCTCAGTTCTCTTGTCATGGTGCTTATGCTCAGAATGGTGTCGCCGAGCGCAAGCATCGTCACCTCCTTGAGACGGCTCATGCACTGATGATTGCCGCCTCTATTCCACCTCACTTTTGGGCCAAGACTATTTCCACTGCAACCTATCTCATCAACATCCAGCCCTCTTCTGCTCTTCAGGGTGCGATCCATGTTGAGCGTCTCTGTGGTCTTCTTCTTGACTACTCTGCCCTTCGTCTGTTTGATTGCGTTTGCTACGTTATCCTCGCCCCTCGAGAACGCAACAAACTGACTGCTCAGTCTGTTGAGTGTCTTTTTGGGATACAGTGCCGAGCACAAGGGCTATCGGTGTAGGGATCATGTTGGTCAACGGATGCGGATTTCTCGGGATGTGACTTTCGATGAGTCTCGTCCCTTCTACCCACGTCCTGTCTCTCCTTCGACTTCCTTTGTGGATTCTCTGTCCTTTTTTTACTTTTCTAGATACACCTATATCTATCTTGCCCTCGTCCACCCGTCCCACTGAGTCTCCACATATTCCTCCTGTGGTCTCTCCACCGTTGTCGTCGCCTGCTTCATCTCCTGCGGCTCCTCGGGATCCTCCCACTACATTACCTTTTTCCCCTCTCTTCTACACTCGTCGACCTCATCTTGAGGATCTTCCAGATGAGCCATCTTCTCCTGATGTTCCATCTTCTTCTGATGCTCCATCTTCCCCTAATAGGTCATCTTCTCCACGCTACGTTCTCCGCGATCGCCAGTTGATTCGGCCCTTGCCCGTTTTGCTTTTGCTGGTGCAGCTACTCGTGAGCCTGTCTCCTATCGGGATGCTGTTACTCACCCTGAGTGGAAGCATGCCATGGCCGAGGAGATTGCTACTCTCGAGCGCACTAGTACTTGGGATCTTGTTCCTTTTTCATCTCACTCTCGTCCCATCATGTGTAAGTGGGTCTATAAGATTAAGACTCGCTCTGATGGCTCTCTTGTGCGCTAGAAGGCGCGTCTTGTTGCTCGTGATTTCTAGCAGGTGCATGGTCATGACTACGACGAGACTTTTGCTCCTGTGGCCCACATGACCATTGTCCGCACTCTTTTTCAGTGGCGTCTGTTCGCTACTGGTCTGTTTCTCAACTTGATGTCAAGAATGCCTTTCTTAATGGCGAGTTGCGTGAGGAGGTCTACATGTATCCGCCACCTGGATATTCTATTCCTGAGGGTATGGTCTGTCGCCTTCGTCGCTCTCTCTATGGCCTTAAGCAAGCCCCTCGTGCTTGGTTTGAGCGCTTCTCCTCTGTGGTCACTGTTGCTGGTTTTCCACTAGTGATCATGATCCTGCGCTCTTTGTCCACACTTCGTCTCGTGGTCAGACCTTTCTTCTTTTGTATGTTGATGATATGATCATTACCGGAGATGATTCTGAGTACATTGCCTTTGTCAAGGCTTGTCTTAGTGAGCAGTTCCTTATGTCGGATCTTGGTCCTCTTCGTTACTTCCTTGGGATTGAGGTTACTTGTACTCCAGATGGTTTCTTTATGTCCCAAGAGAAGTATATTCAGGATTTTCTTGATCGCGCCTCTCTCACTGATCAGCGTACTGTTGAGACTCCTATGGAGCTCAATGTTCATCTTTGACCCTCTGATGGCGAGCCTCTTTTGATCCGACTCGCTATCGTCATTTTGTTGGGAGTCTTGTCTACCTTGCTGTTACTCGTCCGGATATCACTTATCCAGTCCACATTCTGAGTCAGTTCATCTCTGCTCCCACTCAAGTCCACTACAACCACCTTCTTCGAGTTCTGCGATACCTTTGTGGGACTATCTCTCGCCGTCTCTTCTTTCCACTCTCCAGCTCGTTACAGCTTCAGACTTATTCGGATGCTACTTGGGCCAACGATCCCTCTGATCGCCAGTCTATCTCTGCTTACTGTGTTTTTCTTGATGGATCTCTCATTGCCTGGAAGACAAAGAAACAGACTGCAGTGTCCTGTTCGAGTGCAGAGGCTGAGTTGCGAGCTATGACTCTCTTGACAGCAAAGATTACTTGGCTACAGTGGTTACTTGAGGATTTTGGTGTTTCTGTCACTACACCGACTCCTCTCTTGTCAGACAATACAAGTGCTATCAGTATTGCCCGTGACCCTGTGAAACATGACCTCACCAAGTATATTGGTGTTGATGCTTCCTTCATAAGGTCTTGTGTTCATGATCAGGTGATTGCTCTTCAGTATGTGCCTTCAGAGCTTCAGATAGCGGATTTCTTCACGAAGGTCTAGACTCGAGCACAGCACGGCTTCTACCTCTTCAAACTTAGTGTTGTTGATCCACCATGAGTTTGAGGGGGGGTGTTAGAGATATATGTATAGAGTGTTATTCCCCATTGTTATGAGAGGTTATTTGCATATTCATCACCTGTACTTTGTGTATATATACTGGCCCTTTGGCCCTTGAAAATACAAGTTGTTATTCCTAACAGAGATAAAGTATTCTGAATTCAGAACAATAGATGAATCAGGATGGACTGAAACAGTCGATCAGTGCACTGTGCACCCTTCACTATTATAAAAGCAGTAGGGGTCATTTACTTACATACTGACCTGTTTGGCTTACATATCAGATTATACTCACCTTATGAGGACTCCATATGTTATCGAGTTGGTTTACCATTGACTCGTGGCACTAGACTACCGAAATATGCATATGGTTCGCAGTTTGGTTGCTCACCACCTTAAAATACAGCTCGTTAATCAAAGAAATTAAAAACCCATTCAGATAAAATACATTTTTTTACAATAAATGTCATTTCTCTCTTTATTTTTGTAGCTACTGTGTAAATATCATGCTTTAAAATATTATTTCATGCCGCAAAGGGTTCAGTTAATAACCCATCATGTTTGTTGCTGAGACATGTTTATTACTTTACTTTTGCCTAATGTGTCTTTAAATTGCATAACTCTGTTCTTTTTTGAGAAAAGCATAACTCTGCTATTACACTTGATAGTTTTGGCAAAGGGAGGCAGCAAGTTTGAGACAACAACTGCATAACCTGCAAGAAAATCATCGGTATGGTCTGAAAACCCTGCAAAAGTTTCAAACATATTTTCATTAGAAACATGCTTGTTTGGAAAGAGAATCACAAGTATGTACTGTCTGAATTCAGCTAGACTGTTGCAAGTAATAGAGATAATAAGCAAGAATCAATGCCCTCCAAGTAAAAAATTAGTGTGTGAAAAACCAATAAAAGCGCCTACCAATGAAACCAAAATACTTGATCAACATAGAGTTGGGCTGGGCACGTCGAAAATATATTCAACATATAATAAACCAAATCAGGATTTTTCACAGTTAAGTACTGCAGGCTAAAATAGCGCTGTTGCCGCTGTGAACTCAGTTCCCTTGCTCTAAGAAAGAAGAGATAGATCTTTTCAATATACACTCGATGGATGGTCCTATTGCTGGGTATTAGGCTATTAGCATGGCTTTCCATTGGTTGGTCCATATTGGTCCCAGAAGGGACTGGAAATTACGGAGAAGCCATTCAGCCTAGCTTTGGTTCAAAGCCTTTATCTAGCTCGCAGAAACTAATTAGTTTTCTCCCAAAACATGTTGTACTTTAAAACCATCTTATTATCTAAATTGGCATTGTCTACACCCCCATAATGTGTTTAATTACAAATATAATTCTAAAATCTGTTATGATTGGTTAAAAAATCATTCACTGAATCACATATTTATGTGAAATCGCTGCCTGGCCAAATTAGTGTATTACTGATAATGTTAGGAAACTTGCCTCAATATTTTTAGTGTGTCAATCTATATCAATGTTTATTTACCAGTATCTTTGTAGATGTAAGATGTTACTAATAAACTGTCTATATAGTATATAGCAAGTCATATTCTGATGCTCCAAATATTTACTGGAGAAAATACTAGTGCTAAACCTCCTAACTGAGCAAGATCTGGCTAGTCTTAAATGAATATAACACGACATAAAAGGGTATTACATGTTGATCTGTTACAACAGGCAGTTGATGGGAGAAGATCTATCTGGGTTGAATGTTAAGGAACTGCAGTCCCTAGAGAATCAGCTGGAAATAAGTCTACGTTGTGTCCGCACAAAGAAGGTCAAACCGCTAATCGCATTTCTCGTTATACTCGCTCATTCCTACAAGAAGATTAACGGACTATTGTTACTGTTGTTGCTGCTGTTTCCAGGACCAGATCATGATTGATGAAATTCACGAACTGAATCGGAAGGTTCTACAGCATTTTAATTCTGTAGTTTGTCGTCAAGCATTTTGTTTGATTTTAGTATATTGACTGTACCACATCATTGGTTGCAGAGAAGTCTAGTTCACCAAGAGAACATGGAATTGTACAAGAAGATCAGCCTGACTCGTCAAGAAAATGCTGAGTTACATAAGAAGGTAGCTGACAAGTTAGACAAGAATATCACAGAGCAGCCGCCTAACCACTTAACTGACTTGACTTGCAATTAATTTTGTTCTCAGATCTACGAGACCGAAGGACAAACTGAAGTCAATCGGGATTCACCAACTCCATACAACTTTGCGGTAGTTGATGACACAAACGTTCATGTGCAACTTGGACTCAGCACACTGCCACAACAGAAGGACACTGACCAGTCAACTGCTCCTAAGCTAGGGTAACATTTATTATCTACAATCTACATACTTCCAATCCATTCATATTCTTCACTTCAGTGGTATAATGAGTTATCAAACACATGCAGATTACAGTTAAATCCATGAACCAGAGTGACATTGTTCGGATCCATTCTTCTATACTGAAGGGATGCTATTTGCTGTAAAGAGCGGATACTCAGAGCTAGACAGAACAAAGTATTTATGCTGTGAGTTATTGAGAAATGAACTTGTAAATGCACTGCAAATAAGTGCCACAGTGGAATTGAGTGTTGGAATCCAGGGAATGATTGTTTTCAAACTCTATTTTTTATCTTCATGAAACTTTTATACATTAAACAAGTGCAAGTTTGTGTACAAACTTACCAGGAATGGAAAAAATATATATGTATTATGTATAATGGGCAAAATTCAGGCATCACTACCAGTAAAACCTTGCCACGTCGCAAGCAAATCAGAGATGCAAACTGTAAAATCTGACATCTTCAGACATGGCCAAAAAGAGAAGGAAGCGGTATAACGTGGAATGTCCTTAGTCAGTTTGCAATTTGATAGTAGCGATGCAACCTATAATTGGATTATAATAATTAACCATGTTAGTCTTCATATCAATAGAACAAATCAAACCATGTGTGCTAATAGGAGATAAAGGTACCATAACAAGGCAGTTAGGCGCTTTCTACCATGAAATCATTGGTTGCACAGTTCCACTTAGGGCCAGTTTCCAAGGTCCAAAACCCTGATGAGGGTTACGAAATCATATACACACATGATTTTTTCCATGAAGAAGATGACGAAAACATAGTTCGAGAGTTCGAGGGCACGATGAGTTGATAACATTAATAGCAGAGATCCTATACCTTCCGCGCCTGTTTGGGAATCAACGATTAAGAGAACTATCCTGAAGACAACAAAGATAGTGGTGATTCTTGGAATGCGATTTTTTTTCTAAATAATTATTTTTTATTTAGAATTACAGAAATAATATTATCTTTTTTATTTTACAGAAATAATCATCTGTCGCTCAACCATTGGTCGACTAGCCCAAGTCACTCAACGGTTGATCGACTTGGTCCAAGTAGCTCAACCGTTGAGTGACTTGGACACTTGTCGCTTAACGATTGGTTCTAGTGTACAGGTTGCTCAGCTAGCAGGGTATGCATTGTACACCGTTGGATGATAAGTGTCTAAGTCGCTCAACGGTTGAGCAACTTGAGCTAGTCGCCCAATGGTTGAGCGACAGATGATTATTTTGTAAAATAAAAAAGATGGTATTATTTCTGTAATTCTGAATAAAAAATTGATTATTTAGAAAAAATTCCTTGGAATGCAATCTTATGGAAACCAAATCCTTACCAGCTTCAGAACGAGGAAAATATTTGAAACGACCCTATTTTTTAAACAGGGTCACCTCGTTTCCGCAACCGCCTAAGATTTCAGTTGCAGATAGACAATATTATGCCTGCTCACAAGCATTTAAAAACCATTAATTTGTTTAAAATATGGCCTAACGACTAATTTGCAACAGCTGTACGGGCAAACCAAGCCAAAACTTTAACTTACAATCAGAAGATCCAAAGAACTTACACAGGAAAGCTTGAGTGTAGTCGTAACCCTAACATGTTCTCTAATGTGTCCTTCATTCCTCTTATACACCTTCTAATGAAAATTAATCAAGTTTTAGTACACAACGTATCCAACAAGCCACATGGGAAAGTTAATTAACTACTTGCCAGGATTTCAATTGAATCTTGGAGCTTTATCATAATGTGAGTGTGGATCCATTTTTTTGAAGTAAAGCACTTTAACTTTAAAACAGTAAAACCATCATAATAATAATAAGAGGTTTTTAACATCTGTAATAACCACATTAACATCTCAAAATCACTACTTATGCCTCATTTACTGGAATCACCTATGAATACAGCTCCATTAATTGGAAACACAACGTATTTAAATATCATTGATTATACTCTACAGAGTTGCCCGACTTTACCCACAAGATGCCTCAGAGTCACAATGTCAGGCCTTGAACACGCAACATATTCGTGTGCGAATGAGTTGAGATAACAAAACATTTTCACTGCTCTTTCCTTTCTAGTCTCTACCCGGTAGGTTCTTGGTCAAACAACCATTGGGAAACAGTGGCCAATGGTGGAATTCACGGTCCGATGCTGAGTGGATCTACCATTGTGTAGACTAGTGAGTGACCATTCAGGCCCACTCTTGTCCCATCCCTTTTCACACGTGACTACCCTTTACCACTAGGATAGCTACTACCTGTAGATATTCGATCGGAATGAGCAGTATACTAAGCTAGGTCGAGTATACCAAACTTGTAGTTGAGCGAATTTTATGTCTGTTACTTGGCACAAGGTTATAGTCCTTATTAGTCTCAAGCGAGGATGTGAGACCCCGGTTTATTTAGCTTGTAATGCTTAGCCTTCCATTGGCTCTAGCATTAAAAATAAAATATACTGTGCCTCGATGGACATACGCTTCTCAAAATTGCAGCATACATACATCTTTACAAAATCATACATCATTTCCATACATCATACAATACTAAGTCTAGCAAAATACATACACATAATAGAGTTATTACAAAAGAGTCGACCGGCCAAATAACAACAAGTAACAAAGTGACAGCGGAAGCAAAAGCGCCATAAGATGGCTATAAACAAAAGACGACCGGTTAGCCAACATAACCCACAAGGCAACCGATCGGGCCGCCAAGCTAGTCGCATGATCCGCAGCAATTCTCACAGAAGTAGATCCCTTGGGGATCCACGTCCTCCTCTGCACACAACAAGCAATGCAGGTGAGTACAATAATGTACTCGCAAGACTTACGAGTAACAAGCCTATACATAGCTACATGAAAGCTGAAACAAAGGAGATGGTTATATGATTAATTGGACGTATAAAGCAATTTTCATTTGTAAAAATGTAATAGATTGAAGGCAATTTGTCAAATCTGTTTTTAAGTATTGAAATAACAACGAGGTAACAATAAATAACATAAGTAACAACCTGGAGGTGACTAACCCAATAGCCACCACAATATAGCACGAATCTCTGATTCGTACCACCCATGTCAAGTTTTAATTTAAAAGTTGTAGTCTAACTCTTGCAAAACCTAACCAAACATGTCCATAACCTAGGACGAGACTATTCAAATAGTTCAAAACCCTGCAGGGGTGTACCAATGTACCCATACTTCAGACCGTCTTTAAGCCACAAGATTAGCACACTTCCAAAGGTATGCCGGTACGGCTAAGTCCTACGAGACGTTTCCAATATTGCGTATCAACTACGAGCTGCTCGTATGGATAAAAACTCATACGCTTACATTGTAAAGCCGAAAGACAACTACCCACCCGGGGTAAAGCTTTCGGACAACTACAATGCTCCTAACATCTTCCCTCCTACAACCTCTTGCGACTCGGAGCTAACACACGCCAAAGTACTAAGTCAAGAGAGGTCTCATACCCTCTAGTGTGGTTAGCACGCAAAGATGCTTGGATAGTATGACACAAGATGTTCGGTCCTTGTTGACTCGGGTACCAACCATTCACACCCAAAAACACACCATCATACCAATGTGCCCAAGTCTAAATCATTTTGTTTTCAGTTTTATTTTGCTCAAATAATCATAGCACAAGGTGCTGAAAATAAAGTCATAATAAGTTTGTGTGGTCAAGGTTATCGACTAAGTCGACAACCGCCCATTTCTACCGGTAGTTAAGCATGACTAAGCAACATTAACTCGTAACTACTAAGTGACAAGGGCTCATCCAACAAACCCTAAATCACAGCAAGTTATCCTAGGCTCAGTAGTAGAGGATAACCATTTACCTACAGATTATGTATCTAATGGGTCAACTAATCGATAATAGTTTAAAACAAGATAGCAATACATACGTAGAATTTGTAAACAATATATTAGACTTTGAAAATAATAGGAGCAATATGATCAAATGATGCTATATCTCCTTGCCTTGCTGGATGTGCTCTTGCTGCAGAGGATCACTCTCGGGCTCAACAAACTCTTCGGAACCTAACGCAAAACACGAAAATTCCAATAAGAACGAAGAACACCGAAAGAAACCCAAAAGCCAAAGTCATCCAAATCCCATGAAATTTATACAGCAGTAAGGGCATGATTTTAAATGAATTTAGCAACAAGAATTATTTCATTTGGACTAAGCATGAAAAAGTTATAGCCTAAATAATTTCTTTCAACTGAAAAATCCAATTAAATTAATTTTGGTTACTGTTCATGGCACAATTTTCCAGAAAAATCTAGACCCTGAAATTTTTGTGGTAGGTAGAACATGGCATTCTAAGAACAGTAAAACTGGGTTTACTTCATTTGGAGTTAAAATGAATTACTTATGATTGTTCTAAGTTGTAAAAGTAGCACTAAGTTAATTTCAGAAGTAAAGACCTACATGAAACACATTCTATGCTAACACATATTAACATAGGAAACTAACACATTTTAGTTTGCCCAGTTTGGAATAACAGAGAATTACTTATGTATTTTTCAAGTTTTATTGAATTTCTAAACAACATTTTATGTTAAAACAAGTTAATACAATCTATACCATTTTCTACTACAGAACAGCACCTAAACATATTTTTAGGTTAAAGTTTAGGTAAACATGAATTTATCCCAACAGAATCATCTAAAAAGGAGCTAAAATAAAATAGTTATGAATTTTTAAGTTTAATACTCATTTTCAGTTGACAAATAAAGGATTACTGGATTTAAAACCAACTTATCAAAAGGAAATGACGTGGAACAACGTGGACCGTTGATATCGAATCCGCGGCTCACGCGCACTGGGCCACAGCCGCGCGCGCTGCCCACGCGAGCCACACAGTGGCCACTATTGGATCAAGATCAACGGTCCACATCGAAGAGAACGTTCGGGGGTCCGAAAGTTCACTAGATCAGAGCCGCAGATCTAAGAACGGACACTCCACGAGAACCGAAATGATTAGAACTCTAACACGCTGAGGAGGTCTGGCCCGTTAGATCTAGATCTAACAGTCCAGAGCTGAGTGGAGGTCCTAAAGCTAAGGTCTAACGGTGGAGGTCTGGGACGGCCAAGATCTACAAGTGGAGGTCCTGGACGGCCTAGATCTACTAGTGGAGGTCCTGACGGCTAAGATCTCACAGTGGGAGGTCTTAACGGTCAAGATCTACACGAGAGGGATCTTCAAAGATAACGTCTTAACAGCGGGGAGGTCTCAACGGTCAAGATCTCCACGGAGAGGTCCTGAACGGTCGAGATCTACCCGGGGTGGTCTGCAAGGTTTAGATCTCCGCGAGGAGGGAGGTCCTGGGGTTTTCTTTACAAAAGACCAGGGGTAGTCTTTTGCAAAGAGGACCCTAAGGGAGGTCCCGATGGTGGTTTTTACAAAAACGACCACAGGGTGGTCTTTTCGCACGGGGTTGATACTAACGGCTAAGATTGAACCAGTGGAGGACCTAAACGGCTAGGATCTAACCTGGGGGGAGGTCCTGGCACTAAGGTTTTACCAAGAAAGATCCTACGGCTAAGAGCTATCCTTCCGAGATCATCGACGGCTAAGATTAACTCAAGAGGTCCGGGACTTGTTGAAAACACGACAACAGTACAGAGCACCGCACTTTGCCCACCGACTCGCCGCCGGCGACTCCGGCCACGACGGTGCAAGCCAACGGTGCCAAAACGTGCATAATACTATTGCAAACCGAATGAGGGTACTCTGACGGCGGAGCTGGCCTAAAACGCCGCGAGCCGGAGAGGAGCGGAGGAACTACTACGGCAAAATACGAAAACGTGAAAAGCTCCACTACGATCTAATCCAACGGGTTCTCGAGCACTAGGGGCTATTGCGAACACACCTGGACGCAGGGGAGGTCCGAAGGAGCTCGGAGAAGTCCTGGCAGCGGAGACCGACGCCAGAACTGAGGAAGAACCCGGTGAGGTGCGGCCTGAGCAAAAAGAAAAGCCACAAGGTGTCAAAAGTGCTCCATGAGGACCCACAGGAGGTCCACAAGCACTTAAATTGACTAGAGAGACACTCACCGGAGTTGGAGAAGAAGGGGACCGTCTACGGCCGAAATCCGCGCAACTCAAAATTGGGTAAGCCCTGCGAAGGTAACCCAAAATGGAGTTAGGGGATAGTTTTGCGGTGAGCCAAGGTCCCAAAGGGAGCGAAAGGCAGGGCAAGAGGACCACTGGAGCCCTGCCGACACGAGGAGCTCGAATCGGTCGAAAATGGTGGAAATAGGGTCTTCGATGATTTGCGCACAAAAACACAGAGGCAGAGCTGGGGGTGACAGAGAGGTGTAACAGGGAAGCCAAAGGAGGAACTCGAGGTCCTCAAGTAGCTCAAGTGTCAACGGCCACGCGAGGACTTAGGTTTAATGGCGACGGGACAAAAGGGCTCTGCCGCACGCGAAAACGAGGAGAGGAGCAGGTAAAGTCAGAGCTAAACGCTGACATGGTTGAAAAGGAGTGCACAAAGCCATTGCGGGGCCCCACGACATGACCAGGCACTACACTGCTCACCTGCCATGGCGCACGCGAGTACGGGCGCGTCGAGGAAGAAGAAGAACAGAGAAGGAGGTCCGGGAGGTCGTGAGTGCTAGGATCGGAAATGGACGGTTAGGATTGCTCAAGAGCTCTGGAAGTTTAAAACGGTAGGGGAGGTCGTGAGCGTTAGATGGAGATCTAACAGCTCAGGTTTCAGGCGGATATCGAGAGGTCCGAAAGTCTATGCGAACAAGGACCGCCCGATGGAGATCCAACGGTTGAAACGCACGCACTCTAACACCCGCGCCCGAGTGCGGCTGACGACTTGGTTAGACTGAGTCGATTTGTTTGGGCTCGGGTCTAACTCGAACCCGAGTCTGACTTAGCCCTAGGTTTAGAATTAGAACAGAGATCTTTGGGGAATTATTTGAGGTAGCAAAGTAACTCCAAAAATTCTGAAATTGTTACAGGAGCTTGCTAACTTAGATATTGACCTTCTATAAAATTTTCAGAGGTTTTCATGTTGTACATTTTTTTTACAAAAATTCTGCAAGGTGTTAATCTAGGGTTTGACTCAGAGTCAAACTGGTTTGGTCTTAAAATATTCAAATAATTTTTAAAAATTGTGAAATTTTTCAGATGGGTCACACAGCATTCCTAAAACTTAGAAAAATATTTCCAAGGAATGATCACAAGATTTACAAGAAAGTTTTTGAAATGACCAAGATTTAGGTCAACAGTGGCTTGTGATTTGTATTTCCATAATTATTTTACAAGAATCCTTCAGAGCTTACATGAAATACAAGGTGTAAGAAAAGTTTTTAATTTCTACACTTTTTCTTACATTTAAAATACAAACCAAAACTTAGGATGTTACAGAGGAGATGGACCCTCAACCAACTCGTGACTATCCACCTTCATAGTCTCACTTTCAACTTACTTTCCCGGGTCTATTGGGTGAGGAGATAGACTCTCAACCAACTCGTAGTTGTTCATCTTCTTGGTCTCAATCCTCAACCTACTTTTTCAAGTCTATTGGGTGAGGAGATGGACTCCCAACAAACTCATGGTTGTCCACCTTCTTGGTCTCAACCCTCAACTCATTTTACAAAATCTAATGGAAAGAAGCCAAACATTCTTATCAGTATTTATGAAAACTGTGTGACAATACCAAGGCTCTATTTATATTTTATAATACGTAAACTTGTCAAGGTAAATATGGTCTACAAGAGCATAGGTGGGCTTTAAGGTGGTAGGCATTAATTACTCATCATGACATTCCAAACTATTGCGGGCCGTATTATCAAAGTCGTGGAAGACTTTTGTTTTACAGACAAAATATTCTCAATTACTTTAGATAGTGCCACTTTGAACTCTAGGGCCATGGATATTCTTACTCCAGTGTTGAGTACATACACTGATTTCTTCTTACTATATCAGCGATGCACGTGTTATATTATTAACCTTATAGTCAAATGTGGTTTGAAGAGATTGAATTCGTATATTAAAGCTTTTCGCGATGCGATATTTTACTTGAATAATTCTAACGTAAGAATAGCAGCATATAAAAACTTCTGCAGGGTGATAGGTGTATGTCCAAGAAAGTTTGGTTTGGACATGCCAGTAAGATGAAACTCTACTTATCTGATGTTTAAGAGTCTTTTACCGTATAAGAACATATTTTTTTTGTTTTTATTCAAACGCACTATCAGAGCACTGATGGTAGTGTACTATTGAATGAGCAACATTGGTTCGTTGCTGAGAAGATACTTCAGTTTTTAGAAAAATTTATGAGGCTATTGTTGCTTTGTCCGTTGTCTATTATCCAACACCCCCTATTATTGTGTATAGTATTTTACAGATTGGTAGTTATTTAAAAAACTATGAAAATAACACAGTTTTAAGATAGGTTGTTTTTGCTATGAAAACTAAATACCTTAAATATTAAAAAAAAATCCTTTTTCTATATGTATTTGTATTTATTTTATATCCTAAAGCTAAAATTGACGGATTTGCTAATGTTCTTGATCTTCTTAGTGATACTATAGGGCTAGACTATTCTAACTATTTTACAGATATTCGTTCTCGATTACATGAGGTTTTCCAAAGGTACAGAAATAAGTTCCAAAGATTCCGCCTGCAACGACCTCCAGTAGCACCCACCTCAAGTAACAAGACAAATCTGTAGGGCAAGATCTAGGGTATAGGCCCTTCTTCCAGGTCCAGGTCTTCTTTTTCTACAGCGGCACCTTCTCAACAAAGTCTAAAACCAACCTCTCACCCAAAGAGTGGGAAACTATCCGCCTATCTGGATAGCAATCCAGTAAATTTCAACTCAGAAAACTTCAAAATTTTGCACTGGTGGCTTGACCATAAGTTAGCATATCCCGTGCTATCCATACTTGCACGTGGTGTCTTAACTGTTCCTGTCTCGACGGTTTTCTCTGAGTCTTCTTTCAGTCTTCCTAGAAGAATATTGGAGGAAAGAAAACATGTCTCACAAATAAAATGGTGGAGATACTTCTAACTGTGAAGGACTATGAACAAGCTGATTTACGAATACAACACTCTGTGGAAAATCCAGAGTTGTCAGAGGTGTTCAAAAATCTGTACCTAGACAACGACACGTAGAACAAGAATGTTTTTAGAGCTATAGGTTGCACTCTTTTTTTCTTTGCTAAGGTTTTCTTATGTTGAGTTTTTACTTGACAAAGATTTTAACGAGACAACCATTTGAACATTAATAAAGCTCATTATTACATTTTCAATATACTTGTCTTATTTTTTATAATTTTTATATCTATTTCTGAATTCTACATATTTTTTTGATTTTTATTTTATTTTTCGAGCCTAACAGACTAAATGAACCGCAACCGGCCCGTCGGGCCAAATGGGCTCAAGCCGGCACAACACAGCATGACAGACCTTCGGTCCGTGCTTGAGCTGCCACCCAAGCACATGGGCCGACACGGCACGACCCGTTTTATTCGCGGGCCAGAACGGACCGTGCTGAGATGGGCTATGCCCAATCGTGCCCGTAGCGGACCGGCTGGGCCACCCATTTGGCCACCACTGGTTGGTTACTGGTGATGTCAGGCTCGAGACATTTTTGGCGCGTACGAGATGATGGAGAAGAGAAGTGGGGTGGGTACGCGCGCGAGTTCACGTCATGGCGTGATGACCCGGGCCAGGCGAGCGGCCGCGCCTGCGGGGTCAAGTCGTCGCCCGGCCGCCGCGTACGACGCGGCAGGGTTCGGTTTGACCCGGCCAGCCTGGTCCGGTCGGATTAGGCAGTAGTCACTTTTCAGAATTCAAAACGTTTGCGATGCAATGCAATGCATGGTGTTGTACGTTGTATCCGTGTAGCCTGCCGGCTGCCATAGACCTGCTTTTAAGTTTTTCAGTGTGCACTGGACAAGATCGAAGTCTGTCGACATCGTCATTTTGCTGCCACTTGTTTAGTTAACCAACCTGTGCAGAATGATCATCTCAGGTCAGATAAGGAGCAGTAGCAAAATCGTTTGCGCGTAGATACATTCCAGAGGGGGGGGGGAAGAATTCCTATACAAACACTCAAACGAACTTTCTAAAAATCTGTTTAAGTTCTCACCATTGAATCTGATATGATATTAGTGCACATGGTGGCGTCATCTTTTGCTCAGTAAAGTATTTCACCCCTCTCTCCTCTGGCTTAAGGATTTTTTTTTAGTTATATTTTCGTCGGTGATAGAGGCAACATATGTTTTGTAGTTCGCACCGAAGGCAGTGTACGAGGAGTCGCGAGGTTGGCAGGCGCTACGGCGGTGGTCAGTGTCAGGGGACAGTGGGCGGTTGTATAGGGGACACGGGCAGAGATAACATCCACATTAGATCTAAGTATCTAACGGTAAAAAAGAATCGACTGGTTTTTCTTAGAAAAATTGATGATAAATAGACCGTCACAACAGCAACAAACGGAATGCCATGCCCTCTTCTCCCCGCAGGCCACAGGCCGTAGGCCGATTTTTTTGCAATTTAGCCTTTTTTTCGTAAAAATCTCATATTTATACCCCTGCTAGTCTTATTTTCGGTTTTGGACCCAGGGGGTCGGCGCCGTGACTCACGGCGCAGGAATATACTCGGCGCCATGAGTCATGGCGCCGAGGTACCAAACCCCAGCTGGCGTGGCGCCGACTCGGCGCCATGAGTCATGGCGCCGAGTCATGTTACTCGGCGCCGGACTCATGGCGCCGACTCGCGCCACGCATCTCGGCGCCGAGCTCAATTATATACCGCCCGAGCCTTGCTCTATTTCTTCCTCTCCTCTCTCGGTTTTCACCAACCCAACCCACCGAAATTTTCGAATCACCAATTTTCACCGTGGAAACTTCGAATTGATCCATACAACCTTGAGAGCAAGGTATCCTCTTTGTCCTCCTCACTTTTACGCATTGATTTGGTCTATATCATGTGTGTTATGCAAAATTAGGTTAGTCATGACCTAGGGTTTGAAGCAATTAGTCTCACTTGTTTTATTGATTCAGATTGTGTATTATGGAACCTTAGTTACGCTGGTCGCCTCTGCTTTCTCCCCATCGTTAGGATGCCGAGGCGTGGTAAAGCTAGTAAACCAAGGTAATCTTTGTCAATTGTATTCTAATTTGTCGGTAATATGTAGTTCATATTATTTAAGGTTCATACAATTTGTTGTATTTCGATTAGGCAACAATGGTGGGCAATGCGTCACTCGCTTGCCACCGCCTAGTGGCGCTCAAAGCCCATGTGCTATCGCGGTGATGCTTGTAGGGTGGCGAGATCGATGAGGAGGACACGATGTGCAGAGGTATTGGATGTGTCACAATTATGCCTTTGACCTACACCTCAACAGATCCGCATTGGATTGTTGGTGAGAAATTAGTGACTTTTTCTTTGTTCTTGCGATGAATCGATAACATTTCATTATGTGCTTACTGCACCCATGTTTTGCAGAACCTCCACCGCTATGTGACTTTGAGCAAGTGGATCGACACCGAGATCAAGGAGGAGGACAAGCAAGATATGGAGGGATCAAGAAGTGGGATGCGGAGCGCGAGGAGTCTGTTGGAGAAGACACGCAAAGAGGAGGCAGCAGAAAAGGAGCGCGAGGAAGAGGTGAAAATGAGGCAGGCAGCTAAGCGTAGGGGGGAGAGGGAGAGGAGGCTTGAGCGCGTTCGCCGTGCTAAGGCTGCAATGGAGGAGGATCCGGATGCTTTGAGGAAGGGAAATTTTTTTTTTTTAGTTATATTTTCGTCGGTGATAGAGGCAACATATGTTTTGTAGTTCGCACCGAAGGCAGTGTACGAGGAGTCGCGAGGTTGGCAGGCGCTACGGCGGTGGTCAGTGTCAGGGGACAGTGGGCGGTTGTATAGGGGACACGGGCAGAGATAACATCCACATTAGATCTAAGTATCTAACGGTAAAAAAGAATCGACTGGTTTTTCTTAGAAAAATTGATGATAAATAGACCGTCACAACAGCAACAAACGGAATGCCATGCCCTCTTCTCCCCGCAGGCCACAGGCCGTAGGCGACTACGATGTCCTGGACCGCTGTACGGCTGTACCTTTACAGACTGCAGACAGGTTACAGAGATGGCCTGCTGCTACCGCTCACCGCTCCTCAGCTCTGCCGTTCAGTGCTCTGTGCTCGGCAGTAACCACGGTTCTGGCCCCGTCCCGAAATGCTACTCTAATTGGTTTGAAAGAAAGAATCTCTCTCAAATCTCAATGCAATAAGATGTTCATCATTGCTTAAATGCCACTAGGCCACCATAGCAGCACACAAAGTCGTGCAATCAGCAACCAGTGGGCGTACTGCCTACAATACTAGGATGCAGTCCACCGTTAATGTTGAGCCACGGCATCCAGCAGCAGCCCGAGCCCTGAGGCTGAGGGTAGTGCAGAGCTCCATAAATCGAAGTAGCATGTGAAACATCACAATTTGGCACCGGGCCGTCCACTTCGCACCGCATACGGATAACGCTCACCTGAAAGCATCAACAGTTAGCACTTCGCAACATGTCCCCGAAAAATAAACACGACAAATCTACCCGATTACAAGACCACAATGTATTGGCAATAGTACACCGTACACCAAACTTTGGCAGAACCATGGTTTGATTGGGACCAAGGATCAAAATCTCGGAACCAGATAAAAAACTGTTCGACGGCCGGTAACTGTATCCGGAAAAAAAATCAGTCAAAATTCAAAAATGAAAAATTGAAATGGTGAAGTTTTAAAATCGGTAACCAGACCGGTTACCGTCCAAAACCGGAAAAACTGCTTCAAAAAACAGAAAACCCGCTACCGAAACCGGAAAAAACAGAGAAAACCGGTTATGGGTAATTAGTAATTAGAATAATGCAAATATTAACTAGAAAGTGTTTAATAAAGTAACAATCCTGGTACATAAGGAGCTTGATATCTAGTTAAAAATTTGTAAGAAGCATGATGTTGTACATAAAAAGTTGTGAGGACCCGGGGTATTTAACTAGTAACACTTAACCTCCATATGGTTCTAGCATTACTAATTAAATATCCTAAGCCTCGATGGACATGTGTTTTCCAGAATTGCAGCACATGCTCATCATCACAAAATTATACATCATTTCCATACAACATTAATACTAAGTTCAACAACGACATACATAAAGTAAAGTTAATACAAAAGAGTCGACCGGCCAAATAACACAATATACAAGAATGACAGCGGAAGCAAAAGCGCCATAAGATGGCGAAGAACAAAAGTCGACCAGTTAGCCAACACAACTCACAAAGCAACCAACCGGGCCGCCAAGCTAGTCGCCCGCAAGCTACCACAACACAACTCACAGAAGTGAGGCCCTTCAAGCTCACCTTCTTCCTCTGCAACAAATACATTTAAGCAAGACAACTGAGTACACTAAGATACTCGCAAGACTGACGTGTGGAATAGCAGACATATCCATATGCTACATACAGGCTCATTTAAGTGGAGGTTATATGTCTCATTTTGCACAAAGTCAACTTTATTTGCAATAATATAATACATTTAAAAGCAAGTTTGCAAATCTGCTTTGATGTTGAATATAACAGCGAATTTAATAATAAATACAAGTAACCACCTGGAAGTGACTATCCCAATAGCCACCACAACATAGCACGAATCCCCGATTCGTACCACCCATCAAGTTTTAATTAAAAGGTTGTAGTCTAACTCTTGAAAAGCTTACCCAAGCGTGTCCATAACCTAGGACGAGGCTATTCGAATAGTTTTAACCCTGCAGGGGTGTACCAATGTACCCACACTTCAGACCGCCTTTAAGCCACAAGGCACACTTCCGAAGGTATGCCGGCACGGCTAAGTCCTACGAGACGGTTCCAATTTTGTGCATTAACTACGAGCCGCTCATATGGATAGAAACACATACGCTTACATTGCAAGTCGAAAGACAACCACCATCACGGAAGCCTTTCTGACACTACAATGCTCCCAAGACCATCCCTCCCGCGACTCCTCGCGACCCGAAGCCAATACACGCCAAAGTACTAAGTCAAGAGAGGTCACATACCCTCTAGTGTGGTTAGCACGCACAAATTGCTCGGATAACAGGTACTCACAAGATGTTCGGTCCTTAATTGACTCGGACACCATTCTAGTCACACCCAAAAATCACACCAACATACCATTGTGCCCAAGTATAAATTATTTTGTTTTCAGTTTTTAATTTTCACAAGTAAACACTGCACAAAGCTGAAATCATAAGTGATAATAAGTTTTATGTGATCAAGGTTATCGACAAGTCGATAACCGCCCATTTCTACCGGAAGCTAAGCATGGCTAAGCAATTAATCCGCAAAACTACTAAGTGACAAGAGCTCATCCACGGACTCTAAATCACAGCAATAACCTAGGCTCATGGTAGTAAAGGATAATCATTTGCCTAAGGAAATGCATCTACTAGGTCAACTAACGACAATAGTTAAACACAAACTAGCAATGCATACGTAGAATTTGTAAACAACATAAATACTTGAAAATACAGGGATGAACATGATCAAACTGCTTGCCTTGCTGGAATTGCTCTTGCTACAGAGGAGGATTCTTAGGTTCAATAAACTCTTCGGAACCTAACGCGAAAATGCGATAAAACCCGATAAGAACGAAGAACACTAAACAAAACTCAACAGCAAAAGACATCCAAATCCTGTGAAATTTATACAGCAGTAAGAGGTTGATTTTAGACAATTTTAGGAACAAGAATCACTTCATTTGGACTTAGCATGAAAAAGTTATGGCTAAACTAAGTTCTCTCAGCCTGAAAAATCCTAATTAAATTAATTTCGGTTACTGTTCATGGCAAAAATTTCTAGAATGATTTGGAATCTGAAATTTTTATGGTAGGTAGCTAAGGTCATCCTAAGAACAGCAAAGTTGAATTTACTTCATTTGAAGTTTAAATGAATTACTTATGATTTTTCTAAGTTCTAAAACTAGTAGATCATTAACTTCAATGGCAAGGATCATATTAAGACCTATTCTACACTACAGTACATTCCTAGTGGGTTTTAACAAAATTTAGTTTGCTCAGTTTGGAATTACAGAGAATAAGTTATGCATTTTACAAAATTTCAATGAATTTCTAGACAACCATTTTATATTAAACAAGTTCATGCAGTTTATATCATTTTCTGCTACATAACAGTGCCTAAATTCATTCTCATATTGAAGTTCATTTCATGGCAGAGTTACTGCAACTTGATTCATTCAAAAAGGAGCTATAATGATAAAGATATGCATTTTTGAAATTTGGATCGGCAAAATACTTAGGAAAAACAGAGCTCTCGGGAGGTCCAATTGAACTGAAGGAAACGGGGAGGTCGTGGTCGTCGATCCTTCATCGCACGGCCACGGACTCTACGCTGCGCACCACACGTCGCGCTTGGGAGGTCCGGACCGTTGAGATCGAATCCAACGGTCCCGACCAAGAGAAGTCTGCAGACGGAAGACCTCTTCCAAGACTGGGAGATCTCGGGCCGTTGAGATTAGATCCAACGGCCACGACCAGTGCATGCACAGCGCACACAGAGGAGGTCCTCGCGCTAGAGGTGGTCGGGACCGCGGATCAAGATCTCGACACTCAACTCCGAGGGAGGTCCTAAAGCTAAATCTATGGAGGGAGGTCTAGCCCGTTAGATCTAAATCTAACGGTTTAGACCTGAGGAGGAGGTCCTAAAGCTACGGATCTAAAGGATGAGGTCCTAGATGGTCAAGATCTCCAGGGTGGTCCTGAACGGCTAAGATCTCGCAAGGGAGGTCTTAACGGTCACGATCGAGCGAAGGAGGTCCTGAACGGTTGGGATTTACACGAGGGAGGTCATGGATGGTCAAGATCTAAGCGAGGAGGTCCTATGCGATAGGGTTTTAACGGGAGGAGATCTGGACGGCTCAGATTAGATCTAGGGAGGTCCTGAACGGTCCAGATCGACGCGGAGGGAGATCCGGAGGTTCTCTTTATAAAAGACCCGGGGTGGTCTTTTACAAAGAGGACCTCGGGGGAGGTCCTAAGGCTTTCTTGATAAAAGACCAGGGGTGGTCTTTTACAAAGAGAACCCTGAGGGGGGGTCTTCAGGGGTGGTCTTAACAAAAAGACCACAAGGAGGTTTTTTTGCGCAGGAGTGGTCCTAGCGGCTCATATTGAATTTAAAGAGGTCTTGAACGGTTAGGATCTAACCAGGGGAGGTCCTAGCGCTTAAGCTTCCTCACAGAGCCAGATCCAACGGCTAAAAGCTAATCCATGGAGGTCTTTAACGGCTGAGATTACTCTAGGAGGTCCTGGGACTTAGGATTTGCACAGAAAACACTCTACGGCACAGATCTAACTTGGGGTGATCTTTAACGGCTACGATTACACCTAGGAGGTCGGGGACTTAGAAGGCAAGCGCGTTTTGCCGGCAAGACAGCATTAATGAGCAACCTCGGACAACATTAATGCCAACCATTATATTACAGATCCTGTCCGAGTACGACACGGCAAAATGCCCGAGCTGAAGAAAAGCTCACCGCCGGCGATGGGGACCGCACCGGCGAGAACCAAGGGCACCGATACGCTCACAATAGTGTCGCGGACCTACCGGAGACACTCTCGACGGCGGCGACGGCCTTGAACGCCAGCGAGCCGGAAATAGACTAGGAAGGCTAAAACGGCAAACTACGAAACTACACGAGCTCTAGAAAACAGTAACAAAGCTAAGGAATGGGCACCTGAGGGCAGAGAGGGGACCGGTGTGGTCGGAGGAGCTTGGAGAAGGTCGACGAAGTCCGGCGATGAAGAGCTTGCCGGCGAGGAAGAAGAAGATGATCTCGACCACGAAAAGCAGCTCCCCAACTTGTCCACCTCTGCAATGGTGAACCGAGCTAAGTTAGAGCAAGCCCTAGGTGATCAAGATGACAGTGAAAAAGGCCAGAATGATGCTGGGACCACTGGAGCTTGGAGGCCTTCAAGGAGCTCCAAAGTCGACAATGATGGCAGGGAGGGTGGTGCTCTCGGGTGCTCAAGTTTGGGGCTCACACTCACAACCGAGGGAGTCCAAGCAGCAACCAAGAGTAGGAAAAAGAAATTGGGGAGGGCCTTGAGCTAGATAAAGCCGGGGAGCTCGGACAAAGGTGTGGACAAGTCCCACTGTGAACAAAGTCCATGCTCCTGCCATGGACTTGCTAGATTTGACAAGGGCAGGTAGGTAGGGGATGACTTCTTTTAGGGCTAGGCTCTGACACAATTAATGCATGGCAGAAAGAGGCGTTGGGAAGGACCAAAAAGTGACAGGCCACGCTCCCAACCGCTCGACTCGACACACGACAAAAAGTGGAAAAACCATGACCACCAGACTCAGGGAGGTCGGGAGGAAGAAAAACAGGGCCGAGGGAGGTCCTGGACGTCCTTGATGCACTCGGGGTGGTCCTGGACGTCCCGGATTGGCCAAGGCAGAGGAGGTCCGAGCGCACGGGGAGGTCCTTGGGAGGTCGTCGACCGCTGGATGAAGATCCAAGGGCCTGGACCACCCCGAAGCGCTGAGATCAGTGGGGAGGTCTGGGGCACTGGATTGAGATCCAACGGCCCAGCACGCGCCCGCACGAGACCGAGCCCAAGGAGGTCTTCACAGCTGACCCGACTGAGCCCGATAGGCTGAGCCTGACTCGGGTCTGAGTCAGACTCAGATCTGGGGTTCAACATTTGAGTTCCAACAATAGCTGATCTTTGGAGAACTATTTGAGGTAGCAAACTTACTCCAAAAATTATGAAATTTTTACAGGAGCTTGCTAGCTGATTTATTGACCTTGTGTAAATTTTGCATAGGTTTTTGTGCTATACATTTTCCTCCAAAAATTCCACAAGGTGCTGGTCCCCAGTTTGACCAGAATTTGATTTGGGTTTGACTGACCTCCAAAATATTCAAACAATTCCTGAAAATTGTGAAACTTTTTAGAGGGATCACACATCAACCCAAGAACTTAGGATAACTATTTCCAGGAGATGATCACAAGATGGAACAAACAAGAATATCTAAGAAGAATAAGATGTGGGCTAAAATGACTTGTGATTTTTGTATTCCCATGACTTCTTTACAACAAATGTCCAGGTCATACCGGAAATACAAGATGTAAGAAAAGTTTTTAATTTCTCCTCATTTTCTTACATTTGAAACACAAGTCTAAAACTTGGGATGTTACAAAAGTCCTCCTTGCTAACTTGACTATCTAGGGAAGCTCTCTCCTTCAAGTGTTCTAAAGCATCTAAAATAATAAAAACATAAGTCAATTGTAATGAATGATAACTTGACTAGCATACTAAAAACAATAATAAAGTAGCAATTCACCAATACATTGTCAAAAAACGCGAAGATTGTGCAATGTTCTCATTATTATCAGTTAGAAGAAGTCCTTTAAATTGAGCTAGGTGGGCTTTGTATTAATCTCAAGTGTATGTTTGATGGGCATATTCTACCTAATGATTATAAATTAGTTGGTAATATGTGGGATCCACCCACTGGTAAATAATTTTTGCATTGGCTTGATTTCTGTAATGATAAGTAGGATGAGAAGAAATGTCTTACGAATGAGAATCATCACTAGGAGGTAATAGGTTGGCATCTCGACATCCATAAGTCTGAATAAACCTTGAACTAGCATGGGATTCATAGGAAGAAGAGTCTTGTGGCCGAGAATGATCTTATTGGCGATCCTTAGCCCTCCTATGAGTCTTATGGATTGTTCTTGAAACACGACAACCATGGTCTTCATCCTGGATAGCATGCGTGAATTTTTTTTCTCGTAAGTGAATTCCAATGGTTGGCATGTATTTTGTTGGTCTTGTACTGCATCATGAACTGTCCCACCATCAGCACCATCATCGAACGACGAAAAGCTACTATCACCAGACTCTTGGTACTCCACTTTATCAGATGGCGGACTTTCTGTTTCTTCACCGCTTCCCACAATATCCTCCTCAATAACCTTTTTCTTGTTCTTATCAGCCACTAGTTTCCTTGTTTGTATAAGTGAAGCAAAGTCTCAAGCTAATTTTTCAGTTAGTTGGCTACAATTTTTTCTTTTCCCAACATGACTCTTGCCAATAGTTTTCTTTATTCATTGCTTCAACAGTTGATCATCTAGTGCTTTATCCAGTTCATTCTCAGAGATAGCATTAACTACAATTGTGGATGGCATAGGGGACTCACCTTTCTCATCTAGTAAAGGCTTCGATTGTCTAATGGAGCTATTAAGCTACTTATGGATTGAATTCGCTCTGTCGTACATAGTGGCATTAATGAGATCTCCAAAAGGATCTACATCCCTATCTTCATTCCTAGTCTCATGCTCTTACAATCGTAGCCTTAGATTGTAGTAGACACATACGAGTTTATGCAATTTCTTATATCCAAGACGGTTCCTCAATTGTGTATGCACTAAAGCAAATATGTTCCAATTTCGTTCACATTCACTGAAGGAAATACATTGTGAGAATCCGCAGGGTATATTTTTGTAGTGTTGGTGTTTTCACTCCAAACGCCATCCATCATGTAGCTACAAGTAACATAAAAATTATATTAAACTCGTAGTGATGGTTGATTTTGTATGTATATATAAGTTGATAACAACATATCTACAATTATACGATTAGCACTAAGATAAGCCTCATTTGAAGCAAATATGCCTCGTCGATTGCAATAATATTCTGCCTCGCCTAAAGCCTGCACTGCTTCATCGGGTGTATCGGCTATTCTTTGAATTATTTTTATCAGGAAAACGACGAGGCCTGCATTCTTCCCTAAACCATATAGATTGTGACTCCGTGAGTTTAGCAATGATGTTGTTCAAACACACTTAGTATGTTGGGATTTGCTCTTACAATAATTCAAGCATATTTAGCTCATATAATAGGTAATCTAACACAAAAAAAAAGACTTAAACTAACCTGCATTATGCAATCATAAATTTAAATTTAAATTTAAAAATTTTCAAACGTTTTTTCCTCCTAGTTCCCACCGGTTTTTCCGGTTACCACCGGGTTTTTTCCCTTGGTTGGGACCATGATGAAGCTGTACCGGTTACAAGTGAATGCATATTCAAGCACTGTACAGTGCACACAGTTTGAAGTGCCCGCACACTTCTATATAACTTCCATACATACACATCCTTTTTTTTTAGACCCCATACACACAATCCTAATACTAACACATTAGGCAGTGACGAACATGATTTTTTTTTTCCGTTCATGAGGAAAGGCAACAGTCACTCAGTCACATAAAACCTTAGTCACGAAGTGGATTTAAGGTTTTTTTTTCCGTTTTTCCCTAAAAGGCTGAACACACACGGAACAAAGAAAATCTGACATTGCAGTTCTACCAAAGTATGAACATGTGACTGCTTGATTGGGAACATGATGTCGATTTTTAAGGCCTTCAAGGTTGCTGGGGCACTTCATTCTTCTATATTTCAATAGCTGAGAAGAGGTTCCTTGATCTATATTTCAATGGCAGGAAGATCTAAACCCCTTTTTTTGTTCTGGAAATGGTTGCTGCGCTCTCAATGGACTGACAAAAATGGTGAAACATCTCATCCGCGGTTCAAATACTCGATGTCGATGTATCTGGCAAATGATCAAGCCGACCGTTCAGTATTTGGCGGGCGCGTGCACTTCGGTACTGCAGTCGCTGGTGTAGTGCTTCTGACAATTGTTCAAAAAATCAGGATCCCATCTCTGAATTAAAAGGGGATCCTCGGCATAGCATATGTATATTGATGTAACTGCACTCTCGACAACCACAACAGTTAACCCAACCTGCAAAATAGAGCGACTCTCAGTCCTGAATAAAGCCTGCAAAACATTTTTAACTGGAAAGATCCAACAAAGGTTATAGTTGAGAAGTTCTGTTGTGCAGTTCCTAGCAATATCTACGAGTTTGTACTTTCTACAGTTAGAAACACACTTGAACATGGGGTTCCCTTTTCTAAGATACTTCAATATGAATTTCGTATACAAATATAAGCACTTACCAGTATCATGCCCATCAGCATAGAGGTTGAGCCAACCATAATAGCTTTATCACTTTGTTTGAAATATGTCCAAACACCCGTACAAGTTCCTGTAATTAACCCACCTAAAATGGTGCTCATCAGGAGGACAGCACCCGAACAGTCATAAGCAACAAGTGCTTCGATACCTGTCGATTGGAAAAGCTCCCAAGCATCCCTAGCTGAGCTATTGAAACTCTGTCCACTGACAGCTATCTGAAAGTGAAAACTATGTGATACATGTGTGCAATGAAGTACATCAATAACTTGATATCAATACTCAATAGTATGAGAATACAAATATATTTTAGTATACCGAGTTTTACCAATGAGTAAATTTCAGAAAACCCCAGGTTTTAAGGCATTGGTAACACAAAACCACAGGTATTGGAACTTTTTTCACTAAACCACAAGTTCTAAGGGAAAGGCTTACACATAACCCGACGTTGCTCTCTCACTCGTTCAACACCCCTGCGTTCTAACCTTCTTGGGCCACTTGCAGGTGCTTACGTGGAGGAGGGCCAACTTGGCTGGAGCGACGTAGATGGCCGGTGCCACGCCTGCACCGAACGATGTGGCAAGGAGCTCTCAGCGTGGGGCCTCTAGGTGCGAAAGGGAGGGCCTCCTCGCACAGTTCGTGCGCAGGAAGGTGGACCAACAGGGGTGTTGAACAGGTGAAGAACAAAGTAGGGTTATGTGTAACCTTTGCCTCAAAGCCTGTGGTTTAGTGAAAAAAGTTCCAATACTCGTGGTTTTGTTTTACCAATGCCCCAAACCTTAGGGTTTTCTGAAATTTACTCTTTACGAAATCAAGAAAAGCAATTATCTGCTTCACCAAATCACATGCAATTGTGTAACAGAATCCAGGTATGCATAGGAACTTTGATTGATATAGTAAATTATTAAACTTTTCTCCTTCCGTCCAAAAATATAGGGTGTATTTTATCTTGCACATAGACCAAGAAGACATTAAATATGACTAGACTACCCCTAGTTATTATCTCTAAGTACTATATTCAATGCATGCATGTTGGGAATACAAAGTAAAACTGGAAATTTTATTAGAGGTATAGAGGGAACAAACTTATTTTGCATTCGAATATGAAATACACCCTATATTTGTGAACAAAACCATTCAAAAAAATACGCCCTATATTTTTGGACGGAGGGAGTATAGTTTAAGGAAACATGGAAAATACATGGCAAAGCAGCAAATGCAGAGAACAGGGACACTTTTCACATTGATATGATATATATCTTAAGAACTTCCGCATAGATAAAAACATCTTTGTCACTTACCTGTACATATGCATATTTGTTGAAGAAGCGAACAAGCGTCTCCACAATATGAAACAAAAAATCAACACAGCACAGCAAACACTCGTTGCTGCCGATTTTAGAACGAATTCCCCGAATCTGACATTTAATATAAAATGGAAAGGGCAAGGGCAAAAAAATATAAAAATAATAAGCCAATGATAATATAATGAAATTGATGATTGAAAATTTGGTAGTGAGCAACTCTAGAAGGTAAAGGCACAAACCTCCCAACGTAAAGTCCTAATGGCAGCTGTAAAAAGTGATCCATAGCAAATGCTTCCAAATGAAGTTGTTACAGCATACTGAAGCGATTTTAGAAGTGGTTTTGGGGGCATCGATGCAGCAGCTTGGCCACCATGAATGAGAACAAGGAAAACCATCCCTGATACTATGACATGGACTGTATTACTAAGGACAGCTCCAGTCCAAAATAAACTGACTGAGAAAACCTGCAAATTACAGGATAAATTATTAGAAAACATCTCAAAAAACAACAAAAACATTGAAATTTTATATAAAATAATGACAAAAACTTGCCCGCTCACCAAAAGAAGCCACCATTGCCCGCCATTAGGCACGTGAAAAGAAACAATACCAGAAACTCCAAAGGACCATAATGCCATCCAACAAAGCATGACCATTACAAATGCATATGCTACTCTTATAACATCAGGAAGTTCCCAGACCATTCTTACTGCCTTCTGCAGTACTAGCATTGTGAAGGGAAATCTAGCAAAAATCGACCCAGTTAATGCCATACAAAATAATGAAGTATGCAGTTTTGCAACAAATATATTACTCATAAGGGTAAAAAGGGACTACTTCTCTGATTTAGGCACATAATTCGAGCAGCAATAGGCAATTAACAAGACTACAATTTTAAGTAGGAGTTCTGTTAATGGATAGAACATCACGAAGCACTAGCAAAAAATTCTGAGACTAAATTAAGATTTATCATGTATTTCTTAAAGATCTAGTATTTATGACCTAACTAAGGCCCCAACTAATCATCACACCCAGCTGGCAAGATTATCGCCCAGCATACCTTTTGGAACAGCAGTCATCTAAATTCTAAAACATAAAGGGCTGATGTTTTGTTCCTAAAGCAAGATCAATTGACAGCTGCCAACAAACTAACCAAGACAGGGAAAGGGAAAAGGAGTAATTTTCTGCTCCAAGGATGGCAGGCGTGGTTTAACTGGAAATCCACACAAGAATTCTCCATTTTTTAATTCCACAGACAGTCATGAATTACAAAAAATTTCCAAATGACCTTCATATTGAACTTTGATAGAAACATAGGAGATTTTTAAAACAAAATTGACTATTTCTAGATAACTTTCTGCTAATACAATGCAGGGTGATACGGCATGAGGAAACACCAATAATCACTTAATCAGCGGGGAACAGTTAGCGATTACTAATAGTTTGATACTGGTTTGAGGAGCATAGGCAGTCTCTGGTTTTACTAACAATAACATCATTTCCCATAGATACAACCAATTATTAGACACCAGGCTCTCCAACTAAAATTTGCACCATGCATTGTAGCATGTTTGGGGTGAACGCAAAAAAACATGTTGAATGTGCCTAAACACACTAAGGACTGCATAAAATCCGTTCATTTGGTCACATTTTCAAAATATAAGTCTTTCAGGCATTTCAGTGTCACCTTAGTGGGCTTCATCTCACTCTGGTGTAGAGTGTGCTACACCCTGAAAAGGTAAACTCAATAGCATCTTGTAACATCCCAAGTTATGTTACCAAAAATAAAGTTAATAAAGTTATTATTTTGTTGGAATTTCTAAAAGTTAAGAGTTTAATTGCTTTTCTTGAATTTTCTAAATTTTAAAAGTCAAAAATAAAATTTATTGAGTTTTATGGGTTTTTATTGGATTTAAAGTTGAAAAGGAAAATTTAATTTAATTTCTGGATTCTCTGGAAATTTTTAAAAGCTTTTCCTTAAGTATTTCAAGGGTTAAAACAAATTATTTGAAAAATTAATTACCAAATATAAGTTGGGATTATTTTAGCTAAGTCCAAAATGTCTCAGAGAATTTCTGTGAATTTTCTCATAATTTTTGGATTTTATTTGCTATTTTCTAAAGCCTTTTTTATTTAACTAGATTATTTTAATTTCCAAATCAATTAAAATCCCAAAACTCCCCTTGGGCCGAATCTATCAGAGCTCAACTCCTTTTCCCCATGTGCGCAGCCCAGTTGGCCCAGCTTCTCCCATGCGTTTCCTTCTTCAACTCATTTCAGCCGTTGGATCTAAAATGAATGGCCCGACCTTGATGACGCCTCCGGACGTCCGAACATCCCCACCGCTGTGGACCGTCCAATCAAATTTGAACGACGCGATCTAGTTGGAGGTTCGGCGATCCGAACATCTCCATCAATGTGAACCTTTTGATCTAAATCAAATGGCCCGCTCACCCACGCGTTTCTACTTCAACTCATGTCGGCCGTCAGATCAAAAACGGACAGCCCTATTGAAATCACCTGTACGGAGGTTCGAACGTTTCCGTCGATGTGGACCGTCCGATTTAAATCTAATGGCCCAGAGACCCCCGCTCCTTTCCTTTCTTTCCTCTCGCTACCAGGTGGGCCCCGCGCCATCGCCTTCGTCTTCCTCGCCTTCATCTCCAGAGCGCGCCCGAGCCAGCAACCGCCATTGTTAGGGCTTGGAGATCGTTTCTGAAAATGAGCGTAACAACCCGTTTTTACCGCGTCAACGCCGCCAATCTTATCCCCTTATCTCGCCGCACCCGTTCTCACCCTTATCCCCTCTCCTCTACGTCCAACACGCCCACGTTCGCAACCACCGCCGAAGATGCCGCAAGCACGATCTCACCCATGACTACCCCTCGGTCCCTATAAAAGGGAGCCTTAGGTGCCCCGTTCTCACCTCATCCCATCGCCGCCAACCACCGCTCTTCTCCTCTTCTCAATCGCCGTGAATTTGAGTTTTCCGGCGAACACCGAAGCTCCAATCTTCATCTTCTCCGGCGACGTCAAGCCCGCTCCGGCCCCGTCGTCCACACCTTCAGCATCGCCCCTCCAATGCGAACCTTGTGTGCGCATTCAACCAAACCTCTCTGCCGCCAAAAGCTCGCCGCCGGCCGTTTCCATCCACCTCAACCACCCGGAGGTATACCATCGTGTTCGCAATAGCCGTAGCTACCTACTAGTACCACTCACCGCCGGCGAAACCCCGCCGTTCACCGTTGTTATCGGGTCCAGTGCTGTCGTCACCGTCGAGCAAACGTGGCAGTCCACATCGGCGTCCACATCAGCACACGCACCTACGTGGCGCACGCGTGGCGTCCCGGTCATCGCCACGTGAGCACCCGCGTGGCCAGTCCACCCACACCAGATCTATTGGCTCGATGGAACCAGTTCACCGTGAGCCGAGTCACTGTCACGTGGACCCACATGCTAGGTTTTCTTTTATTTCTTTTATTCCCGAAAATCCTTCGATGACGTCAGCATGCGCAATAATCCAATTTTTCTGTTGAGAAATAATTCGGAAAGTCCAATAATTCAGTTTTTAGGGTTATTTCATGGATTTCAACCTTCCAAAGCCCATATTTTTTGCATCCGAACTCCGATTGAACCCATTCAAATTCCTAAATTTGTCTAAATTCAAGATCTAGCTATCTAAACCAAAATTATTTAATTTGGAGTTCTATTTGAATTTGACTTATTTTCGCGTATAGATTTCGATGACTTCGGAGAGTCAGTTTTCGACGTCGTTTGAGAGCAACTATTTGAGCAAGGCAAGTTACATCTTTGACCATGTTGATCCCATTATTTTAAATTATTTAAATTCTGTTTCAAATTATTATTGCATGCTTATTTCTATTCAATGTAATTTAAATACCTGTTTTAAATTATAGTTATGCCTAAATCCTTTGTACTGCCAATGTTGACATCGATTCAAACATACCTTGACACCTTAGATGAAAATCTAGTTTATGCAATAGTATGGACTAGAATATTTTGAGAAAAATTATGCTTAACCATGCTTAGACCAAAATATTTGATTTGGGAATTTTTAGCCAAAAGTCAAATGTTGTTTAAATTGTATCCATAGCGTGGTTGTGCCATGGAAGTTTATAAGTGATTTTGAAAAAATAAAATAAAATAAAAGACTGGTTTGGACTTGGACGAAATGGATGGATGGTGGGTGCAAATATATGCACGGGCTCAATTCGGCGAATGTTTGAGGCCTAGGGATTGTTTTGGAAGTCGCCCAGTCAATTAAGGACCGGTCTGCGAGCTACGGATTGCAAAGCCCTTTTGTACTACCGCAAGTCCTGTGTGGGCGGGATCTGGCTAACTAATTTGCAATATTCCAATGTGGTTGTGCTATCTGGTTGTGTGGGTGTCATGAAGACTTTGTATAATCCCACATGGCATAAGAGGGGGCTTAAGTTCAGTGGATGGTTTAATCCAAAGGAAGTGAAACCTTAGTGGAATATTGCATTGTAAAGGCCTTGTGATAATCACTTAGTCGCACACCTTCGAAAGTGTGTCAGACGGATATTACAAGTTGATTATCTCTTATGGGTAAAGTTGTACATCTGAAGAGTGTAAAACTATTCGAATAGCTGTGTCCACGGTCATAGATATGTTGAGCAAAACCTTTCACGGATTAGACTTTGGTTTTGTTCTCAAAATATTTTGTAAAATAGTTTGACATATATGGGTGTCCATGAGAAAAACTTATGGGTTGAAGCCCTGGGTTGGTGCCCGTGTTTAAGTTAGTGTTACGTTGGTGTCTACATTAACTTTATTATTCCAGTTAAAACTCATTTTTAAATATTATAAAATTTAACCTTTTGAACTTAGTATTGTATTTAATGTCAAATGTTGTTTTTATACAAATAACCTTATAAGCCTTCTTTTGATAATATCCATGCATACATTAACTCTGTTATTGGGTGTAACTTACGAGCACGATAGTTGTGCTCATACTTGCTTTATGCAAACAAATTTCAGAGGAGAAAGACTTCGCTACCGGTGTGGATTTTGACGACTAAACCGCTACCCCAGTCGATTGCCTGTGGCAGATCAGCTGGACCCTACTACATCTTCTCCGTCTTTCGCTGTGTTCTTTATTGTTGGCTCGTAAGCCTTTCGGTAATCAATTCTATTTATTAATAAAGTTATGCGATTTATGGATGTTACCACATTTGTTTACTGTGTAAACTAGCTACTGATCATGGGACTAGTTCAAAAATACACAGAGAATTTGGGGGTGTTACTCCCGGGTCCGACACATCTTGCACCATTTCTATGTAAATATTACAGCCTACCCAGTAAGGTACCATTGGCCTACATAGTTACTATACAAGTATTCAATCCTCATGGGAAAGTACTATTGGCCTACACCTCTTGTGGTGCAGTGCACCCAACACCTGTGTTTATTTCCCTCCAAAGTGATTAAATCATGAAACTAATGGTTTTTACATCTCCCTAAAGCAATGTATCTCTAGCAGCAACAACGACGACAGATTAAACCAACATGCATATTTCATCTAAAGAATGCATTTTCCAACTTGCTCCACTGAGCAAAGCTGCATTAAGAAAGTATAACGACATGCCTACTGAACCAATTTCTGTCCTACGGCCAATAATTGGATTTATTTGATTCATGTGCTACCATCAGTGCCACATATGTCCAGCATCAATTACTCTGAAGAATAACAATGTAGCAATAGTTAAACCAGCAAAAGTGCAATTTAACTCACTTGTCCATTGCAACTAATGTAAACCTGTACCAAAATATAAACGGCTGTACAACTTCTGTGTCATACTATACTTACCACTCTTCACTTACTCATTTGACTGGCATTCCCTCCATGCAACTACAATCAAATTAATCTTCAAACAACATTGAAGTTGAATCATTCAAACATATGTAATCCTAATACATACAAACTTCGCATAGACCATGTATATATGAACCCAAACAATGACAAGATTCCTGAAATCATAGGTACATTTGGATTTTTAGCTGAGCTGAGCTATAGATTAAATGGGCAAAATAGCTAATCTTAGCTAAGCAACACTTGCCTGGACCCCGTGCTTAGTTATGTTGCATTCGAAGGCACGTAGTTTGGTTCTAATGCAAAAGAGCACCCTAACTTTTGGAGGAAAGATACTGCAACTACCTATTGGTTTCGTGGATTGAGTTGTTAACAGAACGGGCCACTTGTTTCGGTGGGAAGTTGTGGAGCATTTTCTCACCGCACAAGATCCTTGCCGACGAGAGCGAGCCAAATCGGCTCTCCATGCTAGGCGAGGTTATTCTAGCCCACCAAGGCTACGTTGCCCCTAAAAGCTACGGATTTTTACCAGTTCCAAACACATAGCCTGACAAGGCTAGGCTAGAAAATCTCTAGCCCAAGATCCAAACATACCCATAGTTTCTTATTCATCTATACAGCATTTGATTGGCAATACTGACTAAAGTATGAACTAATCCATGCTTAAATTGTGCACTCTCTATTCAAATCAAGTTGACTCCAAAGCATATATCATCAAGAAAGCACTGGCATTGGCGTGCGCACCTGACTGCAGGCACGCAAGCATATCCTATTGGAGAGGGGCATGAAAATATACATGCATTAACCACCTAGCCAAATTCTTATAAACGCTGGCATAATTCTTCAATTTTGCAGGTGATTGTCAGAATTTCATTTCTCTTGTCACAATTCTTCAATTTTGCAGGTGATTGTCAGAATTTCATTTCTCTTGTCGGTGTCACCATCACCTCCTCACCCACAGACCCACTACAGTCCAAGTTCACTCCAAACAGTATGAAATTACCAGTTTTTACGGACCAATTCAGAAAATGCAGTCACGGTGAGCTATACCTATCAAGCACTGACATGACGTATAGGAAGTGCAGCGCGGCGCCGACGGCGAACAACACGCCCCAGAAGAAGTGCTTCCCCCAGAAGCAGAGCACGCTGACCACCGCGAGGTACGCCGTGAGGCTGTGCACGGCGGCCCGCATAAGCAGCCTCCCCCCGTCCCCCATCCCGGCCGCCGCCGCCAGCCACGCCCACGCGAGCGCCGCCCCCAGCGCCCCCGCGGCGCCGTAGTACGGCCAGTACGTCTCCGTCAGCTCGGACGGCGGCGTCACGTCCACGGCCACCTCGACCACGGGCGGCGGCGGCGCGGGCTCCGGCGAGCCGGGGAACCGCGGGGCGGCGGTGAGGTTGGTGAAGCGATCGATTTTGAAGCGGTCGGCATGGCCGAAGCGATTGAGGCCGGAGAGCGCGAGTGCCCCGCCGAAGACGAGCAGGTGGAGGAGGAAGACCAGCAACCAGAACACGTCGCGGCAGCGCCGCCTCGGCCACGCCGCAGCAGCCCCCACCCCCGCCGCCGCAGCCGCCGGAGGGGGGCTAGGGTTCCCGCTCTCGTCGGACGAGGAGGAGGACATGGCGGCGATCGGCGATTAGGGAAGGATTAGTGTCGATTATAGAGTAGGATTAGAAGTATACCAGCGATTAGCAACGCGGAGAGGGAGAGGGAGGGAGAGGGGAGGGGAGGAGTAGTAACTGCACGCCAGTAGCAAGGCAGTAACCGTTTTTGGTCATCGAGGAGGCGACGACGACCTTGCGCGAACGAACTGTGAAGTGATGGAGATGTCGCGGAAAAAAAATTCAGGGGAAGGGGGAGAAGCAGTTCGGTCGGTTCGTCCCGAGGTGGGGGGTTTGGCCTGGGGCGTCGCGACGAATCGAAAGCCTGGAATTTTTTCCGAGTTGGGGCGGAGGGCGACCGGCGTCCGGCTCGAAAGGGAGGCGCTCGTTGGTTGGTTGGATGGAGCGTGGCCCGGCTTCTACGAGGGCATGTACAACGCAAAGTGTTTATACATAAATGTTTATAGAGAGAATATTGTTATATCATTAAATATTTGTATAAAAACTATCTCTTTCAATGCAAGTAAATCTAGACAGGTGCTTAAATGGTTCAACAACCTCCTTAGCACTCATATAAGCATCTGTGATCTTCAATGCAACCCCTTTATTTTATTTTTTTTCTTTTTTGTGAGTGCAAAGATTAACATTAAGCGTACCATACAATGAATTTTTTTATTTGTGAATGCAAAGATTAACATAGAGTACATAAGTGCACTTTTATTTCTGCATGCAGGTAGCTGTGACTTTTTCTCCCCGGTCGCTTTCAATCCTTCTGCGGGCTATGACTTTTTCTCCCTAGGTCGCTTTCACTTTTGCATGGCTTTCAGTCCTCTCTCTCTCCAATGCAACCAGCGATTTCAAGCATCGGCCAGGCATCCGTTCAAAGAAAAGTTAGTTATCTGTGGTAAGCATCAGCCACGCATTGAGGCAAAAAGAAGCAACGCTTCCTCCCTGGAAGCACCGAGATCACGTCGGCTAGAAGAAAAAACCCGGTTTTTCTCTTAAGCATCTCCCTAAACACCTCCATTGTACATGCCCTAAGAAAGCCATCTGCACGCGAGAATTGCTGCGTCCAGCTCGAGGTCGTTCAACTGATACGACGGTATTGTCAAGGTGTTTGATTTGGCGAATTTTGCTGAATCAAGTGGTGACGACTGTCTTCGCTCACTGCTACGAGTGTCAATCTTGTTAACTTTTTGGCCGTTTTGGTGCAAATTCATCCTATATTTACAAGAATGATGATCTTTCGCGTGGAATTTGCAAAAATAACACCCTGCTACATGACCACCATACGGCAGATCGTCCAAAGCCGACACCTACTGTTGCCGCACGACCACCGTGCAGTGAGCGGATATCAGAGTAGTGTCCTACCGCACGCCACCGCAGAGGTATCGTAGCAATTTTTCTCTTAAAAAATCATTTAAATATACTATTGTATGAATTTTCAAATATAAAAAATAAGCTCTAAAAATTATAAAAAAAATTATGATGTCTACCAACACAGTGTACTTACTTGTGTAATTTTGTCAAAATTTTATCCGTTCTGATGTGAATTTTCGAGAAAACATCAGAACGGATAAAATTTTGACAAAATTACACAAGTAAGTACACTGTGTCGGGAGGCTCTATAAAAATTTTAAAATTCCAAAATTTAAGAAGATAACAAAATGTGAAGTAGAGAATGCGGGATCGATAGAGCAATTTGGAACGCACGTTCAGCGGCGCAAGAGTGAAATGAAAAAAATATTTGGGTTTAAGGTTGTCATGCGCATTGTTGTCCTGATTGTATTCTTCATGAAATCAATTTCTTGGGAAAAAGATTACGTAGTATTTAATAGTCAAAATACTTGAAAAAAAGATATTTATATTTAAAAGACTTTATAATTTAATTATGAAATACATAGCGCGCTGGGTTTGATTACGTACATTAGAAACAACATGCACGAATCAACAAAACTGAAATACACCTACGATACATATGTGTCTTTTTTAAATTCGAAAAAATGTTGGTTGGAACGAAATCGATTAATCCTAGCAACCCGTCGGTCCCTTCCCCTTGTCTCCGGACTGCCCGCGATGGTGGCTAGTCTCGAAGTCAACCATGTTTTGCGAGACAAGCTGGATGATTGAATGATGTTAGGATAGTACAATGTAGGACCAAATTAATAATCAAGATGCAAACTGAACATAACTTACCTCTTCAATATGAACTGCGCTCGGACGACGGGGAACACTAAGACGACCGTCGGTCTCACTAGCAGGAGCCTTCTCCTTGTGCACCGCGCGCTCGGTCCGGTCATACTCAGTTTCCTGTTCGGGGGTCCTCCACCACCATCCTGCTCTCTTGGGCTCCTCCGATGCCTTTTCAGTAGGGGCGAGTACGTAAGGTTTCCAGCGTTGGAAGGTGTCGGCTCGCATCGCATAGTTCAACATGTACTTATTTGATGAACGCCCTATCATATATGTTCGGGTCGTCAATCCATTGGAAGAAGTTGCATCGCATCTCCAGTTGTCATTATGTGCGGATGTAGTTAGAGATTTGTGAAATAGAATGTAAGATGTGAAAAATCTATGTGTGTGCAAGATTCACTTACGAGGATGTTCCTGCACGTGTAGTACGCCCGGGCGACTGTTGTCGGGTGTGTGGACTGGATGGTCTTAGTCTGTTCTTCGCACACACATTGCGGGCGTGAAAACTTTGGTAGAACTGGCGCATCCTTTGTAAAACAATCCGGGTAGGGTTTAGCCCTCTCGGCAAGCCACTTGCGCTTCCGCAGCATCTTCGCGTGCAAGTTCGTCGACAAGTCCAACATCTCATTCCTCTCAGTTGTGTGAACCAAACTTTAGTGAAGTATTCGGTGTGGTGGTGTAGTGTTCTCCTTTAGCACTCTGCTCCTCTAGGTCTCTTCTCCCTCCTTTTATAATGGGTTTTTGGTCTTAAAAGGTAGTGTGACAGAGTGTAGTATTTTCGGTTTGCAAAGGTAGCGTTGTAGTGTGTTATCATTGTAGTATGCAAAAGTGGCAGTTTATGGCATGTCGTGATGCATTCTTTTTTGTCTGAAAACGTGGCGTGGCAAAGTGTGGCCTTTTTGGCCTGAAAAGATAATGTCACGGTGTGTTGTCAACTCGGTCTGCAAAAGTGACACGTGTGGTGTGATAGGGTGTAATCTTTTTCAGCCTGGAAAGGGGGTGTGGCAGAGTGTGATTTTTTTGGTATGGAAAGGTAATGTCGAAGTGTGTTGTCATCTCGATCTGCAAAAGTGGCAATGTGTGGCGTGATCGGGTACGGTCTTTTCAGTCTGTGACGAGGATTAAAACCTCTATGTATTATCTTTAATACATAATAAAAAGACCATACGTCTTCATGGCGTAACCCCTAAAGTTCACGAGCTTACTGGTCGTAAGGATTCCAGAGGTTACGCAATGGGTACCCTGGTCGGACAAGGTCCTGTGCCTAGCCTCCGACCAGTTAACTGCTCGTAAAAGGTATGAACTAATATACGGAATTGATTCTAAGTATATTCTTTACTATGTGACGAATGGAACACATGCGTATATTCCATACCACATGACGTCTCTTTATCCTAAGACACTGATGAACAACCACCATACGGTTAATTATCTCACATACATACAACCGCTGAACGGTTGATACTCCATCAACCGACACCTCGCTCTGACCAGTCGCGATGCTTCACAACAGACGTTTTCTCCAGAAGTAACTGCCACCTCTTCAAGGGCTATTTAAAGATGGAGCATGGACGGAGCAGGGGGATCAGGCCGCATTGGACTGAAGCATAATCATTAACATCATATTCATGTTTCAAGCCTGATATTGTAGCATAGCAAGCATTACTCCCAGTGTAAATAAGATTAGTCCACCTCCTAGTCATCAGGCATCTCTCTGTAAAGTCCAGTTCATATTAATAGAAGAGCACTCCCATTCTCTCCCCAGAAATTTCGTGTTATTTTCCTCTATTCATTTCATAAGATCGACGACTCGATCGTCGACAGCTGGCGCCAACCATGGGGATCAAGGCGTGGATTTCTAGAAGAAGTTCTTTGCTCTTTAAGTCCTTGTTCATTTCTCACTTGTAATCGCTCATGCGGTTATGGCTGGAAGTTGGGATGGGGAGAACTGGTTCGACCTGGCGGACTACTCCAACCTCGACATGGACGCATGCATACGTGGCATGCAAGAAAACAGAGTGTCATCATCATCATCCTCCTCCGTCGGCTCGCCCATCGCAGATTTCAGCGAAATCGACTGGATGGATGAGGATACAACGCTACGACCAGCGGCGGTTTCAGAGGAAGTGTTTCCGACCAGTTCGGAACACCCAAAGACCTCTACAAGCCCGGTCTTTTCGATTGGCGAAAAAGGTGACGAAAATTCAACACCGCAACTCGAGGATCAATGTACTCTCGATGCGATCATGGTTGACAGGTACTCACCGACGGCTTCTGGCAATTCCAGGAGCCAACCGACATCTGGTAACAGTGTCAATAAAACCCCCATTGGTCATAGACCTAGTGGGGATGATAAGGCTCAGTATACGATCGGCAGTCCGCCGGATCAGGCTAAGACCATCACAAAAACCTCAGAAAGTGTTGATTACCGACCACTCTCTATCGTGGAAGCTTCTTACAGAAGCGCTAAAAGGCTCTCCATCAATTATAACGGAAGCTCATCGGAAGATCACTGCTGGAGGCATAAGATCAATGCGATCGGAGATACAGATCAAAATGTCGTGTACGGTCCTCCATACATTGCCTCATCACCACATAATGATGGAGACGGTACGAGTGGTCAAGCACTAGATGCCAGAGGAAACAGAGCTGATGGACGTCCATCGGTTAATTCGCCGGTTCTACCCCAGCTCATGTAAGGGACCAGGCAAGACAAACCAGGAGGTCGAGGGGAAGTTCGGGTCATCAGGCACCTTCTTCTGGTAGAAATCCTCTGAGACCTTCGGTAACGGTATAAAATCCGCCAGCAAAGCGGTTGAGTGGAACGAGGCCATTGATCGGAAAGATAAAATCTCTCAACCTGGCTTAGGTAAGACAGAAAAGAAGCAAAGGAAGGCTCTCAAGAAAAAGGGACACCGCAAACTTGACGACAAGGAGGTCCTCGCGGTTCCTGAAAGATTCACCAAGAAAAAGAAAGATTATGCCGGTCGTGGCAAGGCAAAGGTCCCGACCAATGAATACAAGAAAAATAAGAAGTGGTGTCCACTTCAGCAACAAGCAGGACATGACTTGCGCAACTGCCGTGCCTGGCAAAAGAAGCCGGAAGATTATTATGCAGGTAAAGGTCTACTCCTCGATACAGGAACTCGGAGAGACAAACTCCAAAAAGGACAAAGACGGTGACGAAGAAATGGAGTACCAAAAGCCTCAACACACTGTTGACGTGATCTATGGTGGATCTTCTTCGTACGAGTCCAGACATTATCTGAAAGCCATAGAGCGGGATGTCAACCTTACCGAGCCTTCGATCGCCGCTAAGCCATCTAGGTGGTCGGAGACGGTAATCTCCTTCAGCAAAGAAGACTGCCCCATCCCTTCGACTCGACCAGGTAGGTTCCCTATTGTCGTTGAACCTACTATTAATAACTGTAAGGTTAATGGGTCTTGATAGATGGAGGTAGTTCTTTAAATATTTTATTTGCAGGCGCATTGGAAGATATGCAAATTCTCAAATCCAAGGTAAAACCTATAAAATATGCCTTCCACAACATAGTTCCTGGATCTACCGCCAAGCTGATAGGACACATGTCCTTACCGGTTACGTTCGGAAGGCCTGACAACTTCCGAACAGAAAAGATTTCATTTGATGTGGTGGATTTCGAAACCGCATATAATGCAATCCTTGGCCGTCCGGCTCGCAAAATTCCTGATAGCCATGCACTACGGTTATCAGAGTTTGAAAATGCCGGGACCTAAGGGTGTCATCACAGTTCGAGGCAATCAAAAAATAGCTTACGCATGTGATCGAAAATGCTTAGAACTGATCAATGAACTTCCAACCAGGGAAACTAACACCACTAACATGCAGGTCAAGCACTCGAGGCCGAATATGGCACCAAAACCTTCCGACCAAACAAAAGAGGTACTACTCGACGAAAGAGCTTCTCTAGAGGGCGCCAAAATACTTGTCGGAGCAGGGCTCAACCTTAAATAGGAAGAGTCGCTCATCTCCTTCCTCCAAGCAAATCTGGATGTATTCGCCTGGCAGGTGTCCGATATGCCCGGAGTCCCCAGGGAGGTGATCAAGCACAGGCTAGCTTTGCAGCCTGACAAGAAACCAGTCAAATAGAAGCTGAGGCATTCTGCACTGATCGGAAGGAAACAATCCAGTCAGAAATTGACAAGCTCATCAAGGCTGGATTCATTCGTGAGGTCGACCACCCATAGTGGCTCGCCAATCCTATAATGGTTAGAAAAGCCAATGGAAAATGGCGAATGTGTATTGACTTTACAGATCTTAATAAAGCTTGTCTTAAGGATGACTTTCCCCTTTCTCGCATTGATCAACTTGTAGACTCTACTTCCGGGTGTGAGTTGTTAAGTTTTTTAGATGCTTACTCAGAGTACCACTAGATTAATATGAGTAAAAAAGATGAAGAGAAAACTTCCTTCATTACTCTATATAGAACTTACTGTTATGTAAAGATACCATTTGGTCTCAAAAATACTGGTGCAACATTCCAAAGGTTGATGCAAAAAAACCTTTAGTCCGCAGATAGGTCGGAATCTAGAAGCCTACGTTGATGATCTGGTCGTAAAGAGCATCAACACTGGCGATCACATTCTAGATTTACATGAGAACTTTCAATAACTTAAGACGTCATAACCTTAAGTTAAATCCAGAGAAGTGTGTGTTAGAAGTTTCTTCTGGTAAGCTTCTTGGGTTCCTGGTTTTGGCCAGAGATATTGAGGCAAACTCAGCAAAAATCTCAGCCATCGATCAAATGCGCCCTCCGACCACAAAGAAGGAAGTACAAAAACTAACCGGCTGCATGGCAGCGCTAAGCCGTTTCATAGCACGGTTAGGTGAAAAAAGATTACCTTTCTTTAAGTTTCTCCGGAAACATGGAAGTTTCGAATGGACTAAAGAGGCAAATGACACCTTCGAGGAACTTAAAAAGTACCTTACGAGTCCCCCAATCTTAGTTTCTCTGAGATCGGAAGAGACATTGTTGATTTACATGGCTGCAATACCACAAATAGTCAGTGGTGTGTTGGTCGTAGAACGTGACAACGTCCAACGACCAGTATATTACGTAAGCGAAGTCTTACATGGACCAAAGAAAAGGTATCCACAGGTACAAAAATTGCTCTATGGTTGTCGGGACCCAAAATTACAATTCTGGACCCTCTGTGTATACTGCACTAGTCCAGGATCACGCTAGTGCACACAGTGGCAACATTGATGAAATATCATTTCCATATACAAAGATGACTAATAAATAGGCAAATAACAATAAATATCGAGTAAAGACCTTAAGGTCAAAGCTTACAATTAATGCCTCGGAAGGCGAATAGCTCAATGAAGTGCAGAATGAGCAAGCGGAATAACTTCGGTGAAGCCCATCCATATGCCCACAGGCAATCGGTGGTGCGCGACCTAGTTCTTCTCGATCCTTGAAGTAGACCTTGTTGACCGACGATTCCTTCATTTACAGAGGTTTGGGCGCAAGTTTTACAACAAGCGTGAGTACACAACCGCACTCGCAAGTCATACCACGAATGCAATGTATAGATGCAGGCTTATTCCAAAGGAAATGGCTTCGTGGTTATTTTGCGAAATGCAACATTTGCAATTGAATATGAATAATAGATTGAAAGCATAATTCAAAACAAATAGACAATAATAATTTAACGATTGTTTTCACAAAGACACCTGACCTAATCAAATTCTTTCACACACCATATGACTTAAATCACACATTGTCCCTTCCCAATAGTTTTCAAAATCTACCTCGTGTGAAATCACGAGCATGTCCATGACCGAGGACGGCTATTCGAATAGATTGTTTAACACTCTGCAGAGGTTGTACACTTTACCCACACGATATAACGGTGTGCCGCATCGATCATAACAAAGCAGTTCGGCAACCGTCTCAACATTGACGTTCTTATTCACACGATCCCATATCACAAAGCTTAACCTATCCACGAACCCCAATGTTGAAACTCCGTAACCTACTAAGTTAGGCACTGTCACGGACATGTGGTAAATGCAGTATAGCTCGATTCAATGGCGCACAAAGTTAAGTCCTTAATTGACCAAGGCAAGACTTCCGATTTTCTAACTAAACCACACGAGATAAATCTCAATCACAAAGCCACGGTTCACACGATATCCACCACTTGCCTCACCCAAATCCTTTACCACCCGGTTGGTTTTAGTGCAACACATGCCATCACAAAGTAATAACACATAGCACACAGTTTTATCACAAAGTTCCATAATCACTTAGTCAAATTTATAATTGCAACTCGGTGATGATGATGACTCGTTGCATGGCTAAGCAATCTACTCGTACTAACCAACCACGTTGGTAATACCATAGCACCAACTAAACATGAACCAATCTAGGGTGACAAAAGATTATGACATACAATGGACAATGTGGATATAACAAATTGGATTAATAGCTAAACCCAAAGCATTTAAATAATTACTTAAGGTAAATGCAATAATTTAAATCAAAGTAATTTTAAAAAGCGGGATTCAATATGATCAAAGGTATAACTTGCCTTGCTATAGCAATGGTGATCTTATTTTATCTTCAATCTTCTACTTGCTTGATCTTGGCTCCTTCGGACGATTAGGGACTTGGCGTCTAACGAGAAAGAAAGCACAAAACAAACTAAATTCAAAAGACAAATCAAATAAACTCCAAATTGAAATTGAATGGTACTGGAAGGTAGATATTGAATTTAGATGAATTTAGAAACTTGAATGAGTTCAATCGAATTCGGATGAAGAAGATATGGTAGAGTTTCTGGACTTGAAAATTTTATGATAGGTTGCTCTTGACATTTTAAGGCTAATACAAGTGGTTTCATCTTAATTGGAGTTAAAATGATTTAGTTATGATTTTCTAGGATGCAAAACTAGCATAATGCACTTTCGAGAAATATAAACATGTGCAAAACCCATTTCACATTATAGTATGATATGAGAGGATTTCCTAACATCAAATTTCTATTTTAGGATTCTGAGAATTCTTGGTGTCCATTACATCATTAAATTAATTTTAATTGCTACTAATAAGGTTAAATCTATTAACATATTTTTAGTCTTGATTTAGGCCTACCACCATTTTTAGATTAAAGTTTAGTTAATAACAAATTTATCAAAGTTAAAATCATTCAATTAGCGGATATCTGAGAAAAGATATGCATTTTCCAAGTTTTAATACAATTACGGAATATATAAAAATAGCGAGAAAACAAGCTATTAAAGATTTGAATTTTCTACTACTGAAGCATAGCTAAAAGCATTTTATATTAAACTTGGTGAAATACAAATTTATTGCAGTTGGTTTCATGTAAAAGGATTTATCTTGAATTAGTTATGAATTTCTAAAGTTTTGATACAATTTTGGTTGATAAATAAATACTTACGAAATAAAAACCAGCCAACCGAAAATAAGCAGCGTGGGGCTCGTGGGCGTTGATGCAATATCCCGAGCCACCCGCCTGCGGAGAAGCAGCGCCGCGCGCGCGATTCCTATGCGAGGCCAGCGTTGGATCAAGATCAGCGGCTCACGAGAAGGATACAGCGGGCGATGCGGTTGCCTCGGCGATCCCGACCGCGAGATCTAAGGATGAGCGGCTCGATCACGCCTCCGGTCGGAAGGTCCGATTGCACACGATCGAGGCGCGAGATCAAGTGATGGGCGGTGGTCAAGATCGAAGTGCAAGCAGTCTTGCGACACGTGGCGCGCATGTCGATGGCGAGAGTCACACATGCGGATTTACGTGCGTGCGATGCTGCGTGGACCCACTAGCGATGACTCGGGGACATCCCGGCGGCTAATGCGCAAACACTTAATTAACCTAAGATTAGCATTATTGATGCCTAAGCGCCGCAGATAAGCGCGGTAGTGATTTAAATTTGGACCCACATATCGACCGGACATTAGGCGATTAAGACACCATTAATGCCCTGCGATTGGCAATCATTAAGCATTAAGCGTGTCCTAAATATTTGACAGCAGGACTCCCGGTGACAAAACCGAGTGGCTTTCACGGCTTGTCGCGGCGACTCGTCGCGGCGGCGCCTAAACTATCAAAATGGGTTCGCAATAGTGTTGCGGACCCATGATGATGACCTCGTGGCGGTGGAAGTGCAGGCAGCCGAGCCGAAAACAAAGAAAGAGCCGACACGGCAAAACACGAAAATAGCAAGATGCTGCTGCTGCGGTCCAGGGAAGCGAGTGCCATGATTTCTAGGGACTATAGAAGCTACCTTAGCAGAGAGGAGCTCCAAATATGCGGGAAAACTTGAACACGATGAAGTCCACGGGCGAAGAAGATGAAGTGGAAGATGAGGTTACAGGCAAAATGAGTGGAACCAAATCATCACCACACTTCATTATAGCTCAAAGAGGCTCCAAAAACAATTAATTGCAAAAGAACCACTTACCGAATTTGGAGAAGAAAGGGGTGAAACCAGCGAGAAAATCTCCAAACTTAAAATTGAGTGATTCTGTGAATGCAACCCAAAATCAGTCGGGAAGTATAAAGAAGGTTGAGGAGTTCAAAGGGTGCAAGAAAGGTTGAAGATGAACCACTTTGGACACCAAGGCCGCCATTGGAGCCCTCGGGTCAACAATGGTGGATTGAAGGTTTGAGATAGTTTTGAGCTTAAACACGAGAGGGGCTAGGTGTGGTGTAAAGGAACACCGGGAGGAGCTAAGGGGCAATATATAGGAAAGGATTAGGGTTTTGAGCAGAACCGAGTCCATGGTGGGCTCGGTTCATGCTACGAGTCATGGACCAGAAATGATGGGAGCAAGTGAGCACGGTGACAATGGAGGAGAAAGCACAGTGCGCATTAAATGCCCATGAGAGGCGTTGGAAAGCAAACTTGAGGTGACATATCAAAGCGCCTTGCGCTCTCTCTTTACGCCCTTGTGCGCGCGCTTCTTGTGGGACAGAGGAGGAAGAAGAGCGAGAAAGCAACCACGGCCGTTGGATTTTAGATGGGCGGCTGCGATTTAAAGAGCCCACGGACGGTCCGTTATACGGAAATCGGGCGGTTGGATTGAGATCAACGGTCCCAATTGGTTAATGCAGCCGGAGGGTCGAATGCTCCACGAGCGTGGGCGAGCGATTTGAATCAACGGTGATATCATCGCCGCGTTTTAAAATGCGGCTCGGTGCGGCTAGGTGGATTCGGCCAGAGTCAAGTGGCTCGGACTCGAGCGACTCGAACGAAAGCAGTGAACCAAGTTTTAGGTTTGGTGAGAGTCAAACAGGTTTGTTGCCCTCTAAAATATTCAAACAATTTCTATAAATTGTGAAATTTTGAAGGGTTCACATACCATCAGAACTTAGGAAAAATATTTCAGGAGATGATCACAACATTTGACAAGAATGTTTTGAAGGAACAAGGTTTGGATCAAGAGGCTTGTGACTTCGTATTTCCATAACTTCTTGTACAATACTTGCTTGGTACAATAGGAAATACAGGATGTAAGAAAAAGTTTTAATTTCTACTCATTTTCTTACATTTGAAACACAAGCTCAAAATTGGGATATTCTGAGTTTACTTTTTACGAATGTCGGGCCTTGGAGATCTGGCAGCGCCCGCCGAACGCCAGAGAAACCCCTCGACCCCTATCCGATGAGTGCGATTCTATGCATAACTTGTTTTTGCGGGATGTATGTGACCGATGTGGCCTAATGTGTATGTGATGCATGTTTGTAATATTTGCATGACTGCGTGTAAGTAGATGCGGCAACACATTGGAGCCATTGTGTTGTCAAAGTATTGTATATGCGACTGCGTCTTGGAAACTTGTGATGATTCCTAGTATCCATGTATTTTATTACTAGTATTATGAGTAATAACTTATAGTAGTACTCGGAGGACACATCACTTGGAGGATGGCACACATGAACCATGGAGATGGAGATCATCATGGTGGGCCGATTCTATGGCGATGGAGATCACCATGAGAAAATGGGCCATCTTGAGTCTGGCTGTGTGAATGCTATTCCTATTGTTTTACTCCTATGCATGTTTGAATGGTAGAAGTATAGTGATCCTCACAAAATGTTAAGTTAAACATATGCCCTCCCAATTAAACTTTACGCCATCCATGTCTTGTAAATTGATGGTGGGTCTATAAAATTAGGGCACCATCAACTTTCCTTGACTAGATGGGTTTTGTATCGGATACTTACATGCATAAGGATTGGTGAACTTAACAAGGTTATCATAAAGGTTATGGGCCTTGGGGCATAAAGGTTGGCGCAGGGCATAGAGATGTCACCCAACAACAAGAGTCATATAGAGATATGATTAGCAAGGTGTTGCTTACCAGATTACCTTGTCTCCTAGCGGTGATGCAAAAGCTCACTAGTAGACTCGTTAATTGCGGATCTTGAATCGCTAAGAATCAACGGAGGATGTTGATTTTAGTGGGAGTACATTCTATTAAATTTGTTTAATCTGATTTACTCTATCATGGTTTTATTTGTCTTAGTATTTTGCATTTCCTATTGTAGATCAATGGCATCTAGCAACCACGCACACCCTTTTGCTTTGCGATCGATTCTTGAAGAAGAAATTAAATGGAACAAACTATTGGTGAGTTAGTAACTTTGAATTGTTCTCGGGGCGGATAAAGAAAACGTTACGGACACCCCAATCCCGGAAGAACACTGCTAACAATCGTCTGCTTCTTTGTTAAAAATGTCTACAAAGAAAGCATGTGATGACTCTCTTGAGATTAGTGTCTTATGCTTGCATGCATGGAACTGACCTTCAAGCGGTTTGAGGATCGGGGCGTATGATATGATCATAGCGCTTAAGGACATGTTCGGACACGGGCGGGGTGAGCAGTTCAATGTCTCTAAGGCTTTTGGAATGCAAGTTAGAAGGTGCACCGTAGGCCACATGTGATCAAAATGGTTGATTCTGGTCGGACTTTGGATAAACTTGGTTTCCAATTGGCAAAAGTTGGCAAGCGATTTCATTTTAGCGTCTCTTCCACTAGCTATGGGCATTTCATTTGAACTACCATATGCATGGGGCGGATAAGGGCCTTAATGAGCTTTGTGGGATGCTCAAAGCAATGAGAGTGACATTAAGAAGTGTGCGGGGGCCTAGCCATGTGATGGCATGCTGAACAAGTCTAGCTTCAAGAAAAGGGTAAGAAGCCATGGCCAAAGAATAAGGGCAAGGTTAAAGATATGATCTGAAGCCAACGCCTAAGCCTAATCTTTGGACTGGAGTGAGGCAGTATGCTTCTATTGTAAAAGCGCCCTTGGAAGAAGCGCAAGAAGTACATGGATTAGATGAATGCAAGAAGAAGAAATTTGAGTAAGACTTCCACCATGGTACACTTGTCATAAATGTTTTAGACATTTTCTCATGATTCTCCTATTAACTCTTGGGTATTTGATCTGGGATCGATTGCTCACATTTGCAACTCGATCGAGGGCTAATAAGAAGTGAGAAAGTCAAGAGGTGAAGTTGATTTCGCGTTGGAAATAAAGCAAGGGTTGCTGCGTTGATGTCGGCACCATGCAACTTCAGCTTCCTTCAAGATTTATTATGGAATTGAATAATTGTTATTATGTTCCTAGTATGAGTGAAACATTTTATCCCCCTCATGTTTGATGAGAGATGGTTATTCATTTGCAAGTAAAGACAATGGTTGTTTGATCTCTAAAAATGGAATGTTTATGGCTTTTAGCCCATTGTAGAATGGGTTATTTATTTTAAATCTTGATGATGCGCCTATCTTTAACATAAATGCTAAAAGACTTGACCTAATGATTTGAATCCACCTATGTTTGGCATTGTCGTTTGGGTCACATAAGTGAAAAGCGCATGAAGAAGCTCCATCTTTGATGGTCTTCTAACCGTTTGATTTTGAATCATACGAGACATGTGGCTTGTTTGCTTGGTAAGATGACCAAATCACCTTTCAAGGTTCTTTTGAGAGGCGTTAGACTTGTTGGAAATCATACATCTTGATGTATGTGGACCAATGAACACAGTGCTAGAGGTGGATTTCATTACTTCATAACTTTCGCGATGATTTTAGTAGATATGGTTATGTCTACTTAATGAAGCATAAATCGAAACTTTTGAAAAGTTCAAAGAGTTCGAGAATGAGGTTGAAAATCAGCGTGCCAAGAAAATTAAGGCTCTGCGATGCGATCGTGGTGGCGAGTATTTGAGTCATGAATTTAGCAATCATCGAAGAGTTGCGGAATTGTTCCTGACTAACACGCCGGGCGCCTCAAAGAAGCGGGGTATCAGCGGGCGTGTCGGACCTTGTTGGACATGGTTCGATCGATGATGAGCGATCAGTTTACCATTATCCTTTTGAGGTTCACGCTCTAGAAAGCGGACTTTCACACTTAATAGAGTGCAGTCTAAATCCGTAGTTAAGACACCATATGAGATATGGGTAGGAAGAGTCACGGTTTGTCTTTTCTAAAGATTTGGGGATGTGAGGCGTTTGTCAGCGACTCTGATCGGACAAGCTCACACCAAGTCGGATAAATGCATTTTAAGTAGGATATCAGAAGAAACCTTTGGATATTACTTCTACAACCGACTAGAGGGCAAAGTGTTTGTCGCTCGAAGTGGTGTTTTCTAGAAAGAGTTTCTCAGGGGAGACAAGTGGAAGAGCAGTGCGGCTTGAAGAGGTTCAAGATGAACCAATCGGGAAGACTCGGCGAATGATGCCCATGTGGCGAGAACAAGTTGAGGAACCCATGGCAAAAGGAAGCACCACCACCACGAAGGTCGGAAGGCTCCGTATCGCGAGATATATTATTGTTAGACAATGATGAGCCTACGACCTATCACGGAAGCAATGATGGACCGGACTACGAGAAATGGCATAGTGCCATGAGATCGAGATAGCATCCATGAGAGACAATCAAGTTTGGAATTTGGTTGACACTTTGATGGTGTTAAAACCATAGAGTGCAAATGGATCTATAAAGGAAGATTGATATGGATGAAAATGTTCATATCCATAAAGCTCGACTTATGCAAAAGGTTTCGGCAAGTTCAAGGAGTTGACTCGATGAGACTTTCTCTGTGGCGATGCTTAAATCAATACGGATCATTCTAGCTATTGCTGCATATTTAGACTATGAGATATGGCGGATGGATGTCAAAGCGGCTTTCCTTAATGGAAATTTAACAGGGCGTGCATATGATACGGACCAGAGGTTTTGTCGATCAAACAATGCTAGAAAAGTATGCAAACTTCAAAAATCCATTTATGGATTGAAGCAAGCATCTCGGAGTTGGAACATTCGTTTTGATGAAGTGGTCAAAGGTTTGACTTCATCAAAAGCGAAGAAGAATCTTGTGTTTACAAGAAGACAAGTGGGAGCTCACTCGTATTTCTAATCTTATATGTAGATGACATATTCTTGATTGGAAATGATATTCCTATCTTTCAGTCGTTAAGACCTCCTTTGAAAAATAGCTTCTCAATGAAGGACTTAGGGAGCGGCATATATTTTAGGTATTAAGATCTATAGAGATAGATCAAAAGGCTAATAGGATTAAGCAGTACTTACATTGACAAAGTGTTGAAGCGGTTCAACATGGAGGAGGCAAAGAAAGGGTTCTTGCCCATGTCTCATGGCATAAATCTTGGCAAGACTCAATGTCCTTCGACAAGCGATGGCGAGATCGCATGAGTAAGATTCCATATGCTTGGCCATTGGATCTATCATGTATGCTATGATGTGTACTCGCGGATGTTTCCTATGCTCTAAGTATTCTGGCGGATACGGTGATCGGTGAGAGTCCTTTGGGCAGCGATTAAAACATCCTCAAGTATTTGAGAAGAACTAAGGATGTGTTCTAGTCTCACGGAGGTGAGGAAGAGCTCGTTGTAAATGGTTACACGATGCAAGCTTCCAAACCGACAAAGATGATACAAATCGCAATCGGGTTTTGTGTTCCTTTTGAGCGGTGGTGCGGTAAGTTGGAAGAGTTCCAAGCGGGAGGCATGCTTGACTCTACAGCGGAGGCGAAGTACATTGCGGCCAGAGCGGCAAAGGAAGGTGTTTGGATAAGGAAGTTCATAAGCTGAACTAGGTGTGGTTCCTAGTGCGTGCGATCCTCTGGATCTTTCTTGTGATAACGGTGGGGCCATTCGCAAGCCAGAGCCGAGAATCACCAAAAGAACAAACACATCTGCGGCGGTTTCATCTCATTCGAGAGATCCATAATCGAGAGATTTAAAGATATACAAAATACACACAGTTTGAATATTTGAGATCCTTTGTGAAGCCTCTCCACAGCCTAAGCATGAGGTGCACACAAGAGCTATGGGTATTAGATATCTTCTAGATTGACTCTAGTGCAAGTGGGAGCCCATTGGAGATATGCTCTAGAGGCAATCATATTGATGATGATATTTCATTGTATCTATGATTTAATAAATGTTCCTTGAATATTGCCTTTGTGTTGATTAACAAGTATGTGACTTGTTTGTGAAACTCTTTACTTGTATGGTTATTCTAAAGTTGTCCCTAGTCGGAGTTCATGTGAGGACACGTGAATGATGGATTAGCACATGTATCGGTTGATGACCATGTTTCACGAGTCATAGACATGGAGATGTCAAACCAATAATGTGGACACATGTTTAGAACATGGGTTGGACCGACCCAACATGAGACATAGTAATTATTCTTATGGTTCTCTCTACACAATGTGTGCCTTGTCCTTAGACACAGAGATTGTCGCATGTACTTGAGATGTGAATCGACCTACTTAGGGAGCTATCAAGCGCTACTCAAATGGCCCAGGTAGTTATAAAGGTAGCTTTCGGGTTTGTCATGAAGCATCTTTGCGAGGCATGGTCGGTCGAGATGGGATTTGCCTCTCTCACGAGAGAGATATCTCTGGGCTCCTCGGTGATCGGATCTAGAAATGCATGGCCATGCTACTTAAGGTTAAAGTTAACCTAGTAAGGGATTAGGATCACGGATCGAGAAAGAGTGGTCGACTTGGGCTCATTGAATATCGTGAGGCAAAGGGATTGGCATGTACATAACGTTGTGATGGTTGTCAGATATGATCTTCACGTATGTTTAGGAGTTGCACGTCTTGCTGAGGCGCTACCAACTATTGACCAAGTATGTGTACTCGCGTCATGTCTAAACATATGTGAACCATAAGTCACACACTTAAGAAATGAAGCCTAATTCGGATTGGATCGAATTAGGCGGGCATTGAGTCCTAATGGGCCTCTATTCGTAGAAGCCCATTATAAGGCGTCTATAAAAGGAGAGCGGCGCCTTGGTTAAGGGTTGAGTTTTTCGTGACATCCCAAACCACAGCGCCACCCTCCACGCCCTAAGTCGCTCGCGCGGATCTAGTAGTCCGGCGTCGCTTCCTCCGTGCGTGTGGATACCTTTGAAGGCGCCATTGCATCGTGGCGTTGGGACGAACCGCAAGAAAGGAGGCATGCGTGGGGCGCCACGACGAGGATGAGGAAGTAGTCGACTACTGCGCCGACGTCTTGCATCAACTTGAGTGCGACTACTGCTGCCCAGCCTTGTTGCATCAACTTCCGCACTGCGCGTCTAGTGGTAAGGCCGTGATCTATAATTGCGGTGATCTTGGTTTACGGGTAGAATTTTTTAATTTGCGCTAGTGTAGCCTACCCGTTTCCCTACAAAGATACCATTTGGTCTCAAAAATACTGGTGCAACATTCCAAAGGTTGATGCAAAAAAACCTTTAGTCGGCAGATAGGTCGGAATCTAGAAGCCTACGTTGATGATCTGGTCGTAAAGAGCATCAACACTGGCGATCACATTCTAGATTTACATGAGAACTTTCAATAACTTAAGACGTCATAACTTTAAGTTAAATCCAGAGAAGTGTGTGTTAGAAGTTTCTTCTGGTAAGCTTCTTGGGTTCCTGGTTTTGGCCAGAGGTATTGAGGCAGACCCAGCAAAAATCTCGGCCATCGATCAAATGCGCCCTCCGACCACAAAGATGGAAGTACAAAAACTAACCGGCTGCATGGCAGCGCTAAGCCGTTTCATAGCACGGTTAGGTGAAAAAAGATTACCTTTCTTTAAGTTTCTCCGGAAACATGGAAGTTTCGAATGGACTAAAGAGGCAAATGACACCTTCGAGGAACTTGAAAAGTACCTTACGAGTCCCCCGATCTTAGTTTCTCTGAGATCGGAAGAGACACTGTTGATTTACGTGGCTGCAATACCACAAATAGTTAGTGGTGTGTTGGTCGTAGAACGTGACAACGTCCAACGACCAGTATATTACGTGAGCGAAGTCTTACATGGACCAAAGGAAAGGTATCCACAGGTACAAAAATTGCTCTATGGTCTCCTTATGGCTTCAAGGAAAATAAGGCATTATTTTCAGGCCCATAAAGTGGTCGTACCAACTGGGTATCCCCTTGGTCAAGTCCTTGGAAACAAGGAGTCATCAGAACGAATAGCAAAATGGGCGGTTGAGCTTGGGGCGTTTGGCCTCCATGTCATCTCACGAACAGCAATCAAGTCCCAGGCAATAGCAGAATTCATTGCCGAATGGACAAACCCTGAACCAACCCAAGGGCCCGAGTGCGAACACTACGACGAGTGGACAATGTACTTTGACGGTTCCTTGATGCTCAAAGGCTCAGGGGCTGGAGTTGTCTTGATTTCCCTTACTAGCGAACACATAAAATACACCATCTAGTTAAACTTTCCTGCTACTAACAATGTGGCAGAATATGAAGGTTTCTTGGCGGGACTTGCGGCTCGTTAGCTCGGGTCATGATTACTAGTGAAAGCGATTCTCGGCTAGTAGCGAATCAAGTAGGAAAGAGTATCGGTGATCTAGTACCAAGATGTCATCATATACGCGTAAATGCGGAAACTCGAATAGCATTTCTTGGTTTTGGATCCAACATATTCCTAGAAAGGAAAACTTTCCTGCGGACTAGTTAACACGGATGGCTTCTACGGAACATCCGTCCATGCCTGATTTTCTCGAGCAACTCGATTCACCCTTGGTGGTCGAGCCTTCCGAGGACATAGATGTTCACAAGAAGATCGCACACCTCGATTCTGCGAACATGGATACTCCACAGCTCGATGATGGTTGGCGCCATCACGATCACGGTAGAGATTGGATGACATCGATCTACAATTATCTTCAGCATGACCTCATTCTAGAAGATGATGTAGAGGCTGATCGTATAGCATGAAAAGCTAAATCATACACTCTTATTGAAAGTACCTTGTATAAGCGAGGATCTCATGGAGTGTTGATGAGATGCATATCTCAACCGGATGGCATTAAGTTGCTAACCGAAATTCATAGAGGAGTATGTGGAGCACATCATTCCTACAGAACACTGGTCGGTAAAGCCTTCAAGCAAGGATACCCGCGTGGCGCCCTTCATGATGCAAAGAGCTCGTGGCGAAGTGCGTACAATGTCGATTTCATGGCGACAAGTACATCAGCTGTCCCAAGCTTTCCAAACAATTCCTCTTTCTTGGCCTTTTGCAACCTAGGGACTAGACATTCTAGGACCTTTCCCAAGAGCACCCGGGGGCTTTGAGTTCCTTTTCGTCATGATTGACACGTTCACTAAATGGATCGAAGCCGAGCCAGTTGTCAAAACAACAACTGAGGCTGCCAAGAGGTTTCTTACAAAAAACGTGATCACACGATTCGGTGTGCCCAGTCGTATAATCACGGATAACAGCACCCAGTTCTCAAGCGGTAATTTTCAGGAATCCTGCGACGACCTAGGTATCAAGATACATTACGCTTATGTCGCTCATCCGCAAAGCAATGGAGTAGTTGAGCGCGCCAATGGTATCATAATATAAGAAATCAAACGACGAGTTTTCGACCAGTTAATCACACGATCAGGGGCTTGGGTTCAAGAACTTCCTTCTGTGTTATGGGCCGTTCGTACCACAACTAGTCGTGTGATTGGTGAAGCACCATTCTTTTTTGTTTATGGGGCTGAAGCCATGCTTCCTCTAGAACTAAAAATTGGTTCTGTCTGGACTGATTGTTTTAACGAAAATAATCAGCATGAACGACGACTTGATGACATCAATTTCCTTGAAGAGTGACAAAATCAAGCCTTGATACGATCAGTAATCTACCAACAAGCCATGCGTCGGTACCACAGTCGTAAGGTGCAGCCTCGCAGCCTTGCTGTGGGTGATCTGGTTCTCAGAAAAATTCAAACCCAAGCAAATCGCAACAAACTTTCACCCAAGTGGGAAGATCCCTACACTGTGGTTGAAGTCACCCGACCAGGTTCGGTACGATTAGCTATGTTCGACGGACAAATTTTGTCTAATTCTTGGAACATTGATCAATTGCGTATATTCTTTGTATAATTTTTTATATTCATTTCATTTTATATTTCAATATAGATGCATTTTATTTTCAAGATAAGTGTAATTGTTTATGATTATTATCCGTTGCTTTTGGTCACATATCATTATTGTTTATATTGGTCGGAGAAGACACCCATTCTCTCCGGTATCCCTTTAAAAAAAAGGGGGGGTCTCCATTACTCATTAGTTGTGACTTAATTGTTAAACGCCAAACCGGTCCTAGTCGTGATCATTGTTCAATGATTTTCACGCGCGACCACATACTCTTTTCTTAAAGAAATATACGAGTAATAGGAGCAAAACACAGACAATTTATATGGTTTTGTTTTTCCTCAAGAGTTTGAAGATTAACTTTCTTTATTTCAACATTATGTTCTACTCTTGTTTGGCTACTGGTTGGGACACGGAAAGCCTTCTAGTCGAAGTCTCTCCTCTCTACATGTGGTCCTGCCCATTGGTAGGAGCTTCCTAGCGACAGTCTTTTTCTTATGATCCTCGCTGCCGGTCGGCTGAGCATGAGCACGTTTCGCGAAATATTTTACATATCTTCAATTCTTGGAATCCATTACGACCAGTTTCGGACAATTCATATAAACAAAGATACTTATCGTTTTATTTTTCTTTGCATACATTTTTTGCATACTTTCTTATCATCAAAGCAAGTCTTGTTATATCTTTCGACTATATATGGTATTTTACAGTGCTTCGATCATGGAAAAGATCTAAACTAGTCGAAATCATACACTAGTTTTGACCAGATGATTTCCTAGTTTTCACTAGATCATTTTTTGCAAACATTATCGGCACATATACCATGGTCGTAGTTATTACTCATTTTTTGGGTCTACTACTTCTTTAGTAGCGTTCATCTACTAATATAAGCAGTCGGGGCTTAGTAGCCAACTTGCCCTTGACGTCCAAACGCTGATGGCCCTTCAAGGGTGAGACTTTGAGATACACAAAGTCATTGGACTCAAAGCTCAACTCACGGCGATGACGATCTGCATAGCTCTTACTGCTCGGGTCGGGTCGTGCGCGGATGCTCGCGAATCAAGCTGGACACAGCTTCGGCCTCATTAATCGACTACGGGCGAAGCTGCTTTGCTCACCGATCTCGACCAGTTCAATGGGGTTCTGCATCTCCTCCCATACAAGGCCTCAAATGGTGCCATGCCAAGGCGGCACGATAGCGTTGTTGTAGGAGAACTTCGACAAGCGGTAGACACTTCTCCACTTCTTCCTATAGGAAAGAACACAAGCCGCAGACATATCTTCCAACACTTGGTTGACTCGCTCCGTCGACCGTCGATCTGGGGATGATAAGGTGGCCGAAAGAAAGGCGTCCCCATGGCCTCTTGCAAGCGATGCCAAAACCGAGAGGTAAAGAGAACCACGATCGACACAATCGTTCGTGGCACACCATGCGAGCACACAATCACGAGATACATAGAGATCCGCCGGTGGACCGACACCGAGGTTGAGTGCGCACGGCGGAAATCGCTACCTTTGTCAACCGATCAATGACAACCGGATGGCATCCTTCCCGGAAAAATGCAGGGCAACGGTGATGAAGTCCATGCCAGCGGAATCCACTTCTATTCCGCACCGGCAAAGGTGAAGAAGACCTGCTTTGGGCCGATGCTCGGCCTTCACCACGACAAAGCCTACGTCGCACTCGACAACGAACTTGGCAATCTCGCGCTTCATCACGGGTCCACGAATCTCGTGAAGGTCTGATACATCTTGGTAGCCGGGGTGGATGGACAAAGGAGAATCATGGGCTTGCGGAGAATCAAATCCCGCAACTTCATGACCTTAGGAACCACAAGGCAGGCCAAACCGCTTTGCGCCATGCTCATCCTCACGAAAAGCACTTGGCTGCCCCATCCTTGATGTTACGCTTGATTTGACTCACACCAACATCTCATGCTGGCGACCTTAATTTGGTCCACCAAGGTTGGTTGCACAACCAAGGTAGCAAGAGAACCGTGCTCGATCAAACCCAAATTGGCGCTGAAATTACGAAGTGAGGGTAGGTCTTTGCTCTTGGAGCATTAACATGTTGCAATACACTTTCCGTGAGTGCATCCGCATGACATTGGCCTTGCCGGATGATCTTGAATGCCCATGTCATAGTCCTTGATCAATTCCAACCATCTTCTTTGCACGAGGTTGAGATCTGTTTGGGTGAACAAGTATTTCAAGCTCTTGTGGTGAGTACACCTCTGCGGTTACCAATCGAGATAATGCCGCCAAATCTTGAGTGCATGAACCACGACTAACTCCAAGTCATGAGTAGGATAGTTGAGTTCATGAGGCCTCAGCTGCGCGATGCATAGGCCACTACCTTGCCTTCTGCATGAGAACACAACCAAGACCACGACGCGAAGCATCGCAATAGATATCAAAACTCTTGTGAATATCGGGAGAACAAGCATTGGGGTGAGGTCAACCGCTTCTTGAGTTCTGAAAACTCACATTACAAGCGTGAGACCACTCAAACTTCTTATCTTTCTTGGCGATTCGGTCATAGGCTTTGCAATCTTGGAAATTCTCGATAAAGCGGCGATAGTAGCCACCAAACCAAGAAAACTCCGCACATCGGTGACCGACTTGGGTGACCCCAAGATAGCACATCACGACCTTGCTAGGATCCACGACCACACCTCTGTTGAAAGAACATGGCCTAAGAATGCCACTTCCTTCAACCAGAACTCACACTTGCTGAATTTGGCATACAGCTTGTGCTCGCGCAGCTTGCCCAACACAAGCCTGAGATGCTCAACATGCTCTTCTTCACTCTTGGAGTAAATAAGGATATCATCAATGAATACCACCACAAACCTATCCAAATACTCCATGAATACCAAGTTCATAAGGTTCATGAATAAAGCAGGAGCATTGGTCAAACCAAAAGACATGACGATTGTACTCGTAAAGACCATAACGAGTAGCAAAGGCCGTCTTGAATATCCTCGGCCACGATCGACTTGATGATAGCCAATCTCAAGTCAATCTTGGAACACATGTGCTTGGTCAAGCTGATCAAAAGATCATCAATACGGGGCAAAGGATACTTGTTCTTCACCGTCACCTCATTAAGCGGACGGTAATCAACACACATGCATGAGTCTTGTCCTTCTTCTTCACAAAAATAAGCTGGACAGCCCCAAGGAGATGAACTAGGGCCAGATGAAACCCTTCTCTTGCAGCTCACCTAGTTGCTTCTTGACTCCTCCAACTCATTAGGAGGCATGCGTCGACCTCTTTGAAATAGGGGCGATGCAGGGCAGCAACTCTATCACGAACTCCAGTCTCGAGCAGGAGGCATCCGGGCAAATCTTCAGAAAGACATCCGCAAGTCACACACGGTGGGGACATCACGAATCTCCAATCGCGGCTTTGCTTCAAGGGCATAAAGATGTGGCCCAGCCATTGCGGTGAAAAACCTCGTCACTTTGAGGAGGTGGTGAAAGACAATCCTCGCACTGTCGATTTGCCCCAAGTGTTGGGACAACCAATCCATGCCAAAAATCACATCCGGCACGCGAGTCAAGTAGGATAAGATTAGCCAAGAATCTCACTCCTTCAATGTGGATAGGAGCGTCCGGCACACTTGAGTGACTCTCATTTCCAAACCGGAGAGCAAATAAGTAGTGGAACCCCAAAGGAACACAGTGGAGACCACTATCAACGACAACGACCTCGAAATGAAAAAATCACGAAGCTCGAGTCAAATAAAGCTGTAGCGGGGCGTAAATTAACAAGAAGCGTACCCAACACCACGTCGGCGCCTCTGTGCCTCCTCGGTAGAGATATGGTTGACTCGGCCGCTCCCCAAGCCGGGTCTTAGTCGGTGGTGACCACTCCCTTGCCGCGTCCTCCATTAGGGCGAGGGCGTTCGATCTTCTTAGGGCAACTACTGCATAGTGGCCCTTGTTGTGCGATAGAAGCGGTGGCGTCGGCGCGGGGTTGCGGGAACACCCTCTCTTTGGATCGCGGCGCGCGTGGCGGGTCACGGCTGCGGAGGGCGGAGGCGGTGCGAAGGCCTCGGTGGTAGGGAAGCACGAGGGCGGGCCACGGGCCGCCCAACGCGAGGCGAGCAGGTCGGCTGTGCGGACAGCTGGGCCTCCTACTTGCGCTTGTGGGACTCGCCCAGCGCTCTCGCCTTGTGCTCGCGATGATGGCCTTGTCCACCAAGATGCGGAAGTCGAGAAGTCCACAATAGAGAGCTTGTCACGAAGCTCCTCGAGACAAGCCCTCCATGAACTTCTCTGCTTGGCCTCATCGGTGGCCACCTCGGCGAGGCGTACCTCGCCGAGATGGTTGAACTCATGGAAGTACTCGATCCACGGACTTGCGCCTGTTTGGCGCAAGGAACTCCTTCTTCTTGACTTCATCGGTGCCGACGAACATGGGCCCGACGGAAGGCGACGAACTCCTCCACGAGACCACGTGTCCGTGGGTGCATGGCGAGTTCTCCCACCATGAGAGTCTGCACCCTCCAGCGATGGGATGCAAAAGTGCGCTCCTCACTGCTCGGCGAGCAGCGTTGAGCTTCGCTCAACGACGCAGCACCAGTCATCTGCGTCCAAGGGTCCTCGGACACAGAGAAGGTAGGAGGCTAAATGCGGAGAAACTTCGGCCGGCCCCACGCGCCGATGTCCACCACCGCGGTCGGAGGTACGGAGGAGTGGAGGTGTTCCTTGCGATGACCTCCAACACTCTCGATCCTCCGAGCGGTTGCGTTCGATGCATGAGGACTTGACCATGGTCGAAGGAGAAGCTCCTCATCGGGACTACTGGTGGTTCGACCACTACGGGTTCCTCTGCCATCCTGTTTCACTAAGACAAGTTAGCTACAACTCGACACCCAAAGCACGAAAATCCAAACTCAATTAAAAGGGCTCAAGAATAACCACAAAAGAGCATAAGACCATAAGTCACCAAATCAACTTCCCGAAACGACTAACCTGTATGGAGAAAATGAGTAATCGTTTGAGAAGACCAAACTTTCAGAACTTAATTCTAGCTCTAAACAGCCCAAAAAAAATCAAGGTATAACCACCTAACAGAGTATAGGCATTTAGCTAATTTCATATCACTTCTTACCCTTTTATTCCCACAAGTTTTAGTTGAATTAACCTCTCATTTCCTACCTTATTCAGTAACCACTAGCTAGCTGTCCAGATTTCTTTCTCCAAGTTCTCATGGTTCTCCCAAAACCAATTTAATCGATAGTGGTTAATTTTTGAAAGGAAGAGAGGAACAACTTTTTCAAAACTTAAGTGAGAGTATGGTGAGATGAGCAAGCTAAGATAGATAAGGAGTAAAATCTGAGAACTTACTTAAATTTTCATGAACAGTTTAAAAGTAAGTTTTCAAAATATTCTAAAGACGACCAAGCTAGAGGTTTCTACGGTCAGTATGGCTCTGATACCAACTTTGTGAGGACCCAGAATATTTAACTAGTAACGCTTAACCTCCAAATGGTTCTAGCATTACTAATAAAACATTCTAACCCTCGATGGACATATGCTTCCCAGAATTGCAGCATATGCACATCATCACAAAATTACACATCATTTCCATACAACATACATCACTAAGTTCAACAACGACATACATAACGTAAAGTTATCACAAAAGAGCCGACCGGCCAAATAGAACAATATACAAGAACGACAGCGGAAGCAAAACGTGCCATAAGATGGCTAGAACAAAAGTCGACCGGTTAGCCACATAACCCACAAGGCAACCGACCGGGCCGCCAAGCTAGACGCCTCTAAGGCTACCACAAGAACTCACGGTAGTGAGGCCCTCCGGCTCACCTTCTTCCTGCAACAAAACATTTAAGCAAGATAGCGAGTACACAACGGCACTCATAAGGCGACGTGTGGAATAGCGGACCTATTCATAAACTACATGCAAGCTTATTTAGGTGGAGGTTGTATGTCTCATTTGCACAAAGCCAACTTTATTTGCAATAATGTAATACATTTAAAAGCAAGTTTGCAGATCTATTTTGATGTCAAAATAACGTGAAATAAAGATACATACAAGTAACCACACAGGTGACTATCCCAATAGTCACCACAACATAACACGAATCCCGATTCGTACCACAAATCAAGTTTTAATTAAAAGTTGTAGTCTAACTCTTGAAAAGCTTACCCAAGCGTGTTCATAACCTAGGGCGAGGCTATTCAAATAGTTTTAACCTGTAGGGGTGTACCAATGTACCCACACTTGGAGCCTTTAAGCCACAAAGCACACTTAGAAGGAATGTAGGCACATCTAAGTCCTCACGGGCGTTTTCCAATATTGTGTATTAACTACAGGCCGCTCGTATGGATAGAAACCCATACGCTTACATTGCAAGCCGAAAGACAACCGGCCATCACGGGAAGCCTTTCGGACATTGCAATGCTCCCCACCATCCCTCCTGCGACCCCTGCGACCCGAAGCCAATACGCCAAAGTACTAAGTCAAGAGAGGTCCCATACCCTCTAGTGTGGTTGAAATACGCACAAATTGCTGGATAACAGTACTCACAAGATGTTCGGTCCTTAATTGACTGGGCACCATTCGGTCCACCCGAAGCACACCAATCATACCATTGTGCCCAAGTCTAAATCCTTTTGTTTTTAGGTTTTAGTTTTCATAAATAGACATGGCACAAGGTGGAAATCATAATCATAATAAGTTTTATGTGATCAAGGTTATCGACAAGTCGATAACAGCCCATTTCTAGGAAGCTAAGCATGGCTAAGCAATTTATTACAACTACTAAGTGACAGAGCTCATCCACGAGCCTAATCATAGCAATAACCTAGGCTCACGGTAGTAGAGAATAATCATTTGCTAAGGAAATGCATCTACTAGGCCAACTAACGACAATAGTTTAACACAAAGTAGCAATGCATACATAGAATTTGTAATCAAAATAAATACTTAAAATACTGGGATTAACATGATCAAACTGCTTGCCTTGCTGGGATTGGTCTTCTGCGAGAGGAGTGCTCGGTTCAATAAATTCTTGAACCCTAACGCGAAAAGCGATAAAACTAATAAGAACGAAGAACACCAAAAGGAACTCAACAGCAAAGAACATCCAAATCTCATGAAATTTCTACAGCAACTAGAGGTTGATTTTAGACAATTTTAGAAACAAGAATCACTTTATTTGGACTTAGTATGAAAAAGTTATGCCCTAAACAATTTCTCTCAGCCTGAAAAATCCGAATTAAATTAATTTCGGTTACTGTTCATGGCAAAAATTTCTAGAATGATCTGGAACTTGAAATTTTTATGGTAGGTAGCTAAGGTCATCCTAACAACAGCAAAACTGAGTTTGCATAATTTGGAGTTGAAATGGATTAGTTATGATTTTTCTAAGTTCTAAAACTAGTGAATCATTAATTCCAGTGACAAGGATCATATGAAGACCTATTCTATATTACAGTACATTCCTAGTGGGTTTTAACAAAACTTAGTGTGAGGACCCGAAATATTTAACTAGTAACACTTAACCTCCAAATAGTTCTAGCATTACTAATTAAACATTCTAAGCCTCGATGGACATGTGCTTCCCAGAATTGCAGCATATGCACATCATCACAAAATCATACATCATTTCCATACAACAATTAACACTAAGTTCAATAACGACATACATATAGTAAAGTTATTAAAAAAGAGCCGACCGGCCAATTAAAACAATAAACAAGAATGACAGTAGAAGCAAAAGGTGTCATAAGGTGGCTAGAACAAAAGTCGATCGGTTAGCCACGTAACCACAGGGCAATCGACCGGGCCGCCAAGCTAGACGCCTCTCAGGCTACCACAGCACAACTCACAGAAGTGAGGACCCTCAAGCTCACCTTCTTCCTCCGCAACAAATACATTTAAGCAAGATAGCGAGTACAGAAGGTACTCATAAGGCGAGCGTGTGGAATAGCGGACCTATTCATAAACTACATGCAAGCTTATTTAGGTGGAGGTTGTATGTCTCATTTGCACAAAGCCGACTTTATTTGCAATAACGTAATACATTTAAAAGCAAGTTTGCAAATCTGTCTTGTTGTCAAAATAACATGAAATAAAGATACATACAAGTAACCACCTAGAAGTGACTATCCCAATAGCCACCACAACATAGCACGAATCCCAGATTCATACCACCCATCAAGTTTTAGTTTAAAATGTTGTAGTCTAGTTCTCACGGGGCGTATCCGAGCGTGTCCATAACCTAGGATGAGGCTATTCGAATAGTTTTAACCTGCGGGGTGTACCAATGTACCACACTTGAGCCGCCTTTAAGCCACAAGCACACTTAGAAGGTATGCCGGCACGGCTAAGTCCTACGAGACGCTTTCCAATATTGTGTATTAGCTACGAGCCGCTCGTATGGATAGAGATCCATACGCTTACATTGCAAGCCGAAAGACAACCAACCATCACGGGGGAAGCCTTTCGGACACTACAATGCTCCTAACACCATCCCTCCTGCGACTCCCTGCGACCCGAAGCCAATACACACCAAAGTACTAAGTCAAGAGAGGTCCCATACCATCTAGTGTGGTTAGCACGCAAAATGCTCAGTACGGTGGTGCAAGTAACTCGGTCCTTAATGACCCGGGCACCATTCCAGTCACACCCAGAAGCACACCAACATACCATTGTGCCCAAGTCTAAATCATTTTGTTTTCAGTTTTAGTTTTCATAAGTAGACAAGGCACAAGGCTGAAATCATAAGTCATAATAAGTTTTATGTGATCAAGGTTATCGACAAGTCGATAACCGCCCATTTCTAGGAGGCTAAGCATGGCTAAGCAATTTATCAGTAAAACTACTAAGTGACAAGAGCTCATCCACGAACCTAAATCACAGACAATAACCTAGGCTCATGGTAGTAAAGGATGATCATTTGCCTATGGAAATGCATCTACTAGGTCAACTAACGACAATAGTTTAACACAAAGTAGCAATGCATACATAGAATTTGTAATCAACATAAATACTTAAAATACTAGGATTAACATGATCAAAGCGCTTGCCTTGCTTGGTCTTGCTCTTGCTTTGAGAGGAGGATTCTCGGGTTCAATATATTCTTGGAACCTAACGCTAAAATCACGATAAAACCAAATAAGAGCGAAGAACACCAAACAAAACTCAACGACAAAGACATCCAAATCCCATGAAATTCACACAGTAGCTAGAGGTTGATTTTAGGCAATTTTAGAAACAAGAATCACTTCATTTGGACTTAGCATGAAAAGTTATGGTGAAATCTAGCTCTCTCACCCTATTTATCCTCTAAATTAAGTATGGAGTCTATCATTCATGGCAAAAAATCTGGAATGATCTAAGCTCAAATTTTTATAGCAAGTAGATTATGACATCCTAATGACAGCAAAGTTGAGTTTACTAAATTTGGAGTTATAATGATTTACTTATGATTTTCTAAGTTGCAAAACTAGCATAATGCACTTTCGAAATATAAACATGTGCAAAACCTATTTCACATTAAAGTATGATATGAGAGGATTTTCTAGCACCAATTCTATATATTTTGGATTTACAGAGAATTACTTGTGTCTTTTACAACATCAAATGAATTTTTAAATGCTACCAATAAGGTTAAATCTATTAACATATTTTTACGGTGTTGATTTAGGCCCACAACCATCTTTAGATTAAAGTTTAGTAAAAACAAAATTAACAAGGTGAAATTACCCAATTTGGAGATATACGGGAAAAGATATGTATTTTCTAAGTTTTAATTGAATTCTGGAATATCTAAAATGGTCAAAATCAAGTTATTATTGATTACAGAAATTTCTACACGAAACATAACTAAAAGCATTTTTATACTAAACTTTAGTGAAATACAAATTTATTATAGTTGGATTCATTTAAAAGGATCTATTTTGAATTAGCCGATAGCATTCTACTATGGGTAGGGAACCCAATTAGCTTTAAATTGTTTGGATCGGCATTCATTCGACACAACATGTGTGCCCCGTGGTTAGTAGGTGGTATAGCCTACACTAGTGGGATCGGTTCACACATGGGGTCCAACTCAATAGTGTTAGCTTGTTGAAAAATACCAAATCTTAGCTTCCCGGTCGGCATACCAAAGGAAGTGTGTCATCATTCGGAGGCATCCAAGGCAACGGTAGCTAAGTCATGTGGGTAAGATGTACACCCTGCAGGTATAAAGCTGTCGAATAGCCGTGTCACGGTCATGGGCGATAACTTGAATTGATGTCATCGTATAGAAGTTTTGATTTTCAAAAATCTGTTTTGGTTTATTTTCGGTTTGCATGAGGGAATCATGCACTTTATCTTTATTTCCTTTATGTCATCTACTTCTTGTTTGAAGCAAAGTTTGATTTATTAAATTGCTTTATCAAAATTTAGCCCTTGTAGGTTAAGATGTATCGCTTTATGCAAATTTAAACCTTTATACCTTCTGTTGTAACCTTATGCATGTAAAAACTCTACTCCTTTGAATAGGCCCTAATAACCACTTCCTTTTGTTAGTTTGTGTAAGACTTGTCGAGTACCTTCCGTACTCAAGGTGCTATCACCTATTGTTGCAGTGAGGATGGTTACCTTTCTGAAGTGCCCGTTAGCGATCGTCGAGTGACGACGAGTGGCGCTTCTTCTTTCCTCCACGCAATTGCTGCGGTGGATGAGGCCATTGGTGGACATTTTCCGTTTATTTTGCTTCCGCTGTATACTGTTAGAGTGACCAAGTCACTTAATATTGTAGTACTAACAGAATGATGTACCCTTATGTTTAATTATATCAATGTATGACTTGTATGTGTTTGATGCAATGTTGATGAAGGATATATATGCAATGGTCGTTGATCCTGGGAACCATTGTGAATCATATATATCCGGGAATCCTGTTTACTGGATCTGTCACTTGTTAAATTTATATCTTTAGCATGGTTTTTAATAAAGGAGCAGTACTGTTCCTTCATTAACAATTGTGCTACAGTATGAATTTAATTAGTAACATTTCCAATAACCGGGGGTCCTCACACCAACTTTGTGATGACCCGGAATATTTAACTAGTAACGCTTAACCTCCAAATGGTTCTAGCATTACTAATTAAACATTCTAAGTCTCGATGGACATATGCTTCCCAGAATTGCAGCATATGCACATCATCACAAAATTACACATCATTTTCATACAACATACATCACTAAGTTCAACAACGACATACATAACGTAAAGTTATCACAAAAGAGCCGACCGGCCAAATAGAACAATATACAAGAACGACAGCGGAAGCAAAAGGTGCCATAAGATGGCTAGAATAAAAGTCAACCGGTTAGCCACATAACCCACAAGGCAACCGACCGGGCCGCCAAGCTAGACGCCTCTAAGGCTACCACAACACAACTCACAGAAGTGAGGCCCCTCCAGCTCACCTTCTTCCTCTGCAACAAAACATTTAAGCAAGATAACTGAGTACACAACGGTACTCGCAAAGCGGCGTGTGGAATAGCGGACCTATTCATAAACTACATGCAAGCTTATTTAGGTGGAGGTTGTATGTCTCATTTTGCACAAAGCCAACTTTATTTGCAATAATGTAATACATTTAAAAGCAAGTTTGCAGATCTATTTTGATGTCAAAATAATAAATGAAATAAAGATACATACAAGTAACCACGGAAGTGACTATCCCAATAGTCACCACAACATAGCACGAATCCCGATTCGTACCACGAATCAAGTTTTAATTAAAGGTTGTAGTCTAACTCTTGAAAAGCTTACCCAAGCGTGTCCATAACCTAGGGCGAGGCTATTCGAATAGTTTTAACCTGCGGGGTGTACCAATGTACCCACACTTGGATCGCCTTTAAGCCACAAAGCACACTAGAAGGTATACCAAGCACGGCTAAGTCCTACGAGGCGTTTTCCAATATTGTGTATTAACTACGAGCCGCTCGTATGGATAGAAACCCATACGCTTACATTGCAAGCCGAAAGACAACCAGCCATCACGGGGGGAGCCTTTCGGACATTGCAATGCTCCCACACCATCCCTCCTGCGACCCCCTGCGACCCGGAGCCAATACACGCCAAAGTACTAAGTCAAGAGAGGTCCCATACCCTCTAGTGTGGTTAGCACGCACAAATTGTCTGGATAACAGGTACTCACAAGATGTTCGGTCCTTAATTGACTCGGGTACCATTCTAGTCACACCCAGAAGCACACCAATCATACCAGTGTGCCCAAGTCTAAATCCTTTTGTTTTTAGGTTTTAGTTTTCATAAATAGACATGGCACAAGGTGGAAATCATAATCATAATAAGTTTTATGTGATCAAGGTTATCGACAAGTCGATAACCGCCAATTTCTACCGGAAGCTAAGCATGGCTAAGAAATTTATTCGCAACTACTAAGTGACAAGAGCTCATCCACGAGCCCTAATCACAGCAATAACCTAGGCTCACGGTAGTAGAGAATAATCATTTGCTAAGAAAATGCATCTACTAGGCCAACTAACGACAATAGTTTAACACAAAGTGGCAATGCATACATAGAATTTGTAATCAACATAAATACTTAAAATACTGGGATTAACATGATCAAACTGCTTGCCTTGCTGGGATTGGTCTTGCTGCAGAGGGGAGTGCTCAGGTTCAATAAATTCTTCGAAACCTAACGCGAAAAGACGATAAAACCAATAAGAACGAAGAACACCAAAAGGAACTCAACATCAAAGAACATCCAAATCTCATGAAATTTCTACAAAAACTAGAGGTTGATTTTAGACAATTTTAGAAACAAGAATCACTTTATTTGGACTTAGTATGAAAAAGTTATGCCCTAAACAATTTCTCTCAGCCTGAAAAATCCTAATTAAATTAATTTCGGTTACTGTTCATGGTGAAAATTTCTAGAATAATCTGGAACTTTAAATTTTTATGGTAGGTAGCTAAGGTCATCCTAACAACAGCAAAACTGAGTTTGCACAATTTGGAGTTGAAATGGATTAGTTATGATTTTTCTAAGTTCTAAAACTAGTGAATCATTAATTCCAGTGACAAGGATCATATGAAGACCTATTCTATATTACAGTACATTCCTAGTGGGTTTTAACAAAACTTAGTTTGCTCAGTTTGGAATTACAGAGAATAAGTTATGCATTTTACAAGTTTTCAATGAATTTCTAGACAACCATTTTCACTAAACAAGCTCATGCAGTTAAAGTCATTTTCTGCTACATAACAGTGCCTAAATTCATTCTCAAATTAAAGTTCATACTCTAACAGAGCTACAGCAACTGGAATCATTCAAAAAGAAGTTAAAATGACAAAGTTATGCACTTTTGAAATTTGAAACATTAAAAGACTTAGAAAATTTGAGCTCGGGAGGTCCAAATGAGCTGAAGGAAAAGGAGAGGTCGTGGGCCGTTGATCTTGCATCGCAGGCCACAGAACCTCGAGCGCACGCCTGAAGACCTCCTCCCGACTGGGAGGTGCGGACCGTTGAATTGGATCCAACGGCCACGACTAGTGCATGCGCAGCGCACGCAAAGGAGGTCCTTACGCTATCAGAGGTCGCGACCGTCGGATCGAGATCTGCGGTCCCGAGCACTAGGGGAGGTCTAAGGCTAAACCTACAGAGGGAGAGTGCGGGCGGCTAAGATCTCACGGAGGAGGTCTTCAGCGGTCTAGATCTCCGGAGGAGGTCTTTACGAGTCACGATCAAGTGAGGAGGTCCGGCCGTTAAATCTAAATCTAACTGGTTGAGACACGAGGAGGAGGTCCTAAAGCTACGGATCTAAAGGAGGAGGTCCTAGGCGGTCAAGATCTCCGGGGAGGTCTTGATGGTGAGATTTACACGAGGAGGTCTTGGATGGCCAAGATCTACTCGGGAGGTCCTAAGCGACGAGGTTTTTGCGGAGGAGATGCGGGCGGCTCAGTTAGGCCTAGGGATGTCTGAGCGGTCCGGTCGGCGCGGAGGGAGGTCTGAGACTAATGATTTTACAAAGGAGATCTAACGCTCGGATCTAAAGCGGGAGGTCGTGGCGGCTAGGATTGAGCCTAAGAGTGCGAGCGGGGTTTTCTCGAAAAAGACCATGGGTGGCTTTTACCAAGAGGACCCCAGGGTGGTCTAGGGTAGTCTTTGCAAAATGACCAAGGGAGGTCTTTTGCAAAGAGGACCTTGGTGGAGTCCAGGGTGGTTTTGGCAAAATGACCAAGGAGGTCTTTTGCGCGAGGAAAGGTCTAAATGGCTAGGATTTAACCGAGGTGGTCCTAGGCGGCTAGGATCGACACTAGGGAGGTCCTAGCACTTATAGTTTTCATGAGACTAGGATCTAACGGCTAGAGCTAATCCTAGGAGGTCTTTAACGCGGAGATTGCTCTAGGAGGTCTTGGGACTTAGAAAATACACGGAAAACCCTCTACTGCATGATTTGACTTGGAGGTGATCTAAGCGGTGAGATTACATCTAGGAGGAGGTCCGAGGCTTAAGATTTTGGAAAGGCCAAAGGCTCGGATCTAAGCCCAGGGTGGTCGTGGGCGGCCACGATGAACCCGAGAGGTCTTGGGACTTGTCGGAAACCCGACAAAAGACAGGCTACCGCGATTCGCTCGCATTCAACGCGTCGCCGCCGACGACAAGGCCACGGCGGCGCTAACTAAAGGTACCAACACGGCGCAATACTATTGCGAACCTAACGGAGGTATCCTCGGCGGCGGGCGAGCCTAGAATCTTTGCGGCCGGAGAATGGCGGAGGACAAGTTTTGGCAAAAGCCGAAAACATGAAAAGGGCTCGACACGACCCTGTCGACAAGTGCTCGAGCTCTAGGAGGCTAGAACGAACTTACGGGGCCAAGATGAGGTTCAGAGGAGCTCGGAGGAGGTCCGGCGGAGGCTGCGGGAGCTGGAGAAGGTGACGGCGACAAAGTGCTCACGAGCAACGCAAGGTACAAAGAATGGTCGAACAACGATGCGATGGCACGGAGGTGGTCAAGGCCAAAGAATTGAGCGGAGAAGGTCTTCAGGAGATGGGAGCGAAGGGAGCACTTTCGCCGCGAAGATCCAAGAACTTCAAATTAGGCGGTTCTGAGAATGCAACCCAAATTGAGTTAGGAGAGGACTTGCGACAACAAGAGGTCCACAAATGAAGTGAGACAAGGGCTAAAGAACCCTTTGGAGGACCCAAGTCGCATTTGGAGCTCACGCGGCGAGAAATGGCGGAAATGAGCCCAAGGTGAGGTTCGCGCTCAACCTTACAGAACGGTTTGGGAGGCGTGGAGGTGGAAGAGACTTAGAGAAAGCCTCGGAGGTGCTCATGTAGCTCGTGAGCCGTGAGCTTGAGGCAGGTGGTTTAATGGCGATGGGACAAAGGTTTCTGCGGTGCGAACGAGGAGGGGAGTAGGTGCGGTCGGCTCGCACTTGACATGGGCAAAGCGAGGCTCGGGGCCGTTAATGGGGCCCGCGAGGCGACCTAACGCCGCACAACTCACTGCCACAGGCGCACGCGCAGTGATGCGAGGCCGGGAAGAAGAAGAACGAAGGGGAGCTCGAGGTGGTTTGTGGCGTTGGATTTCAAATCAACGGCTCACCTGATGAACCGAGATCAAGCTCGGAGTGCGGCACGGTGACTTGACTCGAGCGAGTCAATTGGTGGGTCGGACTGGTGCGACTCGAGCCCAGTCGACTCACCCTAACTTGGTTTCCAAACTGATCTGGAGTTTGAGGGATTTATTTGAGGTAGCAAACTCACTCCAAAAATTATGAAATTTTTACAGGAGCTTGCTAGCTGAGTTATTGACCTTGTGTAAATTTTGCAGAGGTTTTTGTACTATACATTTTCCTCCAAAAATTCCACAAGGTGCTGGCCCACAGTTTGACCAGAATTTGAGTAGGTTTGACTGACCTCCAAAAGTATTCAAACAATTTCTAAAAATTGTGAAATTTTTCAGAGGGGTCACATACCAACCCAAGAATTTAGGAAAAATATTTCCAGGAGATTATCACAAGATGGAACAAGAATGTTTTTGAAGGATCAAGATTTGGATCAAAGACTTGTGACTATCTATTTCCATAACTCTTGTACAATAATTGTTTAGTACATACAGGAAATACATGATGTAAGAAAAAGTTTTAATTTCTACTCATTTTCTTACATTTGAAACACAAGCCCAAAATTGGGATGTTACAGGCTTCACTTCCTCGAGCAACTTGGTTGCTTCATCTTCGGAGCAGTCGAAGTCTTCTTCAACAGCTCCAAAACGAACAGAGGGGTCGGAAGCCTTTAGTTTCGCCAAGGTAACACTAACTCCATTCGCAATGGCTTCCTTCATCGTCCTGGCATGGTTCTCTCGAAAGATTGTTACCACTTTCTTGAGGTCCTCAAGTTGATGGCCAAGAAAATTGATCCTCTCTCCAGGGTCTCTCAAAATGGGCAATTGCGTTCTCGACCCTAGGTTGAAGAGCATCTTGTTCAGAGCCTTGACTTTGTCTTCAAGACTACGATCGAGTTCAGCCCCTTGACCACGCTCAAACTCAAGAGTTTTTTCTGCTCTTTCAAGTGCTAGAGTTTTCTCTGCACGAGTAGATAAAGAAGTTAACATACACATAAATTAAAGATATGGTATACTAGTCAAGTCTACGGCAAGTTACCTTTGATTTTCTGCTCGCAGAGTCGAAAACCTCCTTTTGCCTGGTCATCGCGTGCGCAATCGACCGGTCCTTGTTCTGGTTTTCTTCTTTGTGCTTTAATATCATAAATTCTTTAGCCACGACCTCTTCTTTAATTTTCTCTAAATCTATCAAACACGTTAAAAAGAGAAGATTGATTTACAAAAGAGGGACAGGATAACAAAGTGTAAGAAGGCAAGTTAAAAAGAAAAGTTCTTACTTTCCAATTCGGAGTGTTTTTGCTCCAGGGTTTTTATTCGTTGGGTCAGCCCTCCGACCACAGCGTAATTTTTTACCATATGCTACAAAAGTAAGTTCCTTTCTTTACTAAGTTTTCAACAAACTTTAGAGGAAAAGTTATGTAGTTGGTCGTAAAGTACTCACCCGGATTGCCACATCATTATATTCGGCAAAAATCGTATTTGGATCCATCTCGATTTGACGGTCCGATATCTTTCCTCAGGCCTCATCAAGTTCCTTATCCTCGATAAATCGGAGAGAAAAAAGAACTTGTTAGCCTGAGAAGTGCTACCAATAGGAAGTGGAACCTGTTGAGGATCTCCGGGGATGACTACCTCCGCAAATGGGGTAAGAATTACTAGTGGATCCTGAGCAGATGATGGCATCGAAGCCTGCTCGGGGGCTTCCTTAACCATTTCATCCTCAGCAACATCAGTTTGGGGAATGTTCTGGTCAGGAACTTCCACGACCACCTCATCCTCAGGAACCATTTCCTGAGGAATGTTTTGGTCGGAGACGACCGGAACACCAGAAGACCTTTACAAGAAGAAAGCAAGAAAGTTCAAGGTTCTAACATATTAAAAATATCCAAGGAATGTATTTATATGACTTCTTCATTCATGCATACTTGGTCGATTTCTTTGTTTTAACCTTATAGAGCATCAGAGCAAAATCCGTTGCGTTGTCCTTTCTTTTCTTTTCAACCAATTTCACCGGTTTTGAACCGGCAGGGTTGGTTAGATCCCTCACATCCACTGATCAAAAATCGGAAGCTATGTTCTCGACCAGTTGGTTGAGAATAAGATTCTTAGTCATCGGATCAGCAGGTGTAGATTCATCGACCTCCGAAACAGTAGCTACAATAGCAACTGGCAGGTCTTTAGCGACCTTACTGGAGTGCACGACAACCGCCTAAATAAACCATCAAAATTAGTTAGACGAAGAAAATTTCATCACAAATATACATTCATATTCGGTTACCTACCTCTATAAGATTAACATCCTGTGTGGTCGTAGGGATGGTCGAATCATCAATCGGCTCACAACTTTCAGTGGCCTCATTGATCCTCAACCCAACTGACTACACGTCAATGAGGATTTATGGTACACCGATAAGAAAAAGTATATATAGCAAAAGCTAAAGCATAGTTGACAGTCTTACTTTAAGCCTCTCAACCCTTTCTTCAGCGGAAACAACCGCTAGGATCCGAGGGAAACTAGCCTTGTCGCCAGGATCTCCAGCATAGATCATTTTGATCCGGCTTCTGATCTCATTAGAAGATAAAGCTGTAGAGGTGAACAAGAGACTTAAGGATACAGAAGTTGTAACACCTTGGCTATTCGGAAGCCAGGATGTCACATAAATATTCTAACATACAACCATCAAGCAGAGGGTTTAAGCCATACCCATCTAAGGACTTTAGGAGTTCCAAATTTAATAGAACAGTGACAAGAATAAAGAATAAATCCATACTAGCATATCAAAAGAGATGACCAAGTATCACAGGTAGAAATAATCAACCATATTTAACTTCATTTATTACAGTTCATCACTAAACGTATGAGAGGTAGAATCAAGTCTTATTATTGAAACTGGAATATGGTGAATGAGTGAATAGTGCATGTCTACTCCCTCCCAATAGAGTCATCCTCAACGATCACCTAAAATAAACAAACAAAGCAAGAGTGAGTCCGAGACTCAGCAAGTACAATGGATAATTAAACATATAGCAGATATGAACAAGACCACAATGTTAAAGAAAATAAACATAACACTGAATGTTTAATGCACGAATGGAATAAATGGATCTTTTGAATTGAATGGACTGCACTCCTGCTTATACCAGTATAGCTAGTGACACACCCGTCAGTATTCACTTAAGCTCGTATTTAACAAAATACGAGGATCCAAATTACCGTATGAAGAAAGTTTCATACGGGTGTCTAAAACTGCCCACATTGGAATGGTGGGACTCACATGCCCATACTGGAATTGATGGGACTTTAGACTCTACTCCTGTGGACGGAACATGAAAATGGATGCATGAATGTACTTATGAATAATGATTAGCATCATCTCCGAACATATGAATTTTACATACAAAAGGAACATAATCATCGGAACTTCTCACGTATCAAATGAAAACACAATACGAACATCAAGCATCCAACATACACAGATCATACAAACGTCAGTGTACTTGCCTTTAGTGTTGCGATGCGTTAGGAGGCAACAACGATGTCGCTAACCCTAGAGCCTCACCTCCTACACCATTAGATTACTCAATAAGAACCATGATGTCAAGACACTACTCGCAACACATACCCCAACACCCCAACGTTTCATTGTATACTTTACGCGAATTGAACTACATTCTAGCCGGAAGCCGTAATGGATAGCAGTAGTAAAAGTCACATAACTTTTACTCTGAAATTCGTAAAAATGTAAAATCAGGCTTGCTTGAAAGGTAACAAAATTATCTACAACAACCTAGTTGGTGGAAATCCCAAATTCTGTATGCATCTAACGCCAAAAGACCGATGAACACCGTCTGTCAAAACTACTCGACAAAACCGGGCAGCAGAACGAAAATAACCATAACTTCTAATTGGCTGATCCAAACTTAGTGTTCTTTATTAATATCGAAAGCTAAGACCAAGGCCTACAATAACCTAGATGGGTGAAAGCCCTGAATTTTCCATTAACATGATCATATTTTAAAAGACAACTTGATAGTTCATTCTCGTCAGGATTCTGAACAATAGAGACAAAAACTATCATAACTTTTGAACCGTACGTCGGAATTAAGCGATCTTTACGTCCACTGAAATATAAGAATGAAACCCACATAACTCTAGAGGATGGGATCCTCTGATTCGACCTCTAAAATCGCCAAATTGGCCACGCAACAATCTGGACATAACTAACTTTCTAATCGCAGCAATTCGATCCAATCAATTATAAGCAATTTCACATCTACTACTAATCAAACAACAAAGATCGACATCCGTTACCCTTGCAACACCCAGGAGGATGATAAAGAAATCCCGTGAAGACCATCTCTCCTCTTCTCCCTCTTCCTCCTCTTTTCTCCTTGGCTAGCGGCACCTGAAGGGTTTTTCTCCCTCCCTCCTTCTTCTTGGACAGCAGCAATGGAGGGGGGTGTGCACTGTAGTGATAGAGTTACTGTAGCAATGGTGGTGGCACTGTACCACGAGGGTGCTACATTACATCTAGGGTTATAGGGTGCCCTAATGGGCCAAGGCTATGGGCCTTTGGCCCAAGATTTAATCTCCCTTTTACAGAAACTCTGAGATTCTATTTTAAATCCTAATAAAATGGTTTGAAATCTAATTTTAATTCTTAGGATTGAATGGGGTATTACAGAAGTAATCAACTAATATAGACAAACTGGTCGGAATCCTTCAGAGCTTACCTTCTTTGGAATCTTTGGTCGCATCATCACGACCAATATACCAGAGCATCAAGTATTCTCGAGCCTTCAACGGACTGATCCGGCGCATGGAAAAATCCTTCACTACGAGCCAAGATGTTATACCCTTGACACTAAGTAGCTTAATGGTTTCGGCCCATCTTCCTAATTTTCCTTCCTTCTCCACGGAGGAACGCCATCTTGGATTCTCAACCGCCTTCTTACCAGAATAATAAAGGCTATCTTTCTTCGTGACCGTCATATAAAACCAACTTTTCTTCCATGAAGACCACGAAGATTTTGAGTACATGAGAATGTACTCATCAGCTTTTCCGTCATGGAGGCGCAAGGTGCACTCTCTAGGCATCAAGATTGTCTTCCCAGACTTCGTCATCCTGTAGTAGTACTTGAACAAATCCAGATCTGCGGGAATTCCCAAGTATGCTTCGCAGGGATAAATAAAGATGCTGAGATTAGTGATGGCATTGGGAGCAAGATTCACCACTTCAACTCCGTAATACTCCAAAACTGTAGGAAGGAAGGAGTGAATTGGTAATCTGAATCCGCATTCGATATATGCGAGGAAAACAGGAATTTCCCATCTTCGTTGCTCGGAGAATGTTCTCCAGCCACCGACCTCCAAGAAATCAGATTCTTTTCGGGAAGTAACCCGATCATCTCCAAGCTCTCAAGCTTCTTCTCGTTTAAATCGGAAGGCGACCAGTTGGTAATTTGGTCCGACATGGTGAGTTTTTTTTGGATGAAGAAAGAAAAGAGGGATTGGGGACAGTAAGGGGTCGGAGGCAGTTTTTTCTACTTAGGAGATGAAAAAGAGAAAGCAGGAATGCGTGAAGACCCAAAGCTTACAAAGGAGGTTTTTATAGCTTCAGAATTTTTAACTGCAATAGGAAGTTATCCAAAAATCCATCGGACAAAATCTTTTCTCCAACGGACATAAAACTCTTCGGTTCCCAAGGCAAGTTCTCAACTTTAAAGTGAATACAGACCGCTTCAAATATCATAGCACTAAATGAAGGTCTGCCCGGTACGACTTCATCGGGATAAAAGTGTTCACATGACCAATTCATTTAAAGTTCGGGGGCTAGCTGATGAGGATTAAAACCTCTATGTATTATCTTTAATACATAATAAAAAGACCATACGTCTTCATGGCCGTAACCCCTAAGGTTCACGACCTTACTGGTCGTAAGGATTCCAGATGTTACGCAATGGGTACCCTGGTCGGACAAGGTCCTGTGGCTAGCCTCCGACCAGTTAACTACTCGTAAAAGGTATGAACTAATATACGGAACTGATTCTAGGTATATTCCTTACCGTGTGACGAATGGAACACATGCGTATATTCCATACCACACGACGTCTCTTTATCCTAAGATACTGATGAACAACCACTATACAGTTAAGTATCTCATAGACATACAACCGTTGAACGGTTGATACTCCATCAACCAACACCTCGCTCCAACCAGTCGCGACGCTTCACAACAGACTTATTCTCCAGAAGTAACTGCCACCTCTTCAAGGGCTATTTAAAGATGGAGCATGGACGGAGCAAGGGGATCAGCCGCATCGGACTGAAGCATAATCATTAGCATGAGATTCATGTTTCAAGCCTGATATTGTATCACAACAAGCATTACTCCCAGTGTAAATAAGATTAGTCCACCTCCTAGTCACCAGCATCCTTTGTAAAGTCTAGTTCATATTAATAGAAGAGCAGTCCCATTCTCTCCCCGAAATTCCGTGTTATTTTCCTCTATTCATTTTGTAAGATTGGCGACTCGATCGTTGACAGTCTGAAAGGGGCGTGACAGAGTATGGTATTTTCGGTGCGGAAAGGTAGCATCGAAATGTGTTGTCATCTCGGTCTGTAAAAGTGGCAGTGTGTGGCGTGACCCGGTGCAGTTTTTAAGGTCTGAAAAGGTGGGGTGTCACAATGTTGACTCTCTCACATGTTTATCTGTACACACAAGAACAAACAGTATCTAAACATGAGACTACCATAATGTAAGTTGTACAAAAATTTATATTTACATGACATGACTGATATTTATAAGAACAAATATCTACTAGCAGGCCATCTTGGGGCGTACCCCACGTGTGGCTCTTGGCCTCGTCCGGGCAGCTGCGGGCGCTGGTATGAGTAGGTTAAAGGCTCAGGTGGTCGAGGTACCCTATCGGCGTGAGTAGCCTGGGGGGTGTCATGAGAGGGTGTTGTGTCGGTTGGCTCGCTTCGGGTGCACGTGCAACTATGAAGCCCCCACGAAGACCTGGTTGCTCTCGCCATGCGAAAGCCCACCGCCACCCTAGTCGAAATCGAAGTGCCCAGAGCGTGACTCCTCATGCGACACTAGCTCCTCGTCCCAAAGGGTTGTACGACCTGTGAAACAGTACGTAATGCATGTAAACATGGCGAAAATGATGAAATAGTAAGTTGTGCATGCAAACAAGATAGACATGTCTCGTTGCACGAAGGTAGCGGACCACTCCGCGTACTTCTGTCCCGTGTATAGGTGGAACTCAGGACTTGTCAAAGAAAATTATCAGTAACTAGTGGAGTTTGTAATAAACAACCATACATGAGTATTTGATGCTGACCTGCGAACTGCGCTGGGGTACTCCTAGCACAGTGCCACGAGGACCCGCCCACCATGTCCGGTAAGGAGTCGTAGGGTGTGATGCACCATGGCTCACCCCGTCCACACACAGGTGGGTCCACCACCTCCCTAACCTACGACAAGATGCCAGCTGGATGCCTCGGCTCATCTTCTCGATGAACTGGTTCATGACCTTCCCTAATCTCCTGTGCCGTCATGCTGAAGCGCTCCCCGAGCATCATACGATGCATGAAGGTTGCCAACTCGTGCATCTCCCAATGTAGATCGACCTGTACACATAATTAACAAGTTAGAAACTGAAAACTTGCGAAACAAATAAGATCTATGGACCGTTCAATACATACAAAAAATTACATAGAACTAGTAGATCCACTTTAGTGACGGACTGTGGGTGTTATTGAACTCCCTGTAGTCGGTGTTGGTGAAGGAATACGGGTAGGCTATGCTAGCTAGCAATTCAAAAAATCTACCACGTAAACCAGGAAGCCATACAAGTAGAAGATCACAGATCATTACCATTAGACGCACAAAGTAGCAGAAGAAGAGTTGGAGCTGCCTGATCCAACGTCGATCTCTTCAATGAAGTGGTCGTAGTCGATCGTCCAATGTCCTCGATGTCGATCGTCTCCTTCAACAACCAATCACGTTCCTCATTGAAGATCGTGGATCATCCTCGAGCGCAACAACAATCGTAGTAGCGCTTCTACGGTATCCACATGTTTAGGGATGGAACATTGTACATCAGTGTGCTAGGACCAGCTCGCACGGTAGGGCTCTCCGAGAAGATGATGGCTAGGGTTTTGGTGGAGTGACTCACGTGACTCGTATATCTCCCAATAGTCTCATGCATCTCCTTATATAGAGCCCATGACGGATCCTATCCGAACTCGTTTGTTTCAACCCATTAAGTGTGTGACCCTGTAGGTTCACGCGTATTCGGTTGTGACTCAAAAACCCTTTCCGACCATGAGTCATTAGCGGTTTCTAGCAGGGCATAACGATTCCCGAATACACACAAATTATATCTGATGAATGTTAATGCAATATGATCAACGACCAGGTCCAAACTACTTACGACTAGCTCGTATCTCTATATGACTAGTTCATATTTAGTCTTGACCAATTTGTAACTCCTTACGAGCAAGTTTTGACCACTTAGTGATTATGTTCGACTAGTTTACAACCAGTTTATATCTCCATACGACTAGTCCGTATCTGATCAAACTGAACGATCTTCTCGTGTATTCTCCCTTTGCCTCATGATATCTGGTTGAACTCCAAGTGAGATATTATATTATCTATAGATTGTTCAATACTTTCTCGATCGAGCGTCGGATAACTTCATGTGGTCGAACTCTCCGACCACCAGTGGCATGGCCATACACTTTCTTTATCCGACCACATCAAGGGGCCTAGAGGTATCTCTTCTATTATGTTAGGAGGAACAAATCTCATGTTTGACTATTCGCATCCCTTCGTATGTTTCATAGCATACCTGAAAGCCACCTTTATAATTAACCAGTTACGGAGTAGCGTTTGGCAACCCCAAAGTGTACTATTACATATGTAGAAAACCATACTGATCTCAGGTCTAATGATTATACATCATCATTGCTTGAGACCAACTAGTGACACATAAAATCATAACAATCCTAATAGTGTCTCAAGGTGGGTCTATCTAACACCATGTTCTCTAACATGTGTTCACATTATTGATTTGATATCCCTATATCCATAATCGGTGAAACATGGTCATCAATCAATATATATGCTGGTCGATAAGTCACTAGTGTTCCGACTAGTGATATCCGACCAGGGATACATTTAGAACAACATCATATAAGTTAAAGAGCTTCACCAACAAGTCACATACTTATTGATCTATATAACTAATGATTCATTCAAGGAACATAATAACATTTATCTAATAACTCATAAATATAGACGTGATACAATTATCTCTATGATTGCCTCTAGGGCATATCACCAACAGTCTCCTACTTGCACTAGAATCGATCATACATGTATCCCCATAGCTCTTATGTGCACCTCATGCTTAGGTTGCAGTAGAGGCTTTGTCAATGGATCAACAATATTCAAATCCGTGTGCACTTTGTATATCTTTACATCACATCTTTCAACGATCTCACGAATAATATGATATCGTCGAAGTATATGTTTGGACTTTTGATGCGATCTAGACTCCTTAGCTTGTGCAATGGCTCCACTATTATCATAATAGAGATCCATTGGACTGGAAGCACTCGAAACCACACCCAGTTCATTAATAATCTTTCTTATCTATACGGCTTGTTTTGCAGCTTCCAAAGCCGCAATGTATTTAGCTTCTGTTATAGAATCAACAACCATTCCTTGCTTGAAACTTTTTCAGCTCACTGCTCCTTCATTAAGATAAAACACAAACCCAGACTGCGATATGAAATTATCCTTATCGGTTTGGAAGATAGCATTAGTGTAACCATTTACGATTAGCTCTTCCTCACCTCCATAAACAAGGAATGCATCATTAGTCCTTTTCAAGTACTTAATGATATTCTTGACTGCTATCCAGTGACCTTCACTTGAATTTGATTGATATATGCTCATAACACTTAGAGCATACAACACATCTGGTCGTGTACAAAGCATGCATACATGATAGATCCAATGGCCGAAGTATATAAAATTTTACTCATTTTGTCTTGCTCATCAGTGGTCGTAGGACACTGACTCTTACTAAGATTAATACAATGTGACATAGGCAAGAAACCTTTCTTGGAATCTTGTAAGTTAAACCGTTTCAACACCTTGTCAATGTACATATCCTATGTTGAAAAGATTAGGAACGAATGTGAGCCCACCCAAAGTAGTCAGACTGAAATTGAGTACACGAAGGTCACAACTACACGTACCTCAGAGCCCAACGTGGGTCCACCCTCTATACCCTCACGGGCGTACGTAGCCTCAACACGCCAAGCTCAACTACCGCGTTGCGGCTACGCTCAACTGCTGCCTCGCCCTCCTAGGGGAGGATGGTACTGAGATGGCTACGGTGATACGCGTCAATGGCCAGGTCAAGTAACTCATACGACCACTGTGCAGCGTCTCCTGGGTCCGTCATACTAGAAATTTCAGTGCATACATCGTAAATATTACGAAACATATGAAAAAGTAATAAGAAGCGATATATCTAATTAATTCAATTATTGCACAATTAGGGACACATAGGAAATCGATCTACACACAACTGTATTGACATATAAATTTTTAGAGGTATCTTGCCATGTACAAATGGAAAGTAAAATTAAGTTTACAAATGTTTTAATTAACGTTTGCATTTCCTATTTAGCTACTCTGGAATTTTTATAGATTTTTATAGGTACCTTGTTTTTTTTTCTTGTTTGCAAATTATTAAGCGTGCACGAATAGAAACTAAACTTAAGTTGGGATACATACCCTATTTAGCTACTCTACAATTTTTACAAATTTTTATAGGTTTCTTGCTATTTTCTTTGTTTAAAAAGTTTCTCTAGCATTTATGAAATATTTACCGTGTACAAATAGAAATAAAAATTAAGTTGATAATATTTTAATTTAGCTCTACATACCCTATGTACCTACTCTGGATTTTTAGAGAAATTTTTGGAGGTGTCTTGCTATTTTTCTAGTTTAAAAAGTATTTTTGGTATTATCAGAATATTTATCGTGCACAAATAAAAACCAATATTAAGTGAAGATTATCTTGATTAAGCTCTAAATACCCTATTTAGCTACTCTGTAATTTTTATAGATTTTTAATTGGTATCTTGTTATTTTTAGAGGTGTCTTTCTATTTTTGGTTTAAAAAGTATTTTTGGTATTAACAAAATATTTACCGTGTAAAAATAAAACCTATAAAGTTTTCTTAGTATTTTTGCGTATTTATTATAAATCGTTCAAGTACTGTAACATAAATAATATCTATACGATGAACTAAACTATAAACAGCTAAAATGATATACTACATCAAACTGTAATACAACTAAAATTATCTAATCTATTGAATTATATGTCGCTATTTTTATTCGCTAACCTACAAGGTTTAGAATTTATGTACAAATTTGCAAGAATATTTACCTGCGAAATAGACGACCAGATCTGCTGCTCCGTCTCTCTCTTCTCTGCTAGGAATCGGTAGGGTTTCGCTACGTCTCTTCTCCCCTCTCTTCTCTTTCTTCTCTTTTTTTCGGAATTAAAATGACTTTTTCACCGAATTTTGGGAGTATATATAGCCGGTTCCTGTCATCAGTTGAACTCTTCAATACAAATCGTCAGTTGAAATAGCGACAGACAGTTGGAACGACGACTGGTAGTAAATAGTTTCTTGTCGCTATTTCAAATAGCGACAATGGACACCTATTTTTGTAAAAAAGATCAATTATTTTTTATAATTATATTTTAAATTAGTATTCTTTAAAAAAAACGTGAAGTAACACCGAGGATGAGGATGAGAGAGAGTGCAACTCTGCAACGCACCACGCTGAGAGCCTGAGACAAGGCCGACTAGCGTAGTTCTCTGCTGCACTTTCGTTATTTTGCTCGGCTCGGCTTTGAGATGTCAGGCTTTTAATCAGGCCAGGGAAGACTCGTGTGCTGCGTGGGCCGGGCTAGAGTTTGATCAGGCCAGAGGCCAGTTATTATTAGTTCAGTTCAGGACAATCAGGCGGCAGCCATCTTGGGCACGGCGCAGGCGGCACGTGCCGCTGACTCGTGGGCCCACTGCAACCTTCATCACTCATCATCTCAGCACGACGTCGTGCTCTGGGCTGTCGCCGTCCGGCCCCAGGCTTTTGAAACTTTCCGGCCGTCTTCACACTTGCACCCAATACGCCATGATGAGAGCAGCTGACATGTGGGTCCCGCTCCACAGAGCATCCCCTCCTGTCTATGGGTAGCCCGTCCGGGCCCGAGTCCGACGCATCCAGGCTGAGCCGGTGGGGTCCACAGCTTATCGCCACTGCATGGTCAGGCCCACACACACATAAGCACCCTTAGCACCCTATGACATGTGGGCCTCCAGAGAGATAACTGCCCGTGGGGTCATGTGGACAGGCGCGCGGAGTCTAGAGCTTCCCATTGGATGGACCGCGCTCGCAGTCCACCTTGCCTTTTATATGGCCGGAGCGCCTCGGCGGCGAACAGAAATAGAAACATTTCCCTCAATTCGAATACCAGAGCACGGGAGTCGGCAAGCCAGTAGCCGCCGGCGCATAGGTAACTAACTAGTACTTCTCACCAATTCCTCTCGAATTACGCTTCAATTTTGTCAATCCAACCCTAAATCTGGTCCACCGGTAGTGCGATTCGGCCAGATCTGGTTTGTTTGGGGGGTTTATTTGGGTTTCGGAGAGCTAAATCGGGTGAATCTGTGCTGGTTTGTAGAGGGTTTTGTGGGGAATTGGGTGTTTTCTTGAGTTGATTGCGTGGGATGGAATGATTCCGGTGAAGATATAGGTAAAGCTGTCCTGTCTACAGGTAATCAATCAATCATTCGCGCTCTCGCAGGCGGCAGCTCCTGGTTCTGATCCAGAAGCGAGGGTTAGATTCCTCCGCCATGAACTGCCGTTCTGGTTCGTCGGATGGTGATGATCCCCGGACTCCCGTTGCTGCCGGCGGTGGCGGCTCCAACGAGCCAGCCAAGAAGCAGCGGACGGAGCCGCCCTTCAGCTCAAGCCATGCTGAGGCGTCCTCCTCCTCTTCCCATGCTCCACCACCACAGCAACAGCAGCAGCCGCCGCCGGATGCAAGAGAGGTTGGTGAGCCACCGAGGGTGCCGGATCTTGGGGAGGACCTGGTGTTCGAGGTGCTGCGGCGGGCGGAGGCGCGGACGCTGGCGGCCGCGGCGTGCGTGAGCCGGGGGTGGCGGCAGCTGGCGGAGGACGAGCGGCTGTGGGAGGCGGCGTGCGTGCGAGAGTGGGCGAACCGTGGCTTCTCTGAGCAGCAGCTCCGTGCTGTTGCGTTCTCGCTCGGTGGCTTCCGTCGTCTGCACGCGGTCTACATCCGCCCGCCCCAGCTCCAGCGACGTGGTGCCGGTGCGCCTAGACAGGGACGTCGGCAATTGCCGTCGTCTGCTGTGGTTCAGCTCTCGATTGGGTTCTTTCAGAAGATGCGTAATGCTCATTTTCTGAAGAAAGGCAAGGGTAACGATAGTGATAAGAGTGGAGGTGACCAGTGCGGGTGATCCAGTTTGTGAAATAAGCTTATCTCTCCAACAACATCGTCGTCACAAGCAGCCACAGCAGTCGCCGTGTGGCTTAGACACCTAATCGCTATTCTTCTTACTGCTGGGCTGACAGGAGATGCTAGAGAGTGGAGGAGAGATAGAGCAGAGAGTTGGTGTGGTTGATAAGTGACATGAGAGAGATGGAGTGGAAGTGCATTTGAGGTGGTTGGATTATGTTGTTCTACTACACATGTAAGGGACAGGTGATAGTGTCACTTGGATTGATGGGAAGTGGATGCTATGTGGATAGGTGTGTGAGTACTGATGGGTGGCGCCGTGGCGATTTAGTTGTGAGATGATGGGACAAATGGGATGCAATAGTGATCTTATGGGAAAAATAATTGGTCCAAAATCTTTGTGCTGTGGCTTCTAATCTATTTTGCTATCAGCAAGCATGTATACTTGCCTTGACAATTACGGGTCAAGAGCAGCATGCACTGTGTGCCATCTTGCTATGGCATTTGTTAAGTCACCATGGTATAGACTTTAGAGGGAATTCTGAGACGAGTACCTTTCTTTGGTTTGAATGCCCCTTCTCACTGCCACAGAAATGAAAGGGATTTCCCCAGATTAATCACTGGAATGTGAGGAATGACTTGAGGTTGAGGTATTGATTGCTGTTATTAAATTTTAGTTTAATCTTTACCGCTGCATTTTTCACATTCTCATTAAGGTTTCTAAGCGGTTGTGATTGCTATGTACTGAAATACAGTGTTTGTTGTGGGGGGGTCGGAGCTGGATTTTCTAGAATTGAATATGCAAATTTAACAAGGTAGTCATGTTCTATGCATTTTGTGTGGATTCATGTGATGTTTCAGTTTTATCCATCCAAATTGCTTTTTGGATTTAACTTACCTTTAGCTTAAATTGTTGCTTCTGAGTTTTTTTTTTATCTTGATCTTTTCTATTCTTCCGGACCAGTTGTTTTATCCTTTTTTTAGATGTAGTTGTTATATCCATTTTTCATAAGGTTTGTGATAACTTTGTAAATAATATTCTTATGCTTGGGACAATCAAACTAAGTAGGCTTCTAAATTTCTTAGGGTGAGGTTTAGGTGGGTGCCTTTTCCCTTAATTATTATATGTTTTCAATTTAACAATAGGATATGGAGCTTGAGCTTTTTTCAATTTTTGCCTGAATTTCAGCTTCTGCATGTATTGCGTTTAAAAGATTTGATATGAAAACATGAAATTGTATGATTGAAGTGTCAGGAAGAGAGTGTAGAATTTCTTTACTGTCATTGTATTTTGGTAACTATTGCTACATTCAAGCTTGCTTGTGATGGTGGGTAATGAGATGGTACTTAGCATTTAGCTAACTGAAGTTTCTCTCAAATCCTCCAGTTTTGGCCTTCGGTAACTACTAGAAACCACAAACAGTGAATATGTCGCAGTCTGCCGAGCTTTCCCGTGAGGAGAACGTGTACATGGCTAAGCTTGCAGAGCAGGCTGAGAGGTATGAAGAGATGGTTGAGTTCATGGAGAAGGTGGCTAAGACGGTTGACTCCGAGGAGCTCACTGTGGAGGAGCGCAACCTTCTATCAGTTGCTTACAAGAATGTTATTGGTGCCCGCCGTGCGTCATGGCGCATCATCTCCTCCATTGAGCAGAAGGAAGAGAGTCGTGGCAATGAGGACCGTGTCACACTCATCAAGGACTACCGTGGAAAGATCGAGACTGAGCTCACTAAGATATGTGATGGCATCCTCAAGGTTCTTGATTGCCACCTTGTCCCCTCATCCACCGCTCCAGAGTCCAAGGTCTTCTACCTGAAGATGAAGGGTGACTACTACAGGTATTACAATAATCACCAGCATAGAATTTCTGCAAGTTTCATTTCATTGCATTAATAAATTGATTTGGTTGGATATATGTGTTTAATAGGTACCTTGCGGAGTTCAAGACTGGAGCTGAGAGGAAGGATGCTGCTGAGAACACCATGGTGGCATACAAAGCTGCTCAGGTGGTTTGCTTGTCCTGGTTTTCAGTCCTAACATTGAATTTTGTTGGCAGGGCATCTCATTCATTTGTGTTTGTTCTGTTTTATTATTTGGTGGAGAATTTTGCTTAATTTTGTTTGTGTTAAATCTGTCAGGATATTGCACTGGTGGAGTTGGCCCCAACTCATCCTATTAGGCTTGGGTTGGCGCTCAACTTCTCGGTGTTTTATTATGAGATCCTCAACTCTCCTGACCGTGCTTGCAATCTCGCGAAGCAGGTTTGTTTTCTCCAATTGTCGACTATGTTTTATTGCAATTGCAGTGCTTGTGAACTGAATAGTACCATGTGGACTTGAGGATATTTTGAAGTTACAACTATTATGAATATTCTGGCTTGTTAATTGGATTTAATCAAATAACAATTGTAAGCTAATAAGACATTAAGGGAAGGTTCTACATAGTTGTGTAACCAGATAACAGATGTGGTGAATCTATAAGACTGACAACTAAGTCTCAATCCCTTTCGTCTCCCCAATCTATAGTCTAAGTCCCTCTCCTCTAGCAGCCGACGTCATCCGGCTATCCTCCCGGTGATGTTTACCCCTTATGATCTAAGGATCATGACAGACAAGGACATGATCAACAAAATTACAAGTGTAGGTTTCTTTTAACGCCAATAACTATAAGCAGAACAGGTTAAACAGATCGTGCAGACAGGTTAGCCTGTATCAAAATTTCATATTAAATGATGAATCATATAACAAGTGTAAGCTTCCTAGTGCTAATTTAAGCAACTAACTGATGAAGTTAGAGGTTTAGAGCAACACCTTCAGTGACTTTGAAGTTTGAACAATCATACCTGGTATCTTTAGACCACATTCGTGATGTAGACGAATCATAGCATGTCTTAATACGCTGTTCTGCATTTCATAGAGGTAAAGGAAGTGCATCCATTGCCATTGCAACAATAACTTGCCATTGTCCCAATCCCAGCCATTGGATCAAAGAAGCAATGTACCGAATCGAATGATGCAGCAAATTGCACAGTAACTTGCTTGTATTTGATACAGTGTAAGGTGGAATCCTCGTGCACTTATTTTCTATCCGGCTACCCAAATTCATAATGGCACCATGCCATCATAATATCAAGTCAGTATGATACTTGTATGGTATGTTAGCAGTTAATATTTGGTGTGAATTGCAGCAGGGATGTCTGCTGTAGTTAATTATTTTTGGTCCATTTAGGTTTTCTCTGGGAGTATACTTTTTGTGCCCTTAATTTTTTGAATCCTTCATCCTGTTAGTCTTTTCCAACATAGTAGAACTATGCAGCCTTACTCTGCTCTGCTTTTGTCAGGCTTTTGACGAGGCCATCTCGGAGCTGGACACTTTGAGTGAGGAATCCTACAAGGACAGCACTCTGATCATGCAACTTCTGCGTGATAACCTGACGCTGTGGACTTCCGACATCTCGGTATTTGCTTGGCCCCTAGCATATTTCCACTTGCATCCTATTTTCTCTGGAGTCATTCGAGAAATATGTCAATTTCATGTGCATGGCTGTAGGAGGACGCTGCAGAAGAAATCAAGGAGGCTCCCAAGGGCGAATCTGGAGATGGGCAGTAAAGGTGGCCTATGTGCCCAGAAACTATGGTCCAGTGTTTCATCTTCTAGTGTGCTCTGGGTTCTCGTTTGTTCAGTTTAGATTGTAATGTGTTCTTGTGGTTGTTGGAAATTGGAGGCTCTAATTTGTGCTGTGATAGAAAAGCTTGTAGCTGCCTCGCTGATTGGCTGGTGGGTTCTCGAGCTACACTAGTTGGGGGAGCCAATAGTTGAACCCTTCGTGTTACTTTGTATTTTTAGATTGTTTCTACTGCTCTTGCTTGTGAGCCGTTGCCTTAATATTCCTCTTTCCTTCGGTTTTCTGGGTTATTTGTACATTTCCCGTTTTGTGGATGATGTTCTTGAACTGCATCTGTTCTGTATCTGGTTATGCGACTGGATCGAAGGTCTTTGGCATGGCACGGGCGCACGGCGATTTCTTGATGCGGTGGATGCCATCCTAAACTGCCTACATCAACTTGCAGCATGCATGTGGACACAAAGCAGCACAAAAGCAAGGACCAACATGCGACGAGATTATTTCATACAATTACAAATCATAGCACAAGCACCCGTTTCCTGCAACAAAAACCAACAAACAGAGAAAAGGAGAAGCGATTGCTAAGCTCGAGAGTGTGACCATGATGCGGCAGTATAGCCCTAGACTACACCATAAGGACAGCTGGATCAAGTATTGGGCTAGGCACCCTGCAAGCTGATTCCTACAAAACTGCTCCAAGAACCCAAAAGTGCAACGACATGCACACATATTTCAGCACCAAAGCAACACACGAATTGACAGTGTGTGAGAAAGTAGATGGTTTGGTCGCCTCGCCTGCCTATCGATTGGCAGTCGGCTTTTGCTCATGTCCGCCTTAACCAAACAAAACCGTTAGTTTGTAACGGCCTCCGCATGCACGTCTCACCTTGTGATCCCGCATGCTAACTTGGCAACCCGTCACCATTACATCGCCCGAAATAACCTCCCTGCACAGTGCGCCCCCGCGCGCGCAGGAGCTTAACGATCGAGTCAAACACACCGAAACCCACACAAACCTCGCACCGTCACAACGTCGGTTCGTTCCGGAATCTGGGCCCGCGACGATGCGCTGCTCCGTCGCGCACCTCGCCGTGCTCTTCTTCCTGCTAGTCCTTTCTGGATCTTGCCTCGCCGACTCGGTGGCCATCCTCGCCGACGCGGGCGCCCTGGCCGGCAGGAGCGTCCCCGCGGAGCCGCTGCTGCCGTGCCTGGAGGAGGTGTTTGAAATAACCCAAAAATTCAGATTTCAACAATTTTGAAATCTTTTGCCAGATTTTCAACTTTCTTTCTCTTTTTGGAAATCTTCCTCCAATCCCGTTTTCTCTTTCGGCATTCCCGTTTTCTTTGCCCGAAAACGGCTTCTTCTCCCGGGCGCCTCTCCCTCCTTCCTCCTCACGCCGCCGCCGCCACCTCGTTTCTGCGGCGCCGCAATCGACGACCGCCGTGCCACGCACTACCTCCAGACCCTTCTACCACCAGCGCCGCCTCCACCTCACCCCGCCATCCAACCTCTCCCCGCCAGCCACGTCGCCGCCGCGCCCTACTCCCACCGTCTCCCTGTTCCCGCCGCCTCCCTAGCGCAACCACCTCCTCTCGCCCTATAAAAATCACCCCGCCCAACCATCAACACCCACACCAAGCCCTTTCCCCTCCCCACCACCTTCTTCCCCAGGGCCGGCCAAGAGCCGCCGCTGCCGCCACACTCCCACCCGAAACAACCCTAGCCCGCAAAACCCTAAGGTAAAGAGACTTACCCGGTGGAGCTTCCCCGCACCGCCCTTCCTTGCGCCGCCGGCCGCCATCGCCGGCACTCCCGCGCCGCTGCTCCCTCTGCTCCTTCCTTTCCTCCGCGCGGCGCCCGCTTCGAGCCGCCCGCAGGCGAAGGCGCTATGGCCTTCGGCCAGCGCCCCCGAAGGCCTTTGAGGCCGCGCGGTTTGGGCCTTCGGGCCGTGGGCCGCACAGTAATGGGTCTAACCCATTACTGTTCAATCAAATCGGCCTGGCACTATTCATAGCACAGTAACGGGCTTAGCCCATTACTGTTCATACCTGAGCCCAAACACTGTGCTTTTGCATAGTAATTTATTTACTGTTCATCCAAAACTGGCCTAGCACTGTTCACTGTACAACAAATTCTTTTACTGTTCCAAATCCGAAAAATGCACAGTAAATTCTTTTACTGTTCATTTTCACCCGAAAACAGTAAATCTAGTTACTGTTCAGATCCAATATTTGTAGATAAATAGTAAAAATACTACTATCCATTACCCGACCCTGTTTTTGCCTGAAACCCTAATTAGACACTTTATACTCTTTCCGACCGTTTCGAACCCATGAATCCAAAACTCAACTCCGTTCAGTCCAAACAAGTGCCAGATAAATCTCCAGCATCCTACACCACCACCTTCCTTTATGATTCTTTATCCATTCACAATATTTTTGTTGTACTTGGATCCAAATCTCAGCTCCGTTTATTCCAATCAAACACCAGATAAAACTCCTACCATCTCACACCACCCACCTTTCTCTGCGTTTCTTTTCTGGTTTTATTTACTTGCTTATTGTTCCCAGCTCATTCCTTGTCGAGCCGGATTTTATTTGAATTGTTTTATTGTATTATTTCATGCTAGGTCACGACTTTGACGATCAGACTCCAGAAGACACGGACAAGAGCGGTATCCACAAGATTTTGTGCAAGAAGGCAAGTCGCATTCTTTGATCATTTTGAACCTACATTTCATCTATGTATTATTACTTTCATTACTATATTTGTGCCAATTACTTTAAATATTGAAATAATATTTTAGAATGCCATGACAATTAGATAAATCCTAAATACCCCACAAACAAACCCACCCAACTCTTGTAGGCCATATTCACATTGACAAACCTAGTCCACATAAAATAATGAAAATTATTCCACAATGTCATACAAAATTTATTTCTAAATACTGTTAAGAAAGTTTGGCTTTAGGCCAATAGGTTTTGGTGGTGAGTTGAGGATTGTCCAGGAAGTTGGACAACCCAATATACTCGTTTAAAAGTGAGTCAACGGTGAGATCTAGAGGTGGACAGCCACGAGTTGGTGTTGGGCCATCGCCTCATTTGGATGACAGTGAGACAAGAACCTTGTGCCAAGTAACAGACACAGAAAACCGCTCAACCACATGCGTGGTCATTCCTCCCTAGCTTAGTACACTGCTCATCCGATTGAATATCTACAGGATGTCAACTGTTGCTTGTGTGATAGAACAGCCGCGGAATGGGGGTGGGTCAGGGGTGGACCGTTTAGGGCACCCGCTGAATTGCACAACAGTATGGGCCCGTCAGACTCGGAGTGCGGATTCCACTATTGGCCGGTGGTCTCCCGAGCTGTATGAATGTAGACCTACCGTGTAGAGACTAGAAAGGTTGAGCAGTGAAAAGGCTTTGTTATCTCAGCTCAGTCGCACGCTAACGTGTTGCGTGTCTATGATCTGACAGTACGAGCTTGAGATATCTTGTGGGTAAAGTTGGGCAACTCTGCAGAGTGTATAATCAAAGGTATTTGAATACGCCGTGCTTCCGATTAATGAAGCTGTGTTCATGGGTGATTCCAATATACAAGGCATAAGTAGAGTTTTTGAGATGTTAAGTTGGTAATCGAGTTTGTTGATAAACCCCTGATGCTATTACTTATTATTGTTTTACTGTTTTATAAATTGTGTTAAATGCAAAGTGCATCCACATATGCCAGATATGGTAAACCCTAATCATCCATTGAACTCCTTGCATGTAATTATTTAGCATTTCCATGCGGCTTGTTGAGTACGGTGGTAGTACTCATTCTTGCAATTTGCAAAACATCTACAGAAGAAACTTGGGAAAATGCGGAAGATCCTTGTGAGCAAGATTTTGGTGGACCCACTGAAGGCAACAATTACTATTATTAGGTCTCGACTACGCTCAAGCGTACCTGTGGTTTGAAGTTCTTTGGTCTTGTATTATATTTAACTTTGGGCATGGATGCCCGTGTCAGGTCAAAACAGGTTATTAAACCTTAACTTCGTATAACAAAAGTCTGGTTTCTGTTGCAATCGAAAGCTGGCTTGAGATACTATTTACTTCGCAACTGTACATCCTAGGCGGTTGCGAAGGGTTTAGCGGTCCCGAGAATCGGGGCTGTTACAAAGTGGTATCAGAGCATAGCTTGACCGTAGGTTGAGACCTTAAGTTGGTTTTAGGACTTAGGAAATGAAGACCTTCAAAAATCCTAGTTTGAAAAATTATAAAAGAATTTTTGAAAACAAAAATATAAGTATTATTGCTGCCTTTCCCTTCTATTGCTATCTTATCTAAACTTAGATTTACAAAACCGTGATTTGTGTTTATAAAAGATTTTTCTCTCTCTCTCAACTAATTTCAACTTTTCGCCAGAAGTTGCAGTATAAGGAGAAGCAGTGTTTAGAATACGCTAGAATAGTATTAAATAGAGTAAACCCTAAGTAGACGATCTTTTGGTTGTAAAACAAGTTGTATTATGTACTCTAAGTAGTACGTATACAACTCGTATAAATAATTGAGCTATGTTATTTATTGATAATTTGTTTTTCTATCAGTATCTGTATATCATCCTTGTCAAAATTCAATTCCTTCTTTTCGTCTTAATCTTACCTTAATCCTTCTCCACTTACCTTAAATCTGGATCTTACTCACCTATCTGTATTTGGTCAAAATCGCTGCAGAAGTACATTCCCAAGATGTCTGAAAACAGCAAGAACAATGCGGTTGAATCAGCAAGACGACAACCAAGTTTGGCAGAAGTCATAGCCATGATGGAAAGGAACAGATACCAAGCTGAACAGAATCAAACCAGGATGATGGAACAACACACTAGACTCCTGGAACAGATAGCTACCAGATCACCAGTACCATCAGGACCTTATCAGGAAACAATAAATGGAGGAAACACCACAAGATCAAGATGGACAGACTTCCAGAAGACAAGACCGCCAACTTTCACAGTCGCCCCAGAGCCACTAGCAGCAGATGATTGGATAAGAGACATGGAAAGAAAGTTAGACACTATCCAATGCACAGATCAAGAGAAGACTCTTTTTGCCTCCCATCAGCTACAAGGACAAGCTTCGGCATGGTGGATGAATCACTAAACACTCCACCCTGGAAGAGAGATACCATGGCAAGAATTCAAGGATGCATTCCATACGGCACACGTCCCCACTGGCGTGCTCGCCTCCAAACGCCGAGAGTTTCTTGCTCTCAAACAAAGAGGAAGTACTGTAACAGAATATCTACATCAATTCAACTACCTGGCCCGATATGCCCCAAATGATGTTGACACTGAAAAGAAAAAGATGGAAAAATTTTCTGAGGGATTACAGAAGTCGCTGAAGTATCATATTTCAGCCCTGGATTTCAAGGACCTGTCAGCTATGGTGAATAAACTGCTAATATCAGAAGAAGCCAGAACAGAATTACAAGAAATCAGAAAAAGAAGAGCAATACAGATGACACCACAACCAATTACACCCAGAAAAAGAATGATGATAGCATCGCCAGTGCAATCTCAGCGGATACTAATTATCAATCCAATTCCAAGCCCCCAATACAATATGGACCAGTCAGCCACCATCCAGTGTTACACTTGTGGAGAAAATCACCACCCAAGAGAATGCCCACAAAGACCATTAAACTGCTACCATTGTGGACAACTAGGCCATTTCAAAGATCAGTGCCCCTTGAGGAGTATGCCATCAGAGGAAGCCAAGGCTAAAGCAAAAAGTCAATGTCCACAGAAATCAATAAACTATTACCACTGTGGACAACCAAGTCATTTCACGTCTCAATGCCCAATGAAACATATGTCAGCAGAAGCAACCAAAGCTCAGGGAAAAAGTCAATCACAGATCAGCAGGACACGACCAGCACTGCAAGCCAACAAAGGAGGTATGCTACGATCCAAAGAACGGTTAAGAAGACTAGAACAAATTTCAGGAGAAGGAAGACCAACAACAGGACCAAGTCAGGGCAAAATCAACTATGTCACTACCAATGAAGCTGCAGAAGCTACAAATGTCATTGACGGTACGTTTTTCATATAAGATCAGTATTGGTTTTTGTCCGAAAGTTGCCTTCCAAGAATCTTACAACAGAAAGAACAACATGGAAAAAGAAATCGAAAATGCAGTGTAACTTTCCAATCTATCCCCTGGCTTTGAGTGAATCTCGGGGACGAGATTCTTTTTAAGGGGGGTAGATTGAAATAACCCAAAAATTCAGATTTCAAAAATTTTGAAATCTTTTGCCAGATTTTCAACCTTCTTTCCCTTTTTGGAAATCTTCCTCCAATCCCCGCTTTCCCTTTCGGCATTCCCGTTTTCTTTGCCCGAAAACGGCTTCTTCTCCCGGGCGCCTCTCCCTCCTTCCTCCTCACGCCGCCGCCGCCACCTCGTTTATGCGGCGCCGCAATCGACGACCGCCGTGCCACGCACTACCTCCAGACCCTTCTACCACCAGCGCCACCTCCACCTCACCTCGCCATCCAACCTCTCCCGCACACCACGTCGCGCGCGCGCCTCTCCCACCGTCTCCCTGTTCCCACCGCCTCCCTAGCGCAACCACCTCCTCTCGCCCTATAAAAACCACCCCGCCCAACCATCAACACCCACACCAAGCCCTTTCCCCCTCCCCACCACCTTCTTCCCGTGTAGGCTAGAGCGCCGCGCGCCACACTCCACCCGAACAACCCTAGCCCGCAAAACCCTAAGGTAAAGAGACTTACCCGGTGGAGCTTCCCTGTGCTGCCCTTCCTTGCGCCGCCGGCCGCCATCGCCGGCACTCCCGCGCCGCTGCTCCCTCTGCTCCTTCCTTTCCTCTGCACGAAGCGCCTCCGCCCCATTCGTCCGCCCGAGCAGCAGCACCGAAGCGGCGCTATGGCCTTCGGCCAGCGCCCCCGAAGGCCTTTGAGGCCGCCCGGTTTGGGCCTTCGGGCCGTGGGCCGCACAGTAATGGGTTAGACCCATTACTGTTCAATCAAATCGGCCTGGCACTATTCACAAGACACGATGCGGGCTTAGCCCATTCATCATTCATACTGAGCCCAAACACTGTTCCTTTGCACAGTAATTTATTTACTGTTCATCCAAAAACCGGCCTAGGACTGTTCACCGCACTGTAAATTCTTTTACTGTTCCAAATCCGAAAAATGCACAGTAAATTCTTTTACTGTTCATTTTCACCCAAAAACAGTAAATCTAGTTACTATTCAGATCCAATATTTGTAGATGAATAGTAAAAATACTACTATCCATTACCCAACCCTGCTTTCGCCTGAAACCCTAATTAGATACTTTATACTCTTTCCGACCGTTTCGAACCCGTGAATCCAAAACTCAACTCCGTTCTGTCCAAACAAGTGCCAGATAAATCTCCAGCATCCTACACCACCACCTTCCTTTATGATTATTTATCCATTTACAATATTTTTGTTGTACTTGGATCCAAATCTCAGCTCCGTTTATTCCAATCAAACACCACATAAAACTCCTACCATCTCACACCACCCACCTTTCTCTGCGTTTCTTTTCTGGTTTTATTTACTTGCTTGTTGTTCCCAGCTCATTCCTTGTCGAGTCGGATTTTATTTGAATTGTTTTATTGTATTGTTTCACGCTAGGTCACGACTTTGACGACCAGACTCTAGAAGACACCGGACAAGAGCAGTATCCACAAGATTTTGTGCAAGAAGGCAAGTCGCATTCTTTGATCATTTTGAACCTACATTTCATCTATGTATTATTACTTTCATTGTTGTATTTGTGCCAATTACTTTAAATATTGAAATAATATTTTAGAATGCCATGACAATTAGATAAATCCTAAATACCCCACAAACAAACCCACCCAACTCTTGTAGGTCATATTCACATTGATAAACCTAGTCCACATAAAATAATGAAAATTATTCCACAATGTTATACAAAATTCATTTCTAAATACTGTTAAGGAAGGTTGGCTTTAGGCTAATAGGTTTTGGTGGTGAGTTGAGGATTGTCCAGGAAGTTGGACAACCCAATATACTCGTTTAAAAGTGAGTCATCGGTGAGATCTGGAGGTGGACAGCCACGAGTTGGTGTTGGGCCATCGCCTCACTGGATGATAGGTAAGGACAAGAACCTTATGCCAAGTAACAGACACAGAAAACCGCTCAACCACATGCGTGGTCATTCCTCCTTGGCTTAGTACACCGCTCATCCGATTGAATATCTACAGGATGTCAACTGTTGCTTGTGTGATAGAACAGCCGCGGAATGGGGGTGGGTCAGGGGTGGACCGTTTAGGCCACCCACTGAATTGCATAACGGTATGGGCCCGTCAGACTCGGAGTGCGGATTCCACTATTGGCTGGTGGTTTCCCGAGCTGTATGGATGTAGACCTACCTTGCACTGACTAGAAAGGTTGAGCAGTGAAAAGGCTTTGTTATCTCAGCTCAGTCGCACACTAACGTGTCGCGTGTCTATGATATGACAGTACGAGCTTGAGATATCTTGTGGGTAAAGTTGGGCAACTCTGCAGAGTGTATAATCAAAGATATTTGAATACGCCGTGCTTCCGGTTAATGAAGCCGTGTTCATGGGTGATTCCAATATACAAGGCATAAGTAGAGTTTTTGAGATGTTAAGTTGGTAATCGAGTTTGTTGATAAACCCCTGATGCTATTACTTATTATTGTTTTACTGTTTTATAAATTGTGTTAAATGCAAAGTGCATCCACATATGCCAGATATGGTAAACCCTAATCATCCATTGAACTCCTTGCATGTAATTATTTAGCATTTCCATGCGGCTTGTTGAGTACGGTGGTAGTACTCATTCTTGCAATTTGCAAAACATCTACAGAAGAAACTTGGGAAAATGCGGAAGATCCTTGTGAGCTAGATTTTGGTGGACCCACTGAAGGCAACAATTACTATTATTAGGTCTCGACTACGCTCAAGCGTACCTGTGGTTTGAAGTTCTTTGGTCTTGTATTATATTTAACTTTGGGCATGGATGCCCGTGTCAGGTCAAAACAGGTTATTAAACCTTAACTTCGTATAACAAAAGTCTGGTTTCTGTTGCAATCGAAAGCTGGCTTGAGATACTATTTACTTCGCGAATGTACATCCCGGCGGTTGCGAAGGGTTAGCGATCCCGAGAATCGGGTACATTCTGATGTTGCCGTGCACGCGTACCTCATGACGGCCAGTACCCCGCAGACATCTTTGCGCGCGCGCCGCGAGATGCCGTGCGTGCTGCGCGGCTCTTCGCCGACCCGAGATGCTCGCACGTTCAGCGTCGGTGAGGAGCAAATGTTCAGCCGCCCACCCGCTGCGGCCTCCACGCCGTCGATCTTTGTCTTTGCGGCGCGCCGGCGACTGAGCCCAAAAAGGTTAATATTGGACACCTTATCACAAACGATTTTTTAAAACCGTCAGTGTTCATGGTAATCACAAACGGTTTTAACAGCGTGACCGTCTCTGTTGTTGGACATGCTAAGAATCGTTTGTGATGAGGTTCATAGACAGTTTTTAATTATAACCGTCTGTGATATTAGCACAGATGGTTCTTAATAAGAATGGTCTGTGATACATCGTTTCGGTTCCCCGACGAGTCTCTTCATCGTCGATGCGTCTGTTCGTCACATCAATGCCGCTTCAGCTCCTCGATGCGTCTCTTCGTCTCACGCGCTAAATTTATTCCTTATTTTATAAAAAGGATCATCCACTATCGAAGATGATCATCCCCATGTACATCACTCTATGCTCTAAAACAGAAATAGCTCTATCTTCTGTTTCCTTGTCACCGGCGTTGATAGCCTACCTAGCCATATTGTACGAGCATCTCTCCGGCCGTACGCTGGCGGATGCTACGGAAGTCCTCTCCCTGGCCCGGCCCGCACCTGGCCCCCTATGTGCCGCTCGGCTCCTCTGGTCGGCCTAGTGGTTGCCCATGGCGCGGCCGCGTGTCCTCACCCTGGTGTTTGGGCCGCCCGTTTTTTTTTGGGGGGCTATGGTTTGGATGGGTTTATTCTATTTTGGATATGCTCCCCCATTCCTCTCCTTTTTGATATTTTGCTTTTAGGTTTTTTGTGGTTGATTTATTAGTTGATGTCGATTCTTGCTCATGCACTGATCGAGAGGATGATGGATGGATGTGGGTTGATTGATGCATGGTGAATGGTGATGCAGTGGGTTGCTGGCTTGTGGTCATGCATGGTGGGTCATACTGGAGATGGGTTGTGCTGGTGGTGATGTTGCTGCCGTTGCCGCGTCGCACTGAGGTAGACTACTCTCTCTACCACGCTCCCCCTTGCTCTGTGATGGTTATTATGGATAATGATACTACTGCTATTGTTAGTGTTCTGAGGTGGAATGGGTTGGTGCTTTGAGAGCTAGTGTTGGCTTGTTGCTTTGCTTGGCTTTGTGAGTGTGGCTTTGTTGGGGTGTGCTGGCTTCTCTCCTTTGGGAATTGCAAATTGGTATTTGTATTTGTATACTCTGTTGAACTGCTCAATGATGTTAATAGTCTTATGCTGAAATTGAATTGATAATTAGTTTATATTTGAGCTCTAATGAATTGTTAACTACTGTCACTTTGATCTTCAGTTTATCAGTCTGTAGACATACAATTTTTTGTACATATAACTAATCTTATGGTATGTTTCTATATGTTATTCTGCTTTTGAAAGCTGCAATTAACTTTTGAGATTTGTAAATATTAGGCTAATTATGTCATTTAATTGCTTCTAGAAATATGCTTTATTCATAATGAATTTTGCAATACAAAAGAATATCACAGAATGCAAAATTTGCTATTCCATTCGAAAATAAGACCAAATGAGTCAAAAACTACTACAACACCTCTTCACCTGCCTCTCGCCATTCCTAATCTCTTATCTATAAAATCTCCAAGCAGTGGCTGCTTGTGCCTTTAAAACCGGCTTTATATATATATATATATATATATATATATATTTCGTAGTCTCTTGTTAGCTAACTTGAGGCCTGAATTCAGCTAGTTAGTTCACTCCTTGGGTGTTCATCCTAAACGTACAGGAGAAACCATGGCCTACTTCATTGAACCTGACACACTGGAGTGTGTGATTTGCTTAATACCAATCCTCTAAGTGCTTTGTAGAATCCTCCTAAACTACGGCCTCAGAAGTAATAGCAGTAGAGCTGAAATTGAAGTTATTAATTACAAGCATGTAATTATTTTTAAATCCAACAAGAACACCAAGCAACTTGAGTTCTGATTTATATATAAGGATGACCTCACCGTAGAACTTGACATCAAGGAATTGTTGATTGTTGATACATGATGCTACTTCCCAGTCAGAGTACCTGAATGTCCACGCCACTTTCTGAACATAGCGACGTTCAATTACCTATCGACGACATCCAGTTAATTGGATGTCCACGCACTCTTCTGGTAGCCATGCTTCTTGAACTTGCAGGCTCGATGAAGTAGGCCTTGGTTGCTGTCTCATCCTCCTCATGCTGCGTGGATGACTCTCCGAAAAAATCATGCTTCGTGGTGGACTTGATTGCTTTCTTAGACGTACTCGCCATCTGTAGTCTAGATCTGTTTGTACGCCTAAGAAAGTAACCAAGCCCACCACGAAGTATGATTTTTTTGGAGGGTCGTCCACGTAGCATGAGAAGGATGAGACAGCAGCCACAGCCTACTCTATCGAGCCTGCAAGTTCAAGAAGCATGGCTGCCAGGAGAGCGCGTGAACATCCAATTACCTAGATGTCATCGATAGGTAATTGGACGTCGTTATGTTCAGAAAGTAGCATGTGCGTGCCGATACTCCGACTAGAAAATGACATCATGTATTAACAACCAACCATTTCTTGATGCCAAGTTCTATGGTGAGGTCATCCTTACATATAAACCAGAACTCAAGTTACTTGGTGTTCTTGTTGGGTTTAAAGACAATTACATGTTTGTAATTAATAACTTCAACTTTAGTTCTACTGCTATTACTTCTGAGGCCGTGGCTTAAGAGGATTCTACAAAGCACTTAGAAGATTAGCATTAAGCAAATCACACACTCCAGTGTGTCAGGTTCAATAAAGTAGGCTGTGGTTTCTCCTGCACGTTTAGGATGAATGCCCAAGGAGCGAGCTAGCTATATGAAGCCGGTTTTAAAGGCACAAGTAGCCACTGTTCGAAGACTTTATAGAGAAGAGATCATCACAGATGGTTACGAACTGTCTATGATACATCAGATATCACAGACGGTTTTATCTACAAACCGTCTATGATAGAACAACTATCATAAACAATTTCATCTACAAACCGTCTGTGATAGTCAACTATCATAAACGGTTCTGAGTTAATAACCTCATATCATTACTAATTCATAAAAACCTCATATCATTACTAATTCATAAACTCGGATGGCTAACAAAGCCGTCTTTGATAACGTTTTTAAACCTGTCCGCACGACGTCGTCCGTCGTCGATCGTCTCAACCAGCCCGCGCGCACGCACGAACGCGGCCTGCATCGATATGTATGCAATGAATTCGTGTCGGCTAACTTTGCGTGGCATTTGATAGGTGAAGTTGCTGCTGGTGTGCATGCAGTTGTGGAGGCGCCGCTGCCGCCCGCCGTTACGCCGCCGCGCCCTGATGGCGATTCATCGAGCGGCGACCGGTGCAGGAGCAGCGTCGGGCGCGTGATTGCCTCGGTGTTTTTGGCGGAATCGTCACGATCGCTGCGATATTTTAGTCTTTTTTGGATCTTGCCGGGAAAAGAATCTTGCTAGCTGCAGGCCGATCTGTCCTGCTCTTGATCGTATACAATGTGTTTGGTTTTAACATTTCTGGTTAGAGCCTCTCAGTTATTAATGCTAGGAAATACAATGTGTATGATAGTACTATTTCACTCTCTTCTTAACGCAAAGACCCGCAAACCTTCTGCGCGTTCCAAAAAAATTCACTGCCTGTTGCTTATTGACCGGACCGAATGAACAATGATGAACACACGATTATTTTCTCCATCAAGCCACTTGCTACGATCGATACATGCTTATTCAGGTTAGATTTTAAACTATTTTTTAATGCTTCTTCAGGTTCCATATGTCGCTCAGCTTGTGATGTATGTAAACATTCTAAATCTGTAAGTCGTCAAGCAGAAGATCAAAATAGGAAGCATCCATATTTAGAAGAGTTATGTTTTCTAGTACTACCAATTATTGAAGACCAGATAATCAGCTCAGGTTTCAAGCTCAGGCATCATAATAATTCACAAGGAACAGAAGTTACAGAGCATTGCTGGAAGCAAAAGCTAATTTCCCTCGTACTGAAGAACTGGGTCAAGCAGTAACAGCTTTGAAAGCTAATGGATGCAAAGGTTTACATGGCAGATGAGCGAGTAGTACATGGAAGTTACAGCTGATTGGTTCGACATATTTGCATGGAGGGCGTTTATCATTCTACTCTCCTTAACCTTCTGCATGTTAGATGTCGAATACAGATTACATAACATCTATACTTGCTAATAAACTGATTATAGGTCTCATCGTGGATGGCCTAATGGCTCAACAGCAGTTCTGAAGAGAAGAATGTAGACCTTGTCGACAGAGAAGTACAAGAAACCTCCCAATGAGTGAGTGACATAGGAACCAAAGCTCGTTCCAACAATGCAGTGCCAAGCAGGACCATAGGACATATCGAATTCCTGCAAACAAATGAAAACAGTACTCACCTATCAATAATATGGAAAAGGGCGATTAAAAAGTGGTTAAGAAATTTCATCCTAATTAGTTCAGTCAAATAGAATAATAAGCACTACTTAATCTTAATTGGCTTAGCCAATGTTCAAATGAAAAACTACATTAGAGAAGTTGCTTGCAAACAAAACCTAATGTGCAACAAATATTCTGAACAGCAGCATCTTGTAGTAACCAGCTGGCTACTGAGATACATTCTAGGACCAGGATTTCTCTTATCCAGCCAATTTAGGGGTTTTAAGAATCAGGCTTTGAGTTTATAATTCTAGAACAAGTTATGAAATCGATATACAGACATACCGACTTTGAACATTTTTCCCTCCTTTTGTGTGGACATACTGAGTGAGAGCATTCTATGGAAAAATAGGTGCGGGCAGGCATGCTTCTGATGATCAGGACTCAAGAATGTGCCCTGATTTTAGCATCAGCCTTTCAGGGATGTCTAGAGACTCTAGACACCATATAGAATTTCCTTGCTATACATAAAACACATGATGAAAACTTATTTCGAGCCAGAAGTACCTGATGGCATGAATCTTAATTTAATCAAAGAGGCTTAGGTATAAAAGTATCACTCCTACAACAGTAGTACTGTAGTACTTCAATCATGGAGGGAATGAGACTACACAAAATGTTGTGGTAAACACATAAAGATCGCTTTGTGGCACATTCATACATAAGAATGTCAGCAAGTTAGCCGGATGAGGTTATTCACAAGGATAAGCAAACAGGCCATTCCGAATAGTCAGATGTAAGTGAAATTATAGTATTGCTTACACAGATCAAAGCATACATATGTTTTGTCAAGCATCTGTTTTGCGCAACTCATTAGATGATCCATTTAGTTAACGCTAACAATGAGAACATAGTGGTCTAGATTGCTCCCATGCTCCTGGGTGGTTGTGATCAACATATGTGTACAAGATTAGTTGCACATTTACATGGACAGGTAACGAACCTACAATAAGGACCAGAGAAAACAAAAGGAAGGGATGGTGAGGACAACACAAATGAATGGGAAATTATGTTCAAGGAACAGCGGGGACCAAGTTCATACAATACATGGGCAAAAACTGAACCTTACCAGCTAGATCCATAGCTAACTTATCCTGAATGCTGCACGTTTGGACATGAACAAATAATAATGGCTACACAGAAACAGCTGCCATAGTTGCATTTATAGTATGTGGGTCTAACGCAGGTTTTCCAATGTTGGGACCAAATGCTCATCTCTAACAGAAACAGAAAAATATCAACCAGTGTCACATTCTTCAACATGCCCCTTTCAACTACTTAAACAGAAGATGCATGTCACTCATGCATCTATTCTTGCTAAACTAGCTCTAAAACCTACATTTCGTTTCATGACTAGCATCCCACCTGAACTGTAGAACTGGATCTTTGATCCTACCTCCTGCCCAAATAGGCCAACTTATGCATAAAAATCCTATTCCAAACAAGCCGACAACACATGACTAGCCACCTTCTTGCTTCAGAACCTCCAGCATTACATACCACCCCTAAAATCCAAATCCACACCCATATGGCCATACCTAACTCTGCACGACTGCATTCTCTGCACCACTTCCATATTAAATGATCTCAGTGTGCTCGATATTACTACAAGTAAAACCATTCTATGCTAGCTGTCCAAAGAGTAACCAACAAATTGAAGTACTACATTGCGAGATGGACGGTACCTTCTTGAGCGCGAGGGCGAGGCGCTTGCTATCGAGCCGCGGCATGGCGGCGACGGCGTCGTAGGCGAGCCGGATCGCGCGCCGCTGCAGCGCCAGCGGCATGTCGGCCGCCCGCACCCGCACCGACACCTTCCTCCCCTCCCCGCTCCCCTCCTTCCCCTTCTCTTTCCCCTTCCCATGGCCATCCCCCTCTTTCACTTCCCTCTTCTCCACCACCGCCAAGGCCTCCTCAAGCTTCCCGACCCTCGGCTCCAGCTCCAGCTTCGTCCCGGGCTCCGGAGGAGGTGGAGGGAGAGCGGGGGCGGCGTTGAGCTTGGTGCGGCGGATGAGCGAGCTGAGGTAGCGGCTGCGGCGCTCGAGCTCCTCGGACGCCGGATCCATGGCGGCGGCGGCTCAGGCGGGGTCCCGGCAGGACGTCTGATTCCGGTGGGGTGGGGGGTGGGCCGGTGGGGTGTGTGGGTGGGGTTGGGGCGGTTCTAGTTAGGGATACAATTTCTTAGTTCAAATTTGAACTACATCAAGGAAAAAACCTCATCCTAAATATTTTTGGTCCACAGGAGTTTTTTCAGCACTGTTTGGCACAGCAATAGCATTTTTTGTCTTCTCCGAAAATCAAAGTAAAAAAAATGACATCACAGACTCGCAGGAGGTGACACATGTGGAAGGTGCGCGGACACGCTCGTCCGTGAGCTCAGGGAACTGAGCCTCTCGTCTGTGCGCTCACGCACTTGGCTTGAGGTGATCCGTGTTTTTGACACTATTTGATACTATTTAAAATATTATTTGACACTATTTGTGAATACTATTTACAATATTATTTAACACTATTTCTCCATTTTAAAAAAACCAGCCAAGATCATTTTTTCTTTGATTTTTTTCTTATTTTTTACCTCGCACTCGCAACTTCAAACTTGGGTGTCAACCACCACCATCGCCACCCCTCGCTACCATCTGAGGCTTGGTGAGTCTATGGACGATGGTAGCACTACTACAGAAAAAGCCATCACGAGCGGTTCGGATCGTCATCACGAGCAGTTTTGAACCGTGCGGAAAAATAGGTCTGTGATAACGGTGGTTATCACGAGCGGTCGAGAAACCGTCGTGATATGAATATCACGACGGTTTTTATCAACAACCGTCGTGAAGGCGAGTATCACGAGCGGTTATGGTCACAAAACGTCGTGAAGTCGAATATCACGAGCGGTTCTATTGAAAACCGTCGTGATACTCTGTCTTCGCTGAGCGGTTATTTACACAAACGTCTCGTGAAGTCGATTATCACGCAGCGGTTCGTTGTTAAAACCGTCGTGATACTCGGAGTTCACGAGCGTTTTTACTTAGAACCGTCTTTGATACTCGAGTTCACGAGCGTTTTTACTTAGAACCGTCAGTGATACTCTGTCTTCGCTGCATCGTTTTATAAAAACCGTCGTGATAGTTCATTAAACTAACTACATTTTTCCGATTTTTGGCTAGCCTCGGAATTGCTAGCCATGCCCTCTCAAAACAAGCATACAAAAAAGCAGTTGGATTACAATTGAGTCAATTGTTTGCGGTGGTTGAGAAGTGCTAGCAGGTGATGCGCTCGGTCGTGAGTGAAATTCTCGGTGTCCTTAATTATCTCGATATGATAAAGCCGCAGAGCTTCCTCGAATGTCACGATCTCATTATCAACGAGTCCATCTAATTCTATATTCAAACCACATCGCTAGCAAGAGTAAAGTGTTATGCATATATATTTAATTTTATAATTAGAAAATAATTATTTAGAGATTCACAAACCTCGGGATCCTTCTTCCTAGCTCTAATGATTTGGTCCATATGATGGCAAACGTAGATTGCACATAACTCATCATTTTTCTTGTGTGCCTTGCAAAAATAGAATTACATATATCGATTCGAGATGCGTTATTATGAAGTATGATATAGGATTATCGTATTATAGCGCGTCTGGAAATTTTGTCTGTGTGTTAGTTGGCGCTCTTTCCATCGTATATTCCTTTGTTGGCAACATAGTCGATGAACGGCCTACATGATTCCAAAAATTTATCCTCGACCATTTCAAACTAATGAAGACTAAAATAGAGTTATGTATGAAGGAAATGAGCATACACATCGAGTATTCCTCCTAGAATCTTTGAAGTCGTGGTTGTTGCGGATTAGGGAATCAAGGTATATCACATGGTTCCTCTTTGGTATGATGAGTAAAAGGATCCAGTGGTACCTACTCATGTATGTCACTATAGTCATTAAACCGAGTTCGTCTTTGCGTATAAAGTAGAGCAAGTAGTGACACTTACCCACGGTTGTAGGGCACCACGATGTACTTCGTGTTCTGACGAAGTAATGCACGTGTTATGTATTTCTCGGCGAAGGGCGAGTCATTTGGATGGTTTGCAATGATACCACATGTGGGTCGAGAAACCCACCGGTTCTTTCGGCCCGGACATTTTCATCATGTATCGTACATAAGAAATGAGTTGTGATATTTATCGGTATTACGTGAATGTAGAACTTGATTGTATGCACTTACGGTGTCCAACATCGTAGAAGCGGCGTCAAGGCCAACGAGGTTGAATAGGTCATATAGGTCGTTGAAGCCCACGACGAAGTGGTTCGTCCGTTGAAGAAATGCTTATCCTCGTATCGGCGGTGATTCGATGTCGCACCCTCCTTTTGGGTCCTATCCAAGTACCGGGCATGCAAAGCTTGACAAGCATATCCGGCACGCCCTAATCTGCGGGGAGCACAGCGGTTTCCGAGGATGTACCAGCGGATATTCCCGACTTGCTTGGACTTGAGGGGCCTTCGATTTGGTCTTAAGCATTGGCGGCGTCTTCTTGCGAGGCGACTCGGGACCCGATCGGTGACACGCTTTACTTGTTCCTTCGATGTCTTCTCCAAGGGAACGAAAAGGTGGCCTTCGGGGCGAAATATGAGGTGGAGTCATGGAGGTCCGTTGGAGAGGAATGGTCGTGTTGAGATCGCGGCCTTCTTTGGGTCAGGGCGATGTCCTTCTTGGGCCATTGGATAAAAGCGTACACGGCATCCCTAGTGTTGTGATCTCTTCATTGGGCGAATCTCGGTAGGCGACCATGAAATGTTCATGTACCATGTCCACTTCCACCTGGCGTAACCTGCGCCACACGGACACCGTCTTCGCTCGCCCCTTCCCGGTATGGATGCACCATCCCGCGCGCCTCAATAGAAATGGACCCAACTAACCTCACTACGAGCTTGCGGCCGTCGGCTCCTACAAAACGATCGCAATTAGCTAAAGTGTCCTATAGGTCTATCTTTCTTTGCATTCCATACATGTACATTACCTTGATCTCGTCTATCGGTAATTGGACATCGTCATGTCCAGAATTATGCGTGGACGCGACGCTACTCCGATGTCGAGCAGGACTGGCTCCCAAATTAACAGGGGCGGCTTGCGACTGGTGCCCATGCTGCTAGGGTTAGATTATCGCCTACTTGCTTGCGTCGACAAACAGGGTCGCTTTTGCACATTGGCACACGAGTCGAAGGCTATGGTTACGGTATAATATGATCTGCATGTCAAACATTTCTCTTAATTGGTTCATGAACAAGCTTATCTAGCCTATGGTATAATACAATATTAAATAATGTCATCTGCATTAAATTGACAAATTAACAAAAATGACATATTTGATTAGGTACATGTGATAATACACTTCCGATCTGTGCTACGCTGTGATTTTATGCAAAAAAATAGTGAATTTTTTGGTATATGTGATAATACATTTTTATAATGAAATTACTTGATTTTATGTGAAAAATTTGTTTGGATGTTTTCATGACATCTTGGTCGATATGCGACAGCGAAAGTTTGATTTGATCAGTAGGGGCGGGCCATATGGCCGACCACGTGAAAAAATGTGGAATTAAAATTTTGGTACATATGAAAAATTTATGGAATGAAATTCTGTTATTTTATGTCTAAAATTTATGGTATTAAGTGTTTGGTGCATGTGATAATACTTTTTTGGAGTGAGATTCTGTGATTTCATTTGAAAATATTTGTTTGCATAATTTCATGTGACAATACATTTTTCGTAGATGTGATAAAATATTTTTGGTACATGTGATAATACATAAAAAGTTAGGCTTAAAATGAAAACACATGATTTCATGTGCCCTATTTGAATGCGAGTTTGGTGGTGCAAACCCTTTTGAAATAACCATACCACACATGTTTAAATATTTTCGAATGACTGAAAAATAATCACGTCCTTTTGTCGATATGGAGACGCGGGTCCCCTATCGAGCTTATTAGGAAAATAATATATAAGAACACAATCTAAACGGAGACCTTTATTTCCATGGACAAAATGAATATATAAAAATACAATAAAAATGAGAAGGCTGAGATTATTCAGTTATGTTACAGAATGTGTGGGAGATTTTCTCAGGTGTAATCATGCTAGACATTTAATGAGAATGTGGGAGAGAGGAAAATATTTATTTTTTCTAAGAAACCGTATTAGAGTGTTGCGGTAAGTGGGTGAATGGTTTGTGGTAGAGAAAAAAATTACTTCTTCTGTTTTTTACTTTCACCTTTACCCTATTCTCATTGTAGGCCCCGTAAAAAGATAAAAACAGTATCGAAATGTTGTCGTGAAGGGTATAAATACTATTTTCCTTTGTGTTCTAAGTAGAACTAATCATACTATTACTATTACTATATAGGGTTTTTGGTTTTGTCTAATATGATGACTCGATTCATGGGCTGGTTTAATGTGTTTGCCCAGGTCCGAGTGCAACAAGGGCTACGTGTTCGTCAACATAACGACGGCGAAGATGTCGCGTCGACTCCATGCCTTCTTCCAGGGCTACTGCCAAACTCACGCATGATTGCATGCGCCCTGTTTACTGACATGAGCAAGTAGGTGACAACGTAACCCTAGTAGTATGGGCACCCGAGAACCACCAATCATCAACTCATCGAGCCACTGAGGGCAGTGAGGGGTGGCGATGGTGACGGTTGACACCCAAGTTTGAAGCTGCGAGCGTGAGGTAAAAAACAACGAGAAGAAAAAATTCAAAGAAAAAAATGCTCTAGGCTAATTTTTTAAATGAATAAATAGTGTTGTAAATAGTATTTGCAAATAGTGTCAAATATTGCCAAATAGTCACTACACCATGACATAGTATTAAGGGCAATTAACTGCTGGGAAAAAAAATGGATTAGTGGAAAAACATCTGCCGGCAATATTCACAAGATTAAAGGTCCTATTATCTGCTGGTAATAATTATTTTCTAATACAATTTATCTGCCGGCAATGTTTTAGTATTAGCTACAATATAACTGCCCTAGAAAATATCAACTATGTCGTCTTATCTGCCGGGTATACTATCTATCCCTTTGGCGCGTAGCTGGAAAAAAAGCGAGTGAGGTGAGAATTATTTTCCCTCCCTCCGCACCAATTCCCCTCTCGCCCGCCCGCGCCCTAATTCCTCCAGCATTTCCCCTTCCCTCCCAGTGCCGCGTTTCCCGGCCGCACCACCCATCGTCACCCTCCTCTGGCCGCCTCACCTCCCAACGCTGCCTCACCACCCAGCGCCGCCCCACCTCCCTTGCCGCCCCTTCCTCCCAGCGCCGCCCCTCCTCCCTGGCCGCTCCACCACCCAACGTCGCCCCACCTCCCTCCTAGGGTTCAAGAAGTCCGGCTGAGGCGGCGACTAGGCGGCGTTTGGCGGAGGGAAGCCGCCGCGATTTCGTCTAAGGCAGCGAGCTAGGCGGGAGGGCCGCCTAGGTTTCAGGCTCCCGCGTCGCGCATACCCCACCGCCGAATCGTGCTCGCCCCAGCTCCCGCTGCTGAATCAAGCTTCCCGCCCGAATCGACCCGCACCGCCATCTACACCGCCGATCGAGGTACGCCCGCACCGCCGCCCTCCCCTCCCCTCTCTTCTCTGCGCCATCGCCTTCCCTTCTTCCTGTCGGCTCCCTCGCCTCTCCCACGCAGCGCCACGAGCACCGCGCCGACTCCGTCTTCTGGGCCCCAGCGCGCCGCACACCCCGGCATCCCAAGCCACCGCCCGGCTCCGAGCGCCGTCGACCCTCCCGCCGCCCGGATCTTGCTGTGGTAGGTTACATGAATATTACTCGAAAATTATCGGGTTTGTTAGATGGGTAATAGCTTTGATTAACTCCATGAGTTGGATTTTAATTCCATTAGTAAATTGGCATTCATCTAACAAAGACTTTCAAATCGACAAAACTAAGATAAATGTGAATTTTCGGAATCGTGAGGCTAACCAACTCCTTTCGATGGAGTGTTAGGAAAGAGCGATGCTAGTACTTTATTGAGCTTTAGATCACTCAAAATTTGCTTAACAAATAACCATGGTTGTTACAATAGTGAAATTTCCTTTATGAATTTAGACATGTGAGTGAATTCGTGAATTAGCAAGACTGAAAGTTGAAATCTGAAGGGAATTAGTTAGTAACACCTTAGTTCAGAAAGATGTTTTTTTGTAGTTTGTATACACAGTTGAGGAAAATATGAAGACAATTACATTGAAATTGCATCATTAGATTTATTTTGTAGAACTCACAAGTCAATGATGGTTATCAGGAATAATGTTGTTGTAGGAGGCATTACTTACTGCCCTTATGCAAGGTAACGTTGCCACTTCCGTGCTATTATTTATTGCGATGATACTATACATTTGTGTTTGCAATTGCATGGTCAATACATGCGCGAGATCTTTGATGGGCTCACTCATTTCTTAACTTATGCGAGATAACAATCATTACCTATTTTGTAAAGCAGGTGAGGCTATCTGACTTTGCATTTGTATACTTTGTTTCTTAAATTTACATTTATTAAGTGTTAGTACTGAAAAACTTCTGAATGTAGTGTTTCTCGTCAGGTATGTTTGTCCAACTACCTATCAGCTGAATAGAGTAAGTTTGAGCTTAACATTACTAGTAATTAGTCATTTATAATGTCAATTCAATATGACAGGATGAGGCAAGAAGCTGAAGCTCAGGTGAAAATCTTGGCTCACTTTTAAGTTGAGTAATGCATGATAATGATAGCACCAAATGTGCAAAAGGCCTGATTGTAACAGAATGCAAAGACAAAGTCAAATAAATCTTCTTTGAATTGATGGAAATTGTATGCCTATAAGGCATTGCCTAGTTTATGTTAATCAAGTTAATTTAGCAAAAGTTTTAAACTTTTTAAATACAGTTTTTCTAATTGAAAATATTTTAAAAGCAAATAAGCATCTGTATAATGACTTATGAGGGACTTGCCAAGATCCCATGGTTACAGCCTCATAAATACCTACATATACTTGAATTTTTCAAGGGGATAAACCACATACATATACTTAGCAGGAATCATTGCCTTAGATCCATAAGAAAACTCAACCTTGTTGATGCCTTGTGAATTGTGATTACTTGACTATGAGGATGGGTTGAGGCAGAAACCTCAATCTGCACACACTAATGTTACTTTGGTAATTCTGTTTTATCCTTGAACTCTAAATAGTTCTATTTTATAGTGTTGGTCATTTCCTTATGTGCCTTAGAATGAGATATGTCTGTGCCTAACATTTGCTTGCTACTGGTGCAAGTAGCAGAGAATGGACATCTGAGGTATTATTTTGCATAGCAGTGGTTTATGCTATTCTCCTGCCCCATATTCCTATATGGATAGTTTAAGCACACCATTAACATCTATACAGAGAGATTACACCCCTAGGGTTATAGATATTAGCTACACTGAAGGTTCTAGTAATGGCATGGTTCCAGAGTCGAGTAGTCTCTTTTGCTCTTAATGGCTGCATTTTTTGTGTTAACTTTTTGTGATGTTCTGATTATGAGATGTTGTTCCTGCTTCGATTATTGCAATATGATTGTGATGTGTTCTAATAATATATTTCTTGATTTATATATGTATTCCTTGAGATCATGAGATGGGCTTATTTGCTACTTCATTCTAGTTACCCGAGAACCACAAGTAAGTACTGAAGTGTTCACTAATTGACATACGTTCCTTGATGACTGTTATGAAATACATGGCTTTCAATTCATTTACTTGAGAAGTGTAGGGGTAGTAATTGCATTCGCACAATGAACTTGTGCATATCTTACAGACTACTTGTCGTTCCCATCAATCTATTTCCTTCCAAATAGCTAAGTTGGCATTCAATTTAAACTCAAAGAAAATAGCTAAGTAAACTATTTTCTCGAGTGCATCAATAAGTTTCACTGCTTTCTTCGTATTATTGCTTAAAAGTTTACTCGAGTTCCATTATGCAGCCAATTAGAATAAGTGACTTGAAGAAAGTGGATCCAATCAGAGCATGTGAATATTTCAACACTTGTAATGCTAATTAAGTCTACTTTTTGTAGGTGAGGTGATGGTGGTGATTCGGCTATGGCTAGCACTGAGGTATCACCCCCTTTCCTCCCTACCTCCTGACTTCCTCCCCTTGCCAGGAGAATGGAGTTTGTATACAATCTGAACATTATCAAAGATGATGCTTGTGTTCTGCTGCCTTCTACATTTCAGGTAAATCCCTGCCATGGAAGTACCTTGATAATATTTTGTTCTATTATCTATGAAGCTCTTTCTAAGTTTGACTCATGCTTTTTTTGTTAGGACCCTGTAGCAAGGAGGGGATGTTTGGAGAGAATAATTATGAGCATTCTGATTACCATGCGTGTTTCTGCCATTTATGTCTATAGAAGTAGCATGATAGTGTTTTGTTCTATTCTCTATGAAGCTCTTTCTAGGTGTGCCTATGATACAATTATACCATACTGATGTTTTAGAATTAGATTAGTTAAATAGAACCCTTACATTTGTACCATCACCCATCTCTCCTCCTACACCATCTCCCTCCTCTTTTTACTATATACAAACTATTTATACCATGTGTTTGTATGGTACATCATTAAGGTAATTTTTACCATATGGTTTTCCTATTCATTAAGAGTTTACTGAAACTATCGTCATCTTAATTCCATATCATTTTAATTTTACCCAGCATTGTAGCAACATCTTAGATTATGTATAGCCTCAGGTATATTTCAATGCCGTTCACATATGAAAAAAATAGTCACTTTTAACTCAACATTGTATATTCTGTTAATCTGTTTAATCCCATTCATGACTTATTGACTTGACAGTCCCATGATTTACTTTTTCTTGAAACTCTACTAAAGGTACGATCTGTGCTAAAGATTATGAGGTAGTGTGGGAATGCATTATCTGAAATCGATACCTTTTTTTAAATTTCAAAATGCTTATCAAGGGCCGTGTAATTGCCGGGGAAACAACCATAAAGGGCCGTCTAACTGCCGGGGAAAACAGCAATCAAGGGCCGTCTAACTGCCGGCAATACATATAACCGCCGGCAATACTATAACTGCCGGGAAAAAGCTAATTGTCGTGGAAAAGCTAACTGCCGGGGAAAATCTACTTTTCTAGGGCAGTTTAACTGCCGGGAATACACATATCTGTCGGCAATTGTTTTTCCCAGCAGCACTTTACCGGGCATGCCATAAGTGCCGGGAAAAGTAATTGCCGGCAGATAAATTGCCTTTGAACGCAGTTTTTCCCGGCAGTTGCATTGCCCTTAATAGTGTGCCATGGTGTAGTGAGTGTGGAAAATATTGTTCACACGGGGGCTCAGTTCACTGAGCACACGAACGAGGGGGCTCAGTTCCCTCAGCGCACGGACAAGTGCATCCTTACGCTTGGCGCACGGATTTGAATATTGCTGATCCGTTGACAAAGCCTCTCTTGCAACCTAAGCATGAGGCGCACACAAGAGCTATGGGTATTCGATTCTGTATGATTGACTCTAGTGTAAGTGGGAGACTAGTAGTGATATGCCCTAGAGGCAATCATAGAGATGATTGTATCACGTCTGTGTTTATGAGTTATTGAATAAATATTATTCTGTTCTTTGAATGAATCATTGGTTACAAAGATTAGCAAGTATGTGACTTGTTGATGAAGCTCTTTAACTTATATGGTGTCGTTCTAAATTGTATCCCTGGTCGGATGTCACTGGTCGGAACACTAGTGACCCTACGACCAATGCATATATTGATTGTTGACCATGTTTCACCGGTCATGGATATAGAGATATCAAATCAATGATGTGAACATATGTTAGAGAACATGGGGTTGGATAGACCCACCTTGAGATACTATTGAGATTGTTATGATTCTATGTGTCATTAGTTGATCTCAAGCAATTATGATGTATAATCTTTAGACCAGAGATCAGTATGGTTTCCTACATGTGTAATAGCACTCTTAGGGGTTGCCAAACGCTACTTGTAACTGGGTAGTTATAAAGATAACTTTCGGGTATGCTATGAAACATGCGGAGGGATGTGACTGGTCGGATATAGGATTTGCCTCTCCTAACATAACGGGAGAGATATCTCTGGGCCCCTCGAAGTGGTCGGATAAAGAAAGTGCATGGCCATGCCACTCGTGGTCGAAGAGTTTGACCATATAAGGTTATCCGACACTCGATCGAGAAAGTATTGAACAGTCCATGGATGACAAACCTCTCACCTGAAGTTCAAACCAGATATCGTGAGGCAAAGGGAGAATACACGAGTAGGTCACTTAGTTTGATCAATGACAGACTGGTCATATGGAGATACGAGTTGGTTATAGACTAGTCGAATGTAATCACAAAGTGGTCGAAAACTAGTCGTAAGGAGTTACGAACTGGTCGAGACTAAAATGAACTAGTCGTACACAGTTACAAACTGGTCGTATGGAGATACGAGCTAGTCATAGACTGGTCGTACTTAAGTACTAATTGGTCGTAAGGAGCTACGAACTGATCGTACCTAAATATAGACTGGTCATGACTAGATACATTCTGGTCGTAAGTGATGAGGACCTGGTCGTAGATCTTATTGCATTAAGGTTCGTCCGATATAATTTGTGTGTATTCGGGAATCGTTATGTTCTGCTAGGAACCGATAACGACTCTAGTCGGAAAAGGTTTTCGAGTTACAACCAACTATGCATAAAACTAATAGGTCACACACTTAACGGGTTGGAACAAAACGTGTTCGGATAGGATCCATCATGGACACTATATAAGGAGATGCTTTAGGCTATTGGGGATAAGCGAGACACGTGAGTTATTCCACCGAAACCCTAGCCGCCATCTTCCTGAGAGAGCCCCACCGTGCGACTTGGTGCTAGCACACCGGCGTCCGATTGTTCCTTTCCTGGACGTGTGGATACCGTAGAGGCGCTATTGCAGTTGCTGTTGCGCTTGAGGATGATCCGCGATCTTCACAAGGAATATTGGAGGTTGCTGGAGGAGACGATCAACTACAACCACTTCACCGATGCACTCTTCGTTGGATCAGGCTGCTCCAACATTTCTTCCACTGCATTGCGTGTCTGGTGGTAACGATCTGTGATCATCTACTTGCTTGGCTTCCTAGTTTACGTGGTAGAAATTTTGATTTGTTGCTCCCGTAGCCTATCTGTATCCCTTCAGGACTATGTTACGGTCATGCGCCAAGCTGGCAACACCCGTAAGGCAACAATAGCAATAATTAGTTTGAGTAAATTAGAATAGTTTGAGTAGTCATTTGTTGGACCGAATAAGCGACTAGAATGGGGTGAATAAGAGCATCTATCTTTTTCACCACCCGCAGTATTCAACTTCTTCATCACTCTAATAGCTATGAAAGGTTTGAAGATCAAAGGCATAAGATCATAGCGGAAGTCTTGTGTTTAAACCGAAAAACCCCGAGAGAAAAGCCTCTTCGGTCGGTTTGACCGCCGAGCTAGTCGGTCTGACCACCGATGTCGGTCTGATCGTGCCGGTCTAACCACAGGCTGTAGGAACAGCAGCCCGAAAGATCCTCAAATCGATCTAACTTTTGATTCTGAGATACAAATCCCTTAAGATTTCAGACAAAACTCATTAGGAAAGTCTAGAACCTATTCCAATCGACGATCAAGATGATCGAAGCCAAGGTTCCATGAATCTCTTGATTGATGACAAGAAAGCACAAAAACTAGGGATGTGTTATGGTCGTGCACCAAGCCGTCTAAATCAAGACGATCGAACTCTAGTTAGGGACTTGGGTGAACAACAGGTTTTACACATCTAAATCCACAGTTCAAGACTCGGCAATGTATGATCAACGCAATCAACATTTCAAGATGTTCAGGCTTCAGACCTAATGTAGTTTCTTAGTTCAAACTTGAACTAAATCAAGAAAAAAACCTCATCCTAACACCCCTTATGGATATTTTAGGTCAATAAGAGTTCTTGGCACTATTTGGTGTGACAATAACAAATCTAGCCCCGCCAAAAATCAAAGTAAAAAATAGCACCATGGACTCGCCAAGAGGCGACACGTGTGCTCATCCACATGTCAGGCGCACAGACACGCTCGTCGAACTGAGCCCCTCGTCCGTGCACTCACCGCACTAAGCCCGAGGTGAATAGTGTTTTTGAGACTATTTGACACTATTTAAAACATTATTGGACACTATTTGCAAATACTATTTATAACACTATTTCTCCATTTTAAAAAAATAGTCGAGTGCATTTTTTCTTTGAATCTTTTTTCTTTTTTTTTTACCTCGCATTCGTAGCCGAGAGCATTTTTTCTTTGAATATTTTCTCGCGCCCCCTCGTTGCCCTCTGAGGCTTGGTGAGTCCATGGACGGTGGTGGCATGGTGCCCATGTTGCTAGGGTTAGGTTGTTGCCTACTTGCTTGCATCGGCAAACAGGGTCGTTTTGGCACATTCGCACACGAGTCGACTATAATACTCCAAAACTAGTTTGGAGAGAAGAAATAAATTAGAGAGGAGGACCAAACTAGAAAGGAAATCTAACAGAAGAATAGAGGGGGAAACCTGTAAAGTTTTGACAACCTGGGCCTGGCTTCCACCTGACATTTCAGCCAAAGGTGGAGGCGGCAAGGCCACTAGGGAGCCAAAACCCTAGGCGCCACCCCTCTTCCCATGCTTGGCCGCCATTTCCCCCCTTCCTCTCCTTTGGCCTCCACCCCCATCACCTCTTGCGCCTCCCACCATCCTTGTCCAGCACCTCCAGCAACATCTCCCTCCCATGGTGAAGCTCCTTGATGCCGGCCAATTGGAAGAAGAAGACCTCCAAAGTGGTGGCCGACCAAGAAGAAGCAAGAAGAAGGAAGAAGTGAGAAGGGAAAAGAGAGGGATCGCAAGTTGGTATCAGAGCGGGCGGTAGGTCCGTGGTGATTGGATTTATAACCTAGGCAACTTAAATTGCTAAAATTTTGTAATGGTTAATGAACTTATAAACCTGACACACTGGTGCACAGTAGGATGGGATGGGTCAAGCATTGCATTTACGCATTTGTTGAGTTGTATTAATGATTCCTGTTTTGAGATGATCTGTTATATCTATAGTATAATACTATGGTTATTATGTGTGGGGGTAACCCATGTTGAGAGGTGGAGGTAGTGGTTGTGGTCCTGGGCTATACCAGGTTACACCACCGTTCGTTGTATAGGAATAGCGAAGTATCCACATGAGAGATCGTAGTACAGGCGTTGGTAGCGAGTATACTTAAAAGAGTTGTTCTCTTCCCTGAATTTGAATTTGGTCAACTCTTATCCAGTTGAGATTGATGAGTTTCTCTTGGGTTATTTATTCTTGTGGTTGATGGGTTGCTTTGAGAAAAAAAAATATTGGTGTGTTTTCTTTGACTTAATTTGTCCTGTAAAGTAATCATTATTTTCCCAACTGATGAGTTATTCTTGCGGCTGGTGAACCGAGTTGATTGTCAAGTTTGACCTTTATTTTGGAGTTTTGTCCTTCTCATTGGGAAAGCATGACCCATTTATCCGGTTGATGTTCTTGAATGATGAAAGTCTCCTTTTGCAAGTCCTGTAGTACGTGGAAGTTTTGATTCAATATATTTCTTTTGGGGTATCTTGAGTGTTGAAGTTGAAAAGTTCTTTTATAAAAGAAAATGCTAAACCCTTTAGCGATGTCATCTCGTGGTTAAGTGGGAGGTTATAATCAGAGAAGTTAGTGAATATGATATGAGTTATCAAGTTGGGTCTGTAGTGTGTTGTATAATCGATCCTAACTAAGATCCCTGGAAGGAAAGTTGATTAATTTGATGGTGTCATGTAGTAGTTCTTGTTGAACTGTGATTAGGTGTACGGCTATACCTAATTGGAATCAATAGAGTTATTAACCACTGTGGAACATTAACGGAGTGGTTGATCCTCGAGTTGTTTAGTTTGCTAAACTAGTTAGATTATTTGATCTTAATGGATTAATCTAATTGTGCGGAAGAGAAATATAAGATGTGTTCGACTGTCGTCTTGGTAGATATTAATATAGAAATCTTCTTTAATTGGCTATTTGATGATCTTATTTATGCTCGTGGGAGTACAAATAGATACAGGACCATCAATTCGTCCATGATTGAATAATCATCAAAAGTTTATGATAACCTCTAGATTGGAGTTAGTGTGTACTAAATAAGTATGAGCATTCCGAATATGCTGTGTTTCTGTTGGAAAAGTTTATGATGGGATTTAATAGGTGACATGTGTTTGCTTGATGGTGAGATTGTCAGATAATAGTATGTCTTTGATGAAAGGGTTTTGGTGTAACCTTGTAAATTGTGTAGTAGGTTCCTTGAAAAAAAAACGGTGGTTGTTATAGTGAGGGTGTAAGAATTTGGTGTACCCTCATTTGAAGAAGAGAGGATAAAGTGAAATGTAACAGTTTGGTCAGTTTTTGGGGACTTTATAAAGGAAGAGTTGATGATAACGAACCTTGCTAAGAGTGGAATATTCTTGATGTTAGTAATAAGGTCTACAAGAGATTGTGACGTGTTGGAGTGGTGATGATTCTTCTGGAGAGAAAGTAAGTTGATTGTTTTAATAACGGTTAAATGAAATATTTGGAGTTTTGTATTCGTGATCTTTTGGGGACTCATGATTTTTGCAGTAGATAAAATTAGTTGAGCAATGTGACATATGGAAAGGTTCCGTTTGGTTCCGAAGTGATGAATGTGTTTTGGTATTAAAGACATCTCTTGTTTGGTTTGGCAAGTAATGTTATAATCAAAGAGATTACTTTCGTTGTGTTAACGGAAAATGTTTACCATAAGTATTTGAGGTTGGAGCTAAAAAAATGTAATCCATAACTTTCTTGTGGTCTCGGTGAAGAGTTTCTTGGGTTTGCATAGCAATGTTTTATTATGATTTATGGTGGTGGAAAATTTCTTCTTGTGGGATTTGTGCCCTCGACAGTGGGCTCGTATCTTGTTTTCTGAGATCCTACTATTTGATTGTCTCTCTTGGTCTCGTGCTCACTTCGAGGAGCCACGATTTCTTGTCTGTTGAACCTTCTATCTGTTTATTTCTTCCTTTTGAGTAAAGCATTAACCAAGTTGTGTTGCCAAGTGTTATAAAGAGTAATATGGTGATTGGTTGGAGGTGGTCAAGTATTTGGAACTGTTGAGATTTTTCAGGAACCAATCAATTTGAAGAGCAGTATAAAGTGAATTGGTTTCGATTTACAACACCCGGAGAGAATTCTATTTAAATGGAAAGTTGTCGATGAGATAAAAGTGATTAGTGTTACAACTAGTGGAACCTATTGCGAATTATGATCCAGTAACCTTTGTCCGTGTTGGAATATTGGGATTATCGAAATTATGGACTCTTGATAAACTTATCAGAGTATCGCAATTGGATACTTAGCATGTTTGTGCAGAAGAATTGTGGTGGTGAAGTTTAATGAAAGTAGCGGCGTGGAGGAATCTAAGTGTCATGCTAATTAATGGGATAGCAGAAATCGTTGAACTATTGTCAACTATGACTCACCCTTGCTTTTATTGTTGTTTTAGGTACCCGAACCAAGAACGTCATGCGTGGGGGGAAGTAGAATGCTAGTCACACACATGCCACCTGAACTAAATAAAGATGAATGATCTTCAGAACGTGATTGATTTTAATAAATGCAAAGATTATTATGTTTTGTCTCATGCAATGGATTAAATGTAATAATGATGTGTAGTGGAACTTCATATCTCTTTAGTTATGTTAAATACTTAGCATGTCTTCGATTATCTTTTGATGTCTTTGGATGAAAGTTTTAGTTAATATTTGGTTAATCTGTGTGTTGGAACCTTCGTGTAATTAAATTTACAAGGGAGGTTCTGCCGAAATTTATTAAGATTGTCTAGATTAGAATTATTAGAGTTTGTTTAGTAGCATTCCAGGCTCATGTCGGGTTGGGGTGTTACATCGACGACTATTGCTATGGTATGATATGATCTACATGCCAAGCATTTATCTCAGTTGGTTTTTGGACAAGCTTATCTATCAAGTGGTACAATATAGTATTAAAGAATGTCATCTGAATTAAACTGATAAATTAACAAAGAATGTCCTATTTGATCTTTGTACATGCGATAGTACCCTCCCAGGCTATGCTATGTTGTGATTTCATGTGAAAAATTATGGGATTTTTTTGGTACATTTGATAATACATTTTTGAAATAAAATTATGTGATGTCATGTAAAAAAATTATTTGAATGATTTCGTGACATCTTGTTCGATATGTGACAATGAAAATTTGATCTAAACAGTAGGGGTGAGCCACATGAAATAATTGTGAAATGAAAATTTTGGTACATGTGATGATACATTTTTGTAATGAAGTTCATGTGGAAAATTTGTGGAACGAAATTCCCTGATTTCATGTGAATTTGTTTTGAATTAAGTTTTGGTACATGTGACAATACATTTTTAGATTGAAATTCTGTGATTTCACGTGAAAAAATTTGTTTGAATAATTTCATGTGACAACATATTTTTCGTAGATGTGATAATACATAGAAAGTAAGGTATAAAAGCAAAGTGTGTGATTTCATGTGCCCTATTTGGAATGTGAGTTTTGGCGACGCAAACCCTTTTGAAATAAATATACCGCACGTGTTTAAATCTTTTCGAATAACTGAAAAATAATCACGCCCTTCTGTCGATATGGAGACACGGGTCCCCTATCGAGCTTCTCAGGAAAACAATATATGAGAAAACAATCTAGATGGAGACCTTTATTGCCATGGACACAATGAATGTATAAAAATACAATTAGAATGAGAATGTTGAGAATGAAATGATTGTACCCCTTCTTAGTTTTGACTTTGACCAAAATTTTTGACCTACTCAAGAATCCTCATCAACTAGTGTCCAAGGCTTAAGAAAATAAGAAATATTTACTTATGGCTTCCTTGACTCGAAACGTGCATTAAGAAGATTTTTTGATGTACAATCATGCTAGACATTTAATGAGAATGTGGGGAGAGGAAAATGTTCATGTTTTCTAGGAAACCATATCAGAATGTTGTGGTAATTGGGTGAATGGTTTGTGGTAAAGAAAATAAAATACTTCTTTTTTTTTACCTTCATCTTTACCATATTCTCATCGCAGTCTCCGTAAAGAAGATAAAAAACGTATCAAAATGTTGCCGTGGAGTTAGAGTACGATTTCCTCTATGTCCTAGTCAACTTCGGGTATCAATACTAATCATACTACTATTACTATCTAGGGCTTTTAGTTTTGTCTGATCTGATGACTCGATTAGTGGGCTCGTTTGATGTGTTTGCCTAGGTCCAAGTGCAACAAGGGCTACATGTTCATCAACATAACAACGGCGACGACGGCAGGTCGGCTCCACGCCTTCCTCTAGGCCTACCGCCAAACTCAAGTATGATTGCATGTGCCCTATTTGTCGACGTGAGCAAGTAGGTGGCAACCTAACCCTGGCAGCATGGGCACCATCGTCCATCGACTCACTAAGCCACCGAGAGCAGCGAGGGGTGGCGATAGCGACGGTTGACACCCAAATTTGAAGCTGCAAGCATGAAGTAAAAATAAGAAGAAAAAATTCAAAGAAAAAATGCTCCCGGTTGAATTTTTTAAATGAAGAAATAGTATTGTAAGTAGTGTCAAATAGTGTTGCAAATAATATCAAATAGTGTCAAAAATACTGTTCACCCATGACTCAGTGCACTGAGCGTACAAACGACGGGGCTTAGTGCCCTCAGCACATGGACAAGCGCGTTCGTACACTTGGCACATGGACGAGGCGCGTCCATGCGCCAGGCGTGAGAACGAGCAAACATGTCGCCTCCCGACGAGTCCGTCGTTCTATTTTTGGCTTTGATTTCTGGAGGGGCCTAGATTTGCTATTGCCACGCCAAATAGTACAAAAAGCCAAAAACTCGATCGGTAGTACCTGCTAGCATGTTCAATATCTTTATTTAATGGAGGTGTACGTGTAAAAACATCACTCGGTACTTCTTGAAAGGAGGGACTATGTTACGATCGTGCGCCAAGCTGGCAACACCCGCAAGGCAATAATAGCAATAATTAGTTTGAGTAAATTTGAATATTTGAGTAGTCATTTGTTGTCGGGACCCAAATATGCAAATCTTGACCCTCTGTGTATACTGCATTAGTTTAGGATCACGCTAGTGCACACAGTGACAACATCGATGAAATATCATTCCATATGCAAATATAACTAAGAAATAGACAAATAACAATGATTATCAGAGTAACAGCCTTAAAGTCAAAGCTTACAATTGATGCCTCAGCAGGCGAATAGCTCAATTAAGTTGCAGCGGAAGATAACAGAATAACTTCAGTGAAGCTCATCCATGTGCCCACAGGCAATCGACTGGGGTAGCACAATCTAGTTCTCCACGATCCTTGAAGTAGACCTTGTTGACTGGCGATGGACTATTGTAGCTTTATCAACTAAACAACATTGTTTATAGAAAAAAAATGAGTACATAGAGTACTCTACAAGTTGCACCACAAAATACAGTTATAGATGATAGTTTATTCCAAAGGATATGGCATCTATGGTTCTTTTTATTAAAAGCAACAGTTGTAGTTGAATATAAATAATAGATTGAAAGCGTAATTTAAAACAAAAAAACCATAATAGTTTAACAATTATTTTCACAAGGAACACAAAGCCTAATCAATTTATTTTACATAGCTATATGAGTTTAATCACACAGTTGCCCCTTTCCAATTATTTTATGAAAATCTACCCCTCGTGTGAAATCCCCGAGCATGTCCATGACCGTGGACGCGACTATTCGAATAGATTGATTAACACTCTGCAGAGGTTGTACACTTTACCCACAAGATGCAATCAAACTGGATCAGAGCTTATCACAACAAAACCTTTCCGAAACATCATATCAATAATTGGCCCTCCCGATGTGTTTTACCATTGTACCAACCCTGACACAGCATTTTGGTATGACACACACTGTTAGACCTGGAAGCGGTGAACCGTCTATCGATGTGACTTTTAGAGTAGTTCACACCTCCACCCATCACTGAGCACCTAACCTACTACCTAAGTAATCAATATCGAGATTCCGTAACTTACTAAGTTAGGCCTGTCCTATACCAGGCATGTGGCTGTATAGTTGTTGCTCAGTTCATGGCGCACAAATTTAAGTCCTTAATTGATCAAGGCGAGACTGCCAAATTCTAACTAAGTAACTATTTTTCCATTTCCTAATCACTAAGCTCCAACATATCACACAGTACCATCCACTCGCCCTAGTCTAAATTTTTTCCTACCTTGTTCATTAAGTGCAACACATGCCATCAATAAGTAACAACATACTACACACAGTTTTACGTAAGTTCCATAATAACTTAGTCAAATTTATATTTGTAACTCAAATGATATCAATGACTCGTTGCATGACTAAGCAGACTATTTATATCTAACCAACCCACGTTAGTGCTTTGATCAACTAATAATTAACCAAGTTAGGGTGACAAAAGATCATGGTAATACAATCGACAAGGTGGATATAATCAAATGGGTGATTAGCTAATCCCACAACATTTAAATAAATACATGAAGTAAAATGAAATAATTTGAATCAAGGTAATTTTGGAAAACTGAGTTTAACATGGTCAAAGGTAAAACTTGCCTTGCTATAACAATGATATTTTTATTTTATCTTAATCTTCTACTTCCTTGACCTTCAACTCCTTCGGACAATTTCGGGACTTCAACGTTTAACGAGACAAAAAGCGCGAAATAAACAAATTTCAAAAATACAAATAAAATAAACTCTAAATTGAAATTGAATTATACTGGAAGGTAGACATTGAATTTATATGATTTTAGAAACTTGAATGGGTTCAATCGGAGTTCGAACGAGAAAGAACGAGCTCTTGGAAGTTTGATCGGAAAGGAAATGTTGAAAAAGAAAAAGGAAGAGAGAAACTGATAGGTGGGGTCAACAGAATATTCTTAGAATATTCTATTTTAGAAATATTGGAAAATGATTGAGTGTATGATATGTGGGACCTATTGATATTTATGGATTTTGAAGAATCACAATAATTCTAGAAAATAAGATTAGGGGTTGACATGTGAGCTACTAGTCTATGGACGAGGTCCACGAAGAGATGCTAGTCCACGGTGGACCAATCTCATGGAGGAGAGTTGACCAGGATTTGATTGATAGGTGGGGTCCGCATGGAGGTGAGAGAGAGTTGGATATATGGCTTGGATTGGTTGGATGACAAGAGGGGCTCGATCGTCATAGAGACAAAAGAGAGAGAGGATGCTTGGCCCACACATCAGAGAGAGAAGGAGAGAAAGCCAACATAGTAGAAGAACAAAGAACAAAGGAGCTTGCAGCTAGTTTCGACGCACGACAGCGGTGGCGGTCGGCGGCGAGGCGGCTTCGGCCAACGAGCAAAATGGAACAATGACGACGAGGCGAAGGTGATGACATGAGTACGGTGGCGAGGAACGGCGGCAATCACCGACGGGGAGGGAAAAAGTGGCAATGACAGCGGCTTGAATGGCGATGTCCTAGGAAAAGGGAGGGGAGCATGGCGTAGAACGCGACAACATGAACCCAATGGTGGTTGAGTTGAAGGCAGGAGCTCAACGGTGGTGGTGCAATCATCCGGCGAAGGAAGGCGGCCATAGAGGAGAGAGAAAGGAAAGAACTCGACATATGGTGGATGAAACTTGAAATTTAGTGATGGAAAAGATAGATCGAGTCAAGGGACACGTGATGACGTGAACGGATTTGGGAGGAACTCACCAGAGAAGTAGGGAACACGAAGAAACATTTTCAGTGTCGTGGACTAACAAGGTCGACAATGACTCGGTGATCTTCGGGCGATGGCGACGGAAGCTCGATGTAGAACATGTCAAGGAGATCTCGATGGTGCAGATGGCTCAGCCGGAGGACGTCAGATGGTGGTGGAACGTGGCGGAGAAGACCTTCGGTGGCGCATGTCTTCTTTGCGAATTGCAGCGTAACGAAGTCGATTCCGGCGAAACCAACTCGGAGGTTTGGAAAAGGACATCGAGGCGATCGTTTTGACACAGTAGCTCTGCTTTATATGCACTGGAGAGGGCAAGTTGGAGTCGGGTATGGTGGCAGCTTCGTACGGGAGCTAGACACACGCACTCGGGAGGAGTCTAGGTTGAAGACAATGCCTACGTAGCGGCGGGCCCACTTGGCAGGGGGAGGAAGAAGGGAAAGGAGAAAGGGAAAGGGAGTTGGCTTTGGCTGGCTTGAGTGACGGGTTGGGCCGAAAAGAAAATGAAACAGGTCGGTAAAAAAAGAATAGTCCAGGAAGATTTTCTGGATTTGAATTGATTTCGGAATTAAGAAAAAGGCTGAAATTCAAAAGAGGCAAAATAAATAGGAAACACTAAAAAAAACCAGGAAAATACAGGAAAATTCCTTGGAGCACAAGGAAGCCAAATAACTCTGGTTTTGATTTAATTGAAGTTTATATTAATTATATTAAATTGTTTTAATTTTAGAAAGTCCCATTTAAGCTTTATTAATTCAAATAAAATGGGTAAAATTTTCTACGGACCTAATCTACACAAAAGATTTTTGAAAACCCAAATTTTGGGATGTTACATTTGTTGGACCAAATAAGCGACTAGAATGGGGTGAATAGGAGCATCTATCTTTTTCACCACCTATGTTATTCAACTTCTTTATCACTCTAATAGTTATGAAAGTTTTGAAGATCAAAGACACAAGATCACAACGGAAGTCTTGTATTGAAACTGAAAACCCCTAGCGAAAAGCCTCTCTGGCCGGTTTGACCGCTGAGTTAGCCGGTCTGATCACCAACGTTGGTCTGACCGGTGGACAGTCTGACCGTCGGCTACAAGAACAACATCCTGAAATATCCTTAAATCGACCTAACTTTTGATTCTGAGATCCAAATCTCTTGAGATTTCAGATAAAACTCATCAAGAAGGCCAGGAACCTATTCCAATCGACGATCAAGATGATCGAAGCCAAGGTTCCATGAATTTCTAGATTGATGACAAGAAAACACAAAAACTAGGGATGTGTTAGGGTCATGTGCCAAGCCGTGTAAATAAAGACGATCAAAGTATAGTTAGGGACTTGGGTGAACAACATGTTTTGCACATCTAAATCCATAGCAAAGTAATTAACATTTTCAGGATGTTCAAGCTTCAGACCTAATATACAGTTTCCTAGTTCAAACTTGAACTAAATCAAGAAAAAAAACCTCATCCAAACACCCATATGGATATTTTAGGTCAATAGGAGTTTTTGGCACTGTTTGGCATGGCAATAACAAAACTAGTCCTCTATGAAAATCAAAGTAAAAAATGGCACCGCGGACTCACCAAGAGGCAACACGTGTGCTCATCCGTGCGCCCGGTGCACAGGCACACTTGTCCGTGAGCTCAAGGAACTAAGCCCCTCGTCCATGCACTTATCACACTAAGCCCGAGGTGAACACTATTTGATACTATTTAAAACATTATTCAACATTATTTGCAACTTTATTTGACGCTATTTGCAAAATACTATTTACAACACTATTTAACATTATTTCTCTTTAAAAATTCAGCTGAGAGATTTTTTCTTGTTTTTTACCTCGCACTCGCACCTTAAAACTTGGGTGTCAACTGTCGCCATCGCCATCCTCTCGCTGCCCTTAGTAGCTTGGTGAGTCGATAGAGGATTGTGGCCTAGTGCCCATGCTGCTAGGGTTAGGTTGCCGCCTACTTGCTCGCGTCGGCAAACAGGGCCACTCTCACACACGAGTCGAAGGCTATGGTTACGATATTATATGATCTGCATGGCAAGCGTTTCTCTCAGTTGGTTCATGGACAAGCTTATCTAACCTGTGATACAATACAATATTAAAAATTATCATCCGCACTAAACCGACAAATTAATAAAGAATGTCCTATTTGATTGGGGTACATGTGGTCATACCCTCCTAGGTTGTGCTGCGTCATGATGTCATGTGAAAAAAATTATGGAATTTTTTTCGTATATGTGATAATACATTTTTAGAATCAGATTGCGTGATTTTATGTGAAAAAACTTATGGTTGGTCTAACCGCCGGTTGCAAGAACAGCAGCTCGAAAGATCCTCAAATCGACCTAACTTTTGATTCAGAGATCCAAACCGCCTGAGATTTCAGACAAATCTCATCAAGAAGTCCAGAAACCTATTCTAATCGATGATCAAGATGATTGAAGCCAAGGTTCCACGAATTTCTTGATTGAATGCAAGAAAGCACAAAACCCAGGGAAAACCAAAACTTGAGCCAAAAGTTTACTCGTGGGTGGAAGATGGTCAAGATAACCTTAGCTAAAATCCCACAAGTCCTAGCAAGTTAGATCATAGCAAAAGACCCAGCCAAAACCTTTGGAACACAAAAACCCTAAAATAATTCAAGAGAGAACAAGAACAAGATAAAACTCATCTTGAGGCAAACTTGATTGGATTGATTAGAGGGATTGTAGGTTTACAGCCACTCCACCATAGAGGACAAAAACTCACACTTGAGCACCTAATTTCTCAATCCATCTCTCTCAATCCTTGGCCATCTCTATTTCCTCCACTTTCATCAAATCATAAATTACGGTTTCCAAGGCTTGAATGGATGGATATGCAACTCTTGCACCATCCCCTTATATAGTGGTGGCTAGTTCTAGAGGGAAAACCCTAACGAGCACCCGTTAAGCCCACACACAAATGGGTTTGCACCCATGCATGCTTTCCAAAGTGGATGACGAACCGAGTCTCCCGAATCTATCTCTTCATGATCTTCATCTTCTCTTGACCTAAACCGCATCTGCTTGCGCTGCGGTTTCTCCAAGGTCACCAACCCGATATTTTGGCGAAGATACCAAAATACCCCTTCTCGATCCTTCTCCAAGGCGAAACAATCCCATACTTCACGCGTAGGCTCATCAATGGATCTCTTCATGTTGGCAAGTCTCTCCTATCCGGCTCCCACCGAAACTACCATGGAACTACTAGAATAGTTTCCTTTAAATTAGAGATTGTTTCCTTTAAGTTAGAGATTAGTTTCTTAGGCATCAAGTCAAGTCATCCCTATATAAGGGACAATGTTGTATCTTCTTGAGGCAAACAATGAGAAATCGAGAGTTAAACTAATCCTCAGGGCCTCTCTACCATGTGAGGGAAGAGCCCTGCCTGTGGTTAGAAGAGGGTAAGTGCCCTAAGCCTGGTCTTCAGACCCATACACCAACAGCTACCACAACGTTTGATATCAGTTTTGCCACCACAATCGCGTCATCTACACCCACGCATCAAGCCTCCACTGTCGGATTTCCTCCCACTGCCCCAACCTTCCCCACCGCCTTCGCCTCCACTTTTACCATCCCCATCAGATTCATCTCCGTCCCCCCAACTACGTCCACTTCCGAGTGTTCTCTCTTCACCGTATCGCCGTCACCCGCCTCCATCGGGCCTCCTCCCTCTGCCATCACCACCGTCCCCGCCATATCTTCGGCCACCGCAACTAGAGTTGCTCCTACCATAGAAGAGGAAGATGCTGCCACAACCAACAACACCACCAGATTTGTTTCCACCACCCAAATAGTAGATTCTCTTGTTGCACCGCACCAAAACTCGAAGCAAGCCACCTCTACCAGTTTTGGCTCCACCACCCCTACCATCGTCATGGCCTCCGTCATGAGATCCGCGGCCACCATCACCATCCAGCCCACGCACCACCGGCCACCGTCGTTGAAATTCATACCGTCAAATTTTTTATTGTGTGTGATTAGACCTGTTCAAACCTCGGCCCAACCTGGGCTTCGGGTCTGGCCTGGAAAAACCTAGCCTTGAATGGGTTGTCCTGAGCCTGGCCTGACCCAAAAAATGAGTTTTCAATAATAATAATAATAATATTTTAATTCTTTTTTGGAACCAAAAGTAATATTTAATTCATTTCAAGAATAAAAAATAGTTATTATTATTTTTATTGCCATTGTCTGCCTTTTCAGGCTTCGAGCCGGGCCTTCGGGCCGAAAATCAAGGCCCGAGCTCCACCGCGGCACCGCCAGTCCTCCATTATGATTCTCTGAAGGTCGCCGGTTCCCCACAGCCGTGTTCCCCACAGCTGCCTGTTCCCCACTCTGAATGTTAGCAAATGGCTTTTGTCCTCCACTCTGATTCAAACCTATTTATAATTTGCTTTTACTTTTTTTATCATGCCCTGCTAGTGTAAGTAAAATCCAGTTTCTTGACTTCTTGGGAGCCCATTATCTAGAAACTAGCAGCCACTTCTATGTTCTTTCTACCAGTTTCTTGAGCGTCCATTATCAAGTATTCAAGTCTACATATTTTTGCAGGTACCCCCCCGCTGCCCATTCCTCACTGGGATATTAATTTTTACAATGGCGCCATCAACCAAACTATCGTGCAATAATGTATGTTGTTTACTTGTTTGCTTGGTGTCTTCCACTCTTGCTCGATTTGTTTTTTCAATCACCTTACAGATAGTGTTCTTGCAGGATTTTGTAGATGACAGAACTCGATGAAAACCATGGAAATCAAGATGCTGAGAGGTTTGAGACTGCAGAAAAGGGGAAGAAGCAGTAGGACAAGGAGGACAATGAGAAGGAGAAGGAGCAGCAGGACAAGCAGGAGAAGGATGTTAAGAAAAGAAAAGCAATGACACAAAGATCAGATGTCTAGGAAAGTTTCACAAATATCAAAATTGGAGATGCAGTCAAGAAGGCCAAATGCAAATATTGCAGTCGTGAGCTTCGTCGTGATCTAAGAATTAATGGTACATCCTCCTTGAACTCACTTGAAAGTCTACAAACGCAATCCTAATAGGAACATAGGCACTAATCAAGGTACTTTGCAAGTACACCTAAATCAGGGGGATAGTAGTCATTGTACAATTTCCACTTGGAAGTTTGACTCTAAAGATCTTAGAAATAATTTTGCTGAAATGATAATTGAAGATGAGTTTCCTTTTGCTTTTGCTGAACATGGAGGTTTTAGAAAGTTTATGGCCAAAACTTGCCCACATATTTTTATGCCCTCTAGAAGAACAACCACTAGCGACTTTGTTCGGGTTTTCAATGATGAGAAAGAGAAGCTCAAACAGTTTTTCAAGGACTCTTGTGAAAGAGTTTGCCTCACAATTGGCACATGAACTTCAAACACACAACAAAACTATATGTGTGTAACATCACATTTTATTGATAATGATGGGAAGCTACACAAGAATATCATTGGGTTTTTTTCTTGGTAAAGGGCCATAAGGGGGATGACATTGGGAAAGCCTTAGAGAAATGCTTGATGGAATGGGGTATAGATAAAGTTTTCACAATAACTGTTGATAATGCTATCTCTAATGATGGTGCTCTAAATTACATGAGGAAAGTCTTGAATAATTCAAAATCTAGCATTGATAAAGGTCAGTATCTTCACATGAGATGTGCTGCTCATATTATTAACTTAATAGCTTCTTATAGCCTAAAAAAGTTGATGTTTCGGTTGCTTGTTTCCGTGCTGCTGTTAAGTTTATCAAGAATTCCACATCTAGATTGGTAAAATTTAAGAAATATGTTGAATTAGCAAAGATGGACAACAAAGCATTCTTATCACTAGATATTTGCACCAGATGAAACTCTACATATCTTATGTTGAATGATGCAATAACTTATGAAAAAGCATTTGAAAGGTTTGATGAAGACCCATACTATGCAATTGAATTAGGTGGTGAGAGAGTTATTGAAAGTGCAGATTGGGAAAATGCAAAGCAGATGATCGAGTTTCTTGGACACTTCTATGATCTCACTCTCCATGTTTCTACCACACTACATGTAACATCTAATATTTTATTTCATGAAATTGGTGATGTTTTGCTTTTGCTGTGAAAATGGTGTCATAGCAATGAGCCTATGCTTAAGGAAATGGGTAATAGAATGCTACATGTATCAGCCCAAAATTCTTAAGTTGGATTAGTTACGCATCTACTGTGCATTTATGAAATTTTGGACCTTTTTAAAACTTTTTGTTGCTAAGCAAATAGGTTACAACCTGGTTTTTCAAAACCTGGAAATGAAAATTTTCAAACAAAATAAAAGTTTGTCAAGATTTTGAAACTTAGTTCGGAGTGGGGTTAAACCCTATGTCGAAAGTCTTTTGACTTTGAAGAATAGCAATTAACCTTAGAAATCCTATACTCCTTCTCCAATTCAAACTTGAAAATATACGTTCTCAAGCTCGTAATTACAAACTAAATTTCTATTTTGAAAATACAGTGGGACTCAAATATGAGAATACTTTAATTGGATTTCATTTGCTCTGTTATGGTTGTTTGAATTTCTCTGGAGTTTTGGAGAATATTGGTTTTCATTTGATTTGCATGTTTGAATTTAAAATACAAACAAAACATGTGAACAGTGCCTGGAAATACTTTTCACAGGTTCTGTAACACCTTATAAACTCACCTTCAAAAGTTCACAAATTCTAGAAATAATTTGCTATTTTAAAACAGTTAGTCAAAGTAGAAATTTGAAAGTCAAACATCAAGAGCATGCACTTAAAATAATTTTTGGGAAGAATTTACTTCAATTAAAACTCTGGAAATAATTTATTTAAATCTTATAATAATTATCATGAATAAATATAATTTTTCCCAAATTTTTTGGAGCTAAATTCAATCCACAGAAAATTCAAACTTTCTTCAATAACCTTTTGTAGATTTGAATTTAAAATAAGAAATTAAATCATGAACAATGAAGTTTAAAATTATTTGGTCACTAGGTAACCCTAGGAATCTCCCTAAAAAATTCCAAGATTTTTGAAATTTATTTGCTATATTTTGAAGCTCGGTCAAAGTAGGAGTTTGAATTAAAAACCCAGTCAAAACCTCCTTTCACTGTTCATCGGGTTCGAACCCAACCCCGACTCGAGCCACTTGTTTGGGTCGGACCGCCTAGCCGCACCGCACCAGCCTAGCGCATCGCGAGCCATCCATTTTGAAATCAACGGCCTGGATCGAGTGCCAATCGGACCACCCGAGTGCAGCCCTTCACGTGGACCGTCCGATTGAGGATTGACGGTCCAATCCAGCCCTTCCTCATGTGACGTTGGTAGCCGGGCCCACGGACGACGCCCCCGCCACCTCGCTTGCGCCCGCCCACGCTTCTTTCACCTCACCATCAACTCCCTGTTGCCCGAGCGCCAGCTCGCCATGGCCCCCGCCCGTCACTGCCTCGCCCCTGTTCCCTCGCCGTCCCCTTCGTGTCGCTTTTGTCCCTGCGACATGACCAGAGAGCATCGTCGCCCATACCATCGCTCCTGTTCTCGCCGCCTCCGCGCTGCCTTTGTAAACCACCGAGGAGCTCCCTCTATTTCTCTTCACCACCCAGTCATTTCCCCTACCTCCCTTCTTCAATTCCCCACTCACCGAGCTCCAAGCCCGAGCTCCAATTGCCGGCCACCAAGCTGCTGAGCCGCTCGTAGCTGTTCTGATGAACTTCGACCACCATCAGCCGTGTCCCGGCACGCCCTTCGCCTCGAGGAGAAAATCCCCTTGGTAAATTTGGAGAAACCGTCACCGGGAAGCCACGCGCTCGGTTTCTTCTTCAACAACAGCCGCAACCGCCAAATTCACCGCCACCTCTTCTCTGGCGAACCTCCCTCCGATTCCCCTCTCCATGAGTATCACTGGAACTCCCTCTACCTCCCCATATCACTCACTTGTGCCCTTTTTCTCTCCAGAGTCGCCGCCACGGATGACCTCCCCGTGCCACCGTCGGTTGCTGCCGCTGACCCAACTCCGGTCACCTCGTCTCCCTCCGACCACTGCATCGTGCTCCTGGAACCCCAGGTATGCCCATGTTCCCTCTATTTTTTCTTCAACTCCACCCGACGCCGTCGCCCTCCTTTCACCCCCACGGCCGGCCGCCGCTCGCCTTGCCCGCGCCGCCTCAGTGCCTCCCAAGCCCTAACACCGCCACCCCTAGCTTCAGTAGCCCTCAGGCAACCCATTTTGGCCATCGCCATAGCCTCCACGCCACTCCAATCGCCGGCGATTCGCCGCCCCAATTTTGGCCCGAGCTGTTCCTGTGCTGGTCTCCCTGTTGTCGGTTCTCTGTAAATGAGATTTCCCACTCTACTATACCAATGCTAATAGAATTTGTTAATACCTCTTAAATCACTTAAGAAGTGCTTAGCAAATGAATTAGGAAATTGGTAACCCTAGATGTTAAGCACTCTTGTTTGTATGAAGGTTCAGAAAAGAGGATTAGAAGAAAGTTCAGATTATCAGTTTAACCACCTTGCAAAATCTTATGTCTTTTGCTAGCAAAATGTTGTGTAGGTCAATTAGATCATTTTAGTGGGTTGCCAAACTGGAAGTTTGAAAATTACAGGAAGATCATTTATAGCCAGTCAATAGCACTTTAGCTCAGATTTGGTTTGCTGTTGTAGATGAATGAGCAGTAATCTGACGAATAACATAATTGTCAAGAGGCTAATACTTTGACCCATTCCAGTTAGAGCTCTCTTGAATATAATTGGCCAAATACTTTTCTCACATCAAGCAACTACATCTGAAAATCTTTAGGGTTGTGAACTTTGAGAACTCGAATGTAAGCGAGAAAGGATCAATAACTGCTGAAGGTTTTAAAATTTCAGACCTCTTATTGTTAGCAAAGTCCAGAACTTAAATAGATTTGGCAATACTTGGTAGTCTCTCTCAACCAACTGATCAGAAGAACAAATAGAAGTTCCTGACTTTAGTAGCAGTGAAGATCCACACAAACTTAGCCAAGTTATAAATTCTGTAAGCTTAAGTTAGTTTCGTCAAATAGGTCACTCATTTGTTAAGCAAATTTCAGAGTTGAATTTTGTAGGAAGGAGTTAGAAACGTTGTAGAGCTTCTGTCATGCAGGAACTTTGCTAGCTAAGGTTGACTAGTAGACTGTTAGTTAGCTTGTGACATTTCAATTAGCACCTTGCAAGTTGAAATCTAGGTTTTAGGATGATTCAAACAAGTCAAGTTTATGTTTAGCCTTAAAACCTGACAAACAAAACTACTGGAAAAGAATGCCAGGGCGATACATGAAGGTTGCTACCAAAATGTTAAAAACTTAATAAATTGAGTAATTAGTAAATTATGTAAGATGTTTAACCTAGATAATTAGAGATTAACTAAAGATAACTCTGTGTTTAACAATTGGCTTTATGGCAATAAGTGAGCAACAATAGACCTGTTGCCTTAGTCTTATTGTAACATCCCAAATTCTGTACTTGTGTTTCAAATGTAAGAAAATGAGTAGAAATTAAAACTTTTTCTTACGTCATGTATTTCCTGTGTGTACTAAACAATTATTGTACAAGAGTATGGAAATACAAAGTCACAAGTCTGTTGATCCAAATCTTGATCCTCCAAAAACAATCTTGTCCAATCTTGTGATCCTTCTCGGGAAATATTTTTCCTAAGTTCTTGGGATGGTTTGTGACCCCTCTGAAAAATTTCACAATTTTTAGAAATTGTTCGAATATTTTTAAGGGTCAGTCAAACTTGTTTGACATGCAGTCAAACCCTAGCCTAGCACATTGTGTGATTTTTGGAGGAAAAGGTACAATGCAAAACCTCTGGAAAGTTTACATAATGTCCATCTCAATGTCAGAGACTCTTTGTCAAAATTTCATAAAATTTGGAGCTAGTTCTATCTCTTAAGACCCCTTCAAAATCTCAATTCAAATTAAAACTCTAAACCTAGTCCGAGTCAAACTTAGACTCAAACCCAGGTCCGACCTTCAGGTCTTGGTCGCACCGAGCCACTTAAGCCATGTTGGGCGTAGGTGGTCTGGGCCGTTGGATTTCAAATCCAACGATCAAGGACCTCCTCGGGTCTTTGTAAAAGACCTCCCACCCGCACGACCTCCTCAGGTTCTATTTGCAAAGACGACCCTCGAGGACCTCCCCTAGGACCTCCTTTGCACCTTTTTCAAAGACCACCCTAGGGTGACCTCCTCAGCCCTCCACGACCACCCCTAGCACTTGGGTGATCGTGGGCCGTCCATCTTGAGATCTGTGGCTCAGACCTCCCCTAAGTGTTAGAACCTCTAATACTTAGCTCAAAATCTGAGCCCTTGGATTTCAATCCAACAGCTCACAACCTCCCTGGTGGAGCTCAGCGCTGATTTAGCCGTTGAGTTCATTTGACCAGTTTTTCCCTATTTCTCTCACTGTCGGGTGGGCCTGGGCATTATCAATTTTTGTGCATGGCAGTAGAGAGCAGTGCCTTGTCAACTCTAGGGCTGACAAACGGCTATGTGCTGCTAACATTAAATGTCTGGCAGCCCCTTTTTGCTCAAAAGTCTCTCTGACAACCTACTCCCATCATGTCGAGTGTCCTAGCTTGTTGAAATTGTGGACACTGCCTTGTTCTTCCTCTCCGGCTATATATTGAGCCCGAGCTTCTCCCTTAAGCTTCTTTGGATCCATTCTTGCACCTCTAACTTCTTTCTCTGCTCTTGTGCTCAAGACACCCGAAAGCTCTTTGCCTCCATTGCTGAACTTTGGAGCTCTCCGGCGACCTCCGAGCTCCAGTGGTTCAATATTGCAGTTGTTGGCTGTCATTTGTTCTCTTGGTCACCTCCAAATCTCCCTAATTGGTTTTGTTTAAACCTTCACAGAGGTTGACAATTTGGGGAGCCTGTTTTCGGGGCCGAGTTGGTCGTCTTCCTCATCTCGTGAGCACCAGCATCCTTTGGAGCTCTGCGACCACTCCCGATCCTCCTTCGTTCCTGGTGAGTACCTTAGTATTGGAAACCCAGTCGTTTTGAACCTCGTTAGCTTTTCATTTTGGCCGTATTTTGCCTCCTTCGGTCATCTCCGGCTAGCCGCCGGTAGGATGCGCCCTAGCCCTAGTTTTCGGTACCTGTAGGATCTCCTTACTATTTGGAACCTAGCCGTGCTTTTGGTTTTCACCGGCGAAGTCCCCGTCGCCGCGGTGAGCTAAAAACCGAGCTCATGGTTTTGTCGTGCGTTGCTCGGACAAAGCATCGTAGCCTAATGATTAGCATTTAAGTTGTCCGAGAGCCCAATCATTAGTGTTAAATGTTGTTCTTGTCGGCAAGCCGTAGGTGTAGTTAAGTCCCCGACCTCCTTGTTTCAATCGTGGCCGTTTAGGACCACCCCGACCCAGATCTCGACCGTTAGATCTCCTAGTATAAGTCTCTAGCTGTCAGGACCTCCCCGCTGAAATCCTGGCCGTTAAAGACCTCCGTAGGTTAAATCCTAGCCGTTAGGATCACCCTCCGCCTTGGGGTCCTCTTTGCAAAAGACCTCCTTGAGGTCCTTTGTGCAAAAAGACCTCCCTTGGTCGTGTTATTAAAACCACCCTCTCGGACCTCCTTGGGGTCCTCTTTGCAAAAAGACCTCCCTTAGTCGTTTTCTAAAAACTACCCCTGAGCCACCCCACCGAGGTCCTCTTTGCAAAAGACCACCCCTGGTCTTTTGTAAAGAGAACCTTCAAAACTACCTTTGGGGTCCTCTTTGCAAAAAAGACCACCTCTGGTCCTTTGTGAAGAAGACCGCAAGATCCCCGCCTAGATCTGGACCGTAGAGGACCTCCCCACGGAGATCTGAACCGTCCAGACCTCTCTCTGTTAAACACCTGTCGCGTAGGACCTCCCCGCCTCGATCTAGACCGTTAGGACCTCCTCGGTGCGATCCTAGCCGTCCAGACCTCCCTCGTTCGCATCTTAGCCGTTCAGGACCTCCCCCTGGAGATCGTGACCGTCTAGGACCTCCCTGTCAGCTCTGGACCGTTAGATTTAGATCTAACGGGCTAGACCTCCTCAGTCTATTTACAACTCTATCGCTTAGTTTCTCTCTTGGTCGTTCATCTCTAGATCTACGGCTCAGATCGGGAGAACATTCGGGCCCCTCCGGATGCGATCTTGATCTAGGCCGTCCATCTCAAGATCCAAGGCCCAGACTCGTTGAGGCGTTCGGGTGGCCCGAACGTCCCATCTCACGAGGGCCATTGGATCTAGATCCGTCGGTGGAGTCGTTGGCAGTTAAGACCTCCTCAGTAGATCTTAGCCGTCAAAGACCTCCCTCCTTCAGATCTCACCGTCGAGACCTCCTCTCTTAGACCTCCACCTTAAGGACCTCCTGTTGGATCTGGGCCATCAAGTCTGGATCTAACGGCTAAGACCTCCCCTAGGCGCGATGAGGTCTTGGCGCCCAGGTGCTCGTGGTGGAGTTCGCGCCTGTGCTCGTGTGCCGTGTGATTCTTGATCAACGGCCCACAACCTCCCCATTTTGAGTCGGTTTTCCAGATTAAGTCCCGTAAGCTTTTATTTGTACTTTATTAATTGTTTTAAACTTCAAAAATACATATCTTTTTCTCTGTAGTTCCAAATTTAACAAACTAAAGTTCTATAATTGCATCTGTTAAAGTACTTTAGCATAGTATAGGTTTTACAGTAGTCTTTAATCCCGAAATTAAACATGCCTTAGATTTATAACTTAGAAAAATCATAACTAAATCATTTTAACTCCAATTAAGATGAAACCACTTGTGTTAGCCTTAGAATGTTAGTAGCTACCTACCATAAAAATTTCAGCTACACCACCTTTCTAGAAATTTTCACCAAACAATTTAATTATGGGAACAGTAACAGATTGCAATTTTTCCAGCTGAGCAAAATTGTTTTGATCATATCTTTTGCATTAAGAGTCCAAATCAGTTGGTTCTTGTTTTTAAATTCATTTTAAATCATGATCTTGCTGCTGTGAAATTTTCAGAGCATTTGGAGCATTTTGGTTTTAGAGTCTTTTTCGTTTTCTTTATTCTTATCGATTTTTTTTCGCTCTTTCGGTAGGTTCTGACGATTGTGCCATCCTTGAGAGTGACCCTCTGCAGCATATTGAGCAGCAGCAGCCAAGCAAGCAGTTTGATCATTTCCCATTTGATCCCATTACTTTTAAAAGTCTAATATTTTGTTTAACCTCTATGTATGCATTGCTATTTTGATGTTAAATTGATTAGTTAATCCTCTAGTTGCATAATCTGTAGGTAAATAAATATCCTCTACTACCTGAGCCTAGGTTATTTGCTGTGATTAGAGCTCATTGGATGAGCTCTTGTCACTTAGTAGATTACGAATATATATTGCTTAGCCATGCCTAGATATCGGTAGTATTGGGCGATCATCGACTTAGTCGATGGTCTTGATCACACAAATACTTATATTATTCGATTATGTCCAATCCTTGTGTTTTATTGATTTACAAATCAAAAACTGAAAACAAAAACTATATCTTGACTTGGGCACAATGGTATGTTGGTGTGATCTTTTGGGGTGTGATTGGAATGGTGCCTAAGTCCCTAAGGACCGAGTTACTTGTGCCATTGATCCAAGCAATTGTTGCGTGCTAACCACACGAGGGGGGATATGGGACCTCTCTTGACTAAGTACTTTGGGAGGTGTTAATTATGAGCTGGTCGGTGGGTGTGTGCGTGTGTGTGTTTGTGGTGTGCGAGGAGCATTCGCATCGGTTAGGGTGTATAATGTATCCTTCTCCCGTGGGTTGCGGCTCTTAATTAGCATCGTCCATTGGAAAGCGTCTTGTAGACTTAGCCGTGCCTGCATACCAAAGGAAGTATGCTAACCGTGGCTGGTGGAAAGGCGGTCTATCGTGTGGGTACATTGGTACACCCCTGCAGGGTTAAAACTATTCGAATAGTCTCGTCCTAGGTTATGGACAAGCTTGGTTATTTCCCACAAGAACTAGACTACAACCTTTTAAAAACTTAAAACTTGACATGGGTGGTATGAAGGGGTACTTCATGCTATTGTTGTGGTGGCTATTGGGTTAGTCACTTCCAGGATGCTGTCATCTACCTATTGTTATATTGGTCTCTCTTTTATTTGAACAATAAGATTTAATTGCCAACTTGCTTTTAAATGTATTACCTTATTGCAAAGAAAACTTGCTTTATGCTGAAAATAAGTCCAGAGCCTCCTCCACTTAAATAAAGCTTGCATGTAGTTAATTATAGTTCTGTTATCTTACACGTCAGTCTTGCGAGTACAAAAATAATTTTTGTACTCAGATGCTATGCTTAATTGTTTTGTTGCAGAGGAAGAAGGTGAGCTCGAGGGGCCTCACTTTTGTGAGATTTGTTGTGGCGGTGTCTAGAGCGATTAGCTTGGCGGTCCGGCTGGTTGCCTTGTGGGTAAAGGCACACCGATTGGCTTTTGTTTATCGCCATCTTATGGCCCTTTGCTTCCGTTGTTTAAATTAGTTACTTATGTGTTATTTGGCCGGTCGGCCTCTCTTTTGTAATAACTCTCTTTATATTATGTATGTCTTCTGATTTGTTGCTTTAGCTTCGGCTCTATGCGTATGAATGGAATTGATGCATAATTTTGTAACGGGGTGTGTATACTGCATTTCTGGGAAGTATACATATCTCGAGGCTTGGTTTATTTGGTTTGTGCTGCTAGGACCAAGTGGGTGGTTAAGCAGTACAAGCCGAATAAACCGGGGTCCTCACAAAGTTGGTATCAGAGCCATTCCGACCGTAGTAACCCAAGCTTGAATCGTCTTTAGGATATTTTGGAAAACTTAATTTCAAAGTATCAAATGATTTATGAAAGCTTAAGTAAGTTCTCAAATTTTACTCCTTACCTATCTTAGCTTTCTATCTCATCTTGCTCTAATTTGAGTTTTAAAAGTTGTTCTCATTTCCTTCTCTCAAAAGATAGTTGTATCGTTAATTGGGTTTTGGGAACCATTGAGTTTGGCAAATTGAAGTGTTAGCTGCCCTCTACAAGGTTTTGAGGCTTCGGAAGTTGAAGATTTCGGCTTAGAAGCTTGGATGCAAAATCTGGACAGCAAGCGTCAATTTCCGGACAGCAAGCTCAAAGGTCCTAAATAGGGTAGAAAATGAGAGGTTAATCAACTAAAACTTGTGGGAATAAAGGGGTAAGATGTGATATTAGTTAGCTAAGTATCTAACACTTATTTCGCTAGTTAAACCTCGCTCTTGAGTAGTGTTAGACTTGATGTAGGGTGCTGAAATTTTATCTTCTCAACCCATTGCTCGTTCATTCAATACGGGTTAATGGCATCGAGAAGTTGAGACTTGGTTTGGTGTTTCCCTTGCTGTTTTGGAGCCTCTTTGGAAGCATTTAAAGTTTATACGCTTGTTATTTTGGCTTGCGTTTAGGGTGATACCTCATTCCCCTAATCGTTAGCTTTTCATTTTCATCAACTGTATGCGAAGTTCAGCAAGTGTGCATTTTGGTTGAAGGAGGTGGCCTTCTTAGGCCATGTTCTTTCAGCAGGAGGCGTAGCCGTGGATCCTAGCAAGTTTGGATATTGTAATCACTTGTGTATGGAGTGATATTGATGTTTATGATAGTGTATGTGTATCGCTCCTAGGAGGTACATAATACACGAGGCGCTGGACATTTGGTTTGTGATGCTAGGGTCAATGGAAGGCTAAGCATTACAAGTCAAATAAATCAGGGTCCTCACACTACAAAAGTACTACAAGTATTGGGGTGATCATGAAAAGTTGAACATGCTCATTTTTTTGGGTGTTGCTATTGATCCAAGGTACAAGCTATCTAACTACACAAAGATACCTACTTTGGAAATGTTTGGTGAGGAAGGAAATAATTTTTTTTGGGGGGGGGGGGAATGTGAATGCTTCTTTTCATTCTTTGTTTGATGAGTATAGAAGTCTCTATTATCCAAGTGACAAGGCACCGCAATCTAGTGATTCTCAAGAACCAGCAGAAAGGAGCACGAGGTTGATGAAGTCGCTAATTGCTCAAAAGATGAGGATGGCTACTAGTGCAATTGGAGCTAGCAAGTCTGAACTTCAGAAATTCCTTGCAAAAGAGAATGAAGAAGACAACAAAGAGTTTGATATTCTTGAGTGGTGGAAGTGCAATTCTCCTAGATTCCCAGTGTTGTCTTGCTTGGCTTGTGATGTGTTAGCAATTCCTATATCGACAGTCGCATATAAGTCGACCTTCAACATGGGTGGGCGTGTCCTTGATGACTTTAAGAGCTCACTCACACCATTTATGGCCCAATGCCTAGTTTGTACACAAGATTGGCTACGATAGTCCACTCCTGTCAGTGTTGAAGAGGAACCTGAAGATTTGGCCAAAATCGAGGAAGGTAAATCGATAAATTAATTTAGTGATTTTTCTTCAGTTATTTCTTTCTTGTTCCTCATGAACTAACTATTGGTTGCTTGGTTGGATTCTATTTTAGTACTTCTTGCGGAACAGGTTGGCAATTCTTCCAAGTCTAGGTCCAAATCTAAGTCCGTCACCAAACCTAGTGACTCAACTTCCTAAATCCTGGTGAGTATTATGCCATATTGTTACAACATTTCAACATATACTTGATTTATGGAGTGGAATACATAAGCTCCCATACTAACAGAGATCATGTAATATTGGATCCAACATGCTACTGTAAGTAAAATCCATAGTTTCTTGTCTCCAAACCCAGATCATGATTATTCGTTGCAATGGAATGAATTATTTGACTTTGAAGGCAAACACACTTTGTATATTTCTAATAATAATTTGCATAGAAGTGCTTAGATTTTTTAATGTGTTGTTATTGAAGAAAATTGAGCAATTCTTAAAATTATAGAGAGACAAAATGAGGTAGAGTTTGGCTTGTCAAGTTGTCATGGTGTGCTGGATTTGGTGGGCATTCTATTAATCCTATTTTCAGGTATTCCCATTTTAATTTTTGTTCCATACTAGTGAAGTTTGGGATCTGGACCATCTGGTGTTGTGCTATTGCTAGTCATTCCTTAAAACTGTGGATGGACACAATGAGGCAGATTTTGGGGTCTGGTGTTGTGCTATTGTTGGTATTGTACTAGTGAAGTTAATCAGTTATCAAGTGTATTGTGTGTTGTCAACTTCATGTTTTGGTCTGTCATCACTCATCAAGTACTTATGTGTGCCATCAATTTAGTAATTTAAAAGAGTTGTCTGTTTGGTCATGTAACAGATGTTGGTTGTGTTGCTATGTTGGACTTTGGGTCATGTAATTTAGGCCTTAATGGAGTTTAAATTTGCAGTTTTCAATTGATGTTATGCCTGCTTTAGATTTGTGGTGTGTATTATTATGCTATTTAACGTCAGAATTTCAGAATTTTGTGGTGTTAAGTACTTAAGTAACTATTTGGTGATGTTAATTGCTATTGACTGCTGAGGGATAATATTTCAGTATACTAAAAACCGAACAAACCAAACCAAAATATTTCGTTTATAAATTTCGATTGGTTAATTCGGTTGACAACTTCCAAAACAAAAATAAATTTATACCAAATAAACTGAACATAAAAAACCGTATAAACCAAATGCCCACTCCTATCCACAACCGTACTGCTGGCCAGCGGTACAATGGTCGGTAGTGGGCAGTGGCACAGCCGCATTGGCCTTTATATGCGTGTGCTACCCCATGAGAGGCAGTCGCTTGCGGCCCACTCCCTCGTGCGGTGATCTGCGAGGACTCTCACCATAGTCGCACATCTTGCTTCCCTCGGTACGACGACGAGTAACGACTCGTGCCACTCCTGTAATACCCCAAATGTATTCGAGAGAGAAGAAATAAATTAGAGACAAGGACCAACTAGAAAAAAATGTTTTAACAGGAGATTAGAGGGGGATTTACGCATAATTTCAACAACTTGGGCTATGGGCTTCCAGCCCACAGCATTTAGGCCCATGAGGGGTTGGCTACCAATAAAAAGAGGAAGGAAACCCTAGAGGTGGTACTGTAGCATGGCGTGCTACATGTGCACCGCCGCTTCTGAAGATCAGTGAACAGTGGCGCCCAATTGGAGGAAGAAGGCGATCACCCGGGAGATCGATTGGCCAAGAAGGAGATCGCTGGAGGTGCCCGGCTGTTGGAGGAGGAAGAAGGTGAGGGGAACAGGACCATCTTTGGGGGGACATTGTGATCATCCACTGGAAATATTTTTCCTAAGTTCTAAGGATGGTTTGCGACCCCTCTGAAAAATTTCACAATTTTTAGAAATTGTTTGAATACATTTGGAGGTCAGTCAACCCTGTTTCACTTTCAGTCAAACTCTGGCTCAGCACCTTGTAGAATATTTGGAGGAAAATGTACAGCACCAAAAACCTCTGAAAATTTTACACAAGGTCAATACCTTAGTTAGCAAGCTCCTGTAAAAATTTCAGAATTTTTAGAGTTGCTTTGATACCTCACCAAAGTCCACTCTCTTTAAAACCTAAAATTCAAAACACAGTGCGAGTCCGACTTGGGCTCGAGTCAAACCCGAGCCTAAAGTTATTTGACTCGGTTAGACCAAGCCAGCTTAAATATGAGCCGTTGGATTAATATCCAACGCTCACGACCTTCCCGCCTTCTCCACTGTTCCTCTGTAGTCTTCTTCCTCGCGCCGCGCACCTCTATAGTGTGCGGCATGGCTTGTCCTGTCGCGGCCGCATCAACACCCACTCTGTCAGGGGTAGGTCTACGCAGCCAAGCTTTCGGCAAAGCCGTGCTCCACGCTGCTCTGCTCCCCTAGCTCCCAGTTTAGCTGCGTTTGAGCTCGCAGTAGCTCATCTGGGGTCCCCCTTCTTTTGTGTCGTTGCTCACTGATCTCTTAATGCCCCCGAGGACCTCCTTTGGACCTCTTCCACTCACAATCACCCTCCAACTCACTCTCTGTGCGTTCGAGCGCAAGCCACCGAGAGCATTTGTTGTCCGCCATTGCCAGACCTTGGGGCCCTCATCAACTTCAGAGCTCCAGTGGTTCTTTTGCCCTTTGATGCGCTTTCTTTTGGACCTCTGGTCATCGCAAGTCCGGTCCCTAACTCGTTTTTGGGTTGCTTTCACAGGAGCAGCTCGAATTGAAGTTCCCACAGTTGGCGGCCAAAAGGGGACTTCATCGTTCCCAGCTCCGGTGAGTGCCCTCTGTTCAATTCTTTGCTACTGGGCCACCCCGTGGTCATCGCGAAGGAATACTGATCATTCTTTTTGCATCTGCTGGCTCAGAGCGCCTGGTCGCCGCCATCTTCTTCATCTCCGGCGTGGGCTTCCGCTGCCAGCTTTTCTTCGACCTCCCCTGGACCTCTCCTGTGCCCTGGTAAGTTCGTTTTAGCCCTGTAGAGCTTAATCACTAGCTAGGTTAGCTTGTAGCGCCCCCTTTTCGCGTTTTTGGATTTTGCCGAAAACACTCCTCCACCCCTCTCCGGCTCCCCGGCGTTACAGGCACGCTCCGCCATTGAGAGTGGTTCCAATATGTGCGCAATAGTATTAGGAACAATTTCGTACAGTTGGTTAGCGCTGTCGTGGTCTTGGTCGTCGGTGACGTGCCGGCGAGCTCAACGCGGTGCTCTGTACTTTGTCGGATTTTTGACAAGTCCTCGGACCTCCTCGGGTTGTTCTTGGCCGTTAATGACCTCCCTGGGATTAGATCTGGGCCTTAGATTCATTTCTGGGAAAACTCTAGTCTCCGGACCTCCCCATCGTTTGATCTCAGCTGTTAAGAGCACCCCGAGTTAGATCTGTGCGGTAGAACCTTTCTCGCGAAAACCTTAAGTCTCCGGACCTCCTAGAGTTAATCTTGACCGTGAAAGACCACTCTGGATTAGCTCTTAGCAGTTAGATCCTCCCTCTGTAAGGTCTTTAGCCGCAGGACCTCCCCTTAGTTTTAATCCTAGCCGTTGAGACCTCCCTAGGCCTTATCTCAGCCGTTAAGACCACCTCTATGTTTCCGCAAAGGACCATCATGGTTATTTTACGAAAACCACCCCCAGGACCTTTTTCGGGTTCCTCTTTGCAAAAGACCCCCCTGGTAATTTTTGCAAAGACCACCTCAGGACCACCCTCGGGGTCCTCTTTGCAAAAAGACCTCCCTTGGTCATTTTTGCAAGGACCACCTCAAGACCTTCCACTGGTCCTTGTTCGGAGAAGCTAAGTCACAGGACCTCTTTTGGGCAGATCTGGACCATTGAAGACCTCCCCGTGGAGATCTTAGCCGTCCAGACCTCCCTCTGTAAAACCTTATCACTTTAGACCTCCCTCCGCTCGACCGGACCGTTCGGGACCTCCCTGCATCCATCCGAGTCGCCCGCACCTCCTCCCGCTAAAACCTCGAGCATCGGACCTCCTCGACAACTGGATCGTTCAAGACCTCCCCGGTAGATCTTGACCGTTCCGACCTCCCCTTCCTTAGATCTTACCGTTCAGACCTCCTTCGCTCGCGTGTGTGACTCACAGTCACTGACATGCGGCCCCACATGTCAGCGCTTCATTTTGAACTTCGATCTAAGTCCGCCGTCCATTCTACGATCTGCGGTCCAGATCAATTGGGCCGATCGGGTCACCCGATCCTCCCATCCTTGTGTGTCGTTCATCTCATGATCAACGACTGTGGTTCGTGTGCTGTTCGGGTCGCCCGAACCGCACTCATTATGGACCCTCCGATTCTTGATCGACGGTCTTGATGGATTGGGCCGTTCGGGTCGCTCTCGCGCACCCCTCGCGCGCGCCGTTAGATTCCAAATCAAGGGCACATAGTTGTCCACGTCGATTCCTTTCTGTTAAGTGTTGTTTTATTTCGGTAAATAGTTATTTGTCATCTAAAAAATTGTATAAAAACTTTAGAAATTCATATGTAATTCAAAATAGAACCTTTTTTTAAATGAATCCAACTGTAATAAATTTGTAATTCACTAAAGTTTAATATAAAAATACTTTTAGCTGTGCTTCTATGATAGAAAATCCTGTTATCTTTAATAGCTTGATTTTAGCCATTTTTGTATATTCCAGAATTGAATTAAAACTTGAAAATTGCATATCTTGTTCTGTATATCTGCAAATTGAATGGGTTCAACTTTGATAAATTTGTTATTAACTAAACTTTAATCTAAAAATGGTTGTAGGCCTAAATCAGCACCAGAAAAATTTGTTAATAGATTTAACCTTATTGGTAGCATTTAAAAATTTATTTAATGTTGTAAAAGACACAAGTAATTCCCTGTAAATCCTAAATATATAAAATTGATGCTAGAAAATCCCTCTGTTAGCATACTTTAATATGAAATAGGTTTTGCACATGTTTATATTTCTCGAAAGTGCATTATGCTAGTTTTGCAACTTAGAAAAATCATAAGTAAATCATTATAACTCCAAATTTAGTAAACTCAACTTTGCTGTGATTAGAATGACATAAACTACCTACCATAAAAATTTTGGGTTCCAGATCATTATAGAAATTTTTGCCATGAACAGTGCGAGTAATTAATTTAGAAAATCTATAGGCTGAGAGAACTAGTTTTAACTATAACTTTTTCATGCTAAGTCCAAATGAAGTAATTCTTGTTCCTAAAATTGCCTAAAATCAACCTCTAGCTGCTGTGTAAATTTCATGGGATTTGGATGTCTTTTGCTGTTGAGTTTTATTTGGAGTTCTTGTTCTTATTTGATTATCGCTTTTTCGCGTTAGGTTCCGAAGGAATTATTGTTTACGTGAGTGAATCCTCCGCAGCAAGAAAGTGATCTACAGCAAGGCAAGCAGTTTGATCATATCCACTCCATCCCATTACTTTTAAAATCTAATACTTTGTTTTACTCGTATGTATGCATGCTTTTGTGTCAATGATTAATTTTGTCGAATAGAGGTAGCTAATCCTATTGCATTGTTTCCCTTAAATTGTTCACCCCTGCCACTACCTTAGGAATATTATCCTCACCGGTGAATTAGAGCCCGGTGAATGATTTAGGGCCTTTTATTTGTCTTTACGATATGATGCTTAGCAATGCTTAGTTACCTGTAGAATTGGGCGGTTATCGATCTAGTCGATAGCCTTGATCACATAAAACATATTATCACTTATGATTTCAGCCTTGTGCCATGTTTACTTGTGAAAACTAAAACCTAAAAATAAAATTATTTAGACTTGGGCACAATGGTATGTTGGTGTGCTTCTGGGTGTGACTGGAATGGTGCCCGGGTCATTAAGGACCGAGTTACTTGCGCCACCGTACTGAGCATTTTGCGTGCTAACCACACTAGAGGGTATGGGACCTCTCTTGACTTAGTACTTTGGCGTGTATTGGCTTCGGGTCGCAGGGAGTCGCAGGAGGGATGGTGCTGGGAGCATTGCAGTGTCCGAAAGGCTTCCCCCGTGATGGCTGGTTGTTTTTCGACTTGCAATGTAAGCGTATGTGTTTCTATCCATACGAGCGGCTCGTAGTTAATACCCAATATTGGAAAGCGTCTCGTAGGACTTAGCCATGCCGGCATACCTTCGGAAGTGTGCTTTTGTGGCTTAAAGGCGGTCTGAAGTGTGGGTACATTGGTACACCCCTGCAGGGTTAAAACTATTCGAATAGCCTCGTCCTAGGTTATGGACACGCTCGGATACGCCCCGTGAGAACTAGACTACAACATTGAATTAAAACTTGATGGGTTGGTATGAATGGATATTCATACTATTGTTGTGGTGACTAATGGGTTAGTCACTTCTAGGTTGTCCTTATTGTTGTTATTATTATTGTATCGCTGTTATTTCAACAATTACAAACAGTTTGTCAAATTGCTTTGAATCTATTACATTATTGCAAATGAAAACTTGCTTTATGCTAAAAGTAAGTCCAGAGACCCCTCCACTTAAATAAAGCTTGCATGTAGTTAATTATAGTTCTGTTACCCTTACAAGTCAGTCTTGCGAGTACAAAAACAATTTTTGTACTCAGTTGCTTTGCTTAATGTTTTTGTTGGAAAGGAAGAAGGTGAGCCCCAAGGGCTTCCCTTTTATGAGATGTGCTGCGGGTTTGACGACTAGCTTGGCGGCCCGGTTGGTTGCCTTGTGGGTAAAGGCACACTAATTGGCTCTTTTGTTTGTCGCCATCTTATGGCACTTTTGCTTCTGCTGTTTGTTTGGCATTTAGTTGTTATTTGGCCGGTTGGCCCTTGTTGTAATAAATCTCTATTATGTATGTCTTTTATTGTTGTGCTTCGGTTCTATGTGATTGAATGGAATTGATGCATAATTTTGTAGCGAGGTGTGTATACTGCATTTCTGGGAAGTATACATATCTCGAGGCTTGGTTTATTGGATTTGTGACGCTAGAGTCAATGGAAGACTAAGCATTACAAGCCGAATAAACCGGGGTCCTCACAGCTTCATCAGGAACATTAGCCATTACAAATTAAGTATATTTCATTTTGCCTAATCCACTCTAGAGGATTACTGCCGTTGAACTTTGGCAAATCTATCTTGGGTCCTTTAGCAATAGTCTTGTAAAAGGCGTTAACCCTTTCATTACTGGTGTTTAGGTTTCACTGTCTAGCGTAGTACTAATTTTTTTAGGATTCCTATCATTAAGAGAGGGAGAATAGGGAGTAGCTGGGGGCATGGTGTTCTGTCCCAAATATGCAGGTGCAGCAGATTGTCCTGTAGAAGGCTGGTAGTAATTAATTATGGATATCATGGGGATATGCTCATGATCTTAGGATGATGTTACAATTGGCAATGGTATTAAGGGTTTGCGGGAACACTCGTTTTCGGCAAAATTTAGGTTTTTCGGTCTGACCGGTTTTGTGCTGAATATTGATTTGATTGACTAATTGATTTTGGGATAAGTCATATCATTGTTTGACTTTGCATATGAGTTGCATATTGCATGATTTGAGCTAACGTGTCAAGTTGTGAAGAACTTGTTCCCGGAGATAATTTCTCTATCTATTGCTGTGCAGGTAGCTTGGAGGTCAATGACAGTCAACGGCGAGGAGGATCGGGACTAAGCTTGGAGAGCTGAGGTCCAGAACGATCATGGATGCCGGGTGAGGTCAAGTGGCTCAAGCGTGGCGCAGAATGGACGAGGATGACCGAACGGGCAGTTCGGTGCGACGGGTTGATCAAGCGGCGCGGGGGTTGGTGCAAGTGCCTTGGTGGTTTGGGTGGGATCCGGACGGGAGAGACTTGCCGACATGATGAGAGTCATTGATCAACCTACATGTGGCGAAGCAGGCGATTGCTTCGACAGGATTGAACTTGGTCTTCAGAGATGGATCGAGAAGTGGTATTTTGGTAATTTCACCAAACACCGCCTTTGTGACTTTTGGCTAAACCACGGCGCGGGACGGCGCAAGGTGAAGTGGTTTAGGTCAAGAGATGATGGATACGGCGCTTTAAAATACATGCGTAAGTGTCCCGTTTGTGTTGGGCCTTAACGGGAGCCCATTAAAGAAACTCTTCTAGAAGCTAGGCCTCTAGTATAAATAGGAGGGGTGCTGTCACACAGCCCCCAAGCACTTCATTTGTAAACCCTAGTTTGGTTTAGGGATTTAGAGAGGAAAGAAGAGGCTTAGGCTTTTAGAGAGATGAGTTGAGAGAGAGCTCATGGATTGAGCTCTTGTCCTCCTTGAGGGAGTGGCTGTAACGAGCAACATCATGAATCAATCTATGGATGATTTCCCAAAGATGTGTCTCTTTGTGTTCTTCCTTCTTGTTTTGTGATTTTGAGTCCATCTTTGATCCTTTGGTTTTTGGTTGATCTCTTGCCCTCTTCTACCTTACTGTGATGTGTGGGAATACATCTAGGATCATCTAGATCATCAATCTCCCACGAGCAAGTGTTTGGTTTGAGTTTTTGTTTTTGCTCGGTTTTGAACCTTCTTTCGGTAAAACTGATAAAGGTCAAAACTTTGATGTGGATCTTCTCAATCGTTGCTTGGAATAGGTTCCTAATATTCTTAGGAATGTGTGCTCCAATTTTGGTTATGTTTGGCCGTGTAGATCAAAAGTTAGACCGATTTTTGTTTTGGAACCCGGGCTGATTTTCCTGTTCATCGTGCCTGAGGTCTGATTGCACCTTTGCCTGAGGTCAGTCCGGCCCAAGGTCTGACCGCACCTTTGCCTGAGGTCAGTCTGGCCCAAGGTCTGACCGCACCTTTGCCTGAGGTCAGTCTGGCCCAAGGTCATACCGCACTTTTGCCTGAGGTTAGTCTGGCCTCTGGTTTAAGATTTGTAATTTCCTGTTTTGGTCTTTTGCTTTGGGGATTTTGATTTGGGTTCAACACAAGTCCTCTGCAGTACTTGTGTGTTGATCTTCATAGCTTCTATAGCTATTGGAGTGATACTTGTGTTGAACTCAATCAAGGTGAAAAATTGAGCGTGCTCCTATTCACCCCCCCTCTAGTCGCCTTCCCGGTCCTACAAGTGGTATCAGAGTCCGGTTAGCTCTTCTCATTGATCTTAACCAGTCTTTGGAGCTATATCGACTGACAAGTATTCAACCAAACCACACATTTTTTATGGATCTGATTTTGCTTACTAGAAGGCTCTTATGCAAGCCTGCATTGAGGCTCAAGGGCACGCTATTTGGCGTAAGGTCAAAAATCCATATGTTATGCCGGCCAATGACGATGTGATCACTCCAGATGTTGAGGCTAATAGCAAAGCTCGCAACTTCTTGATCCAAGGTCTTAGTCGATCGGAGTTTGAGCGCGTGGCTCATTTGAGGTCTGCTCACGAGATCTGGAAGACCCTTTGTGACTACCACGAGGGCTCTACTGCGATCAAGGAAGTGAGACAGAACCAACTCAAGAAAGAATACTCAAAGATCGAGCAAAGGCCTGGTGAATCTTTAGATGAGTTGTGGGGGAGGTTCTCTAAGATCATTCATGATCTTCGTGCTGTGGATCTTGTTTTTACTGAGTCTGAGAATGCACGCCAGCTCTTGGGTACTCTTGATGTGAAGGTCTAAGGGATGAAGATCACTTCCATCAATGACAACATTGTAATAAGTGAGCTTACCATGGATAAGCTCTACTCGAGGTTGAAGACGCATGAGATTGACTTTATCTCACGTCTTCCCAAGACAGAGTCGATGGCTTTAGTGGCCGACCCATCTAAGGGTAGCTCATCTGATTCTTTGGATTTTGGCTCATCTGATTTTTCTTTGTCCGCTTTGCATTCTTTGAGTGATGAGCAGCTGGAGAAGCTACTTGATGATGATTTAGCCCTCCTAACCACAAAATTCTCGAGAGTCTACAACAAGGTGAGGAACAGAAGGAGAGGTGGCCCTGTCATATGTTTTGAGTGTGGTGAGCCAAACCACATTCGATCCAGATGCCCCAAGCTGAAGGGCAAGGAGGAGAAGGACTCTCTGTAACATCCCAATTTTCAGAGTTTAAAAATCTTTTAAATAGTTAGTAGGAAGAAAATTCACCATTTGGATTTTATTTGAATTTAATTCAAAAGCTTAATATTGGGCTTTATAATCAAAAACATTTAATGTGAATAATCCCAACATGAACAATAGCCAAAACTATTTTATTTGGGTTCTATGTGCTCAGATATATTTTCTAGATTTTTCTAGAATTTTTCTGAGTTTATTTGCTATTTTCTATTGCTTATTTGAATTTCTGGTTTTTTTTTTCTAAAATAGAGAAGCTATTTATAATCTCAAAATCCTCTCAGGCCTAATCTTTCCGGCCCAACCCTATTCCCGCACACCACGCGCTGACTCATGTGCCACCTCACCACAAGCGCCTCGCTCGACTTGCGGGCCCCGCATGTCAGCCCTCTCTCCCTCTCTCTCCGAGCGCCTCGCTCGTTCTCCACCGTCCGATCGAGGATGAACGGCTAGATGCGCGTGAGGTAACCAGACGGTCCGAATGTTCCTTTGATTGTGGGCCGTTCGATCAGATCTGAACGGTCAGATCGTGAGTCCGTTTCGCAGCCGCACCATTTCGCACGCGCCGCGTCCTAACCTTAGCCACTGACGTGTGGGTCCCACCCCGCCACGTCATCATCGTCTCCGAGTCGGGGACGACTGGGACTCCGCCGCCGCCCCGCTTTTCTCGCCGTTCATGCCCTGGACTCTCCCAGGCCTCCGGGTATAAAAGGGGAGGTAGCCCTCGGTCTCCGCACTCCAACCCGCGCAATAATCCGATTTTTCTTTAGAGAAATAATTCGGAAATTCCAGAAAATCCAAATTAGGGTTTCTTTTAGATTTCCAATCTTCCAAAGCCCATAACTTTTGCATCCTAACTCCGATTGAGCCCATTCAAATTTCTAAATTTGTCTAAATTCAAGCTCTATTTATCTGAGATTTTTATTTAATTTTTGGAGTTAGTTTTCCTCTGTAATTTATTTATTTTGTTTGTTTGTGTCTCGTTTGCGAGTAGACGTCGATTCGTCGGGGAATTTTGTGGAAGAAGGAGCACCCCAAGATCAAGACCAGTACATAGACCTTTTCCAAGGCAAGTCATACCTTTGATCATCTTGGACCCAGTTTTAAAATTACTTTGTGTTAAGTTATTGCATTCTACTTTAATTATTTATTTAAATGCTTTGGGTATAGTTATTATCCAAATTGTTATCACACCTTGGCCTTGTATGTCATATTTCCTTGGCACCCTAGATTGGTTATTAGTTGGTAATATTATAGCACCAACGTGGGTTGGTTAGATGCGAGTACAATTGCTTAGCCATGCCACGAATCATCATCATATGTAAGTTGCAAATATTAATTATGACTAAGTGACTATGGAACTTCGTGTAAAACTGTGTGCTATGTGTTGTTACTTCGTGATGGCATGTGTTGCACTACAACCAACTGGGTGGTAAAGGATTTAGACTGAGGCAAGTGGTGGAGACTGTGTGACATGGTGGTCTATGTGATGGGAATGATGGTCTTTGTGACTTAGTTAGAAAATGGAAGTCTTGCCTTGGTCAATTAAGGACTTAACTTTGTGCGCCATTGAACTGAGCCTTCTTCATGCGACCACATGCCCGGTATGGGACGGGCCTAACTTAGTAAGTTATGGATTCTCGGCATTGATGTTCGGTGGATAGGTTAGGTCGTGTGACAGGTGGAGGTGTGACTACTTGGTGGTTGCATCGCGGGACGATCGCCTTCCCTGTCGGCGGTGTGTGTTATACCAATTCTATGTGAGCTGGTATAGCGGTTTGTAAGCACACTGGGAATGTCAATGTTTGAGATGAAGTTTCCGAACTGTTTTGTTACGATTGGTGCTTGCTACACTAGTTGTATCTTGTGGGTAAAGTGTACAACCTCTGCAGAGTGTTAATTAATCTATTCGAATAGCGCGTCATGGTCATGGACATGCTCGGGGATTTCACACGAGGGGTAGTTTTCATAAAATGTTGGGATGGGAGCTGTGTGACTTCAATCATATGGCTATGTGAAATAATCTGTTTAGCTGTGTGTCTTTGTGGAAACAAATGTTAAAGTTATTATTGTCTATTTGTTTTGAATTATGCTTTCAATCTATTATGGTATTCCATTGCAAATGTTGCTTTTATGCAAAAGAACCACAGAAGCCTTTTATTTGGAATAAGCCTGCATCTATACATTGCATTATGTGGTATGATTTGCGAGTACGGTTGTGTACTCACGCTTGTTGTAAAACTTGTGCCCAAACCTACAGAAGAGGAGGAGCCTACGCCTGCTTTCGAGGAGGAGTTCGCTGAAGGTTGATCGTGCGTTAAGGTCTGGATCCCAGTCGGTTGCCTGTGGTGAATTGGTGGGATCTACGCTGGAGTTTTTCCGTTCCGCTGCTGCTTTATTTCCTGCTAGCCCTACGTGGCTTAATAAGTGTAAACTCGACCATAAGGTCAAAACCCTTATTTGTTATTCAAACTAATCGTCTACTTTATTTATCGCTTGTGTGGATCGATATTTACCTATGTTAACCCTGTGTGCACTAGCGTAATCTCGACTAGTGCAAGATATACGAGGGTTCCAGAATCGTAATTCTGAGTCCCGACAGAGGTGGTATCAGAGCCATACTGACTGTAGGTCTTGACCTTAGTTAGATTGGCCGTCTTTAGAGTGTCCAAACTATTTTCTAAAGAAAAAAATTAACTTGCAAAGTTAATTGATTGCTTAACTCTCCTCATATCTCTCTCGCCTCAACTTTTGCTATAATCTCTTCTCTCCCCGCTGTTTTAAAGTTGCTCTTACCCTGTTCGTCTGTCTTGACAGATGCCTCGTCTTCAGAGCTATGGTGAGCGATGGAGGGTATCTTGCCGAGCTTTGGAAGCATTGCGAGTTCTTGGAGGTTTTGATCGTCCACGACGCCGCAACTTGGTGGGCGATGAATGGACTAAACCGTGAGTGATCTGTCGCCTGACGATCTACGCCAGGAGGAACGACAAGGCAAGCCAACCTTCGCACGTCTCTGTGAGGAAGATCACTTGGCTGGAAGGTATCCAGGAGTCGTCGCGCTTGGCCATGCTGCGTATCTGCAACATCTACGCCCGAGAGCTTCAGGACACCGTCTTCCGTTACCACCCTAGAGCTGCAGCTGTGGACTTGCCAGCACGCTACCCGTCCACAGAAGGAGAGAGTAACGCTACAGTCGTGCACCTCGCCAGTTTGTGGCCGCCCAGGAGGAAGCTTTGGAGAGGACCATCACGGAGTTGGATCATGTCTATGAAGCCCTACAGAGAGCTGAAGAGAAGGTCGCCACTCTGCAAGAGATCCTCTACGACCAAGTCCCCGAAGAAGAGGAAGACCCCGAGGAGGACTCTGAAGAAGATCCGGAGGAAGGCCCAGTTGAGCCCGAAGAAGATGCAGAGCGGAGGAGCAGCGGAGCGGTTGCACTGGACGCCTGTTCTCGCTGCACAAGTTCCGAGGCATCGGATCGGTTGCCAAGATGTCGGCTCACTTCCGAGTCTACAGCCGTCAGGAGCGTCGCCGCGGTTGTGGAGGCTTTCTCGAGTAGTGGTCGTAGTCTCGATTTTCGAGCTTAGCCGATTTGGTTTAGTGAGTCGCCCTTTAGGCGGTAGTTTTGTGTGCTTAGGTCGTTGTTTCTTTTTGTGTGTAGTATGAGTCGCAGAGGCCCTTAGGCATTTGTTGCGACCATGCTAAGACCCTAAGTAATAAAGGTATTTTATTTGAGTTTCTTGAGCTGTGTTTTGTTGGGTTTAACCTACCCCCTGCTTTGTTCTCAACTTATCTTTTGCTTGCTACCTTATCTAACCCATGGAGCTTCGCCAGATGGTTCAAACTCGTCAGACTGCTGCAAGTGGTTCCGGTACCCCAGCACCGAGAAGCAATGAGCAACCAGCCGCAGGAGTAGTTCCGCCACAAGCACCCCCAATTGACTTGCAAAACTTTGGAGCTTTCATGGCAGCACAGACTCAGCTGATGAACACTATGATGACTCAGATGCAAGCTATGAACAACCAGAACAACAACAACAATCAACAGTATGGAGCCCCAGCTGCTCATGGTCACCATGGACCATCCAAACTGGCAGAATTCATGAGGACTCGTCCACCAACATTTTCGGGACACGTCTCTCCAGTGGAAGCAGATGATTGGCTCAGGGTTATTGAAAGAAAGCTACTGATCACCCAGTGCAGCGACCGTGAAAAGGTTCTGTATGCCACTCACCAGATGGAAGGCACCGCTGCTGAATGGTGGGAGAACTTCTGTGCCGCGTATGAAACGCCACAGGATATCACTTGGGAGGAATTTTCTGCGGCATTCCGCCAGTATCACGTACCAGAAGGCATTATCGATCTGAAGAAGGATGAGTTCCGTGCTCTCAAGCAAGGAGCTATGTCAGTGTCTGACTACCTCAACAAGTTTTCTCAGCTAGCTCGCTATGCAGCGGAAGATGTAGCCACGGACAAGGCTCGCCAGAGTCGCTTTTTGAAGGGACTAAACACTGGGCTGCAAGTCAGTTTGATCGCCCATACTTTTCCTGATTTCCAAGAGCTGGTCAACAAAGCCTTTGTTTTGGAGGACAAACGCAAGGAATTTGAGGATAACCGTAAACGCCGGATGGCTCAGCAAGGGAACCATCAATCACAAAGAGGGCAAGAATGCAAAGAGTTCAACGAGTTTCCACCCGCACTTCGTTGAGCACTGCACCAACTTCAACACCCGCCCACCGCCGAACTTTCGCAACCCTGCACCTGTCAACCCCAATTCAGGAAGCAACCAGCAGAGCGCACCAAAGGTCTGTTACGCCTGTCGTCAGCCAGGACATTTTGCCAACCAGTGTCCGCAAAGGGGAACAATCACTCCAGTACGCTTCAACCTTGGAGCTACTCCATCCAAGACGCCAGCACCAGGCATCAACTGTAATACCCCGAAAGTGTGTTAAGCGATTAGTCGGGAGAGATTAATTATTTCGGGAGAGAATTAAATGGATTTTCGGGAAGGACCAATTGGAAATGCTCAACTCAGCAGTTAGAGAGGGGGGAAAACGCTGTTTTAACCCAACCTGGGCCTCGGGCCTTAGCACAAGAGGCCCATGAGGGTGGCCGGCCAAGGGGGGGACCTCAAACCCTAGCCCCCTCCCCCACGCCTCCCACCCCTCCCCCAACTTGTGGCCGCCACTTCCCCTCCCTCCCCTTGCGCAGCCCCTACCTCCCCACCTCCTTGCACCCCTCCCTAATCCCCCTTTGCTGCTGGCCAAGAAAAGAAAGAGGAATCCCTTGGGTGGCCGGCCAAGAAAGGAGGAGAAAGGAGGAGAAGAAGAGAAGGGAAGAAGAGGGAGAAGAAGGGATCCGCAGCGGAAGCGTGGTGGTCATCATCCCCGCTGTGTGCTCTCTTCGTTTCGGCAAGGGTAACCCGTGGTTCTTTGCTTTAGGTCAATTTCTAGTTGTCTAATTTTCGGATGTCAGTTCGTCGATATTCTGCAGCAGTGAAGTTTGTCAGTTTTGATTAGGTTAGAGGCATATTTGGGTCTGGGTGTCTCCTAGAAAGTTGTAGCTATCGTAGTTACCTTTCATTGCCGACAAGAATCAAGTCATTCGGACTTCGGTAGCCAAAGTTATGAATTTATTAGTATTCCTGTGTTTCTGGAGAGAACCAGAATTGCTAGTGTTGGTTAACCTGATAGAAGCGCATATTTAGAGGGGTTTCCAGAGGGTCTCACCATAACAAAAAATGAGGCTAATCCTCTTAGCTTTCAGGAAAGCTAAAGATCACTGAATTCGGACGAACGTAGAGAAAGTTATGATAGTTTCTTTGTCGCTGTCCAGAAACCCGACGTGAAATGTTTGCTCTGATTAAATAGATTGGTAGGTCTGGTAGATGGCCGAATCAGAGGGTCTCCCCAACTAAGTTTATTTAGAAATTTTAATTACCTTTTCAGATTGTCCAAGATCATCCTATTTGGACTCCTGAGCAGAAAGTTATTAATTTTTGAAGTCTGCTGTCCGCAGTGACCGATCGCTAGAAATTAGAAAAGCTAGACGTGATAAGAAGATTAGCGATTTCGATTGTAATGTGATGTATGATTTTGGTCCAGTATGCTATTCTTAGTTTGGGGTTATCTTCTTGTCCAGGTGGCAGCGAGATCCCAAGGGCAGCACCCACTTCGCGTCCGCCGTTCTCGCGCGGTTGAGGCAAGTATTCGGGTTCATGTGTAGTATTGGTTGCATGTCATGATTGAGTGGTGTATTGTTCATTATTGCCAAGTGAATGTGTTGTGGAGATGATTCTAGTTGTGTTGATACTTGCAAGTTATGTTTAAGGTTCCTTCATGATGCTATAGTTTCTATACCCTGATTACATGTGGAATTATGATATTGAAAATATGATGTTGTAGTACTTATGCATGTTGGAGCATATTGAGACTTGGTCACGTGGTGACCAAGAGTACATTGTTGAGGTCCCTGTCATATGTAATGACAGGCTTGAGGTCCCCACATTCTTGGAATGTGGGCAATGGACACAGAGGTCCCCGTCATTGTGATGACGGGCAAAGGTCCCTATACGTGTGATGTATAGGCTCTTGGTCCCTGTGCCAGAGGGCACAGGCATGGGTATCCATTGACGGATGAATACCCCGCATTACCGGTAAAATGCGAAACGAGATAAAGATCAAAGAGTGCATAGCATTATCATCATTTAAATATTTGAAATGTCTTAACGGTGTTGAATAAAGTTGTTTTTAGATGTTACGTCTATATGAGTGTTGCAACCTTGTTGATACTTGCTGAGTCGTATGGCTCACCCTTGCTTTGTCTTGTTATAGGTACTTCTGGCAAGAACGTCATGCATGGGAGGGAGTAGACATTGGAAAGCACGCACTACCACACCACATTTATGCAATTGCTATTTAGTTTCACTCAAGAATAAACAACTGTGTGGAAACCATCTATGGATGTTTCATGATGTTGGTTGTCGGATTATTCATTGTTATGAGAATGTTGTTAATTGCTTACAATCGTACGATTATCTTTGATGCATGAAAGATTTGGATTATAGAAATAAATTACTAAATGCCATGGTTATCTGTTGGTACCTCGACTTTTGTTGTTTATACAAAGGAAGTTCTGTCGAAAAATTTATAGAATGTTCTAGTTAGCGTAGTTCTTGTAGCATTCTAGGCTCTTCTGGGTATTTTGGGTGTTACAGTTGGTATCAGAGCGGGCTGTAGGTCCGTGGTGACTAGATTAATTAAAATTTGCTAATGGCTAATCAACTTAAAAATTTGACACACTAGTGCACAGTAGGATGGGAATGGGCAAAGCATTGCATTTACGTTTCCGTTTTATCTTATTGATGATTGCTGATTTGATTTGAGTATGACCGCTCATTAAGTGACTATATGATTATTATGTGTGGGGATAACCCATGTTGAGAGGTTGAGGTCGTGTTGTGGCTCTGGCCTTTACCAAGCTACACCCTCGTTCGTAGTTTGATAATAGAGATTATCATTAGAAACGGTTGTTCTCTTCCTTGAATTTAATTTGGCCACTCTTGTCCAGTTGGGTTTGACGAATCTTTCTTCGGTTAGTAGTTTTATTCATGTTGATATGTTTCCATTGGCTTGATTTGTTCAAGAAAGCAATCATTGTTTCCCAACCGATGAGTTATTCTTGCGGTAGTGAACTTGGTTGATTGTCAAGTTTGACCTTTATATTGGAGATATGTCTTTCTCATTTGAAAGTATGACCCATTTATTCGCTTGATGTTTTGGTTAATGAAAGTTTCCTTTGTAAGTCCTTGGTATGTGGAGGCTTTGACTTAATGAATCTCTTCCGGTATTTTGGGTGTTAAAGTTGAACGGTTCTCTTTATGAAAGAAAATGTTAAACCCTTTAGCGTTGTCTTCTCGTGGCTAAGTCAGAGGTTCTAAACAAAGTAGTTGATGGATATGATATGAGTTATCAAGGTGGGACTGTAGTGTAGTGCAAAATAAATCCTAACAAGTATCCTTGCGAGTGAAATTGATTAAGTTGATGTTGCCCTCTAGCAGTTCTTGAGGAGCTGTGATCAGGAGTATGACCACACTTAATTGGAATCAGTAGAGTTATTAAGAAGTGTGGAAGATTGATGAAAGGGTTGACCCTTAGAATTGTTTAGTTTGCTAACTTGTTGGAATATTTGGTCTCAATGGATTAATGAAGCTGTGGGAAGGGAAAGTTGAGGAGTTGCTAGATTATTACCCTAGTAGATATTAATCTTGGAGTTATATTTTTTCTATAGATACTTGGTGACCATATATAGCTGCTAGATATATATATTTCTTACCATGATTAATTGTTGGATTTGTGTACAAAAGATTTAAAGGATTGAGTATCGGTGGATCTAGAATTATGGGAGAAGTTATGGATAATTCTTCTATATAGAATGATGTCATAAAATTGGTTTTAGTGTTGTTGATACTTTTGGTTGATGGAATATTTCGATTCTTGAAATTTTAGTATGATTTTGCACCAAATTATGAACATGAGATGGAACGGTTGAATATGTGGTTGCACATATTCATGCGATTTAGAAAGGAAAAGTAGGTGGCATCTAGATTTTCATGATGAAGCCAGTTGATAACAACAATGGTTGGAGTGCAATTGTTGTGTGTTGAGGTTTGGTGTTGAGCATCGCTAAGAGTTAAATTGATATGATTTAATAGATGGCTTATGCTTACATGATTGTAGAATTGTCGGATGATAGCATGTCATTGATGAAAGGGTTTTGGTAAAACCTTTTGATTTGTGTAGTAGACCTCCGCTAGAATAAAGTGGTTGTTGTAGTGAGGTTGCAACGTTTTGGTGGACTCTCAATAGGAGATGAGATGATAAAGTAGTATGGAATAGTTTGTTAAGTTTTTGGAGAGATGTATAATGGAAGAGTGGACGATAACGAGTCTTGTTAAGGGTAGATCATTCTTGATGTTAGTAAGATTATCTGTAAGAGATTGTGACTTGTGTGTGGGGTGATGATTCTTTTAGAAATAAAGTAACTGGATAGTCTTTCATAATTTTGATCTAGTGAAAGTGTTTCGAGTTTTACGTTTGTGATCAGTGGACCTCTTGCGTTATGTGGTGATTGAGGTTGTCACAAGCAAAGTGATATGATGAAAGATTTTATTGGCTCTTGAGTGGTTCCTGTGATTTGGGTTTTAAGAGCTTATCATGTTTAAGCTGGCAAAGTGACATAGCAATCACAGAGAATAACTATCCTTGTTAAAGGAAGGAGAGAAGTTAAGTGCTTGAGATTTAAGTCATTTCGCAACTTGCAGTTTATTTGAGTATGCTTAAACCTTATGCAGTTGTTCCATAAGAGTTTACCAATTTTCAAAGGCAATACCCCTTTTCTTATTTGGGGTTCGATCTTCCCTTCGTGTGGGACTTGTGCCCTCAACTGTTGACTTTCTCTTTTGTTGTCTGAGTTCTTTGCCAATCGACTATTTCCTTGGTCCTCTGCTCTTTGCGAGTGGTAGATGTTTCTATGTGGTGAAAATTATTTTCATTTGTTGTTCTTTTGAGAAGGGATTCATCGATTCGTTTCACAAGGGTCTTTCGAAGTGTTTATTTTATGAAGTTGTGAAACTTTGGGTTGGAAGTTATTCGATGAGCATTGGAGGATGAAATAGTTTCATAATATAGTTCTTTGAGAGAAGTTTATCTCAATAGAAGATTGTCTTTGGAGGTTAAACTGATTGCATTGTTACAACTAATAGAACCTATAGTGATTGTGAGCCAAGATCTTTTGTTCACTTCGGGTGGAACATTAGAATTATCGAAAACATGAAAATCTTGATCAACTATATAGAGTATCGCAATTTGGTAGTATTGCGAGGTTGCGAAGGATATTCTTGATGGTGTGGTTTAATGAGAGTGGGATTACAAAGTAATCGAATCGTCGTGTCGATTAATGAGATAGACGGGACAGTTGTATTATTGTCAGGAAAGACTTGGACTTAGTAAGTAACTCTTTAAGAGTTAGAATCTTTATAAAGATAATTGGGTCAAGAAGATGTTTTCATGTTGATGTTAATGCGCGAGTATGTATGGACTGTGAGAATTTTAGGGATGTTAATCGGAGGTTTTCCCTATCTTCTTTATGAGAAGTTCATTGTAGGAGTTTTGGAGTTTAATTTGGGCCTTGCATTATTTTTATGCTAGGACTTTGGTCGCCCAATGATTATGTGTAGAGGAAGTAGATTAAGGGTGAATTTCGAACAATAGGATGATGGTTGATAGAACCCTTTTTGATGAAGTATATGAATGTGATAGCTGGGAATTCCAAGTTGTTTATTCCTAAAAGATTGAGGTGATGTGATTGCGTGTGTGATCTATTTTGAGATGCATTGGAAGTCATCTGTCAAATTAATCATGTCAATAGAGGAGTTGTTGAGAGAAAGTTTTGGTGGAGTCGTTCGAGCCTTTATACAGAGGTGTGGATGATGTATTTCGACTTGAGCGTAACGTTGAGAATGTCAAGTTAAGAGAGATGAGTTAGTGTGCTATGCGATGAACTGAAATTCCAAAGTTGAGAGAGATTTTAGTCCTAAAAGAGAAACTGATAAATTGTTGTTTCCTCAAGAAGTGAATCGTTTCCTTGATTCTCGTTTGAGTTTTGTGTTGTTGACCAATGTCTTTCGTAAGTTGAGTTTGACTTGATTTCAGTATGTGTGGTTCTTATCGGTTCAGGAAGAATAAATGAAGTTTTTGATTTGGGCATTTAAAATGATTCCTCCTTTGGTTTTCGTGACGCTTATTCGCAACCTGCCACTTGTAAAGTAGAAGGGTTTCCTTGATGAAATTCCAATTTCTAGATTTGACCCTGTAGTACTTGAGCTGGTAACGCATATTGGCGATGTGAATCTTTCTTATTTAGATGGGTTTCGTCGGTAAAAGAGTTGCTTAAAGGGAATTCAGTTGTGTGTTTCTGGTTAAGGAGGTGATTCTTGTTTCATTGAAAAGTTCAGCTGAGAGGTGGAACAAGAGTTCCGCGTTCTGTGTGCATGTTGTGTGGTTCAGTTGAGGGGGAAGGTTAGCCCAAGGTACTTTGGTTTATTTTAGTTAGCTACGGGAATTCAAAAGTTGGCGTATCGTTAGGACCGTCTCGGGTCCATACGCGGTGTACGCAACATCGGGCGTGTTTGGTGCCTAGTGAGTACCTGAGAGATATGGAGGTTGAGTTTTCATTAACGTTGTTGACCTTCGAGCAGGATCTTACCTCTGAGACTCTTTTGATGAATATTCTCAGAAATGCCGAGTTGAGCGTTAGTACGGACGTCGTTTTACGCCCTGGTGTTGTGGTCTCATCTATTTGAGAGAGAGGCCACTTGAAAGATTGGAGTCTCGCGTGAGCGAGTTTAGCAAGAGTTGATCGCGTTGGTATCTGTTGTTAAGTTCTAGTCGCGGGTTACTTTCGTGTAGATCGGCGCTTAGATTCGGGGTCGAATCCTGTTAAGGGGGGTAGAATGTAATACCCCGAAAGTGTGTTAAGCGATTAGTCGGGAGAGATTAATTATTTCGGGAGAGAATTAAATGGATTTTCGGGAAGGACCAATTGGAAAATGCTCAACTCAGCAGATTAGAGAGGGGGAAACGCTGTTTAACCCAACTGGGCCTCGGGCCTTAGCACAAGAGGCCCATGAGGGTGGCCGCCAAGGGGACCTCAAACCCTAGCCCCCCCCCCCCTCCCCCACGCCTCCCCCCTCCCCAACTTGTGGCCGCCACTTCCCTCCCTCCCTTGCGCAGCCCCTACCTCCCCACCTCCTTGCACCCCTCCCTAATCCCCCTTTGCTGCTGGCCAAGAAAAGAAAGAGGAATCCCTTGGGTGGCCGGCCAAGAAAGGAGGAGAAAGGAGGAGAAGAAGAGAAGGGAAGAAGAGGGAGAAGAAGGGATCCGCAGCGGAAGCGTGGTGGTCATCATCCCGCTGTGTGCTCTCTTCGTTTGGCAAGGGTAACCCGTGGTTCTTTGCTTTAGGTCAATTTCTAGTTGTCTAATTTTCGGATGTCAGTTCGTCGATATTCTGCAGCAGTGAAGTTTGTCAGTTTTGATTAGGTTAGAGGCAGATTTGGGTCTGGGTGTCTCCTAGAAAGTTGTAGCTATCGTAGTTACCTTTCATTGCCGACAAGAATCAAGTCATTCGGACTTCGGTAGCCAAAGTTATGAATTTATTAGTATTCCTGTGTTTCTGGAGAGAACCAGAATTGCTAGTGTTGGTTAACCTGATAGAAGCGCATATTTAGAGGGGTTTCCAGAGGGTCTCACCATAACGAAAAATGAGGCTAATCCTCTTAGCTTTCAGGAAAGCTAAAGATCACTGAATTCGGACGAACGTAGAGAAAGTTATGATAGTTTCTTTGTCGCTGTCCAGAAACCCGACGTGAAATGTTTGCTCTGATTAAATAGATTGGTAGGTCTGGTAGATGGCCGAATCAGAGGGTCTCCCCAACTAAGTTTATTTAGAAATTTTAATTACCTTTTCAGATTGTCCAAGATCATCCTATTTGGACTCCTGAGCAGAAAGTTATTAATTTTTGAAGTCTGCTGTCCGCAGTGACCGATCGCTAGAAATTAGAAAAGCTAGACGTGATAAGAAGATTAGCGATTTCGATTGTAATGTGATGTATGATTTTGGTCCAGTATGCTATTCTTAGTTTGGGGTTATCTTCTTGTCCAGGTGGCAGCGAGATCCCAAGGGCAGCACCCACTTCGCGTCCGCTGCTCGCGGTTGAGGCAAGTATTCGGGTTCATGTGTAGTATTGGTTGCATGTCATGATTGAGTGGTGTATTGTTCATTATTGCCAAGTGAATGTGTTGTGGAGATGATTCTAGTTGTGTTGATACTTGCAAGTTATGTTTAAGGTTCCTTCATGATGCTATAGTTTCTATACCCGATTACATGTGGAATTATGATATTGAAAATATGATGTTGTAGTACTTATGCATGTTGGAGCATATTGAGACTTGGTCACGTGGTGACCAAGAGTACATTGTTGAGGTCCCCGTCATATGTAATGACGAGCTTGAGGTCCCCACATTCTTGGAATGTGGGCAATGGATTCACAGAGGTCCCGTCATTGTGATGACGGGCAAAGGTCCCTATACGTGTGATGTATAGGCTCTTGGTCCCCGTGCGGAGGGCGCGTGCATGGGTATCCATTGACGGATGAATACCCCGCATTACCGGTAAAATGCGAAACGAGATAAAGATCAAAGAGTGCATAGCATTATCATCATTTAAATATTTGAAATGTCTTAACGGTGTTGAATAAAGTTGTTTTTAGATGTTACGTCTATATGAGTGTTGCAACCTTGTTGATACTTGCTGAGTCGTATGGCTCACCCTTGCTTTGTCTTGTTATAGGTACTTCTGGCAAGAACGTCATGCATGGGAGGGAGTAGACATTGGAAAGCACGCACTACCACACCACATTTATGCAATTGCTATTTAGTTTCACTCAAGAATAAACAACTGTGTGGAAACCATCTATGGATGTTTCATGATGTTGGTTGTCGGATTATTCATTGTTATGAGAATGTTGTTAATTGCTTACAATCGTACGATTATCTTTGATGCATGAAAGATTTGGATTATAGAAATAAATTACTAAATGCCATGGTTATCTGTTGGTACCTCGACTTTTGTTGTTTATACAAAGGAAGTTCTGTCGAAAAATTTATAGAATGTTCTAGTTAGCGTAGTTCTTGTAGCATTCTAGGCTCATCTGGAGCTGGGGTGTTACATCAACCAAGGAGCTTCACAAGTTGCCGGTCAAGCCGGAGGAGCACCGCAGCCCGTGATCAGAGGCCGTGTCAACCACGTCACTCTGGAAGGAGCCCAGGAATCACCGGACGTCGATCGGGTAAGTTTTCGTTAACTCAAGACTGCATCGCTTTGTTTGATTCTGGAGCTTCGCATTCGTTTGTTTCGGAATGTTTGCAACCAAAAATAAATTGGAAGTTATGCAACTTAAGCATACTCGTAGTCCGATACTGGAGCAAAGCTAAGTACTAGAGTGGGATGTTTAGGAGCTAAGTTACTCATAGTGGAGTTGAGTTTCTAGCCAACCTAATTGTCCTAGATACCCAAACCCTAGATGTCATTCTTGGCATGGATTGGTTATCCAAGCACAAAGCCGTGCTAGATTGTGGCCGAAGAGCCAGAATGATCGAGGATGCCAAAGGAAACAAGGTAGAGTTTCTAGCCACCTCGGTTCGTGATGGACATTTGCTAGTAAGCGGTTTGAAGACCCTTTCCTTGGAAGAAGTACCATGGTCGATGAATACCGGATGTGTTTAGGAAGAATTACGGGAATGCCACCGATCATGACATTGAGTTTGTCATCGACACGGTGCGAGGACAGCACCAATCTCAAAGAGACCTTATCGGATGCGGTAGATGAATTGGTAGAGATGAAGAAGCAGATAGAAGAACTTCTTGAGAAAGGTTTCGTGAGACCTAGTTCGTCGCCATGGGGAGCGCCAGTTTTGTTTGTCAAGAAGAAAGATGGAAGTATGAGGATGTGTATTGATTACCGTTCTCTCAACGAAGTTACTATCAAGAACAAGTACCCACTACCCCGGATAGATGATCTGTTTGATCAGATGAAAGGATCCGGATTATTCTCAAAGATCGACCTGCGATCAGGTTACCACCAGCTAAAGATTTGTCCTAAGGATATACCGAAGACCGCTTTCTCAACGCGGTATGGACATTATGAGTTCTTAGTCATGTCCTTTGGTCTGACTAATGCCCCGGCATACTTCATGAACATGATGAATAAAGTATTCATGGAATATTTGGACAAGTTCGTAGTTGTGTTCATTGATGATATTCTGGTGTACTCCAAGTTGGAGGAAGAACACGCCGAACATTTAAGGATAATATTGGGAAAACTTCGAGAGCATCAGCTGTATGCCAAGTTCAGTAAGTGTGACTTTTGGAAGAAGGAAGTGGATTTCCTTGGTCACGTGATGACAGCCGAGGGAGTAGCAGTTGACCCCGGTAAAGTTAAAGCAGTATTACATTGGGAGCAGCCCAAGACCGTGACTCAGATTCGCAGTTTCTTGGGAATGGCAGGTTATTACCGCCGTTTCATCGAAGGATTCTCATCAATTGCTAAGCCCCTTACGCAATTGTTGAAGAAGGAGAAAAAGTTCACTTGGACTCCAGCCTGTGAGGAAAGTTTTCAAGAGTTGAAGAAGCGTTTGACTTCAGCCCCAGTGTTGATTCTACTAGATATTCGAAAGGATTTCGATATCTCTTGTGATGCCAGCGTCAAGGATTAGGATGCGCCCCGATGCAAGAAGGAAGAGCGTCCGCTATGCATCAAGGCAATTGAGACCTCACGAAGAGAATTACCGTACTCATGATCTGGAATTAGCTGTCGTAGTGCATGCTTTAAAGATTTGGCGTCATTACCTCATCGGTAATCGCTGTGAAGTCTACACAGATCATAAGAGTCTAAAGTATATCTTCACCAATCGATTTGAATATGAGACAGAGAAGATGGTTAGAACCGATCAAGGATTATAATCTTGGAATCCACTACCATCCCGGAAAAGCCAACGTAGTTGCAGACGCTCTAAGTCGTAAGAGTTACTGCAATGCCTTGGAAGTAAAGGAAAGTTGCCCAGAACTTTATGAAGAATTTCGGAAGCTAAAGCTAGAAGTTGTGTCCGAAGGATTTGTAGCCAATTTGGAAATACAGTCTACCCGGAGAAGCAAATTCGTGAAGCACAACCAAAGGATCTGTGTTGTCGGACATCAAGGTCAAAATGGCGGAAGGAAATTCAAAGATTTCACCAAGGATGATCAAGGCATACTCTGGATTAATGGTCGTATCTGTGTACCAGATATCGATGGTCCGAGACGATTAATCTTAAAGGAAGCCCATGACTCAAAGTATTCGATCCACCTGGAAGTACCAAGATGTACCAGATGTTAAGACTAAATTTTGGTGGCCAAATCAAACGAAGTCGCAGAGTTCGTTGCCTTGTGCGACACCGCCGAAAGTAAAGGCGAACACCGAGACTAGCGAGTTTGCTGCAACCGTGAAGATTCCGAATGGAAGTGGAAGAGATCGCAATGGATTTTATCACCGGTTTACCCAAGACCCAATCGGGTTACGATTCGATCCGGGTAATAGTCGATCGTCTAACCAAGGTCGCTCATTTCTTGCCGATCAAAACCACATACTCGGAGATCGCCATGGAGTTGTACATGGCCGAGTGTCGCTTGCACGGTGTGCCCAAGAAGATAGTGTCGATCGAGGATCTCGGTTCACCTCGCTTTTGGCGAGCTTGCATGAAGCATTGGGTACCCATTTGAATTTGATCTGCGTATCATCCACGCATGGATGGACAGACTGAAAGAGTCAACCAGATATTGGAGGATATGCTGAGAGCTTGTGCTCTAGCTAATGCTACCCGATGGGATAAAAGTTTACCGTATGCAGAATTCTCATACAACAATAGTTATCAAGCCAGTCTGCGAATGTCACCATTTGAAGCCTTGTATGGCCGTGCCTGCCGAACCCCGTTGAATTGGTCAGAAACAGCTGAACGATCAGTGTTCAGTCCGGACATCATTCAAGAAGCAGAAGAGCAAGTGGCCATGATCAGAGAAAGATTGAAGATAGCTCAGTCCAGGCAGAAGAGCTATGCTGATAATCGTCGCCGTGATCTCAGTTTCGAACCCGAGGATTTCGTTTATCTTCGAGTTACACAGCTCAAAGGTGTCAAAAGGTTTCATGCCAAAGGGAAGCTTGCCCCTAGGTATGTTGGCCCATTCAAGATTCTGGAACGCCGTGGAGAAGTTGCTTATCAGTTGGAGCTACCGCAGTCGTTAGCAGGAGTACATGATGTCTTTCATGTCTCGCAATGGAAGAAGTGTCTTCGTGTGCCAGAAGAGCAAGCCCCGTTGGGATCAATTGATCTAAAGGAGGATCTTACCTACAAGGAGCAGCCAGTCAAGATTTTCGATGTCACAGAGCGCCTCACCAGAAGCAAGACTGTTCGTTTTTGCAAGGTTCAATGGAGCAACCACTCAGAAGGAGAAGCAACGTGGGAACGTGAAGAAGAGCTGAAAGTCGAGTTTCCTAGCCTTTTCTCAAGCTAGCCTGAATCTCGGGGTCGAGATTCCTTTAAGGGGGGAGGTTTGTAACATCCCAATTTTCAGAGTTTAAAAATCTTTTAAATAGTTAGTAGGAAGAAAATTCACCATTTGGATTTTATTTGAATTTAATTCAAAAGCTTAATATTGGACTTTATAATCGAAAACATTTAATGTGAATAATCCCAACATGAACAATAGCCAAAACTATTTTATTTGGGTTCTATGTGCTCAGATATATTTTCTAGATTTTTCTAGAATTTTTCTGAGTTCATTTGCTATTTTCCATTGCTTATTTGAATTTCTGGTTTTTTTTTCTAAAATAGAAAAGCTATTTATAATCTCAAAATCCTCTCAGGCCTAATCTTTCCGGCCCAACCCTATTCCCTTGACCAAGCCTGACTCATGTGTGCCCAGCTCACCCGCAGCGCCCCGCATGACATGCGGGCCCGCATGTCGACCCTCTCCTCTCTCTCCGAGCGCCCGCTCGTTCTCCACCGTCCGTCGAGGATGAACGGCTAGATGCGCGTGAGGTAACGAGACGGTCTCAATGTTCCTTTGATTGTGGGCGTTCAATCGGATCGAGCGGTCGATCGTGAGTCCGTTCGCGGCCGCGCACCGTTCGCACGCCGCGCGCCCTAACCTTAGCCAGCGACGTGTGGGTCCCACCCGCCACGTCATCATCGTCTCCAGTCGGGACGACCGGGACTCGCCGGCGCCGCTTTTCGCCGTTCGTGCCTGGACTCTCCCGAGCCTCGGGTATAAAGGGAGGTAGCCCTCGGTCTCGCGACTCCAACCCGCGCGCCGCCGCCGAACCCTAACCCTAGCGCGCAAAGCTCGAGAAGCGACCGCACCGCCGCAACTCCGACGAGCTTGTTCTCCGCCGTTAGTGCCGCGCGCCTCTTCGTCGCACCTCGGCATCGCACGGAGCTCTGTACCTCCCGGTGGCCTTGGTTTCGCCGGAAGATCGCCGTAGCTCCGATCCCGTCGAGCCCGAATCCTCTCGCCGCTCTTCGCCGCGGCCGCCACGCACGTTCCGTGCACGGTGAGCACACCCGCGTGATCCTCGTGTCATCCTCTACCTCCCGGTACCACCCACCGCCGGTGAAACGCCGCCGTTCGCCGGAACCCTCGGTCCCCGAGCCGCCGCCGTCGTCGGGTCCGACGTGGCACGCCACCTCGCCGCCACCTCAGCGCCGCGTCAGCGCCCGTGCCCTCGTGTCGCCCGCGTGGAGCCCCGTCAGCGTCCACGTGCGCGCCCACGTGGTAGTCCACCAGCTCCAGATTCAACCGGCTCGGTAGACTTGGTCTACCGTGAGCCATCTCACTGACATGTGGGTCCCACATGTCAGGTTTTTCTTTATTTATCTTTTCGAAATTCGAGGGTGACGTCATGATTGCGCAATAATCCGATTTTTCTTTAGAGAAATAATTCGGAAATTCCAGAAAATCCAAATTAGGGTTTCTTTTAGATTTCCAATCTTCCAAAGCCCATAACTTTTGCATCCTAACTCCGATTGAGCCCATTCAAATTTCTAAATTTGTCTAAATTCAAGCTCTATTTATCTGAGATTTTTATTTAATTTTTGGAGTTAGTTTTCCTCTGTAATTTATTTATTTTGTTTGTTTGTGTCTCGTTTGCGAGTAGACGTCGATTCGTCGGGGAATTTTGTGGAAGAAGGAGCACCCCAAGATCAAGACCAGTACATAGACCTTTTCCAAGGCAAGTCATACCTTTGATCATCTTGGACCCAGTTTTCAAATTACTTTGTGTTAAGTTATTGCATTCTACTTTAATTATTTATTTAAATGCTTTGGGTATAGTTATTATCCAAATTGTTATCACACCTTGGCCTTGTATGTCATATTTCCTTGTCACCCTAGATTGGTTATTAGTTGGTAATATTATAGCACCAACGTGGGTTGGTTAGATGCGAGTACAATTGCTTAGCCATGCCACGAGTCATCATCATATGTAAGTTGCAAATATTAATTATGACTAAGTGACTATGGAACTTCGTGTAAAACTGTGTGCTATGTGTTATTACTTCGTGATGGCATGTGTTGCACTACAACCAACCAGGTGGTAAAGGATTTAGACCGAGGCAAGTGGTGGAGACGTGTGACATGGTGGTCTATGTGATGGGAATGATGGTCTTTGTGACTTAGTTAGAAAATGGAAGTCTTGCCTTGGTCAATTAAGGACTTAACTTTGTGCACCATTGAACTGAGTCTTCTTCGCACGACCACATGCCCAGTATGGGACGGGCCTAACTTAGTAAGTTATGGATTCTCGGCATTGATGTTCGGTGGATAGGTTAGGTGTGTGACAGGTGGAGGTGTGACTACTTGGTGGTTGCATCGCGGGACGATTCGTCTTCCCTGTCCAGCGGTGTGTGTTATACCAATTCTATGTGAGCTGGTATAGCGGTTTGTAAGCACACTGGGAATGTCAATGTTTGAGATGAAGTTTCCGAACTGTTTTGTTACGATTGGTGCTTGCTACACTAGTTGTATCTTGTGGGTAAAGTGTACAACCTCTGCAGAGTGTTAATTAATCTATTCGAATAGCCGCGTCCGCGGTCATGGACATGCTCGGGGATTTCACACGAGGGGTAGTTTTCATAAAATGTTGGGATGGGAGCTGTGTGACTTCAATCATATGGCTATGTGAAATAATCTGTTTAGCTGTGTGTCTTTGTGGAAACAAATGTTAAAGTTATTATTGTCTATTTGTTTTGAATTATGCTTTCAATCTATTATGGTATTCCATTGCAAATGTTGCTTTTATGCAAAAGAACCACAGAAGCCTTTTATTTGGAATAAGCCTGCATCTATACATTGCATTCTGTGGTATGATTTGCGAGTACGGTTGTGTACTCACGCTTGTTGTAAAACTTGCGCCCAAACCTACAGAAGAGGAGGAGCCTACGCCTGCTTTCGAGGAGGAGTTCGCTGAAGGTTGATCGTGCGTTAAGGTTGGATCCCAGTCGGTTGCCTGTGGTGAATTGGTGGGATCTACGCTGGAGTTTTTCCGTTCCGCTGCTGCTTTATTTCCTGTTAGCCCTACGTGGCTTAATAAGTGTAAACTCGACCATAAGGTCAAAACCCTTATTTGTTATTCAAACTAATCGTCTACTTTATTTATCGCTTGTGTGGATCGATATTTACCTATGTTAACCCTGTGTGCACTAGCGTGATCATGGACTAGTGCAGTATACACAGAGGGTTCCAGAATCGTAATTCTGGGTCCCGACACTCTCGGAGGCATCCTCAAGCTAAGGATGCAAAAGCTAAGAAGCCCAACTATCGCAAGTTCGTCAGTCGGGTCCTTACCGCTCTTGAGAGTGTTGATATGAGCGATGTGGACTCGGGGACGGAGGACGATGAGGATGACTCTAATGGCAAGAACAAGACCCGGGACTTCACCAACATGTGCTTCATGGCTAGGGACAGCCACGACGTTGACTCCTCCAACGACGATGACCCTTTCAGCGATCCCGATGAGGTATGTCCCTCACTCAATCATATGAAACGTGCTTTGGTCGTTGCTGAACAAAAACTGAAGAAGCAAGCTAAAATGATTAAGAAACAAGACACGATGATTGATAACTAGAACCTAGAAGTTGTTATGCTCCTGCCGATGATTGTGATTCTTACTCTAGTTTGCTTGATGATTTGACAAATTTAAAATCTGCTCATTCCTCTGTTCCAAATCAATTAAAAGATGCTCTTGATGAACTAAAATCTCTCAAGTCTAGTCCCGCTTGTATGAATGCTATTGCTCTAGATGTGACTACTGTAGATGCTATTCCTTTACCTTGCTCAAATTGTGCTTTGCTTGAATTAAAATTGGATAGCGCTAGTAAGGAATTGCAAAAATTTGATCCTAGTCACACTTGCTCTCATTGTGAGAAAAACAAGATTAAAATGAAGGAAATGACTGAAATGATTCTTCATTCTAAAACTGCCTCATGTGAAAACTGTCATAAACTCACAATTGAGAATGATGCTCTCAACAAGACTCTAGAGGAGAAAGCTAAAATTGAAAAATCCATGTTCATGACTGCATCCAAGAAAGTAGTTGATTCTAATGTTTGTGCTTTTTGTACCGAAGTTGGGCATAATGTAGATAAGATACAAGAGGCATTTAGAGTCAAGTTCAAAGAGCAGTTAAATAGGATTGAGAATTCTTCCTGTGTGTCTTGTCAGGCTTCGAAGGTTGAGGTAGCTCTTCATAAGAAAAAGTATGATAAGGCTATCAAGTCGAATCAATGTACTACATGTAAGGACCTAGCCAAAAAAAATGATTACCTTAAAGATACTCTCGAGAGATTCACTAGTGGGAAGAAGAACCTCAACATGATTCTCGATAAATCTAAGGTGAGTGTGAAGAATAGTGGCATAGGATTTAATTCATTAGAGCATTCCAAGAATCACTCACCTAAGGTTATGAGGGCTGTTGAGAGTGGCTTGTTTGAGGTAGAACCCCCTGAACCATCTAAGATTGTTTTTAGATCTACAGGTTTTGCCCAAACTCCTTCTAGCAAGACAGGTGCTTCTACTTCAACAGGTCAGACCCCTCAAAAGGTCAAGTACCATTGCACCTTCTGCAAGAAGGATGGCCACATTGTTGAGTTCTGCTTTTGTAGAGCTAAGATTGAGAGGAAGGGGAGGATGAGTACTTTGAGGACCATTAGAGGAGTTCCTTCACCTACTGTAGTCTCTAGAGCCAGGCAGCCTGTCTTTCCTGCTAGACATAGGCCTAGATTTGTAGATGACTTCTGTGGGGACCCCGGTAATTATCTCCATAAGACCGAGATTAGACAAGGTCTTAGGGACATAATTACGGGTCTCCGGTAAATGAATTCCAATTTAACTCTATCCAAGTGAGAGGCTTAGCCGAATACTGGAGCCTCAACGATCATGCGTATTTGCTCCCTTGCGAGCGTTACATGATTGTCGATTCTCTCTCGATTCGAAGCACTACCCTTGGTGAGTTAAATGGGAATTCATCAACAACGAGTATGACATATATTGGCTCCCAAGATCAATGACCAATATACTCATACCCTCATCCAACGTTGATTACATCCATACAACGCATACAACAAGGAATGAAAGACATACTGCATAATAGTTAAGGTCTACAGTTTATTACAAACGGCCGACCGGCCAAATTTAAAACAGAGTATCAAGTAGCAGCGGAATTAAATAGATAAAGCAAAGACCAGCAGTGGTATTCCCATCACCAATCGGCAACCGACTGGGGGTTAAATGGTAGCACACTACTCATTAGTGTCGCCCAAGTCAACACTAGCGAGATCATCATAATCATAACCTTCCTCACCTGAAAAGGCCAGCAAACATCTGGCTGAGTACAAGTGTACTCGCAAGTCTTACACAAATAAAAATAGTTATGCATAAGGGTCATTCAAAGGATGGCTCATATTGGTTTAGTTTTTGCGAAAGAGACGCAACAATTAACATCCTACACATACTAGTTTTTTTTATGTGTCCATTAAAAAAATCAGATTTGAAGTAGAAGTAAAACATGTAGTAAAGCATTTCAGTAATAAACAAATTGAATCATACAAAGACCAAAGTGGCAGCCCACTTTGATATACTAAACACATGAACAACCCGTTCATGACGAATCCCAAGTTTAACCACAATTTTAATTAAAAGTCTAACAATAGGCAGCCACAAATTTCAAGCGGTCGTCCATAACCGTGGACACGGCTATTCGAATAGATTAATACCCTGCAGGGGTGTACTACTTTACCCACACGACTTTATTAGCCCGTAAGCCTCCAGAGGCCTCTGAAATAGCACACTTCCTATGGTATGCCGGCCGGGTAAATCAAGATACAATCATTTTCAGCAAGAAAGCCCTATTGAGCTAAGTCCCCCTTGTGAGATGGTTCCTTGTCTAGTACAAGCGTCGGATAGCACTTGCTAGGGGGCTCACAAGTTATATTGGAAATACCGATGCAATCAAAACAAAAGAATTGGTGCTTCATTGCACACTATAAAGGATTACATCGGCTCCTCAAAGAACATAGGATTTCACGGTCGCTATGCCCCTTACACCACCAAGGACTTAACACAATAAAACCCTCCCCCTACTTAACCATACGGCTCCCAACCCGCGTGTGGCAGCACGAGTGTTGCTTGAACAGTAGGTACCCAAAGTTCGGTCCTCAATTGTCCAGACAAGTCCTTCCACTTACCGAATGCTCGTGCACAAAGCACCATCACTAACCGACACTTGTCCGGACCAAATCTCATTTAAAAACGACAAAATTTTACTCATAAAACAGCTACAAAGATCTGAAGTAAAAACATAAAGTAAGAGTTGTGTGTATCCCAAAACCATCGGGTTATTCCCGACGATCGAACTACCGTGTCTAGACTTGCATGGCTAAGCAATTCTACCACCCATAATTCACACATCCTATCCTAAGCATATAGGAGTTGGCATAATTCAAGATTAACCTCAAGCATAGGACATATCTAAACTACACATCACAAAAATATTGACATAATCAAAATAGCATGCAAGCAATTATCATTGCACTAACTTAACCAAAACTGGGATCAAATATGATGCAAAGAAAGTTCAAATGATGCTTGCCTTGCTGGTACAGTAGCTGCTCGCTCTCAGTAGTGTAAGTGTCGATGTCAATATGCTGGGATCTATATAATTATAACATCAAATAAATCGAGAAAACAACTCAAAAACCAAAATGCTCAAAATGCATGATTTTTCTACAGTAGTTAGGTCATGATTTTAAAGGATTTTTGGTGAAAGAATTATTTCATTTTGATTTAGCATGTGAAAGTTATAATGGTTTGAATTTCAGATTTCAATAAGCCGTCATTATGTAATTTAATTATGAAGTGAATTTTTGTAGAACAGTGGCGAGTACGTGGATCACATAGATAAATAGGCAATATTGTTATAAGTTAAGAACAGTTGAGTTTGTCCTTTTTGGAGTTTTTATGATTTAGTTATTGATTTTCAAAGTTATCAGCCTTATATAGTATAAGAATAATGGAGTTAAGGAGTATATTCTCCCAAAATAGTTTCTGTGACAGAGGTAACATGGAGACCATTTTTAGAATTAAGTTCACTAAAAATGAAAATTATTAAAAGTGGTCTCACTGTTTTTGGAGGTTCCAATAATTACTTATGCATTTTTAAAGATTTCAGTCCATTTTCCTATTGTAGAGATAATGATTTTAATGAATAAATTTCCAATTAAATCCCTCTGCCACAGAGACATGCATGAAACTAATTTTGATAGTAAGTACATTAAGAATGTAAATTTCCAGAAGTGGTTTCAGGCAATTTGGAGTTGAAATGATTTAGTTATGCATTTTAGAAGTTATACATATTTTTCAGTGTGTAAGAAAAGGGTTTTCGGATTTTACAGACATTTGCAACTTTTCTCACCGAGTGCAGCGCTAGCCGCAGTCACTGGACCAGCGGGCCCGCTCGTCAGCTGCCCACGGCGAGGCGCACACACGCACAACTCACAGCTAGGATCGCGAGCCGTTGGATCAAGATCCAACGGTCCACAGTCGAAGTGCAATAGGACGGTCCGAATGTCTCAACGAATCTGGATCGTAGATTCCGGATCTGACGGCCCATGATCGTAGCGTAATCGGAATTCCGAAAAGCCACCAATCTGGACCGTCGATGCCGCATCGGACGGTCCACAACGATCCAAGTGTAAGGAATGGCGCCAATACGCCATGCGTGTTTAAATTTTGGGCCCACACGTCAGTGGCTCCAACGTTTTACTAAACGTGTTGTTTTCTGTGGGTGGGGCCCGCATGTAAGCGACTGAGTAAGGAGGTTTAAGACAACGTTTAATTACTAATGATTGCCATTAAATCGTAATCATTTGCTACAGTGACGGTCGGCGTACGACAACGGGATTTCATTCCCGCGCGTTTCACCGACGGCTTGTCGGCGATTCCGGCCACGGCGGCGTGAACCAAGAGTATGCTTAGGTGCACAATAGTGCTGCGCTCCCAATGGAAGTGGTCTCGACGGCTAAGCCGACCTGTACCGACGGCTAGCCGGAGTTGAGCGGCGGCGATGTTACGGCAAAGTGTAGCGGCAAAAGAAGCTCGCAATGACAAATAAGCAAGCGCTGAGATCCTAGAGACTAACTAGGAGCCACGAAGCTAGGAGAGGGCTTGAGGAAGCTGGAAGTCGGTGGAGGCTTGTCGGTGCTTGGGAGAAGGCGAAGCGACGACACGGCTTCACGTGGAGAGGATGCTGAAGCCAAAAGGAGGTAACTTAGAGCTAGGTATAGCTCAAAGATCCACAGAGGATACTCTAGGAGCAAGGAATCAAGAGGAGCTTACCGGAACAAGGTAGGAGATGAAGGGTTAGTGCTATGGCGAAAAGATCAAATCTTCAAATTGCACTAAGCACTGTCGTGCATTGCTGAAACAAGGTGAGGGGTTTTAATCAGTGAGCTAAAGCATACAAGGTGACGCGGTGGTTGGAGGATAATACCTCTTGACAACGAAGAAAGCTTGAAGATGTTCGCGGGTGCGCGCTCTAGAGCCGCCGAGAGCACGATGTGGGAACAAGAACTACAAGCAACGAGAGAGGCTCGCATTAGCAAAAATGGATAAGGCATGCAAAGGAGGAGCCGAGGGTACCGGAGGTGGGAAGCTTACCAGAGAAATGAGCTCAAGCTAGCTTCCCTCTCCTCTGTCAACCGAGGAGAAGTGAGGGAGAAGGAAGGGCTTCGAGGGGGTGTTATGCCCGGGCGATGACGGCAATGGAGGCGGCGTAAAGAGGAGGTGGTTCCGGAGTGGCCAACGGATGCGGTGGATTGACGGCGTCGACGGAGCACCACAGAGCGTCGCGGCCGCGTGGCACTGGATGCCTGAGCAGACACGATGGGAGGAAGACGACGATGCTGACAGCACGGTCCCACAGGTCAGTGTCTCCTCGTTTGCGCGCGGGTTGGAAACGTGGCCCACCGTGGACCGCTAGATCTAGATCCAAGGGCTGAGGTTCAAAAGAGTTAAGTGGTTCGGTTGGTGAAGCGGTATGAATTCTGGGTCGTTGATCTTTCATCCGGCGGCTCACGTGCGGTGCACTTAGTGGACTCGACCGAGTCACTTCACTGAGTTAGACTCGAGCCGAGAAACGATGTCGGCGGTTTGGTTTAGTGTTTTGAGTGAGAATTAAATTAGAGTTACTACTTTGACCAGAGCTTTATAAATAGAAATAAATTTCATAAAATCCTCAAATAATTTGTGGGGGTTCCTGGGAGTATATAGTTCCCATAAAAATTCTAAAACCCTACTGTTCATAATATAGTTTGTGATATTCAAATTCAAACATGTTGTATGTCTATAAATGTTGTTTGAATTTTAATGAGGTTCAAACTAGTCCCAAAAATTTGGGAAAAATTATATTAATTCGTGATAATTAATTTAGTTTTTAAATAAATTGATTCCAGATGATGATCACAACTTTTTATCACTGATCTGAATTAAAAATTGAATTTTGATGTGTATGTTTACCTCAAATTAGATTTTCCAAGTACAATATATTATGAAATGATTTGAATTTCATAATGCAGGTTAGTGAAATACATATTAATTCCATTTAATTAGTTGGGGCTGTGACAAACCTCCCCCCCCCCCTTACAAAAGATCTCGACCCGAGATCTGGGTGGAGAAGAATTAGAAAGTTTTCATTAGAAATTATAATTTATGTTGTCTTGATTTCCTTCAAAGATAGTGTTGACAGGTTATAATTTACATTAATATGTTTTACCTTTCCTTTCTTGATACGGAGGCACTTCATGCAGAGAAGAGTTCTGGATATGCTGCTCGCATCCGGTCTTCACGTTCCCAAGTTGCTTCATTCTCCGTGTGGTTGCTCCATTGAACCTTGACGAACTTGATGTTACGATTCCTAGTCTTACGCTCGGTTTCCTCAAGGATACGAATCGGGCTCTCTCGATAAGATAGATCGGGTTGCAAGTCGAGTTTATCCAACTCGGTCGCTTCCGTTGGGATTCGAAGATATTTCTTGAGTTGGGAGACATGGAAGACGTTATGCACGTCTGAGAGTGATGGTGGCAACTCCAGCTGGTATGCCACCGATCCCAACTTAGCTAGGATACGGAAAGGTCCAATATAGCGAGGTGCTAATTTACCTTTGATTTGGAAACGATGAACTCCTTTCATAGGAGAGACTTTAAGATAAACATGATCGTCCACTTCGAAACTCAACTCGCGACGACGACGGTCGGCATAAGACTTCTGACGTGATTGAGCCGCCCTAAGTCGTTCACGAATGACACGAACTTGTTCTTCGGCATCTTCCACCAAGGTCGGGCCATAGAATGGCCTCTCCCCGGCTTCGGACCAGTTCAAAGGTGTTCTACAAGCTCTCCCATACAATGCTTCGAAGGGTGACATTTGAATGCTCGATTGGAAGCTGTTGTTGTAGGAGAACTCCATAAGCGGTAAACATTTTTCCCAACTATCATTTGTAGGACAAGACGCAAGCCCGGAGAAGATCTTCCAAAACTTGGTTTACCCTCTCAGTCTGTCCATCTGTTTGCGGGTGGTAAGCGGAGCTAAAAGATAGACTGGTCCCCATTGCTTTATGTAAGCATTCCCAGAAATAGGATGTGAATTGAGGGCCTCTATCAGAAACTATCACCTTTGGAACACCGTGGAGACAAACAATTCTTGCAATGTAAAGCTCCGCTAACTTGTCCCCACGGTAGATGGTCTTGACAGGAATGAAGTGAGCAACTTTCACAAACGGTCCACAATTACCCATATAGAATCAAATCCACTTTAGTTCTAGGAAGGCGGTGATAAAATCTATGCCAACTTCTTCCCATTTCCACTGGGAATGGGCGGGGATCTAGAGTGCCGGTGGCTTCAAATGCTCACCTTGACTCTTTGACATAGATCGCACTCGGCCACATCTTGTCAACGTGCCGCTTCATTCGGCTCCACCACGCCTTCTTTTTCAAATCTTGATACATTTTCGTACTCCCGGGGTGGATAGAGAATTTGGAGTTATGAGCCTCCTTGAGAATCAATTCTCTCAAGTGGCGATCAAATGGTACCACCATACGGTTTCCAAACCATAGAGTACCTTGTGCATCTTGCTTAAAACATTTAGCCTTGCCTTGTTTCATTAGTTCTAAAATTTGAGCCATACGCATCGGTTTTAGGCTTCTCTAATCTGGTCCTCAAGTGTGCAAGTCACACTGAGGGCTGCAAGCGAACCTTCTTCAACTATCTCCAGGTGTAGGTCTTGCAATGCAGCACATAAGCCTGCAGAAAAAGGAGTTACCGACAAACAGTTGCATTGAGATTTTCTGCTCAAGGCGTCGGCCACGACATTAGCCTTCCCTGGATGGTAATGGAGTCCCATATCGTAATCTTTAATCAACTCAAGCCATCTTCTTTGTCTCAAGTTCAGGTCGGCTTGGGTGAAAATATATTTAAGGCTTTTATGGTCGGTGTAGATCTCGCAACGATTACCAATGAGGTAATGTCGCCAAATCTTCAAGGCATGAACTACAGCCGCGAGCTCTAGGTCGTGTGTGGGATAATTGGCCTCATGGGGCCTCAATTGCCTCGATGCGTAGGCCACCACTCGGCCGTCTTGCATAAGCACACAACCGAGCCCATGGCGAGATGCATCACAGTAGATATCAAAGCTCTTATGAATGTCCGCGAACAAGCACGGAGCTTCACATGGGCATTCTTTCGTGGTTTGGAAGCTTTGCTCGCATTCTGCGTCCACTCAAATTTCTTTTCTTTCTTTAGAAGTTGGGTCATAGGCTTGCGATTTTTGAGAAATTCTTGATGAACCTACGGTAGTATCCCGCAAGTCCAAGAAAACTACGAATGTCAGTGACGCTCTTGGGTTGCTTCCATTCAAGGACATCTCGCACCTTACTAGGATCAACAATGACACCGCCCTTAGATAGGATATGTCCCAAGAAACTAACCTCTCAAGCCAAAACTCACATTCTTTGAATTTGGCGACACGGTGATGGTGGCGAAGCTTTTCTAACACTAGTCTCAAGTGTTGCTCGTGCTCAAGATCAGACTTAGAGTAGATAAGGATATCATCAATGAAAACCACTACAAACCGATCCAAGTATTCCATGAACACCGAATTCATGAGGTTCATGAAATAGGTCAGCATTGGTCAAACCAAACGACATGACCGTGTACTGCATGCACTGTAACGAGTAGAGAAGGCGGTCTTGAATGTCCTCGGTTCTAACTTTAACTGATGGTAGCCTAATCTCAAGTAAATTTTGGAGAACACCGAGCTCCACTAAGCTGGTCAAATAGGTCATCGATCCGCGGGAGCGATACTTGTTCTTGATGGTGACCTCATTCAACGGACAGTAGTCAACACACATCCGTAGACTCTTGTCTTTCTTCTTGACAAAGAGAGCGGGCACCCCAAGGCGAGGAGCTAGGCCTGATGAAACCCTTGTCTTGCAACTCCTTAAGTTGTTCTTTCAATTCAGCTAGCTCATTGGGCGGCATCCGTCGCCTTTTGAGATGGGCGCGATGCACGGTGCAAGTTCAATGACAAACTCTACCTCTCGGTCAGGGGGCATGCCTGGAAGTTCTTCAGGGAACACATCAGGATACTCACTCACTATTGGTACCTCCTCTAGCGCGAGAGAGGTACTCGCCTCTAAAGCATATAGGTGAGAACCACCCACTACAGGTGCAAAGACGACCTGGGTGCCGTCCTCACTAGTCACTGAGATAGACCGTTGGGCACAATCAATCTTCCCCTGATTCTTAGATAACCAATCCATCCCTAAGATAACATCGATGCCCACTGAACTTATCACTATTAGGTTTCTTTGAAAAGTTAACATTTTGTATTTCAATTTTACGTCCTCGCAGGACTTGATCGGCGAGAAAACCGACCACAGGGATGAATATGATAAGGTGGGTGTAGTGTATGTATCTTGAATTGGTTAATTTCAGCATACTCGTTTTAATAAATGAATGAGATGCTCCGAATCAAATAGAACGGATGCGGACATGAATTAACAAGAAGTGTACCTAGCACGACGTCAGTGCGTCGTCGCCTCCTCCGCCGAGACGTGGTTGACGCGACCACGTGCATCTTTGGGGTGGAGTAGGTCTGCTCTCGTGGTGGTGGCGGTGGCCTCACCGAGCCGGGCTGGTGGTCTTTGGAGCAGAGTACGTCAGGGCATCCTCGCCGCTTGGCGAGGCATCTGAAGCATAGTGGCCCCGACGGCCTGAGTGGAAACAAATGACGCCGGCTTGTATGCCCCGCCATCTGTGGTCTCGCCCCGTCAGGCCGTTGAGTGCCGTGGAGAAGGTCGTGGAGGTGCCACAGAGACCTCGGCGGTCTTGAAGGCTGGGGCACGAGGTGCCTGAGGTAGTCCTGGGCGTGGCCTGGGAAAACTGCCACTCGCCACTGCCGTCTGGAAGGCCTTCCTCCTCTTCCTCGACTCATCCACTATCATGCTCTCATGCTCCACCACTATCGCCTTGTTGACTAGATGCTGGAAACTCCTGAAATCATGTGCAGCTAAAACAAGCCGCAACTCCTCTGATAGCCCATGGAAGAACCTGTTCCGGCGGCGAGCGTCTGTCGAGACGTCGTCCGGAGCATACCTGGCCAAGTAGTTGAAGTCATGCAGGTACTCAGTGACGGTCCTCCGCCCTTGTCTCAAGGCAAGGAACTGCTGCTGCTTGATAAGCAGCACTCCCTCTGGTATATGGGCCTCTCGGAACGCGTCCCTGAACTCGTCCCAAGTCGGGACGTGACCAGCGGGCTGCATGGCGGAATAACTATCCCACCACGCGCTCGCCGCACCTGCCAACTGATAGCTGGCAAACAAGACTCTCTCAACTCCGGTACACTGCGCAATGTTCAGCTTCTTCTCAATGTTGTGCAGCCAGTCCTCTGCCTCCATTGGGTCCTTGCCGCCCGCAAATGTCGGAGGGTTGGTCCGCTGGAACTCAGCGAGACCTCCGACGCTTCGGTGCGGGCAGCCCCTCTGTCGGAACGGAGCCGAGCGGTGTTGCGCACGATCGCCTCAAGCATCCGGTGCGGTCCATCCGGTTGCGCTCAATCATCATCATAAACTCGACCATGGATGGCGACGGAGGAGCACCTCCTCAGCGGTCCACCTGTTGGGGACGGGCCGAGAGGGCTCGCCATGCCCGACATTTCTTTGGGATGACCGCCCCGATCGTAGAAATCGCTCGAGGTGCTAGACGTGGTGCCCTAGATGGGGATGGGAGCCTGCGCGCGCAGGCTCCTGATCGCGTAGTTGGTCCTGTCATCCTGTATTGGACAAGGATGGTTAGTAAATAAGACAAAAGCCATTACTTGGCTGTACATGCACAATCAATATCAAAAGCAAGAAAATTGTAACATCAAATGGAACACCGAACATTAATCAACATAAAACCGAATCGATACAACGCCGTACATAAGCGCCCGCAGGCTTAAGATCACAACTGAAATAGTAGTTTTTGCAAATGAAACATAACGGTTCGACAACTACTACCCTATTACATAATCCTAAGGATACATGCTCAAACATAGAGCTCCCGGCCTTAACAGCCTAGATATTATTCCGGTCAAAATTCACCGGAAAGTCATCGAGCAGGTGGTATCCAGGGGATCCTGTGTCTTCCGGGTCTCCCGGGTTGGTGAGGCGTAAGGGGGATCCTACGCCGATGATATGGCCTCCTACTTCAGGGAGACGATAGTCCGGCGGCGCAGAAATGTATGGTGAAACGTCATTAGCGCCATACAGCACATCCGGACGAATGAGCCTCATGTCATGCATAAGCTGTAAATGCTCCTGAGCTATAATGAGACGACGACGCGTCTCCCATGACTCATGCATCATGCAGCGATGCATTTGGTCCATTACGTGAACCAATCTCGCCAACTACCTGACTTGGGGGTCCTCCCCAAACTGGATCCTAGCAAACGAGTTCACGTCCCTAGCGCGTGCGCGCATCGGAAAGTGATCATATGGGGGCTGGGCTAACTCTGTCAGGTCGTAGCGAAGACAACTCATGGCCACCAAAGCCACTTCTTGTAACGCCATGGCCTCCGAAGTACCACGCGCCTGGAAGCGGTAAGGTATGCTCCCCGTGACTTGTCTGGCAACGATATCTATCACTGCCATAAATTCCTCCATTTCAGGTCCTCGATCACGGCGGTAGATGGAATAAGTGAGCTGATATGTGAAGTTCGCCCTCCACATCATATCTCGTAGCAACGCCGGGTATCCATCCACTCCTTCAGCTTGAGTTTCCCGGACAAGGTATTGAGGGTTCATCTAAAGGCAAGAAGGCAAGGTAAGTTAGTTTCATAAACCAAAACAGGATCAGGAGAGAAAAGATACTAAGATGGATAAGGAATAAAAGATATTCTTAACTTAAACTTTCTGAAAGTAATTTGATAATTTCAAAATATTTTGACTCGAAGGCTTACTAACTCTAACATGATGCTACCTCTAACCTACGATCAAGATGGCTCGATACCAATTTGTGGGGACCCGGTAATTATCTCCATAAGACCGAGATTAGACAAGGTCTTAGGGACATAATTACTGGTCTCGATAAATGAATTCCAATTTAACTCTATCCAAGTGAGAGGCTTAGCGAATCTCGAGCCTCAACGATCATGCGCACGCTCCCTTGCGGCGTTACATGATTGTCGATTCTCCTCGATTGAACCACTACCCTTGGTGAGTTAAATGGGAATTCATCAACAACGAGTATGACATATATTGGCTCCCAAGATCAATGACCAATATACTCATACCCTCATCCAACGTTGATTACATCCATACAACGCATACAACAAGGAATGAAAGACATCTCGCATAATAGTTAAGGTCTACGATTTATTACAAACGGCCGACCGCCAAATTTAAAACAGAGTATCAAGTAGCAATGAATTAAATAGATAAAGCAAAGACCAGCAGTGGTATTCCCATCACCCATCGACAATCGATGGGGTTAAATGGTAGCACACTACTCATTAGTGTCGCCCAAGTCAACACTAGCGAGATCATCATAATCATAACCTTCCTCACTGAAAAGGCCAGCAAACATCCGGTGAGTACAAGTGTACTGCAAGTCTTACACAAATAAAAATAGTTATGCATAAGGGTCATTCAAAGGATGGCTCATATTGGTTTAGTTTTTATAAAGAGACGCAACAATTAACATCCTACACATACTAGTTTTTTATGTGCCCATTAAAAAAATCAGATTTGAAGTAGAAGTAAAACATGTAGTAAAGCATTTCAGTAATAAACAAATTGAATCATACAAAGACCAAAGTGGCAGCCCACTTTGATATACTAAACACATGAACAACCCGTTCATGACGAATCCCAAGTTTAACCACAATTTTAATTAAAAGTCTAACAATAGGCAGCCACAAATTTCAAGCGGTCGTCCATAACCGTGGACACGGCTATTCGAATAGATTAATACCCTGCAGGGGTGTACTACTTTACCCACATGACTTGATTAGCCCGTAAGCCTCCAGAGGCCTCTGAAATAGCACACTTCCTATGGTATGCCTGGGTAAATCAAGATACAATCATTTTCAAAGAAGAAAGCCCTATTGAGCTAAGTCCCCCTTGTGAGATGGTTCCTTGTCTAGTACAAGCGTCGGATAGCACTTGCTAGGGGGCTCACAAGTTATATTGGAAATACCAATGCAATCAAAACAAAAGAATTGGTGCTTCATTGCACACTATAAAGGATTACATCGGCTCCTCAAAGAACATAGGATTTCACGGTCGCTATGCCCCTTACACCACCAAGGACTTAACACAATAAAACCCTCCCCCTACTTAACCATACGGCTCCCAACCCGCGTGTGGCAGCACGAGTGTTGCTTGAACAGTAGGTACCCAAAGTTCGGTCCTCAATTGTCCAGACAAGTCCTTCCACTTACCGAATGCTCGTGCACAAAGCACCATCACTAACCGACACTTGTCCGGACCAAATCTCATTTAAAAACGACAAAATTTTACTCATAAAACAGCTACAAAGATCTGAAGTAAAAACATAAAGTAAGAGTTGTGTGTATCCCAAAACCATCGGGTTATTCCCGACGATCGAACTACCGTGTCTAGACTTGCATGGCTAAGCAATTCTACCACCCATAATTCACACATCCTATCCTAAGCATATAGGAGTTGGCATAATTCAAGATTAACCTCAAGCATAGGACATATCTAAACTACACATCACAAAAATATTGACATAATCAAAATAGCATGCAAGCAATTATCATTGCACTAACTTAACCAAAACTGGGATCAAATATGATGCAAAAGAAAGTTCAAATGATGCTTGCCTTGCTGGTACAGTAGCTGCTCGCTCTCAGTAGTGTAAGTGTCGATGTCAATATGCTCGGGATCTATATAATTATAACATCAAATAAATACCGAGAAAACAACTCAAAAACCAAAATGCTCAAAAATGCATGATTTTTCTACAGTAGTTAGGTCATGATTTTAAAGGATTTTTGGTGAAAGAATTATTTCATTTTGATTTAGCATGTGAAAGTTATAATGGTTTGAATTTCAGATTTCAATAAGCCGTCATTATGTAATTTAATTATGAAGTGAATTTTTGTAGAACAGTGGCGAGTACGTGGATCACATAGATAAATAGGCAATATTGTTATAAGCTAAGAACAATTGAGTTTGTCCTTTTTGGAGTTTTTATGATTTAGTTATTGATTTTCAAAGTTATCAGCCTTTTATAGTATAAGAATAATGGAGTTAAGGAGTATATTCTCCCAAAATAGTTTCTGTGACAGAGGTAACATGGAGACCATTTTTAGAATTAAGTTCACTAAAAATGAAAATTATTAAAAGTGGTCTCACTGTTTTTGGAGGTTCCAATAATTACTTATGCATTTTTAAAGATTTCAGTCCATTTTCCTATTGTAGAGATAATTATTTTAATGAATAAATTTCCAATTAAAGCCCTCTGCCACAGAGACATGCATGAAACTAATTTTGATAGGAAGTACATTAAGAATGTAAATTTCCAGAAGTGGTTTCAGGCAATTTGGAGTTGAAATGATTTAGTTATGCATTTTAGAAGTTATACATATTTTTCAGTGTGTAAGAAAAGGGTTTTCGGATTTTACAGACATTTGCAACTTTTCTCACCGAGTGCAGCGCTAGCCGCAGTCACTGGACCAGCGGGCCCGCTCGTCAGCGGCCCACGGCGAGGCGCACACACGCACAACTCAGAGCTAGGATCGCGAGCCGTTGGATCAAGATCCAACGGCCCACGATCGAAGTGCAATAGGGCGGTCCGAATGTCTCAACGAACGGATCGTAGATTCGGATCGACGGCCCATGATCGTAGCGTAATCGAATTCGAAAAGCCACCAACGGACCGTCGATGCGCATCGGACGGTCCACAACGATCCAAGTGTAAGGAATGGCGCCAATACATCGCACGTGTTTAAATTTTGGGCCCACACGTCAGTGGCTCCAACGTTTTACTAAACGTGTTGTTTTCTGTGGGTGGGGTCCGCATGTAAGCGACTGAGTAAGGTGGTTTAAGACAACGTTTAATTACTATTGATTGCCATTAAATCGTAATCATTTGCTACAGTGACGGGCGGCGTACGACAACGGGATTTCATCCCCGCGCGTTTCACCGACGGCTTGCCGGCGATTCCGGCCACGGCGGCGTGAACCAAGAGTATGCTTAGGTGCACAATAGTGCTGCGCTCCCAATGGAAGTGGTCTCGGCGGCTAAGCGGCTCTGCACCGACGGCTAGCCGGAGTTGAGCGGCGGCGATGTTACGGCAAAGTGTAAGCAGCAAAAAGAAGCTCCGCAGCGACAAACAAGCAAGCGCCTGAGATCCTAGAGACTAACTAGGAGCTACCTGAAGCTAGGAGAGGGCTTGAGGAAGCTGGAAGTCGGCTGGAGGCTTGTCGGTGCCGGAGAAGACGAAGGCGACGACACGGCTTCACGTGGAGAGGATGCCTGAAGCCAAAAGGAGGTAACTTAGAGCTAGGTATAGCTCAAAGATCCACAGAGGATACTCTAGGAGCAAGGAATCGAAGAGGAGCTTACCGGAACAAGGTAGGAGATGAAGGGTTCGTGCTATGGCTGAAAAGATCAAATCTTCAAATTGCACTAAGCCTGTCGTGCATTGCTGAAACAAGGTGAGGGGTTTTAATCAGTGAGCTAAAGCATACAAGGTGACGCGGTGGTTGGAGGATAATACCTCTTGACAACGAAGAAAGCTTGAAGATGTCCGCGGGTGCGCGCTCTAGAGCCGCCGAGAGCACGATGTGGGAACAAGAACTACAAGCAACGAGAGAGGCTCGCATTAGCAAAAATGGATAAGGCATGCAAAGGAGGAGCCGAGGGTACCGGAGGTGGGAAGCTTACCAGAGAAATGAGCTCAAGCTAGCTTCCCTCTCCTCTGTCAACCGAGGAGAAGTGAGGGAGAAGGAAGGGCTTCGAGGGGGTGTTATGCCCGGGCGATGACGGCAATGGAGGCGGCGTGAAGAGGAGGTGGTTCGGAGTGGCCAACGGATGCGGCGGATTGACGGCGTCGGCGGAGCACCACAGAGCGTCGCGCCGCGCGTGGCACTGGATGCCCGGCGAACACGGCGAGGAAGACGACGGCGATCCGACAAAGACGGTCCCACAGTCGATGTCTCCTCGTTTGCGCGCGGGTTGGAAATGTGGCCCACCGTGGACCGCTAGATCTAGATCCAAGGGTGAGGTTCAAAAGAGTTAAGTGGTTCGGTTGGTGAAGCGGTATGAATTCGGGCGTTGATCTTTCATCCGCGGCTCACGTGCGGTGCACTTAGTGGACTCGACCGAGTCACTTCACCGAAGTTAGACTCGAGCCCGAGGAACGATGTCGGCGGTTTGGTTTAGTGTTTTGACCGAGAATTAAATTAGAGTTACTACTTTGACGAGCTTTATAAATAGAAATAAATTTCATAAAATCCTCAAATAATTTGTGGGGTTCTGGGAGTATATAGTTCCCATAAAAATTATAAAACCCTACTGTTCATAATATAGTTTGTGATATTCAAATTCAAACATGTTGTATGTCTATAAATGTTGTTTGAATTTTAATGAGGTTCAAACTAGTCCCAAAAATTTGGGAAAAATTATATTAATTCGTGATAATTAATGTAGTTTTTAAATAAATTGATTCCAGATGATGATCACAACTTTTTATCACTGATCTGAATTAAAAATTGAATTTTGATGTGTATGTTTACCTCAAATTAGATTTTCCAAGTACAATATATTATGAAATGATTTGAATTTGATAATGCAGGTTAGTGAAATACATATTAATTCCATTTAATTAGTTGGGGCTGTGACAACTTCTTTGACTCCTTTGGAGGTTCTAGGCAGCGTTCTGGTTTAGGATATCATGGGGAGAGACCACGGGTAGCATCTAGACAGGTGGAGTACCGACATTTTGGTAGGTCGATTTGGAGAGGTCTAGGTGTTTCGCGTGTGCATTCTTACGATGTTTTTCCTAACCATTTTATTGATGCTTCTGTTGGTGTTCCCAAGCATCGTGTGGATCAGTACTGGATTCCCAAGTCTTTTATCACTAACCCCGGTACTGAGGCACAGATGTTTCCTGCTTATGCCCTGTAGGTCCGTCGTGCGAGGAAGGAGGACATATGGCTTGTTGACTGGATGTTCTCGACAAATGACTGGAGATTCTAGATGGTTCTCCTCCCTCACACGTGCATCCGGCAATGAGTTGATCACATTTGGGGATGCTTCTACGGGACCGTGATGACCAAGGGCACGATCTTGCGTCAACAACAAGTTCATGCTTAAGGATGTCGCTTTGCTAAGTAAGCTAAGGTATAATCTGCTATCTGTTTCACAGCTGCTTGATGAGGGTCTGGAGGTAAGGTTTAAGAGTGGTGAGTGCAGAGTTCTAGACTCTTCGGGTGAACATGTCTTTGGGATCTCTAGATTTGAGAGGATCTTTTGTGCTGACTTCAGTGTCTCTTCTGCTTCCAGCCCTAGATGTCTTGTGGCTTCTGATTCTCATGATCTAGTGTTGTGGCATCGTAGGCTTGGACACATAGGATTCGATCACTTGACTAGAGTCAGTAGCAAGGATTTGATTAGAGGTTTGCCTAGGCTGAAGGCTGTTAGAGACCTAATGTGCGCTCCCTGTAGACATGGTAAGATGGTTTCTGCTTCTCATCCACCTCTTACTTTAGTGATGACTGATGGACCTGGTCAGCTCTTGCACTTAGACACAGTTAGCCCCTCTAGAGTTCAGTCTGCAGGAGGAAAGTGGCATGTGCTTGTGATTGTGGATGACTTCTCTAGGTATTCATGAGTCTATTTTCTAGTTTCTAAGGATGAGGCTTTTGGTTTCTTTAGAGAGTTGGTCCTTAGACTTGCTGTTGACCTTCCTGGAGCCTTGAGAGTCATTAGGAGTGACAATGGGACAGAATTCAAGAACTCTTCCTTTGCCACTTTCTACACTGATAAGGGAATTGAGCACCAGTTCTCTTCTCCTAGAATTCCCCAGCAGAATGGTGTTGTAGAGAGGAAGAACAGGACTCTTGTAGAGATAGCCAGGACCTTGCTAGATGAGCACTCTACACCTAGGAGGTTTTGGGCTGAGGCGATCTCTACTGCTTGCTATGTGTCTAATAGGGTGTTCTTGAGATCTGTCATAGGCAAAACTTCTTATGAGCTTAGATTTGGTCATAGGCCTAAGGTCTCGCATTTTAAGATTTTTGGTTGCAAGTACTTCATTCTTAAACATGGCAACTTGGATAAATTTGAGTCAAGATGTTCTGATGGCATTTTTCTTGGATATCCTGCTCATTCTCGTGGCTATCGTGTATTTAATTTGGATACTAACAAAATTATTGAGACTTGCGAAGTAACTTTTGATGAGGCTAGTTCCGGTACTAGACCCGATGGTGCAAGTACACAGGTTTCTGAAAGCATCTTTGTCGACGATGACTCTGAGGATGAGGACCCAATCCATCCTCTAGTCACTTCTGAGATGGTTGGGGAGCCTACTTCTACTTCTCCAGTTTTAGCTGAGCAGTCTCCTCCTACCTTCACCGATGATGCGAGTGGCTCTGCTCCTACCTCTACAGCCCATGAGGTAGAGGCCACTTCTGCACCAGGACCCCCTCTTCATATTCAGTGACGACACTCACCTGAGCAGATGATTGGGGATCTCAATGAGCGAGTTACTCGCTCCAGGTTTACCTCTCCATATTATCATGTGCATTCTGCTTTTGTTGCGTCTTTTGAACCCCGAGATGTCACCCATACTTTATCTGATTCCTCTTGGGTCAATGCCATGCATGAAGAGCTTAAAATTTTTGAAAGAAACAAAGTCTCGACCTTAGTTGAACCTCCACCTAATCTTAATGTAATTGGAACAAAATGAGTTTTCAAAAATAAGCAAAGTGAAGATGGGTTGGTAGTTCGCAATAAGGCTAGGCTTGTAGCTCAAGGTTATTCCTAGGTAGAAGGCTTAGATTTTGAAAAGACCTTTGCTCCTGTAGCTAGATTAGAAGCCATTCGCATTCTGTTAGCATTTGCGGATCTAAAGGTTTTAAGCTTTTTCAAATGGATGTCAAAAGTGTTTTTCTTAATGGTTTCATAGAAGAAGAGGTCTATGTCAAGCAACCTCCTGGTTTTGAAAATCTCAAGTTCCCAAACCATGTTTTTAAACTCTCTAAAGCCTTGTATGGATTGAAGCAAGCCCCTAGAGCTTGGTATGATAGGCTTAAGAGTTTCTTACTTAAAAATGATTTCAAAATGGGAATGGTAGATAAAACCTTGTTCACTCTCAAGCATGGCAGTGACGTTTTATTGATTCAGATTTATGTGGGTGATATCATATTCGGTGGTTCTTCTCATACTTTGGTGTTCAGATTTTCAGATTCTATGAGCAGGGAGTTCGAGATGAGCATGATGGGCGAATTGATCTTCTTCCATGGTCTTCAAGTCAAGCAACTGAAAGAAGGTACTTTCATTCATCAAAGTACATAAAGGACCTTCTTCGGCGCTTCGATATGGGAAGCAGTAGGCCAATGTCTACTCCCATTGCCACATCCACCGTGTTGGACCCTGATGAGGATGGAGAGCCCGTGGACTAGAAGGAGTACCGCAGCATGATTGGCTCTCTCCTCTATCTCACGGCTTCGAGGCCGGACATACAATTTGTTGTGTGTTTGTGCGCTCGATTTCAGGCTTCCCCTCATGCCTCTCATCGTCAAGCAGTGCGTCATATTTCAGGTACCTCCAGGACACTCTTGACTTTGGACTCTGGTATTCTTCTGATTCTGCTCTCTCCATTCGGGATTTTTCTGATGCTGATTTTGCGGGGTGTAGAGTGGATAGGAAGAGTACTTCTAGCACTTGTCATTTCTTAGGCACATCTCTTATCTCTTGGTCATCTAAGAAACAGTCCTCTATTGCACAGTCCACTACCGAGGCCGAGTATGTAGCTGCAGCCAGTAGTTGCTCTCAGGTTCTCTAGATCTTGTCTACTTTGCGGAACTATAGGTTGTCTTTGGGTAGTGTTCCTCTTTTCTGTGATAACACTAGTGCCATTAACATTGCTAAAAACCTAGTGCAACACTCCAGGACTAAGCACATTGACATTCGATACCATTTCCTTAGAGACCATGTTGAGAAGGGTGATGTTGTGCTTTACTTTGTAGAGTCCGAGCAGCAGGTTGCGGATATTTTCACTAAAGCGCTTGATTCTTCTCGTTTTGCTACTTTGCGGGGAGAGTTAGGGGTTATTAGTCCTCTTGGCCTGTTTTGAGGGCGAGTTTGCTCTTTTGCATTCATTGTATCATAATGCATTTTAAAATCAACAACTTGCATTGTAATATAAATTCTTGGAGCTTTGATTATTATCCTTGTATGACTCTTGTGCTAGTTTGCTAGACTTCTTTTATGGCTTTTCTTGTATAGTTTAGCTTTTGCCATGCTAGCTTTATTATCTGTGAGAAAATTGAATCAAAACATGACTTCTTGGATCTTGTGACTAGTTTTGCCATAATGATCCTCTTATGATTCACGCCATGTCATATAGGCTAAATTGAGTATTGAACTTTCCTTGAGTTTTAAATTGAGCTATGATAGTTCTTAAGTCAAGCAAATGAAAAATGAACTTTTCTGTGCGAAAAAACTGATCTCATCAATTCTTTCTCATGAGACGGCTTGCCATTGCACTAGACATGAACTCAGGGGGAGTTTTGGATGACCTAGATCACTCTCTTAAGCTTCTTGCTTGGGATGGTCGCGGCAAGGCTTGAGATCTAGTACAATGCTAAGAAAACAAATTGTCAATTAGTTGAAGCTTAGAAGGCAGTTGTGGATAGCTCTTAGTCCAGTACTTGCTTTACTAAGATAAAACCTTAATTTTTTAGCCAAATGCTAAATGTGCTAAATTCCAAATGCTTGAACAAATTTATTCATAATTGAACTCATAACGTTCAAAATTGACTCATTTTCTAGCTTCTGGGCTCCATTTTGCTTATAGACATGGCTTGACTCATTTTTGGATACCTTTAGTTAAACTATGATCTTGAACACTTTGTCATGCTACAAACTCATTTAATCTCAGATTATTGCTATTTTGGCTTTAGCTTTGCTGTACATGTTTTGCCATGATCGAAAATAGCTTCTTCACATAATATGGCTAGGTGTAATACTTGTCCAGTCTTCTTGGATAATTCTCATGGATCTTGTTGCTAAAAATGAAAAACAAAAAAAAATGCAGCCATTCTATTTCATTCATGCTCTATCTTCTTCCATGTATCTTGCTGAATCCATTATCAAAGGGGGAGAAAGATTGGTAAAAATGTTGTTATAGAGCTTTTTGGAGTCTCAGGGAGAAAGTGAAATTTTCTTGAAAATTGGTGATCATAATGAGTGGGATCATCTCAATTGCATTCTTTTGGTTTTGTTGCCTTTTCTGAATTTGAATTGCAATTCTTGAAGACTCACAATGATCGAAGGTCAAATAGAACAATTGTTCTTTCATATGGACCTTAAGTGATATTTTTGTCACTTCTTTAGAAATGGAAGCTTTCTTGCTTTCTGTTGCCTTATCTCACTTGCCTTTGTTATTCTGAAGCCAGCTTGGTCATTTTCATAGCTTTCTCTTGCTTATGGACCAAGTTGTGCCTTTGCGCGAAAACGTCGAGTATTTTCATTTTCAAACCTAAAACTTACATTTTCTGGGAGATTGCCAATGTGTTCATCAAGGGGGAGATTGTGGATATCATGGGGATATACTCATGATCTTAGGATGATGTTACAATTGGCAATGGTATTAAGGGTTTGCAGAAACACTCGTTTTTGGCAAAGTTTAGGTTTTTCGGTCTAACCGGTTTTGTGCTGAATGTTGATTTAATTGGCTAATTGATTTTGTTTTTCGGTCTAACCGGTTTTGTGCTGAATGTTGATTTAATTGGCTAATTGATTTTGGGATAAGTCATATCCTTATTTGTCTTTGCATATGAGTTTCATATTGCATGATTTGAGCTAACGTGGGTCAAGTTGTGAAGAACTTGTTCCCGGAGACGATTTCTCTATCTATTGCTGTGCAGGTAGCTTGGAGGTCAATGACGGTCAACGGCGAGGAGGATCAGGACTAAGCTTGGAGAGCTGAGGTCCAGAACGATCATGGATGTCGGGTGAGGTCAAGTGGCTCAAGCATGGTGCAGAATGGACGAGGATGATCGAACGGGCAGTTCGGTGCGATGGGTTGATCAAGCGGCGCGGGGGTCGGTGCAAGTGCCTTGGTGGTTCCGGTGGGATCCGGACAGGAGAGACTTGCCGACATGATGAGAGTCGTTGATCAACCTACACGTGGCGAAGCAGGCGATTGCTTCGACAGGATTGGACTCGGTCTTCAGAGAAGGATCGAGAAGGGGTATTTTGGTAATTTCATCAAACACCGTTTTTTTGACTTTTGGCTAAACCACGGCGCGGGACGGCGCAAGGTGAAGTGGTTTAGGTCAAGAGATGATGGATACGACGCTTTAAAATACATACGTAAGTGTCCCGTTTGTGTTGGACCTTAACAGGAGCCTATTAGAGAAACTCTTCTAGAAGCTAGGTCTCTAGTATAAATAGGAGGGGTGCTATCACACAGCCCCCAAGCACTTCATTTGTAAACCCTAGTTTGGTTTAGGGATTTAGAGAGGAAAGAAGAGGCTTAGGCTTTTAGAGAGATGAGTTGAGAGAGAGCTTATGGATTGAGCTCTTGTCCTCCTTGAGGGAGTGGCTGTAACCAACAACATCATGAATCAATCTATGGATGATTTACCAAAGATGTGTCTCTTTATGTTCTTCCTTCTTGTTTTGTAATTTTGAGTCCATCTTTGATCCTTTGGTTTTTGGTTGATCTCTTGCCCTCTTCTACCTTACTGTGATGTGTGGGAATACATCTAGGATCATCTAGATCATCAATCTCCCACGAGCAAGTGTTTGGTTCGAGTTTTCGTTTTTGCTCGATTTTGAACCTTCCTTCGGTAAAACTGATAAAGGTCAAAACTTTGACGTGGATCTTCTCAATCGTTGCTTGGAATAGGTTCCTAATATCCTTAGGAAGGTGTGTTCCAATTTGGTCAAGTTTGGCCGTGTAGATCAAAAGTTAGACCGATTTTTGTTTTGGAACCCGAGCTGATTTTCCTGTTCATCGTGCCTGAGGTCTGACCGCACCTTTGCCTGAGGTCAGTCCGGCCCAAGGTCAGACCGCACTTTTGCCATAGGTTAGTCCGACCTCTGGTTTAAGATTTGTAATTTCCTGTTTTGGTCTTTTGCTTTGGGGATTTTGATTTGGGTTCAACACAAGTCCTCTACAGTACTTCTATGTTGATCTTCATAGCTTCTATAGCTATTGGAGTGATATTTGTGTTGAACTCAATCAAGGTGAAAAATTGAGCGTGCTCCTATTCAAACCCCCTCTAGTCGCCTTCCCGGTCATACATTAATCTCTGGGGTGGCGTTGAACTGAACTCCCTAAGTGGATCGATGGCCTTAAATCTCCTCATAACTTCCAATTCAATCTCCTGGGGGACCGCAGGGTTAGTCAGATTTCTTGCCATATCTTCGTTTCTCCATATCTTCTTTTCTCCTGAGATGTACATTGCCCCCACAGTTGGCTCGGGAATACGACTTGGCGTACCTGATAGTCCTTGCAGCAATGATTCCATCCTATTCATTTGAGTCTGCATGCTGGATTCTTAAGTCTGCAACTCTCCCAGATGCTGCTGAACCAACTCCACCTTGCCTTTTGCCTCCATCACATCTTGCCTTACAACAATTAGCTCTGAGGTTTCACCCTCAGATCTCATTGTCGATTCGATCATTTCTTCCCATCTCAGATCAAGAATAAGGTTTAGGAATTTTACCCAGGGAACTAGTTCTTAACCCTCACCTCTTTCTCAATCTATACCACCATCTAGATCCAATTGGCCAGGGATTTTACAGTGGCCAGAATCCACTAACCTAGCTTTGTCAGATCTACTCGCCTCTAAGGATCGAAGTTCTCTGATACCAATTTGTCAAATCCCGTGAGATTGGATCTGAAATGGGGAAAGTGTACAGCAACTATTCCGTTCTACAGCTAAGACTAATTGTTTGGCATAATAATTGATGCCTTTTCCATTCCATTTTCGAGTTTATATAGGGTTCAAAGTGAAGGTAGAAAACAAAATAGGAATTATAACTCTTATAGAGCTTTTATCGTGCTAGTTACTATTCATGGTAATCGAAACTAAGAATACTTCAACAGTGAATACTAAGGCAAGTCAGGAGTGCTGATCTTCCATCGAAAGGGTATTTCGCAATCTCGACCGTTGGATCTTCGTTAAGTCTTCTTCTTCCTCAGCTCACTAATTCTGAAAAACTTTCGATCACCCAGTTCTTCAGACTTTCTTCTTCTCAGCTCTGACAACAGGCCAAGCCCATAATCGATAGCTGTGTTGTGCGGTGCTGCGGTGCGCCTATGCCCATGCGCGCGGTCGGAGGGTGGAGCGGCTTTTGGTTTGTCGGTCGAAGAGCGTGGAGAATGTGAGAAGGCTTTTGTCCTAGCGCGGTTCACCGACAGACCAGGTCAGACTGGCTAGCCTAGCTCATTAGCTGTACGTGAGTCTTGGGGCCAGTTGCCGCAACGATGTACATAGGGCTAGCTGCACTGCACGTACATCCATATATCGATCAACGTGTGCGTGTACCGTATAATATCCGATTATGCGTGCATGCATACATTGGGTGCAACTTGTTCTTGTCTAGACATGGCTTCGGATGGTCGATCTGGTCGGTATAGGTCCTGATTGGGGAGTTATAGGGCTGTTTGGAATGGCTTCAGCTTCGGGTTTTCGCTCCGAAAAGTCGAAAGCCGTTCCAAATGGGAGGCTTTTCGCATCGGCTTTTTTCGAAGCCAGAAACCATCTATAACGCGAGAAAGCTGAAAGCCAGAAACCAGCATGGGGCATCTTCCCCCAATCCACATTCCGCATTTACCCTCGAACATCAGAGTTATTTACCCGTCATCTGCCATCGCATAACCTCCAACCAGCCTCCCCGCCCTAACCCTAACCCTAGCACCCCTGCCTGCCCCCCAGCATCCTCCTCCCTTCTCCTTTGTAACGCACCGCTACCCCGCCCCACCCTCGTCCTCCTCTTCCACCGCCGCTTGCCCCTTCTCCTCCTCCTCCGAGCCTCCGTCGCCCACGCCATCCTCCCCGACCCAGCACCGCCCTCCTCCTCTCCCGATCCGGCGCCGTCGTCCTCCCCCACCGCCGGCCCGAACCCTAGCCTTTTTTATTTTTATTTCCATTGTAAATTAATTTTTTTTTGTAATAATTGGTTATTGTAATATTTATTTGTTGTATTTATTTATGTAATAATTATCATTAATTATTGTTAATTGTGGTCTATTGTGTTAATAGTCGTTAATTATGGTATATTACGTTAATTGTTGTTAACTGCGATCAATTACGTTAATTGCGGCAGTCTTTGTTAATTGTGGTAGTCATCGTTAATTGCAGTCAATTGTGGTAGATGTCGTTAATTACAGTAATTCTCATTAATTGCGGTAGTTGTCGCCAATTGCGTTAGTTGTCATTAATTATCATCAATTGTCGCTAATTGTCATTAGTTGCAATCAATTGTGTTAACCGTCGTTAAACATATCAAACAAGCCATTATAGCCAGATAGCTAAACACCAAATCTCTTCAGCCCAGCCGTTCAGCCCTACAGCCCAGTCGAAAGTGCTTTTCAGGAAAACTACAGCCGTGCCAAACAGGCCCTTAAGCAGACTTCAACTTCGAAAAAGGTAGAAGCTTCCCAAACAGGTCAGCTCTGCAGCCGCTTACCCTTTAAGCTATAGCCGAAGCACCTTCCCACTAGCTTTGTGGTTTATTGCGGAATGGGTAGATTTGTTTGCCACTAAAACTTCAAGTAAATTACCCTCCAAATGCCACTGGTTAAAAGGTCCTCTCCCGTTCCATTCCTCCCACACCCATACCCATTCGCTCCCCCTGTTCGTGGCGCACGCAACTCCGAACCCCAGGGGCGACGCGGCAGAAGCCCTCCTCACCGCCCTCCCCACCGGCCGAATCACCCTCCCTACTGCCTATCGTTCATCCCGATGCCGACCCAAGGCCCCGCCGTCAAGCCGCCCCGACAGCCGCCGGTCGAAGGTAAGCACCTCTCCATCCTCTTGTACATATCCATGGTAGTGTCGGCTCATATATGAATTTTTGGGTTCTTGTGGGAGGAACATATTTACAATCAGAACAAGTACATACCATTTCTGCAAGATGTCACTGGTTAAGTCTCCCTGCTCTACACATGGCACACAACCTGGATTGAGCTGCTCAACTAGTGACGTTGAGCCACAAAGACTAGTTATTGAAGAAAATACAGGATCACATGTTGTAAAGCCTGAAGAGGGATCCCAATAATATGAACAAGGTAATGTGCAACCATTTCAGCATCCCGTCACTTTTAAACACAGCAGATAGCCTCATAACCCCTATTGTAAAGAAAATGGTGTCAGATAACTCCCTGTTGTCTCTTTCTTCATTATTGATTTTATTATGGATTTGCTAGGCATTGCCTCTAATGGACAAAATATAATGGCAATCGCTGGTCAAGAATCTTCTGAGGTAAGTTCCAAACTATCCTGCCTTTTGGGCAAAATTGATGAATCATATATGAATTGCTTGGATGACCTGGTGCAATAGAGCAGAATTTGCTGAGCTATTTTTTGGTATTGTTTACTTAATTTATTGCATCTACTTTCATACTGTAACTTCAAAACAAAATCTACAGGTTGAACTTTGGGACATTACAAGTGCAAGGAAGATAATGAACTTGCCCCCAAACATGCAGTGCTAATATGACAGATCACCCTACCAAGCAAAGAGGTTCGTCTTCACCAATCCAGCTGTAGAATTGGTATAGTGCTCTCTGCTCTGCATCTGCATCTGCAGGACAGTCGTAAAACTCCATTTTAATTGTTCGGTGACATTTGTTTGTTTATGCTTTAAGTAATCCTTGAAAATTTAATTTTGTTGATTGTAGGTCTATGCATGGCTGTGCAAGCTTTCATCCCATGTGAATCTGGAGGCTATGTAAATATATTGTCGAGGTTATACCCAAATCAACTTTTTGCAAGCCCAATATGTTTGTCAAGTTATACTAGGTCAAATTATTATTGCAAATATAGTGATGCTGTGATGTGAAGCGTATACATGACTCTCTACAGAGTACAGATTCTTTCGTGCTTCACAATGTTAACCATTACTGTGTTCTTTGCAATGGGTTTGTGCAGCATAATTGAACGTTGACAGTACAAATCAGTATTGTCCATTGCACTGAATATTGTAATTTACATGTTTGCTGCAATTTACAGTTGCAATGAATATTGTCAACCTTCTGCTTTTAGTTATCTTTGTCTTGTGTAATACAATGCTACCTGGAGTGTGGAGAAAATCATGGAAATTGACGAGCACATAGGCTGTGCTATGAGTGGCCCTACTGCTGATGCTCGAACACTTGCATTTGCCCACCCATATTTTCTTGCATTTATCCACCTACAGTGTATTTCCGGCCATATGTCTAAGTGGGTTTACCCACGTGGGTTCTTGTTATACATCAATCACTGTAAAATATTAATTGAAACGTGTACATAAATATCTACATTTGATTTTGGATGGTGCAAAATGTTGCTCAATTGTTTGAAACTTAGTACAATAAGTGTTACAATTTGGTTAGTCATACTTTTTTTTTTGTTGGATCCGAAATGTTACAATTTGTGTGTTGATGTGTTACAAATCCAAAAACATGAATATGATCTCAACATGAACTACAATGTAACACCCCGATTCCCAGAATCCAGATGTTAATATTTAATTTGGCGATATATTAAATTTTTGACTATGTTTTAGAAAATTTTCCAGTGTTTAATCAAAACGTTGCCTTAAAAATCAAATTGAATCAATTAAAAGGTTTATATATATATACAATAAATTATTTTGATTTCTTGTTTTGCATGCATCAGAAAAATCATGTCATCCTGCATGCCTTAATATTTTCGCTTTCTTTTCTTTTGGTATTGCAGACGTTTACTTTGCGTGTTCTTGTTTTTCCCTAACTTCTCTCCTCGCAATCACAACCGAGAATTAAGAATCCGACGAAGCATGTTATACCGTTGCGATCGTCATCGTGAGAGTTTTCCAGTTTAGCAGTTAGTTCGGACATGCGAGGTCTTTTGAGTGAGTTAGAAAAAAAAGAGGGAGAATTACAGTGCTAAATAATTTCATTGCCTCAACTACACTGCCTATTCTTTCTCTTCCCCAACACCCAAACACACACAACCACTCATTGCCATTTTTTTTGAGTTTTGCTAGAAAACTTGCGACTGTTTTCTTCAGTTGAAAACAGTCACATTTTGAACCATTTGATATGCGTTGAGATCTGTGTTGAGTTTCTTTTTAAAAACATGTTTTTATGATGAGTGATATCTGATCTCATCCTACGGTTCAAAATGTGACTATTTTCAATTGAAGAAAACAGTCGCAAGTTTTCTAGATAGTTCCTTTTTTTTTACTCCCCACTAGGAGCCAGCCGAACCCACTACCATTTCTTTTCCTAACAAAGCACTCACTGCCATTCTCTCCTCCCCATGCCACTTCTCCCTCCAGCAGCCTCTACCATTTTCGTTTCTCCACCTAGCTGAAAAGAGCACTGCCAAAGTGCTTCACGCCACTGCCATTTCCCTTTTCCCCAAGAGAGCTTCCCCCTTCTCACTAACATTTCTTTGTATCTATGACCCACTGCCATTCCTTTCTTTAAATCTCCCAGCCGAACCAACATGACAAGCACTGCATTTCCCATTCTCCTGTTCTCACGTGTTCTCCCCAAACCGAACCAGTTCGGTTCCTTTTCTTCCTCATGAACACAGCTCATCTCCACACCTTCTCTCCTCTAAATCCCAACCAAAAATTCAGAATCAAGACCTGCATGTCATACCGTTGTCGTCCTCATCACACAAGGTCTCCATCCATACCATCAGTTTTCACATGCAAGCTTTCTTGAGCATTTTGCAAGAAAGAATGAAGAAAGGGCACACACTGTGCTGTGCAGCTGGTTGGAAGGAGAAGCAACGAGCAGCCATAGGGGGCGGATTGGTGGTGCATGGCCAGTGCATTGCATGCAGTGGCCAGAGGAGGAGGAGCAAGGTTGGAGGGTGCTCGCTGCTGGCTTGTAGGCGCTGCGATGCGTGCATTGCAGCAGCGAGTAGAGGTGGAGAAGCTAAGGTGCTGCAGCAAGCAAGCACGCATGAGGCACAGGAGGCGACCGAGGCGAGGAGGCGCGACCAGCGGCATGGCGACGCCCGAGCAAAGGCGCCAGCGGCACATGGCAGCAGCCCGACATGGCGCAGCGACGGCGACGCATGCACGCCCTGTGCGGCCGGCCTCGGCGACGTCGACAAAACCAGCACATGCATGCGGCGGCAGCAGCTCGATGGTGTGCATACATGCATGCGCAGCGGCAAGCGGCGTGGTGGAGCGGTGAGAGAGCAGGTGCGGAATGGCCATGGCTCGCTGCAGCTCGGCGACGCGAGGCCAAGGCGCTGCATGATGCAGCGGCTACGCGGCAGCGGCAGCTCCTTGGCCAGCAGCATGACCAACGCGGCCTGGAGCACGGCGGCAACGGTGGCTTGGAGCATCAGCGACGAGATCTTGGAGCGGCAGCCCGGATGGTGGAGGTCCGGCTCTGAATCAGCAATCTTTCCTAGCTAACTCATCTCAAACATATTGCTTGACAAATTTGCAAACTGACTTAAACTGAAAATAAAAGCAAGAACAGAGTACTGACACAACTAGCTTTTATCAAACATGCTCTGTCTCTGTTGCTCTCTCTGGAACTCCCTCTCTCTGTATCTATGTATATGACAGTCTCATTTCCCCCCACACAGTGACTAAGTTTAAGTCCAAGAGACATTAGAAGGGTAGTTAGTTTGTAAGTATTCAATTGATAAATTGTGTTTCTGGATAGTAACAGACAGTGGAGAAATCGAGTAATTGTCTTGGATTTTCATATGAGACTAGTTCAATGTAGTGTTGCAATGTCCTAGGATAAAAGTATATACATATAGGTACAACCTTGTATGCCAAATGATGATGAGTAGGCCATATCAGTTAGAGTTTGATTGATTAATTAGCTAAATTAAGTACTGTAGCAGATAAGTTATGCTTGAAATCTCAATGTCAGTAGAGGTAAATCAGTAAATGACTAGTAGTGTTTTGAGGAAATAGTAACTGGCAGTGAGCCCTTATCAGTAGATGTTAATTAGAAGTCAACTAGTAGATTAATTAGTGAATGATTTAAAAGTACTGGGTGGGATATTACCATATAAACTGCCAAGACAAACAGTTTGCAAATTTGTTTAATCATGAGCAAATTGGCCGTATGTCTTAAGTAATATCTATGTGAGTCATTTGTGCTAGAAATTGGAGATGGTAAGAATGGATTATTTGATTTTAGATAACTTATTGGATTGCCATGTAATTAGTAGATAAATCCTATGTGTCGAGTTGATGCAATTATACTCTCTTTTGGATGAGTAGCTAAATGATTATTAGTCGATCGTAGAGACGCATATGTGATTGGATTGGTAGATGTCGTACACGACTAGTCCGGTGAAATGGATATAAGTCGGTTGATTAGTGAGTTGTTAAATGTTGGGCATGCCTTTAAATTGTAGAGCTCACTAGGTGTCGGTTAGTTACTTAAACCTCGATCGGTGGAAATTTTAGTGTTTGCGAATGTGATTTGTCGAGGCAAGACTAGTAGAGCTAGATGGTTAGAACTAGCTTAAATAGTATATCGGAGATTGATTGATGGATTTAGTCATGGTCATATGCCCATCAGTCGGTGGATTTCGTATAATTATTGGATAGGTTGTATAGTTGGATCGACTACCTTGATAATGTCTTAGTGGAGGTTAGTACGGGATTTAGATCAAGATATGAGAATGTGATTGGAGACTGCTATACATGTGATTCGATTCAACACCGGAGAGTCGGTTAAGTTAAGTATATGATTATGAGAAGATTAGATTTGTCGGTAGATGTTTTCCCTTTAGGAAATAAATTGAAAAGAAAAGAAAATACATAGACCCCACTTGTCATGGAAGAGGCTAGGTCATCCTACATATAAAAAAATTATTTAATGCAGTAGCAAAATCAGAAAAAGAATTATTTTTACACGAAAAAGTCTTTTAATTTCAATAATTCATAACTAATTCATATGAACTCCAAATGGGGTGAATCAATTTTTATTAATCTTAAATTTTAATTACCTTTCATACCATGTAAAGCTTATCCCTACCACTGTTCTACAAATTTCCGCGAAACAATTAAATTCGGATGAACGAGAATGTAACATTGATTTTCAACATTTTACAAAATCTAATTTTCAAACTACTGTAACTCTCTCATATAAACTCCAAATGGAATAATTTTTGTACCTAAATTCATCTAAAATCATAATACAGGTACTGTATAAATTTCATGCATTTTGGAGCAATTTGAGTTTTTGGCTATTTCTCGGTGTTTATTCGATATCGCCTTTCTTTAGGTTTCGAGTTGCCGGAAGTATGAGAGTAAGTAACCGAGAGTGAGCAAGTGAACTACCAGCAAGGCAAGCATCACTTGAACTTTCTTATGCATCATGTTTGATCCCAGTTTTGGTTAAGTTAGTGCAATGATAATTGCTTGCATGCTATTTTGATTATGTAAATATTCTTGTGATGTGTAGTTTAGTTATGTCCTATGCTTGAGGTTAATCTTGAATTATGCCAACTCTTATATGCTTAAGATAGGATGTGTGAATTATGGGTTATAGAATTGCTTAGCCATGCAAGTCTAGACACGGTAGTTAGATCGTCGGGAATAACCCGGCGGTTTTGGGATAAACACAACTCTCATTTTTATGATTTATACTCCAGATCTTTGTAGCTGTTTTATGAGTTAAATTTTGTCATTTTTAAATGAGCTCTTGGTCTGGACAAGTGTTGGTTAGTGATGGTGCTTTGTGCACGAGCATTGGGTAAGTAGAAGGACTTGTCTGGACAATTGAGGACCAAACTTTGGTAACGTCGTTAATTCAAGTACACTCGTGCTGCCACACGCGGTATATGGGTGCCGTATGGTTAAGTAGGGGGAGGGTTTTATTGTGTTGAGTCCCACGGTGGTGAAATTGTAAGGGCATAGGACCGTGAAATCCTATGTTCCTTTTGGGGCCGATACGGCATGAAGGCCGTAACGTCTTATGTTCCTAGGAGCCCTGGGTTGAGGGACTTAGCCAATGGAATCGTCTTGCTAAAAACGACCATATCTTGATTTACCCGGCCGGCATACCATAGGAAGTGTGCTATATTCGGAGGCATCTGGAGGCTAACGGGCTAATCAAGTCGTGTGGGTAAAGTAGTACACCCCTGCAGGGTATCAATCTATTCGAATAGCCGTGTCCACGGTTATGGACAACCGCTTGAGTTCAGGAGTTACTATTGTTAGACTTTTAATTAAAATTGTGGGTGAACTTGGTATTCGTCATGAACGGGATGTTCATGTGTTTAGTACATCAAAGTGGGCTGCCACTTTGGTCTTTGTATGATTCAATTGTTTATTACTGAAATGCTTTACTACATGCTTTACTTCTACTTCAAATCTGATTTTAAAATGGGCACATGAAAACTAGTATGTGTAGGATGTTAATTATTGCGTCTCTTTCGCAAAACTAAACCAATATGAGCCATCCCTTGAATGACCCTTATGCATAACTATTTTTATTTGTGTAAGACTTGCGAGTACACTTGTACTCAGCCAGATGTTTGCTGGCCTTTTCAGGTGAGGAAGATTATGAGTCTGACGATCTTGTTAGTGTTGACTTTGGTGACACTAACGAATAGTGTGCTATCATTTAACTCCCAGTCGGTTGCCGATGGGTGATGGGCATACCACTACTGGTCTTTTGCTTTATTTATTTGCTTCCGCTGCTACTTGATACTTTACTTTGAATTTGGCCGGTCGGCCGTATGTAATAAGCTGTAGACTTTGACTATTATGCAGTATATCTTTTGATCTCTTGTTGTATGCGTTGTATGGATGTAATCAACGTTGGATGAGGGTATGAGTATATTGGTCGTTGATCTTGGGAGCCAATATAAGTCATACTCGTTGTTAATGGATCCCCATTTAACTCACTAAGTGTAGTGCTTCGAATCGAAAGAGAATCGACAATCATGTGGCGCTCGCAAGGGAGCAGCGTGCATGATCGTTGAGGCTCTAGTATTCGGCTAAGCCTCTCACTTGGATAGAGTTAAATTGGAATTCATTTACCGGAGACCCGTAATTATGTCCCTAAGACCTTGTCTAATCTCAGTCTTATGGAGATAATTACCGGGGTCCCCACAGCGTTGGTATCAGAGCCAGGTTGACTGTAGGTTAGAGATAGCATGGGCGTTAATTCTAGCAAGTCCTTGGTCAAGTTATTTTCAAAATTACTAAATTAATTTCAGAAAGTTTAAGTTACGAATACCTTTTATTCCTCAACCTCCTTAGTATCATTCCTTACCTTATTCTGGTTTTGGTTTGCAAAACTAACTTACCTTGCCCTTCTGGTCTTTTAGACGAACCCTTTATACCTTGTTTGGGAGACCCAAACTGAAGTTGTGGACGGATATCTGGCGCTTCTAGAGATATTATGTGAAGACAAAACTTCACTTATCAACACCAATACTCCATCTATCATCAGGATCAAGGACCAGGGATGGACGAGTATTTGGCAGTGATCAATATCTTTGCCAGACGCGTGACAAGGAGTATCCCATATGGATTCCAGGCGCGTGGCACCTCTAAGGCCACGGCATTGCAGGAAGTGGCTCGTGTGGCACTGAGCCATCTTCGTCATGACTTGACAAAGTTAGCTCAGCCTCCATACTACCACCTTCCTATGCAAGCACGTGGCGTAGAAGTGAACACTGTTGCCAGTATCCAGTCTGGGAAAGACACTCAAGTGCGACAGTTGGCAAGGTTGATTCACATCATGGATCAGATCCATCATTGTACTATGCATGAGTTATGGGATGCGCGGCATCATCTCACTATGACTCAAGGGCGTCTGCAACCCCTATGCAACATGGGGCTTGTGGACCGGCATGTGCTTTATGGGGAGAACGAGGTCTCTCCATATGCGTCTGCACCACCAGAGTACCGTCTTCCCGAAGTGGGAGGGCAAGTACTCAATCTTGGACCAAGACGTTAAGCTCGTATGTTCGTAGGTTTCTCTCGTGTCCAGAGCATCGGTGAGAGGACGAGAAGACGATGCCTTGCTGCGATTTTAGGAATAAAATTAGGGTTTATTCTTAGTTTATATACGCCCTAATGATATTATTACTTAGCTGGTAGGCGTTGGATTTTGTGGCGATCATTTGCTCTCTTTTGTTCGAAGTAGTTGTGCATCGCCTACGGGCAGGTTGTATCGCAACTATGTTGGAAAACTAACCGTGTTTTGTTTGTATCTTCTGCCGTCCCTAGTGCTTTTATTTTTCATTTATTTCAAGTTGGCTCTTGTGTTTGAATGCTTAACATCTCCAAGTTAAATTAAGGACCTTACCCCTGTTGTTTCCCATACCTTATGCTTTTCCCTCTCATCTCTTTAAATGGAAGTCGCATGTTGATTAAGAGTTGATAGCGGAGTCGGTGAAGAGAAGGATATGATTGAATAACTGCTATTTTATCTTTAATTAGATTTTTTTTTGTTTTGATGATATTGGTGGTTGTGCAGTGTCAGAGTGATATATGATAATTGAGAAATTGGATTATTACTCATAATCCCTGAATATGATCATAGAATAGTTAATTAGATTTTCAAATCATGATATATTAACCGGTGTGAGATCAATTGTGGATTATGGTAGGTGTTACCATTGGAGGTTACGATATGAGTATAAATGAAACTATTGTATTGAGGTATAAGCTTGCTTGCGGGTGATGTTGGATTTATATTGGAAGAATATGCAGGTGCGACTCATAGAATACATGAATAGAATTGAGTAACTAATTTAGGTAGTGCACTTGTGGATTTAGATTTTATATATATCTTAGTCAATATGGCAATAAGATTGTGAGTCATATTTTGGTTTAGTGTGATAAAGTTAGAATTTGAAACTGTGATGATATTATAAGTTTTGATGGATGCTTATGATGATCATTTGAGATTTGTGAAGTTGTAATTGAGTATATAATTGGATCGTAATACTTTTAGGGATAAGGAATGATTGGTTGATTGAATAGTCATATAGTGGATGACTATAAGGATTGAATGGGATATTTATATCTTTGGGAATAGTTGTCCTAAGGATGGCATAATTAGATTAATTACGGATGATTAAATGTGGCCGTTGGATTTAGAAAATGCTTGATGATAAGTAGACTATGGAAAACATCGAGTTAATATTGTTGATTTGAACTAAGATAATTATTATGGATAACTTGATCTGGACAAAGTTAGTAATTCAGACTATTTGGATTATGGTTGGACTACAAACTCACCTCGATGGATGACCTTTTTGGTGATTTGATTTACCTAGGTCGGAGTTGACTGTGGATAAAGAAGGCATATCTATAACCTAGGATAATTGTTTTTATTTTGGAGGTTAATTTGATCCCAGAGTAGGGATGAGTGGATTAGACCTTAAAATATAAATTGGTGTATTTGATGGATTGGTTATTGCAAGCGGATTGATCCTGCTGACCAAAAGGATTGAGCAGCAGAAATATAGGGACATTTCTATAGATGCAGTTGATCTTGCATAGACTTATCCTCTTTTTGGAATTTAAATTATGGTGAGGAAAATTGCTGGAAACCAACAAATAATTAATGGGTGGATTATAGGCTTTGAAATATGGTTCTTTAGTACTCATGATTTGAGAGTTATATTGGAGAGAAATTTATAAAACAAGTGTACTAGCATATGTGAGCAATGTGGTGGTTTCACTTAGGATTATTAGTGTTCCAGAGAATATGATCGAGATTGAAGCTAAATCGTGATTTACACTATGATAATGGATTAATAGTTGTTTGTGCTCACATCCGCATTGTTAAAATTTAGAAGTAAATCAGTGTCCTTTTTGGAAATAAAACCAAACCTAGGAATTTATGGTGGTTTGGAAGATTATATCAAAGCAAGTGATTTCGGAGATTAATTTGTAAATTTTGGAACAATACATTCGAGTGTGCTTGCAACAGACTAAATATGTTAAGTGGATCTTAATTGTATGAACACAAACTAGAGGTTGCCAAACCAAAACATTTGAGATATTGGTGGTCGTGGATCGAGATCGAGTCATTCAATATTTGAAAAGAGGATCGGATTTTAACAAAGCGACCAAGTCTTTCTGCACCCTTTTCTTTTCCATCCGAATCTCGGGGACGAGATTCTTTCTAAGGGAGGTTTGTAACACCCGATTCCCAGAATCCGGATGTTAATATTTAATTTGGCGATATATTAAATTTTTGACTATGTTTTAGAAAATTTTCTAGTGTTTAATCAAAACGTTGCCTTAAAAATCAAATTGAATCAATTAAAAGGTTTATATATATATATATACAATAAATTATTTTGATTTCTTGTTTTGCATGCATCAGAAAAATCATGTCATCCTGCATGCCTTAATATTTTCGCTTTCTTTTCTGTTTCGGCTGACTGCAGACGTTTCGCCTGCGTGTTCTTGTTTTTCCCTAACTTCTCTCCTCGCAATCACAACCGAGAATTAAGAATCCGACGACGCATGTTATACCATTGCGATCGTTATCGTGAGAGTTTTCCAGTTTAGCAGTTAGTTCGGACATGCGAGGTCTTTTGAGTGAGTTAGAAAAAAAAAGAGGGAGAATTACAGTGCTAAATAATTTCATTGCCTCAACTACACTGCCTATTCTTTCTCTTCCCCAACACCCAAACACACACAACCACTCATTGCCATTTTTTTTACTCCCCACTAGGAGCCAGCCGAACCCACTACCATTTCTTTTCCTAACAAAGCACTCACTGCCATTCTCTCCTCCCCATGCCACTTCTCCCTCCAGCAACCTCTACCATTTTCGTTTCTCCACCTAGCTGATAGAGCACTGCCAAAGTGCTTCACGCCACAGCCATTTCCCTTTTCCCCAAGAGAGCTTCCCCCTTCTCACTAACATTTCTTTGTATCTATGACCCACTGCCATTCCTTTCTTTAAACCTCCCAGCCGAACCAACATGACAAGCACTGCATTTCCCATTCTCCTGTCCTCACGTGTTCTCCCCAAACCGAACCAGTTCGGTTCCTTTTCTTCCTCATGAACACAGCTCATCTCCACACCTTCTCTCCTCTAAATCCCAACCAAAAATTCAGAATCAAGACCTGCATGTCATACCGTTGTCGTCCTCATCACACAAGGTCTCCATCCATACCATCAGTTTTCACATGCAAGCTTTCTTGAGCATTTTGCAAGAAAGAATGAAGAAAGGGCACACATGTCTTTGTCTGGTGGTTGGAAGGAGAAGCAACGAGCGACCATAGGGGCGGATTGGTGGTGCATGGCCGATGCATTGCATGCGATGGCGCAGAGGAGGAGGAGCAAGGTTGGAGGGTGCTCATTCTGGCGGCTTGTAGGCGCTGCGATGCGTGCATTGCAGCAGCGAGTAGAGGTGGAGAAGCTAAGGTGCTGCAGCAAGCAAGCACGCATGAGGCACAGGAGTCGACCGAGGCGAGGAGGCGCGACCAGCGGCATGGCGACGCCCGAGCAAAGCGCCCGCACATGGCGGCGGCCGACATGGCGTAGCGACGGCGACGCATGCACGCCCTGTGCGGCCGGCCTCGGCGACGTCGACAAAACCAGCACATGCTTGCGGTGGCAGCAGCTCGATGGTGTGCATGCATGCATGCGCAGCGGCAAGCGGCGTGGTGGAGCGGTGAGAGAGCAGGTGCGGAATGGCCATGGCTCGCTGCAGCTCGGCGACGCGAGGCCAAGGCGCTGCATGATGCAGCGGCTACGCGGCAGCGGCAGCTCCTTGGCCAGCAGCATGACCAACGCGGCCTGGAGCACGGCGACAACGGTGGCTTGGAGCATCAGCGACGAGATCTTGGAGCGGCAGCCCGGATGGTGGAGGTCCGGCTCTGAATCAGCTGTGAGGACCCGGAATATTTAACTAGTAACACTTAACCTCCAATTGGTTCTAGCATTACTAATTAAACATTCTAAGCCTCGATGGGCATATGTTTCCCAGAATTGCAACATATGCACATCATCACAAAATTACACATCATTTCCATACAACATACATCACTAGGTTTAACAACGACATACATAAAGTAAAGTTATTACAAAAGAGAGCCGACCGGCCAAATAGAACAATAAACAAGAATGACAGCGGAAGCAAAAGTGTCATAAGATGGCTAGAACAAAAGTCGACCGGTTAGCCACACACCCACAAGGCAACCGACCGGGCCGCCAAGCTAGTCGCCCCGCAAACTACCACAACACAGCTCGCAAAAGTGAGGCCCCTCAGGCTCACCTTCCTCCTCTGCAACAAAACAATTAAGCATAGCAACTGAGTACAAAGATTGTCTTTGTACCCGCAAGACTGACGTGTGGAATAGCAGACCTATTCATAAACTACATGCAAGCTTATTTAGGTGGAGGTTGTATGTCTCATTTTGCATGAAGCCAACTTTATTTGCAATAATGTAATACATTTCAAAAGCAAGTTTGCAAATCTGTTTTGTTATCAAAGTAATGATAAGTAAAGATACATACAAGTAACCACACAGGCGACTATCCCAATAGCCACCACAACATAGCACGAATCCCCGATTCGTACCACCCATCAAGTTTTAATTTAAAAGGTTGTAGTCTAACTCTTGAAAGACCTTGCCAAGCGTGTCCATAACCTAGGACGAGGCTATTCGAATAGTTTTAAACCCTGCAGGGGTGTACCAATGTACCCACACTTCAGACCGCCTTTAAGCCACAAAGCACACTTCCGAAGGTATGCCGGCACGGCTAAGTCCTACGAGACATTTCCAATCTTGTGTATTAACTACGAGCCGCTCGTATGGGTAGAAACACCATACGCTTACATTGCAAGCCGAAAGACAACAAATCCCATCACGGGTGAAGTCTTTCGGACACTACAATGCTCCCAACACCATCCCTCCTGCGACTCCCTGCGACCCGGAGCCAATACACTCCAAAGTACTAAGTCAAGAGAGGTCCCATACCCTCTAATGTGGTTAGCACGCTAAAATGCTTGGTTTAGTGTAACAAGATGTTCGGTCCTTGTTGACTCAGGCACCATTCCAGTCACACCCGAAAATCACACCAACATACCATTGTGCCCAAGTCTAAATCATTTTGTTTTCAGTTTTTAGTTTTCATAAATAGACATGGCACAAGGTGGAAATCATAAATCATAATAAGTTTGTGTGATCAAGGTTATCGACAAGTCGATAACCGCCCATTACTACCGGAAACTAAGCATGGCTAAGCAATTAATTCGCAACTACTAAGTGATAAGAGCCCATCCACGAACTCTAAATCACAGCAAGTAACCTAGGCTCATGGTAGTAGAGGATAATCATTTGCTAAGGAAATGCATCTACTAGGCCAACTATTAAAACAAAGTAGCAATGCATACATAGAATTTGTAATCAACTTAAATACTTAAAATACTGGGATTAACATGATCAAACTGCTTGCCTTCTTGCTTTTGCTCAATTTGTTGTGGAGGGTCGCTCTCGGGGTTACCGCAAATGTCGAATCCTAAGCGAGAGGCAAAAAGAACCAAGAACAACCAATAAGACGAGCCACAAATAAACCAATGAGCAAGCAACAATCATCCAAATGCGACGAAATTTATACATAAGGTAGAATACGAATATACCTAGATATAGGAACTGGAAAAACCTAATTTGGATTTGAGGTGCAAAAGATATTACCTAAAAACTCATTTTCGGCCATAATTAGCACTGTAGCAAAAATATTTTCTAGAAAGATTTTGAAGCTGAAATTTTTATGGTAGCTACCTACTGGTATAGAGGTAACCCATATAAAATTTCAAGTCATTTGGAGTTAACATGATTTAGTTATGATTTTCCTAAGATGCAAAACTAGCATAATGCACTTTCCAGAAATAAAAACATGTGCAAAACCTATTTCACATTATAGCATGATAACAGAGGGATTTCCTACATCAAATTTCTATTTTTAGGATTTACAGGGAATTACTGGTGTCTATTACATCATTAAATGAATTTTTAAGTGCTACTAATAAGGTTAAATCTACTAACATATTTTTAAGTGTGATTTAGACCTATCACCATTTTTAGATTAAAGTTTAGTTAATAACAAATTTATCAAAGTTAAAATCATTCAATTTACAGATATCCAGAAAAAGATATGCATCTTCCAGGTTTTAATACAATTCTGGAATATATAAAAATAGCAGAAAACAAGCTATTAAAGATTACAGAATTTTCTACTACAGAAGCATAGCTAAAAGCATTTTTATATTAAACTTTAGTGGAATACAAATTTATTACGATTGGTTTCATGTAAAAGGATTTATCTTGAATTAGTTATGAATTTCTAAAGTTTTGATACAATTTTCGGTTGATAAATAAATACTTACGTAAATAAAACCAACCCAACCGGAATAAATGACGTGGGCGCCGTGGGCGTCGATCGAAATCAACGAGCCACACGCACGGAAAACAGCGCACGCGCGCGATTTATAACAGAACCCCACCGTTGGATCAAGATCCAACGGCTCACGAGAAAGCATGCAACCGGAGGGTGCGATTACCTCGACGAACCATGACCGCAGATCTAAAGATGAACGGCTCGAACCGGATCTAACCGGAAGGTCCGATTGCACACAAGATGCGGGCGCGGATCGCGAAATGGACGGTGGTCCAAGATCGAAGTGCAAGCAGAATATCGACCGTGGGGCGCATGTCGATGATCGAGAGTCACACATGCGAGATTTGACACACGCACGCGGTGCGTGGACCCACCGCGATGACTTAAAGGAGGCTCTTAGGACGGCTAATTAATTACTAATGACCCATGATTAGTGATGATTAGCAATTAATGTGTCCTAAAGATTTTGAGCAGAGGTGATTTAGGGACAGAGGGCCCACACGTCAGTGACCCAAAAAGGTAATTTCGGACACATTTATTGCTAACAATGATTAGCAATAAATAAACCCAAAATCATCCATAACGACTTCTGGTTTTCTGATTTAGGCTTACGGGCCCACAAATCAGTGACACATTAGGCCAGATTAAGACACCATTATTACTACTAATGATTGGGTATTAACTGTGTCTTAATCATTTGACGACAACGGAGCTACGGCGGCAAAGTCGAATAGCTACCACGACTTGTCGCCGGCGACTCGATGCGGCGGCGCCCAAACTATCAAAATGGGTTCGCAATAGTGTTGCGGACCCATGATGATGACCTCGCCGCGGTGGAAGTGCAGGCGCCGGCGAGCCGGAAAACAAAGAAAGAGGCCGACACGGCAAAACACGAAAATAGCAAGATGCTCATTGTGGTCCAAGGAAGCGGGTGCCATGACTTCTAGGGACTACATAGAAGCTACCTTAACCGAGAGGAGCTTCAAAGATGGCGGGAAGACTTGAACACGATGAAGTCCACCTGAGCGAAGAAGATGAAGTGGAAGATGAGGTTTCGAGCAAAATGAGTGGAACCAAATCATTACCACGACTTCATTATAGCTCAAAGAGGCTCCAAAAGCAATTAATTGCAAAAGAACCACTTACCTGAGTGGAGAAGAAAGGGGTGAAACCAACGAAAATCTCCAAACTTAAAATTGAGTGATTCCTGTGAATGCAACCCAAAATCAAGTTAGGGGAAATATAAAGGAGGTCGAGGAGTTCAAGAGGGTGCAAGAAAGGTTGAAGATGAACCACTGGACACCAAGGCCGCCATTGGAGCTCTACGGTCAACAATGGTGCCTTGAGGGCGTGAGGTGGTTTAACTGCTCAAAACACTGAGAGGAGCAAAGTGTGGTGTAAAGGAACACCGGGAGGAGCTAAGGGGCAATATATAGGAAAAGATTAGGGTTTGAGCAAGAACCCGAGTCCATGGTGGGCTCGGTTCATGCTACGGTCATAGACCAAGAAATGATGGGAGCAAGTGAGCACGGTGACAACGGAGGAGAAAGCCTGGTGCGCATTAAATGCCCCGCAGAGAGAGCGTTGACGAAAGCAAACTTGAGGTGACACATCAAGCGCCCGCGCGCTCTCTTTCTCGCCATTGTCGCGCGCGCAAGAAGCGAGAGGAGGAAGAAGAAGCGAGAAGAGAACGGTGACCGTTGGATTGAAAATGGGCGGTCACGATTAAACGAGCTCACGGACGGTCCGATTGCCTACGAATCGGGCGGTTGGATTGAGATCCAACGGCCCCAATTGATTAACGCAACCGGAGGGTCCGAATGCTCGCATGAACGTGGGCCGGGCGATTTGAATCCAACGGCTGAGATTGCACGCGCGTTTTAAAACACGGCTCGGTGCAACTAGGTGGTTCAACCGAGTCAAGTGGCTCGGACTCGAGCCCGACTCGAACCCAATGAATAGTGAAATTGGTTTTTAGGTTTTAAATATGCTGAGACTTTTGAGGATTTATTTGGGGTAGCAAAATAACTCCAAAAATTCTGAAATTTTTACAGGAGCTTGCTGACTGGAACATTGACCTTGTGTAAAATTTTCAGAAGTTTTTATGCATTGTATTTTTCTCCAAAAATTCCACAAGGTACTGATTTTAGGTTTGACTGAGAGTCAAACAGGTTTGACTGCCCTCTAAAATACTCAAACAATTTCTAAAAATTGTGAAATTTTTCAGAGGGGTCACATACCATCCCAAGAACTTAGGAAAATATTTCCAGAGGACGATCAAAAGGTTTGACAAGATTGTTTTTGAAGGAACAAGATTTGAATCAAAAGACTTGTGACTTTGTATTTCCATAAGTCTTGTACAATACTTGTCCAATACAACAGGAAACACATGATGTAAGAAAAAGTTTTAATTTTTACTCATTTTCTTACATTTGAAACACAAGCCCAAAATTGGGATGTTACATCAGCAATCTTTCCTAGCTAACTCATCTCAAACATATTGCTTGACAAATTTGCAAACTGACTTAAACTGAAAATAAAAGCAAGAACAGAGTACTGACACAACTAGCTTTTATCAAACATGCTCTGTCTCTGTTGCTCTCTCTGGAACTCCCTCTCTCTGTATCTATGTATATGACAGTCTCATTTCCCCCCACACAGTGACTAAGTTTAAGTCCAAGAGACATTAGAAGGGTAGTTAGTTTGTAAGTATTCAATTGATAAATTGTGTTTCTGGATAGTAACAGACAGTGGAGAAATCGAGTAATTGTCTTGGATTTTCATATGAGACTAGTTCAATGTAGTGTTGCAATGTCCTAGGATAAAAGTATATACATATAGGTACAACCTTGTATGCCAAATGATGATGAGTAGGCCATATCAGTTAGAGTTTGATTGATTAATTAGCTAAATTAAGTACTTTAGGAGATAAGTTATGCTTGAAATCTCAATGTCGGTGAGGGTAAATCAGTAAATGACTAGTAGTGTTTTGAGGAAATAGTAACTGGCAGTGAGCCCTTATCAGTAGATGTTAATTAGAAGTCAACTAGTAGATTAATTAGTGAATGATTTAAAAGTACTGGGTGGGATATTACCATATAAACTGCCAAGACAAACAGTTTGCAAATTTGTTTAATCATGAGCAAATTGGCCGTATGTCTTAAGTAATATCTATGTGAGTCATTTGTGCTAGAAATTGGAGATGGTAGGAATGGATTATTTGATTTTAGATAACTTATTGGATTGCCATGTAATTAGTAGATAAATCCTATGTGTCGAGTTGATGCAATTATACTCTCTTTTGGATGAGTAGCTAAATGATTATTAGTCGATCGTAGAGACGCATATGTGATTGAATTGGTAGATGTCGTACACGACTAGTCCGGTGAAATGGATATAAGTCGGTTGATTAGTGATTTGTTAAATGTTGGGCATGCCTTTAAATTGTAGAGCTCACTAGGTGTCGGTTAGTTACTTAAACCTCGATCGGTGGAAATTTTAGTGTTTGCGAATGTGATTTGTCGAGGCAAGACTAGTAGAGCTAGATGGTTAGAACTAGCTTAAATAGTATATCGGAGATTGATTGATGGATTTAGTCATGGTCATATGCCCATCAGTCGGTGGATTTCGTATAATTATTGGATAGGTTGTATAGTTGGATCGACTACCTTGATAATGTCTTAGTGGAGGTTAGTACGGGATTTAGATCAAGATATGAGAATGTGATTGGAGACTGCTATACATGTGATTCGATTCAACACCGGAGAGTCGGTTAAGTTAAGTATATGATTATGAGAAGATTAGATTTGTCGGTAGATGTTTTCCCTTTAGGAAATAAATTGAAAAGAGAAGAAAATACATAGACCCCACTTGTCATGGAAGAGGTAGGTCATCCTACATATAAAAAAATTATTTAATGCAGTAGCAAAATCAGAAAAAGAATTATTTTTACACGAAAAAGTCTTTTAATTTCAATAATTCATAACTAATTCATATGAACTCCAAATGGGGTGAATCAATTTTTATTGATCTTAAATTTTAATTACCTTTCATACCATGTAAAGCTTATCCCTACCACTGTTCTACAAATTTCCGCGAAACAATTAAATTCGGATGAACAGTAACAGAACATTGATTTTCAACATTTTACAAAATCTAATTTTCAAACTACTGTAACTCTCTCATATAAACTCCAAATGGAATAATTTTTGTACCTAAATTCATCTAAAATCATAATATAGCTACTGTATAAATTTCATGCATTTTGGAGCAATTTGAGTTTTTGGCTATTTCTCGGTGTTTATTCGATATCGCCTTTCTTTAGGTTTCGAGTTGCCGGAAGTATGAGAGTAAGTAACCGAGAGTGAGCAAGTGAACTACCAGCAAGGAAAGCATCATTTGAACTTTCTTATGCATCATGTTTGATCCCAGTTTTGGTTAAGTTAGTGCAATGATAATTGCTTGCATGCTATTTTGATTATGTAAATATTCTTGTGATGTGTAGTTTAGTTATGTCCTATGCTTGAGGTTAATCTTGAATTATGCCAACTCTTATATGCTTAAGATAGGATGTGTGAATTATGGGTTATAGAATTGCTTAGCCATGCAAGTCTAGACACGGTAGTTAGATCGTCGGGAATAACCCGGCGGTTTTGGGATAAACACAACTCTCATTTTTATGATTTATACTCCAGATCTTTGTAGCTGTTTTATGAGTTAAATTTTGTCATTTTTAAATGAGCTCTTGGTCTGGACAAGTGTTGGTTAGTGATGGTGCTTTGTGCACGAGCATTGGGTAAGTAGAAGGACTTGTCTGGACAATTGAGGACCAAACTTTGTAACGTCGTTAATTCAAGTACACTCGTCTTTGCCACACGCGGTATATGGGTGCCGTATGGTTAAGTAGGGGGAGGGTTTTATTGTGTTGAGTCCCACGGTGGTGAAATTGTAAGGGCATAGGACCGTGAAATCCTATGTTCCTTTTGGGGCGTACGGCATGAAGGCCGTAACGTCTTATGTTCCTAGGAGCCACAGGTTGAGGACTTAGCCAATGGAATCGTCTTGCTAAAACGACCATATCTTGATTTACCCGCCGGCATACCATAGGAAGTGTGCTATATTCGGAGGCATCCGGAGGCTAACGGGCTAATCAAGTCGTGTGGGTAAAGTAGTACACCTGCAGGGTATCAATCTATTCGAATAGCCGTGTCCACAGTTATGGACAACCGCTTGAGTTCAGGAGTTACTATTGTTAGACTTTTAATTAAAATTGTGGGTGAACTTGGTATTCGTCATGAACAGGATGTTCATGTGTTTAGTACATCAAAGTGGGCTGCCACTTTGGTCTTTGTATGATTCAATTGTTTATTACTGAAATGCTTTACTACATACTTTACTTCTACTTCAAATCTGATTTTAAAATGGGCACATGAAAACTAGTATGTGTAGGATGTTAATTGTTGTGTCTCTTTCGAAAAACTGAACCAATATGAGCCATCCCTTGAATGACCCTTATGCATAACTATTTTTATTTGTGTAAGACTTGCGAGTACACTTGTACTCAGCCAGATGTTTGCTGGCCTTTTCAGGTGAGGAAGATTATGAGTTTGACGATCTTGTTAGTGTTGACTTGGGTGACACTAACGAGTAGTGTGCTATCATTTAACTCCCAGTCGGTTGCCGATGGGTGATGGGCATACCACTACTGGTCTTTTGCTTTATTTATTTGCTTCCGCTGCTACTTGATACTTTACTTTGAATTTGGCCGGTCGGCCGTATGTAATAAGCTGTAGACTTTGACTATTATGCAGTATGTCTTTTGATCTCTTGTTGTATACGTTGTATGGATGTAATCAACGTTGGATGAGGGTATGAGTATATTGGTCGTTGATCTTGGGAGCCAATATAAGTCATACTCGTTGTTAATGGATCCCCATTTAACTCACTAAGTGTAGTGCTTCGAATCGAAAGAGAATCGACAATCATGTGGCGCTCGCAAGGGAGCAGCGTGCATGATCGTTGAGGCTCTAGTATTCGGCTAAGCCTCTCACTTGGATAGAGTTAAATTGGAATTCATTTACCGGAGACCCGTAATTATGTCTCTAAGACCTTGTCTAATCTCGGTCTTATGGAGATAATTACCGGGGTCCCCACATACAAGAATACAAGCAACTACATACGTGACTTTTGATGTCGCGAAATGTTCCTTAATTGTTTGAAACTTAGTAAAATTAAGTCGTTTAATCAATATTTTCGCCAAAAAAAAGCAATGATATTTACACTAAATCGGCACACAAACATGCTTTTATAACCCTCAAAGGTATTTTAGATATTTCATCCTTCTTCCACTGCTTAAACAAGCAACTAGACCAACAAAAAACCAGACTACGACATTTCAGAAAAAACTACAACTGCTTTTCAGCTCAAAAAGCTAAAAGCAGCTTTTTAGAAAAAGCTATAACTCCATCAAACAGGACCATATAATGCGTGATTGATTTCCTAACTGAACAAGTCTATTTTATGCCCACAGTGCATAGTGTATCAAAATTTAAACCGGGTTATATAAACGCACGCTACTGACTTGTTGTTGCCTCAAGACTGCATTATCCAGACTGCATTATCATGGGCGGAATTAGGCACTGTTCAAACGCTAGACCAACTGTTCTTAGATTAGACTGGTAGTTTAGTGTTTTTTTTATAGACTTTTAATCCTAACGTTAGGTCATTGCCCAAGACGGCCGAGTCCATGCTCCGCCCAATTGCAATACTGCAGGCGATCGACCAAAACCACGTTGTCGCCTGGAGCTAGAGATTCGTCTGCTGATCTGCATCAGCCTTACGCGACATGAGCCCCAAGCATGCTTTACTAGTAGTACTTTTCCATAACCACTGCGCCCGCTCCAGATGTTTTTGCTTTCACTTGTCAGCCTACACGTACGCCCCTTTTATCCACGCTCCAGACGGTCCATGCATGGCTTCAAAAGTCCGTCAGATTTGGTGTGCACAGGGAAGGGGCCATGCAGAGTCGTTTAATTGGACGACCACCAGTCCACCCTTGATCCTCCCATTGTCAACGAGATTTGCCAAATAATATCCCTTGTTGTTTACTTGATTACAATGTGCTTAATTCGAAATTCAGACAAGTGTTGCACTCAAGAGTTACGTTTGTTGCGTCGAGCTGATCGAGTGACACACGTTTAGTTACATATATGTTCTCTCCCTATTCTATGAACGCTTGGACGTGCTTGTATAGATTTTTTAGAGATCAAGTTAGGGCTTGTTTCGAAGCCCCACAGCCCACCGGGATCCCAGCCCACTCCCGTGGGAGGAAACCGATGTGGAAATAATCCTCGTGCTAGCTAGATAGAAGGTGCATTTGGAAGCCCACAGGACATGTATTTCCTTGCTCAATCCGCTCGATTTCCCCAGGGAAAAAATATTCGTCTCCTCACACCGAAAATTTTCTCCCGGTCTCGACTCGACGCATCGCTTGACCTCATCCCCGTGACGTTGCCGCCGCAATCTCGTGGGACGTGGTGCCTTCTCCTACCACTCCAGTAAGTGGGCGGCGCTTTCTCCCTCCACTCTGGCTAGCCAGGCCATCTCCACCTCTTCTTCCTCCCTGCTCCTCAACCTCCTGCTCCTAGGGTTTTGTCTACCCTTTTCTCATAGATCTGGTGCTATTAGGTACTAATTTTGAGGAAGGAGAGGAGGAGGAGGAGGTTGATGTCACAAAGATTGCGAGAGGAGGGAGAGGAAGGAGCCATCATCAACACCTTCCTCCGCAGTGGGTTTGCCCCCCCACCGTCGACTTCTTCCTTGGCTTCTTCCACACTGTCGATTGGAAGGTAGGTTTTCCTCTTTTCTTTGCCTCTGCCTGGATCTAGCACTCCCACAATCCATTCAATTCCTTGGATCTCTCATCAACGCATCAATGGTAGGGTAGGGTGGATTGATTAGATAGGATAACAAATTTAGATGCTTTCAATTTTCTTCTCTTGTCGAGCACATATAAATAAAGAAAGAAGAAGGCAAGGACACATGTAGACACATCTCAGTTCCATGGTCTTGTCTTCATTTTCATCTTAGTTCCAGGGTGCATTGGCACCGAATTATGCCTGAACATGAATTGGGGATAACAAAAGCATGTTGCAGAACTTTTCTTTGGAACTATACTATATGTAGCTATGTTTGCGGTGGTGATGAAAGAAATTTTGTAGTAGTTGGATGTTACATATTGAATTAAATCACAAATCATCTTCATTATCTTGAATAACAGAGAAGCCATGATTGATGATATGATAGGAGGGAGAATTTACTGAGTGCATTAATCATGAGTAAATGTTCTATATAGACAACTAGAGAGAGAATCTTTCTCGGGAAAATTTGTATTTAGGTCATTCCTAGCTCTCGTAATTTTATTCAAAATCTAAACTTTTCTTATGATTGAAAAAGTCTAGGCTGACCTTCTCCTAATATTTGTCTTAATTCAAATATCTAAGTTTATTCTGTAATGCCTAGTTACTACTTCTGCTGAAAAATATTTGCTTGCAGCAAATCAGTGACCTAAGTGATAACCGTTTGCTTGTTTTCGTTTATATTTGAATGTATGATACCAAAGTTAGTTAATTTGTGTGCATTATGAACCCTGCAAATTAAATGCTCACACACAAAGCCAATCTTATGGTCATGAGGCTCATGGTCTATACTCAAGCTGACCAACCAATAGAGACATCGCACTGCTGCGATGGCAAATGAGATGAGTTAATGTTGTTGCTCATGACACTCAAATTTACATTATAATGATGTTCTATCATCATGAGAAGAGGTACATAATCCTTTTTTTATGGTTGATAGCTAGCATCGGTAATAACATATCTATAAACAATGTTTAAGAAAGTATACAATATTGTGCTTGTGATGGCATTTTAATAGCTGCTATTTGTTTGGGTCTAATTTTGAGTAGCTACTGCTATTTATAGATAATCTTAACTATGCATATGCCTTTTACCATAGAGCTTTTACTTTCAGTTGTCATATTGTTTACTCATCAATTTTCATATTGTTTCATATAGGCAGAAGATAGCAGAAGAGAAAAGGAAGTGGCTGGATCTGGCCCGGTGGATGCTTGAAGTGTTAGATTGCTAGATTTGCAACATGGTGCACATGGCCAACCGGATGCTTGAATTCAACTTTTGCATGAATTGGACCCGTGCCTCATGTTACATATGATTAATTTGGTTGTATGTAATAGATGATGAATGTTATAGGTATAAGTAGTACTATTTAAACAAATTTGGGTTTTACCTATGTGTGATCTGCATGTTTGGATGTATATGGATTTGATCTGAATGTTGGCGCAGATTTTAGCACCATTTTCTCCACATTTTCATGATTTCAAAATTATTTTTTATTATCTTATTTGTATTTATGGGTTTTTTTATTTTATTTTTCAGGTGCCTTTCGTATTGTTAGTGATTTTTTTGAATTTGTTGTTTTTTTATGTTTCCGATTTTTTCCTGAATATTTCTGATTTTCCCGATTGTTTCTCAATTTTTTGAATATTTTGAATTCTTAGGATTTTTATCTCTATAGTTTTCAAATGGCGGCAGAGAATATTTTTATGGGGGGATTATTGCCCCCAAGTGGTTGAGGAGGATTCCATGTGTCCACAAAACCCCCCTAGAGGAAATATTCCCTGGGTTTCTTTCTCTTGGAATCCAAACAAGGCTTTAGAGTGGTTTCTTTCAGACAACTGAAGATGCAACTTAAATAGCATGGGTCTAGGTTTGCACCTTTTCATAAAAACTACAAAAACCGATATGTGCCATTAGCAACACGCTACTGTTGAACATCAGATGCTCCTCTGCCCATGGATAATTGCTTCTGAATTATCTTTTTTTCTTGAAGGGAATCAATCTGTTTGACATGGAACATCATCATGGCAAAAACCAAAATGTGTCATCAGAGCATCACATGGAAGTATGAAACTAGCTAGTAACACTTGGCTAGCTATCCTAATCACATGTGAGCGGGCCATAAGCAGGTGTCCTTGGGTGTTTTGATTTTAGGGGACAGAGTAAGCAGGGACCAAATACTGAAGGAAAGCTAGCTGGCATCACCGGTAGTTTGCCGACCCTACAAACTGCTACAACGTTTGGACACAGTGACAGTATGCGCGTCACCTAAAAGAATTTGCCTGAAAGATTTTTAAAGTCCCGTTGGGGACAAAGAAATTAATTCCTTACTGGATTTTTCCTTTCATGTGAAATTCTTATAAAACGAATCATGTTCGAGACAGGACCTTAATCCTCCAATAAATTCCTTCCTACATTGGAAAAAAAAAATCAGTTGCTACAACAAACCATATTCTCAAGCGATCATAAGATAATAAAAAAAAAAGGTTAACACTATCTTTATATAAGAGTTACAGTGACATGAACGTGACATAGACTTTAGCAGTATTCCAAACTTAAAAGTCTAAAAAGATTAGGTAAGATCATTGTAGCTAGCTAGCTACCTAGTTTGACTTAATTTTTGGGATCACCAAAATGGATCCCAAAGTGCTCCAAAACCATGGCATTCTACTCACTAGGCATCTACGCATCACATACCGACCACACAGAGTGGACATGCATTGCGCTAGCTAGCCTGCAAAAAAAAGCCTAGAGCTAACTTGTTGCATTATCAGGTGTCATGTGTGTGACGAACTGACAACTATTGATGACAGATCAAACACCCCTTCACCGCTGAATTCTTGGCCGTTGAACCCAATCACAAATTCACAATATCAAATCATCACCAACTAACAAAACCCCACCCCCATCCTTTATCTCTACCCCCTTACACACCTTTGCAATTTGTTTTTTGTTAACTAGCTCATAAGAAAGCATCTGATAGATAGTCACTTTGGCCTGCCTAATTTTTTTGTTTTTGTTTTTAATAACCCCGAGATCGGCCAAACTCCATTATAAGTTAGCCCATCATGTCATTGAACAACTCACATCACCATCACATTACTAGAGAAGCCAACCCCCTGGACAGAAGAGAGGAGGAGAGATAAGGTTAAGATACCCAAGAAAGCAAGAAAGTTGTGTGTGTCCATGGCATGGCCTGTGTCATGGCCTCCATGATGGCACGGCATGTGATGCATGAAACCTCTCTCCTTCTTCCAAGAAACAATCATGCCGCTGCAAACTTCCGGTCTAGGCCGTCCAGGAAGAGGCTGGAGGAGCTTTTGCTAGCGCAAGAGTTGAAGGGGGAGAGAAATTAGAGGAGAGGGGGTGTTGCCATGTTGTGTTGTGTGTGGTGTGCCTGGAGGGGGAGAGAGAGAGAGAGAGAGAGAAATGAAGTGAGAGGTGGTGCTTGTGCATGGCGGCGATGATGGTGATCTGGACTTGTGGTAGTGCTCATGTGAGTCAAGTCAAGGAGGCCATCATCAGGCTGTCACAAACAACTCCTCTTCTTTCTTGCTGCTACCACCACTTCTTTGTACTACTACCGTGCCTATGGGGAATCAAGCGTCCTGGTCCGAAATCCTTTTGCTTTTCTAGGATCTACTTATGGAAGACGAAGAATAAGATAGCTGCTACTAGCTGGACTGGAGTATGCTGTTATTTTGCCTATATATATGTACGTCTCTATTGCTTGTGCCTTGCGCAACTATCATTAATGTTTTGCTTAATTCATTAAATGTTTTTGCCCCCTCGAAGTTTGATCTGTGTTTCTTAAGGATATGTCCATTGAGGTAATCTTTTTTTTTTTTGCCATGAAAATTTTGAGCTAGTTTTGTTTGATGAACTGTTGTTTGGTACTTTGGTTTGAGATCCAAGAAAAGCATTCCTTCGATCTATTGTTCTTATTTAAGTAATTATTTACTTGTCTTGGTAAATTATCTGGCCATGGGGACTGTGTGGGTACGGTAGTATCATAGTATGGAGTTCTCTATGCAGTGCTCCTCAGTAGCTACTTGTGCTACGATCGAGTTGCATCTTGAAAATGACAAACTATTGAATATTAGCTTAAATATCTTCCCTGATCTTGAATTTTCAGCACCATTTGATCTTCTATAGATTACTCTTAACTTGTTGTATGGCTAGCTTGAAAGATCTAGATCTAGATCTAGTGGTGCACAATATTGGAACTAAAGAGGAATGGATTAACACCTTCAGCTATATATCTACTTCCAATTTAATCACCTTGAAAGAATGCTTTGTCTCATTTCGTCAAAAATAATAATTTTAAGGGATTATCTATTCATAAGGTAATTGAAATTTTATTAAGTATAAATCACATATTTTATCTATTGGATCAATATCCAATCATATGACACATCAATCTCTAGACAAATCCAATAGTCATAATAATTGACTTAAACTTAAGAAAATTTCAGGTAACTTCGAAATAGCAAATCCTTAATTTTAATTTCTTCAAAAAAAAAAGAATGCTTTGTCCCTTCCATCAAAAGGATGGGGGAAATTGCATGCATGCCTAAGTTATAGAGAAAGAGTAGCCTTTTATGAGAAACACCCTGTCAAACAAGATCCTTTTCATGCTTGAAATCTCACGGGCACTGGGATCTATTAAGTAGCAAACCAAGAACAAACCCTACAATGATATAATGCATCTAGCATATTTGTGTCAATTATGGGGCTGCCCGTAGATCAAATTATTTCTGCAAAACTGGCAGAAGAATGGTTAGCAAAATATGTTGAATAGGGATAGTTTTTGCAGTTCACATATCATTGCTCATTGGATTCCAACGCACAAAAAGATTGAACTGAAACAAAAGGTCACATATGTGTTGATATGATGTGCGTCATCTCATAAGCAATACTTAGGGAGGAAATGAAATGCACATGTGCATATTTGATCTTTAATTCCCTAGTGCATATATGAAAAATCTTGACATCATTATGTCAGCATTAGAAAGATGATCAGATATTCAAATCAACTGCATGCAATATATATCTAACATGAGGAGGTTAGACCTCATGGGAAAATTCCTTTGTGTCAATGCATGTACCCCTCTGTCCTCAAATTTCTACAAAATTCCTATGAAGCTGGAATCTAAACACCGGCATTCTTTATACAATTCTTGTTTTTTTTTTCTATTTCTGCGTTTTTTATTTCCTGCGTCCCTAAAGAGACCCTTATTGCTCATGAGTAGGCTATTGCACTCGAAGTTTTTTTTTTGTGTCTGGGATTTTCCACCATCCGGAATACATTAAAGAAGAAAAGAACCCAACCTCGAGAGACGCACACGGGAGCCAGCGCTCGAACCGTGGCGGGCTTTTGCCACCTGAGCCCCAGCTCAGTCCTCGAACAACCCCGGTAAGACACACACGCCGAGCCTTCGGCTCGAACGCACGTGGGCTGGGCACCGAGCCAAAGGCTCCAACACGCCACAACCAGCCAAGCTTCGTATGGTTCTCAATTTTATTCCTCGGGTGAGACACCAATGCTGAGTCCCAGGCTCAAGCACTGGCGGGCTGTGCAGTCCACGCTGTTGCACTCGAAGTTGATGGTGTGTCTGAACTATGAAGTACATTCTACGTACATTTACCTTCTTTCTGGAGACATGCGCATTAGTAAGTTTGTGGTTAACTTTCTTAGAACTTTTCAGGGGAAAAGTTATGGCTAGCTGCCTACCTAGCATGCTACATACTACAATGCATATTCCAAAGGTTTGCTTATTGTCATGTTTTTTTTTTGTCTCCCGTCAAGTCCACTCATATATATACTAATTTTCTTCATGCAGAGAACGATATAAGAATAACCCTTCATGCATTTGCTAGGTTTACATGTATGCACATGCACCTCTGGTGTTAATATGAAAGTTGATGGTTGTCAATACTCAAATAATATACCTTGGACCCGAGTTACTTACTTAGTAGAAACAAATGAAGCTTACTATTTCTGGTACAAAGTGAATCATCTTGGGCACCGTAACTTCATTTTTCTAAGGGGCAATTCCTTATTTGTCACTGCAAACAACTACGATCCTGAAGCCCCACATTTCAGTGACAGTATATCAGGAATTCGTGCAATTTGCAGCGACATGCAAAATATTTTTCCCTTTTTCTAATGGAGACGAGTTATTTCCTCTGTAATTTTCATATTCTACAAGATTTTCTAACTAAGGAGTGTTGATGCTAAGAGTTAGATAATGCAGACGAGATTTTTTATGGAGATCCTATCTGTTCGATTACATGTCTTTGCAACACTCATGTCTAATTACAGCAAAGGCTTCTTTCGTCTTTAGTATCATATCAGTGTGTTATTTTTTTTAGATAATGGAAGAGAATACATCTCCTCCGACCTCTGCATCAAGAATGCATACAGCCCAATATCAGTGTGTTATGTGTAGTCTTTTCGGTAGAAATGATAGCTCAGGAAGTGTTAGCTAGGCGCCGTAGCACATACGTACATTTCTGGTAGTGTTAGCTAGGTGCCGTAGCACGCATTCACCCAATGCTAAAATAGCCAAATAGGTCTCGCTCTGTATCCATGTTGCCTACTCAAAAATCCTACAGTGTTCCACAGAAATGCCGAAATGTTTTTGGTTCCTAATTCCTATAAGCTCTAGACAATCCCATAACCACTTAACCAGACTAGCAATGGTGATGTAATTTGCCTCACAAGCGCTAGTAACCTTTGCATGCAGCATGGAACCGCAACCATAGTACCATACAAACGGATTAAGCTAGCAGCTGACAGACATCACATGCATGGTAACAAGAATTTCACTGAATTCAAGTAATATGATGGAGACATAAATTTCACTGAATATGTATAACTGGTATAAGCCATTACGAAACTTCAGAGTACTGTGTATTGTAATGTGACAAGCTGTCATGATGCAAACATGAGGTTCATAATGTGATGGATGTCTTCAAAAGAAAAGTGTTTGCCAAAAGCAGCTTGCTCGACAGTCTGAGTCAGGTCTGTTAGATATATATAGGATGTGCTATTCTTCCCTATTTTAGGGGGTTTTCTGTATATTTGCCTCTACTATTTATATTGGCCCATTGGGCCCCTTTATAATACAAGCAACTCATTTGTAACATGGTATCAGGCTAGGGTTAGGTTTCCCTTCCCTTTTTTGTGTGTCGATGCCCTTCCCGTGGTCGCCGCCGCCTCTTCTCCTGGCGCCACCGGCCAGCCAGATCCACTCAGCCCCCGCGCCTCCCATGGCTTCCCGTGGTGGCCGCCACCCCTTCCCGTGGCTGTCGCCCCTTTTCCTGGCACCGTCGGCCAGATCTACTCGGGCCTCCACGCCTCCAGCGCCTCTCGCGCCTCCGGTTGCTTCGAGCTCGGGCCCCCGTGCCTCCAACACCTCTCGCGCCACGGCCCCTCTGCGAGCTCGGGCCCCCGCGTCCCCCACACCTCCCCTTCTCGGCCCTTAAAGCTTGGCCCCCACACCTCGGGTCTCCCTCGCGCCTTGGTCTCCCCTACTTGGGCCTCCCCCTGCGCCTCGGGCCTCTCGCCGCCGACGCTCGGCCACCGCTACTCTGCTAAGCCCAAGCTCAAGCTCGAGCCCGAGCCCCTGCTGCTGCCTCCCTGCTGCTAGCTAGCGTTGCGGCTCTCCTTCGTCCTCGCCTTCTCCGGCTGCTACCCCGAGTGCTCCACAGCAGCTTGTTGCTCCAGCGTGCAGCGGCCATTATCCACGATGGCACCCTTCGGAACCTCGAGCGCGGGTACCGTCTCGGTTTTGAAGCCGCCAGTCACCTTCAATGGCGTCAACTACCATGAGTTCGTCCAACACATGAGGATTCATCCGCGAGGCCAGCACCTGTGGGTCTACCTCATCGACGAGCGACCTTGCCCACCCCGTCCTGTCCTACCAACCGAGCCCATTTCCCCAGCTGATGCCACTAAGGATGTTCGGCGAGCTGCGGTTGTTGCCTTTGAGGACACACTCGAGGAGTACTAGACGTAGCTCCATGCCTACGAGGTATGGAATGATGGGGATGCTAAGGCCTCCGCCATCGTGGTAGCCAGCATTGAGCCCGAGCACGCGTCCGTTGTGCTTGGGTTGTCTACGGCCAAGGAGATGTGAGATCGTCTTCGTGCCCTACAAGCCAAGAGCGAGGCCTTGTACCTTTCGCTCTTCGGGAGGAGCAGTCTCTCACACAGCAGTACACCACCGTGGATTCCTTCTACCAGCAGTTGGTTGTGGTTTGGCGTCAACCTAACTCTCTAGGGTCGGATGTCTGCCGGTCCTGCACCTGCTGTGTATGCCAGTAGGCTCATTTGGAGACTCGTCGCCTCCGTGAGTTCCTCACCCACCTTCGTCCGGAGTATGAGGTGGCTCTCTCTCTGTTGTTGATGAGACATCCCCTTCCCTCCATCCTGGAGGCTCTCACTGCTGTTTGGGCTGAGGAGGTTCGTCTTCGCACGGCAGGGATTCTACAGCAACCTTCTTCCATCTTGGCTATTCACACCCCACCACCGCTGCCTCTGCCCATGTGGCAGCCGCTGCTGCTCCCACCAGCCTTCACTACGACTACTGTGACCGCTCTGGGCACACTGTCCAATACTATCGTCAGAAGCAGAAAGCTCACCGAAGTGGTCGCACTTCGAGGGGGGACATATGATGTGATCTTTATTGATGATTATTTGAGATACATACACTTGGATCTATCTTATGTCTTCTCGCAGTTAGGTTCTATCCATTTACCAGCAATTTATCACCATGGTTCGCACTCAATTTGAGTCGACCATTCGTATTTTCCATGCAGATTCTGCTGGTGAATATCTCTCCACCTCACTTCGTCGTGTTCTTGCTGAGCAGGGCACTCTCCCTCAGTATTTTTGTCCTAGTGTTCATGCTCAGAATGGTGTCGCTAAGTGTAAGCATTGTCATCTTCTTGAGACAACTCATGCTCTCATGCTTACTTCTCATGTCCCACCTTATTTTTGAGCTGAAGCTGTCTCTACCGCTACCTTTCTTATCAATCAACAGCCCTCTTATGCTCTCAAGGGATGCGCCCTCTTTTGAGTGTCTCACTGGTTCACCACCCCAGTACAGTCACCTTCGTTGTTTCGGTTGTGTCTGCTATGTGCTTCTTCCACCTCATGAGCGCACCAAGCTGATTGCTCAGTCGGTCGAGTGTGTTTTTCTTGGCTACAACTCTGAGCATAAGGGTTATCGTTGCTACAATCCTGTTGCTTCGACAAATGAGGATCTCTCGGGACGTCACCTTTGATGAGTCTCGTCCTTACTATCCTTGTTCCTCTGCCACCAGCTCTGCTTCCTCTGAGTCACTTTCCTTTTTGACTTTTCCTGACACTTAGTCTCCTCTAGTTTGTGTCTTACCACCCTTGTCTCCTTTGTCTCAGTCCCCACCGTCTCCTCCACCTCAATCTCCTTCACCACCATCTCTCCCATCTCCTCCGGTTTCCTCACCTCCTCTAGAGGTTCCTACCCGCTCTTCTGTTGAGATCTCCCCTTTTTCACTGCATTACTCTCGCCGCCCACGTTCTCCTCCTCCTCCCACTGAGCCTTCTACCTCGTCCTTGCTCTGTCCCGCTCCAGCCTCTCCTCCCAGGTATAATCTTCGTGATCGTCAGACTGTCAAGCCTCTTGAGCATTACGGCTTTGCAGACACTGCTCTTGTTGAGCCTATGACTTACCGTGAGGCTACTGCCCATCAAGAGTGGCAGCAAGCGATGGTTGAGAAGATTGCTGCTCTGGAGCGCACCGTGACTTGGGATCTTGTTCTCCTACCTGCTAGTGTTACTCCGATCACGTGCAAGTGGATATATAAGATTAAGACTCACTCCGATGGCTCTCTTGAGCACTATAAGGCTCGTCTTGTAGCTCGTGGTTTTTAGCAGAAGTATGGCCGTGACTACGACAAGACTTTTGCATCTGTTACTCACATGACCACTGTTAGGATCCTTCTAGCAGTTGCTTCTGTTCGCGAGTGGTCCATTTCTTAGCTGGATGTCAAGAACGCCTTCCTCAATGGCGAGCTGCATGAAGAGATCTACATGCAGCCGCCCCCTGGGTATTTTGTCCCTGATGGTATGGTGTATCGTCTTCGTCGCTCTCTCTACGGGCTCAAGCAAGCTCCTCGAGCCTGGTTTGAGTGTTTCTCCTTTGTTGTCACTGAGGCTAGTTTCACCACCAGTGACCATAACCATGCTCTCTTTGTTCACACCTCTCCTTGTGGTCGGACTCTTCTTCTTCTGTATGTTGATGATATGATCATCACTAGTGATGGTCCTCAATACATCGCTTTTGTGAAGAAGCATCTCAGTGACAAGTTCTTGATGTTTGACATGGGTCCACTTCGCTATTTTTTGGGATTGAGGTCACTTCTACACCTGAGGGCTACTACCTCTCTTAGGAGAAGTACATTCAAGACCTTCTTGCTCGCGCTTGTCTCACTGATCAGCGCACAGTGGACACTCTTATGGAACTTGGAGTTCACCTTCGGCTCACTGATGGAGACCCATTTGAGGATCTCACTCGCTACCGTCATCTTGTTGGTAGTCTTGTCTATCTTGGGATCACTCGACCTGACATCTCTCACCCGGTTCACATTCTGGTCAATTCATTTCAGCTCCCACTCAGGTTCACTACAGTCACTTTCTGCGTGTCCTTCGATATCTTCGTGGCACCATTTATCATCATCTTTTATTTCCTCGCTCTAGTTCCTTGCATCTCAAGGTTTACTCTGATGCGACTTGGTCTAGTGATCACTCCGATCGTCGATCTCTTTCTGCCTACTGTGTTTTCCTTGGATCTCTCTGATTGCCTGGAAGACCAAAAAGCGATAGCAGTTTCCCGCTCGAGTGCTGAGGCCGAGTTGAAGGCTATGGCGTTGTTGACAGCTAATGTTACTTAGTTATGGTGTCTTCTTCAGGATTTTGGTGCCTCAGTTACCGCACCGACCACTCTTTCGTCTGACAGCACGAGTGCGATCAGTATTGTGCGAGATCCAATGAAGCATGAATTCACTAAACATATTGGCGTTGATGCTTCCTACATGAGATCGCAAGTGCAGGACCAGGTTGTGGCTCTTCAATACGTGCTTCGGAGCTTCAGCTAGTAGACTTCTTCACGAAGTCACACATATGAGCTCAGCACCGCCTTTTCCTCTCTAAACTCAGTGTTGTTGACCCACCATGAATTTGAGGGGGGTGTTATATGATTAATACTTTCTACTCCCGGGTGTAGTTACTCCCACCTCTGATATATCACCTAAAATAACTTAGAATACTCCTTTATCACTTTGGGTATACTCATATACTAATTATAAGATACTCCAATGTAAACTACACGAAAAATTTGCTAGAAAGTCCATAGTTTTTAGCATATTTTGTAAATACCTTCATATTCGCACATAAAAAGGAGTATGTTTAAAAAATTATACATACCATCCCTGAAAAGGTGTAAATACCACATAGATGGTCTTATATACTCGTATACTACATATACATACTCTCGGTTACACAAGATACTCTCTACGTTGTGAGATACAAAATAGAGAGAGTAACTAGACTTATATATATATATATATATATATATATATATATATATATATATATATATATATATATATATATATATATATATATATATATATATATATATTATACTTCTTTATCACTTTCTACTTGAATGCCAATTATGAGATACAAAATGAGAGAGTAATTCAGACTTTATTTTGCTATATACATTTTTCATACATAAAGAATATATATATATATATATATACATATATATATATATACACTTTATATCTTATATATATATATATACATATATATATATATATACATTTATATATATATATATATATATACATATACATATACATATATATACATATACATATATATATATATATTGTATTATTCCCTATTTTAAGGAGTTTTCTGCATATTTGCTTCTACTGTTTATGTTGGCCCATTGGGCCCTTTATAATACAAGCAACTCATTTGTAACAAGGTCAAACTCTCATTCTGTCATGCTCTTATACTCCCAAGATGGTTTAATTTGAGCATCTGACCGAGGCCTATAGTTTCTGAAAGATGACGGAGTTTGCCAAACCAGCTTGCCCAGCGGTCTGCGTCAGGTCAGTAAGCTGCTTAGGTGGAAAACCGGTCTGCAACTGATAGGCTCTTCCAGCTCCTGGCCGGGATGCATCAACGAAAGACCTGATGTCGCCTACCGTGTGGTGCATGTTGAACCGGACAACCATGCGAGTGCCATCTGCAAGCCTTAACTGTATCGAGGTATATGGCAGCGAGTCATCCACAGTGAATCCAATGGACCCGGGAGCAGACCGAGACTCTTGAACAGCAGGTGCTGATGATGAACTCTCACCCGCTGAGGATCCACCACCAAGGGTTCTCCCAATGCCCTGGAAAGGTCCTGGCGCCCTGTAAGGTTCCTACAAACAGGAACACAGAAGAGTTGCGAATGAACCCAGAGCACGGTTAATGCAAAGAGGGTGCAGGAACTGACAGCTCACCGGGTAATCTTCAGATCCTTTTATAAGATTCAGACGAACAGTTGTCCTTCTATCTTCAGGCTCCAACTCCCTGGACACTCAAGACTTCGTGATACTCTGGAAAACCAGAACAAACTAAATTTAGGGTGCACTTAACGTGCAATGATAAAAATGGGATTGTTTACATGTTTGTCTCATATTTCACTTAAGACTCAGAAGTGAACAGTTGGCAACATACCATGCAACAAATGCAAGACTTGTTGGTCCGGGAATTAATCTATAGATGAAATTTTGCTCCTAGAATGCTAATAATAGTAAACAAAATATAATTGAACCTCACAAGCATAGGTGAGATGAGATTTGTGAAGTAATAAAAAAATAGCAAGAAAAGAAAAGAAAAGGAAATGGCACAGAAAAAAGGGGGAAACTAATCAAGATCATTGCTCGGTCATTTTTTTCTAATATATTGCATGATTTACTTCCTCGATAGTCATATGATATGGCAGTTCATGGGGGCTGTAGGCTAAGGTTGACAAGTTCACCAGGAACCGGCCATTTGCAACTGGTCACACTGGTTTTGGTTGTGTTTCACAATAGTCTTTCACAAAACTACCTAGTTTCATCATACTATTAAAAACAATTAAAAAAGAAACATAACTTTGTCATTCCAGCAGGTCTCCAGCTAAGTTCCCACTAACTTCGGTTAGGATGTTATAGTAAATACCAGTGGCTCATGCAGAACCAAACCAGGAACAGTTTTTGTAGCATTGGCTGCTACTGAAAATCACACTATAACAACGTAGGAAAGAATCATAGCAGTAACTAGACATCAAGCTATCAAAGTGACACAAAGACTAATGCTACAGGGTGTACAAATTCTTTTTGAGCGTATTATTCCTGTCTTAGGTGCACCAATGTGCCAGTGGCCACTAAGAGAGAAGCTACATGAACATATTAAACGTTACATGTTTAGCTTGTTCTACAGATAAAACCCCACATGCTATTGCCTATTGGCAAGCAAAGCATTAATTACCTTCGTCATCCTACAACCGGAACAATCAGAGAGAGGCAAAGGGTTGGTGAAGCTAATGTAATTGATAAGTTGATATCATAGACCTTCCACTCATCATTAACTACCACATTCTAAATCACGCATCATGTAAACGGCACTCCAAAGGTTTCAAAAAAAAAAAAAAATAGATCATTGCAAAAGTCGATAGCAGGACAGTAAATGTTTTTTAGAACACGCAAAAACTTTACGTGTCATTTCATTAAGTGGAGAACACAACAATTACAAGCACGAAAACAACAGAGGTAAAACAAAGAGAAAGATTGCAAAGAAAAAAAGAAGGAAAAACACATTTGTGGGGTTCCCCAAAACAGGAAGCAATTACTCCTGAAATGGCAGCGCCTCCAAGCAACAGAGTCCCGCCAAGCGCCAGTTGACGAACTCCTCTGTAATCCGGTGAAGCAAGGTGTCAAGACTTGTGGGATCTTGGTTGAAGATCCTGTGGTTCCGTTCTTTCCAAATCATCCAAGCCACTAAAATGATGCAAGAATCAAGGAACTTCTTCTTCTGCTTACTTCGGAGTTTGGCACAGCTGGCTATCCAAAACTCAGAAATGTTTACCTGACCCATTGGAACGCAGCGACTTAGACCCAACCGCAAAAAGAATTACCCCCAAATCTGTGCCGTAACCGCACAGCCAACAATAAGATGGTCTATTGTCTCCGATGACAGAAGGCAGAAAACACACACTTCTTGGCTTTGAAGACCATGACGCTGAAGTTGATCAGCCGTTCAACACCTACGGCGAATAGCGAGCCAGGTAAAGATCTTGCACTTTAGCGGTGCCCAGGATCTCCAAAGAGCCTCATTACAGGCAAAGAGAGAGGTTCCAACGAATAGTGCCTTATAAGCTGAGCGAGATGAGTAGAATCCTGAAGCCTCCCAGCGCCAATGAACCACGTCTTGTTGCCCGGCTACTGTGCTAAAATTCTACAGTCTATCTCACAGCCGCAGATACTCAGAGATGGCCTGCATGTCCAGATAACCAGTGATGTCTGAAATCCACGCTCCATTACTTAACTTCTTGATTAATAAGGGAACCAAATTCAGCAATGAAGGTGCTAATGAGGGAATGCTATGACCATCCAACCATCTATCCGACCAAAATAAGCAATTCTCTCCATTTCCCAAGCTGATAGAAATAGAGCTCTGAAATAAGTCTTACTCAGTCCCGCTAGCAATGCTATCCAAACCCTGCCATGGCCTGGAAGTCCATACCTTTTGGAGCCACAACCAACGAAGCCGCAAAGCAGTACCTAAGAAACTGAGATTGTGTATGCCTAGACCCCCCTATTCGACCGGTCTACACACTGATGACCATGCAACCGGGCAATGCCCTCTAGAGACCGACTCGGTGCCTTTCCAAAGAAAAGCACGGCGACGTTTGTCAATTTGTTTAAGAACCCATGCTGGTGGTTCCAGCGCCATGAGATGGTAGATCGGCATCATCGTGATAGTACTCTTAAGCGAAACCAGACGGCCACCCGGCGATAGCATATGCGCTTGCCAACTTGCTAGCCTACTAGCGATTTTATCTAATAATGGTTGAAAATCTCCTTTGGTGGCACTACTACAGAAAGCCTCATCACAGACGGTTCGGAACCGTCATCACAGACGGTTTCCAACCGTCTGTGTAAAAGTACATCTGTGATAACAGCGTTATCACAGCGGTTTTTGAGCCGCTCGTGATAAAGCTATCACGCACGATTCTGAACAAGAGCCATCTGTGAAAACAGTATCGAGACGGTTGAACAAGAGTCGTCAGGAAAACAGTATCGCGCACGCTTTCGAGCCGCTCTGTGATACTGTTTTCCTGACGGCTCTTGTTCCGAACCGTCTGTGATAGGTTTTTTGATTGCAAAAAAAAATATTGCCATTTTTCATAGATACACTCATACACATACACTGTCATTTCCGAAACCTCCCAAACATGAATTCATTGATACACATACATGGATTCCCAACTCCTAAGCCTCCCAATAAATTTCTCAAGCCATGGATTCATGGATACACGCATACACTCAATCATATACAAGTACCAACAGAAGTAGAATCTGGAGGAGAATCTAACAGAAATCTGGATATGAATCTAACACAAGTACCACAAGCTCATACATACAAATCTGGATCTAAATCTAATAGAACCTCATATACAAAAGTACCAACAGAACCTCATATACTAGAGACATCGACGTCGGAGGAGGACTGGAGGAGCTCGGCGTCGGCGTCGGCGTCAGAGGAGGACTAGAGGAGGTCAGCGTTGGTGTCGGCGTCGACTCACCGTTGGGAGGAAGACCACGTCGAAGGTTGGGGACTGCAGAGCAAGGGAGGACCGAGCTCGGAGGTGTAGCGGGGCTAGGAGCCGCGGGAGGACCGGATGAGCAGCTACACCGGAGCTCTGAGGAGGACTGCGGAGCAAGGGAGGACGAGCCTGAGGAGGACCGGATCGCGGAGTGCGAGATCGAGCGCCTGAGGAGGTCGGCCATAATATATAAGGGCATATTTTGCCTCCCGCGCACGCTGCTCAAAATTTTCAAATTCCAGCTGCGAATCACAGACGGTTTCATACAAAAACGGTCTGTGATGACAAATCACAGACGGTTCGTATCACGAACCGTCTGTGATAAGTACCTCATCACAGACGGTTGGTATTAAGAGCCATCTGTGATTTGGATTTTACTATAGCTTAAAATTTTTCTTAATTTTTCTTACTCTCTGATTTTACCATGGCTTAGAATTTTCCTTACTCTCTGATTTTACCATGACTTGGAATTTTCCTCTCTCTGATTTTACCATGACTTGGAATTTTCCTTACTCTCTGATTTTACCATGGCTTAGAATCAAAATCACAGACGGTTGTTAATCCCAACCGTCTGTGATGAGGTACTTATCACTGACGGTTGGTATCACGAACCGTCTGTGAAGTATCATAGACGGTTCGTTATACTAACCGCTCGTGATGAGTGTCCTCATCACGCACGGCTCCTTCTACCAACCGCTCAGGATCTTCGCTGCACGGTTGGTAGAAGGAGCCGTCTGTGATGAGGCACTATCACAGATGGTTCTTATTATGAACCGTCTATGAAGTATCACAGACGGTTAGTAATAAGAACCGTCTGTGATGAGGCACTATCACAGACGGTTCCAAAGGAAACCGTCTGTATAAGTTCAATGCAGACGGCTCCTTTGGAACCGTCTGTGATGAGGCGTCCAGTATGACCTGTTTTGTAGTAGTGTGGGTTTCCACAGTGAGAGGGGGAGCCCCAGCTACTTACAAGGAAAATCTTTCCTGGAGCACGGAAGCTCGTCCGCGATGAGTTGCATTTGTTGCTCCGAACATCTGATTGGCGCGACGGAACTTTTGTTTAGGTTAGAGTGAAGGCCGAAGTGGTTTAAGTTTGGCTTGTTAGTCTAGTCTTTCCTCCATACAACTTAAGTAAACTATATAGCTTTGCAATGTCTAAAGGCAAGGCAAATTTGAAGGCGGCACCACCTACTTTTTAGTTGCTTTCGGATATAACAATTCAGGGCAAGTGATTAAATTCTGCATAAAACATAAATATTTTTATTTAGAGAAGTGCACCTCCATGAAGTCAGCATTTTGTGGATCATCAAAGCTTCTTAGTGGACCGTCATCTACAGTGAATTCATTGGTCCGTAATTGTACATTGTGGACCTCGTCCTGAGGTGATGAGGAGCTGATGGCACGGTTTCCCCTGAAAGCAGCTGACCAGTTCCTGTAAAACTTTTTGATTGGAAAGATTGACCAGGAACAACACCAGGGGTAGACCTTGCAGAGCACCCATCTGTCTAGCTTGTTAAAAAATTGAGTCAACATCATTTCCATTTGTTGGATCTTGAACAAGCATCCCACTGCAAAGTGACAGAAAACAAACCCAAGAAGATTTAGGAGGTTATCATTAATGCGAATTATAATCTACATAACTTTTAGAGCATATAGAAAATTCCAAAGCCACATATCACGGAGATGCACTTAATCTGTTGCCTTAAATCGTACGAAAACAAGATGAACTCTTTAGGATGAAACACATTACCTTTGCAGCCAAAGCAAACATAACTAATTCAAGTGGGATTACTAACTGCAACCATCATGCTTTAGTTCTGATGGTCTACATTAACTTCATCCCAAACTGACAAAAAATATTCATGGACTTTCTGTACAATGATAATGCACAATTCTGTAAGTTAAACTAATTTAGCTCGCATGAACCTTTTACGATGACGTTCAAATGTTAAATATTTTAGTGGCCATGGTTGAAAAAAAATGAAAATTAGAAATAGAATAACAGGTCAACCACTTGAAGTCATCATCTTCATAGCTGTTGCCAGATGCATAAGTGAAATTGAAGACAAAAGGCGACAGCTCAGACAATAATCACTTGACCCCGCGGATGTTGCAGCAGCAAGTCACTGTTTTTTTTTTTTGTTACTGATAGCAAATTGAAACAACAAAATGCTAATATAATTGAGCATAGCCATGGCAAACAAAACGACATGGATGTGGCCTTGTGGCAAATGCAAGGTCATCTCACCTAGTCAGCATATAAGACTGGCAAACTGACATGATATGCGTTATGCGACAAGGTATGGTACTATTATATTTTCCATTACAGGTTTACAACATTGGTGCATACTGGAATAACATGAGAAACCATATTGTAGGCAACAAGGCCTAATCAACTTTACCAACATATAGTATCATTGGAGTGAGGTGATACACCTTAATGACAGCAGCAGAAAGGCATAACTAGACCCATCACTCAGGTAGAAGAAGCTTGCAGTTAATTAATTAACAAGTATAACTTGAGTACTCTATGCTTTACTTTTTCAGAACCTATGAAACTGTATCACTATGTTATATATCTATCCAAAATAAACAAACCAGAGCAATCTACTAAACTAATGACCATATAGCAGTTAATAGCCAACATATCCTCTAAATGCATTTGAAAGAGTTACAGAATTCCATCATCACATCTTTTTATAATGTTGGGAACCTGATTTCATCATTCATGACAAAGGAATTAAATAAGAAAGGTAAACTAGCAGGAAAACATAATTTCATAGTCGTCCTTTCTTCCATAATCTCAATAGAAACAATGGCCAACCAAGTTTAGACTTGACATGAATTTTTCACCAAAATACGTTAGAAACACAAGACTGACCTTAGGCTTGAGAGAACACACAGCCAAACAAAAGATAGTAGCAAACTACACTCATATTTTCAATATTACCAAACAAAAAAATCAATCCCTGAATAACATATATACTAAAATAGGAGAAAAGAAAGCCCCGGATCTAGCTACAAAACTGAGCACTCCAATAGCTGCAGACCTACAGTGCAGTATACCAATTTGCAACCAGTCTACTTAGAAAACGATTGACCTCGGGCATCACCTGTTCTTGAAGTCCAAATGTCTAACACATAAACAGCATTGAATTAGTAACCTAACTGTTAACTAATATATGCAAATTTCCCAAGAGAAAGATACACAAACTATGGCAAGCCTAGATCACAGGCATAAACAAGCATTCTCAGCAAAGAGAGAGCTAAACATGTAACCCATAATAGAGAATACGGTGCAGTTTGTTCCTTATCGCCCTAATTTCTCTAACCCCTCCAAAAACAGTAAGTTACGACATTAAGTCACATGCAATCTTCCTAAAACCATCTACACACGCGAGCACCTCTAAAACATTGCCCAAAAAGTAAAATCGCATCCTCCACATAAAAGTACTACAACAAAAACCTGAATCCAACTCCCCCCCCCCCCCACTATACATCAACATAGCAGCAGATAATCTGTTAGATTATTTAGCACTTTAGTGATTACATAATTCCACAAATAAATCATGACTATAGAAATAATATGAGAATTAAACATGTCCAGAAGATGAATTATGACGATAAGCAATATGAACAACATAACGTATATGACGATACGCAATATGAACAGATCGTATATGAACAACAGAAGTAAATACAGAGTCCTAGATGTTACCGATGCGAAGCGAAAAGTGCCGCAGAGACGAAAGGAGAGGATGTCACCGATGATGAAGACGCCGATGTAGACGATACAAGGAACGACGAGCAGTCGCAGAGTTGCTTCCCAAAAACCTGATTCGCCCTCTCTCGTACAGGATCGCAAGGACGATGGTTCTGGAGACCTGCTCTCCCCACCACTGGTGGACGTCGGACGCACGGACGGAGTGGCACTCAGCAGCACAGCGCTCTCGAGAACAGTTCTCTCGCACAGAAGTGTTTCGCAAAAAACGAGAGAAGACAGGCAGAGTCTTCCAATGAAAAGGACAGCAAAAGGAAACGACCCTCAAATTAAGAAACAGCAATCACAAATCACGCTCATTAATCACAATTAATTCACCGTCTAATCAGAGCATTTCTTTCCATCCTGACAAGATAACGGCAATCAGCAGTCCCGCTCATTAATCGCATTCCGTGATAAACCCTTTGTAAAGGGATCTGCTAGATTCTTATCTGTTGGGATATAATCCACAGCTATTATTCTAGAATTTCTCAATTTTTTGACAGATTTCAATCGTCTTTTTACATGTCTGGAGGACTTTATGTTATCATTTGCACTGTTCACTTTAATGAGAACCGTTTGATTATCACAGTACATCAGGATGGTCGGAATCGGTTTTTCAACAACCGGCAAGTCCATCAGGAGTTCACGCAGCCATTCTGCTTCAACAGTGGTTGTATCCAATGCCGTGAGTTCTGCTTCCATGGTTGACCTCGTCAAAATAGTCTGTTTGCAAGACCTCCATGAAACAGCAGCACCTACTAGAGTGAAAACATATCCACTCGTAGCCTTAAGATATCCAATTGGAATCACTATATCCTTCAAGTATGCCAGGGTACCCGGTATAGTGAATTCCATAACTCATCGTACCTCTTAAGTAGCGCATGAATCGCTCGAGTGCACGCCAATGATCATCTCCCAAATTAGAGGAAAACCGGCTTAATTTGATTACAGCAAATGAGATGTGACAGAGCTCCTGGCCGTCATGTCCAAGGCCAAGGTGAGCACGGCACCCATTTTTTGGGACGTGGGTGTTGGTGATATACCCTAGAGGCAATCATAGAGATGATTGTATCACGTCTATGTTTATGAGTTATTGAATAAATGTTATTCTGTTCCTTGAATGAATCATCAGTTATATAGATCAACGAGTATGTGACTTGTTGGTGAAACTCTTTAACTTATATGATGTCATTCTAAAAGTATCCCTAGTCGAATGTCACTAGTCGGAACATCAGTGACTCTACGACCAGCACATGTATTGGTTGATGACCATGTTTCATCGGTCATGGATATAGGGATATCGAATCAATAATGTGAACACATGTTAGAGAACATGGGGTTGGATAGACCCACCTTTAGACACTATTGAGATTGTTATGATTCTATATGTCATTAGTTGGTCTCAAGCAATGATGATGTATAATCCTTAGACATGAGATCAGTATGGTTCCCTACATGTGTAATAGCACTCTTAGGGGTTGCCAAACGCTACTCGTAATTGGGTAGTTATAAATGTAGATTTTGGATATGCTGTGTGTTGGACCGAAATGGCGACTAGAGGGGGGGTGAATAGGAGCACAAACTCTTTTTGTCTCCAAATCAAATTCAATACGAATATCACTCCAATAGCTATGAAAGCTATGAAGATCAATCAATCAAGCACAGCGGAAGACTTGTATTGAATCCAATCAAAACCCCAAAAGAAATGACCACAAACACAAGAAGACAAACTGATGAATGCTCGAAAGTACAAGTGGTCGATGAACGAGACTCATAGCTTGTACTAAAATGAATAGTGCTCGAAAGAGTAGTACTGAAAGCTACGATGTCTTGCTACAAGACTGTAGCAAGAACTCGAAATGAATAGTACTGATGCTACAAAGACGTGGCTAGCACTGATGCTACAAGACTCGATAAAAGAATAGAGCTCGAAAGAGTAGTACTGATGCCACAAGATTGTAGCTACGTTGTCGTGCTACAAGACTGTAGCTCACACTCGAAATGAACAAGAACTCGATGCTACAAGATTTGGTACTGATGCACAAGACTCGAGCAAGAACTCTGTACTGATGCTCTGATAAAATCAGACAAGAAACTGAATTTCAGCACGATTTCGAGATCGAAAAATGATCTAACTTTTGCTCCACAACTTCAAACTTTACTTAAACTTGACACACACCTTCTCAAAGATGTCAGAACCTATTCCATGCAACGATCGTCAAGATCCTTGCCAAAGTTCCTATCTTTTCAGTTTGAACGAAGGGTGCTCCAAAACCGAGTCAAAATCGAAATATGATCTAAAGACTTGCTCGTGGGTGATTGATGATCAAGAAGATCCTAGATGTGTTCCCACATGTCACAAGCAAGCTAGATCAAGAAAGGAAATCAAGCAAAAGCTCCCAACACGAAATCTCAAGAATCAACCTAAAAGGGAGAACGAAGAACAGAGAGAACAGAGAGAACAGAGCAAGAACAGAGGAAAACTTGATTTTCATTCATTGAATCAAGAGAAAATACAAAGAGATACATCCCCATACGCATGGACATTCGAACAGGAAGATTACAAGCTCACAAACCAATCTCTCCTCTCCAACTCAAGAACACAACCCATACATGCTTGAGAGGAGATGATACACGCCTCTCAAGAGACCAACGAAGGGGACACAGAGGGAACACAACTCGCTCTCCCAACAACTCTCAACCACTAAAGCCTGAAGCCAAAGCAGACTCTACAGTCTCTTTTGACTAAAGGAAACCCTGAAATCCCTTGAAGTGTTCACTGGGGCTTGCAGCCCCTCCAACCTATTTATAGCCCATAGCTAACGGGTCTCCACCCCGTTACACCCGCTAAGTCAAAACAGAGTCCGCTCCTACTTGTGCAGCCTTGCGAAATTCCCGTTTCGCCCCTCCTGCACCTTCCGGGAAGCTTCCTCGCTCCTTGTCTCGCACGCCTCGCAACCACCTCGAGTCCACGTCGTCTCTGACACATCCCGACCGTCTGACCTCAGCGCCACCTGTGCCTAGTCCGGTCCACCGTGTCTCTCCACGACTTCACCCGATGTCCTGCAGCCACACAGACAAGAACCACATCAAATAGCACCGCTCGATACATGAAAGCGTAACTACCATCACACTTACCATGTCGAAGTCCAAACTTGTCGAACAAACAGAATATGCAACCTAATCTCGTACGACCAAGTTTGACCAAAGTCCGATCGAGCCCAACTGCGCCACGCAACGACTCGACTCCGAACTACTCAAACCAAACTCGACTTACCTAAACCAATGTCAATTACTCATCACACACAAGGGATGACCTCCACATGGTCTCTCAATCTCCCCCTTGATGAGTATATTGACAAACCCAGAAAAACCTGAAGTTGAGTTTGATTTGCAAAGTCAAACATGGTCCAAAGAAAAGAATGAAACTAATGACCATGTCGACAGAAGGAATACTAGAGCAACAACTGAAAGCAAATTTTTCTTCTCTATTCTCCCCCTTTTTCTTTACTATTCTCCCCCTTTTGGCAATAAACACATCAAGATGCAAAAGAGAGAATATGACATGTCAATGGATAAAAATGGCTGAAGTCGATTTATTTTAAGCATGTTGAGCCATGAGAATTATCCATAATGACCATAATGAATTACACCCAGCCATAACTCAATAAAAGGCTATCTAGATCATGACAAGACATGCATATCCTAGCTTGAGCACATAGAAGACGATCTGAAATGAAATGCGTATTATGAGCATGTCAAGTCATCAATAAGCAAAGTCTAACTAGAGATATCCAAGGATGATGCAGGCCATGTCAATAAGCTAAGCGGAACAAGGAAGCTAATATTGAGTCAATTAGAGTGCTACAAGCGCAAGAGTGTATCATGTGTTTAAGCACTTTTCATCTTTAGATGATTAAGCAAATTTTACACACTTGACATATTTTCTTTTAAAGCTTATGGCTGTTTTCAACCAAGAATTTTGTCATGTGCTAGATCTCAAGCCTTATGCGACTACTCCAAGCGAGAAGCTTAAGAAGATAGTCTAGGTCATCCAAAACTCCCCCTGAGTTCATGCCTAGTGCAATGGCAAGCCGTCTCATGAGAAAGAATTGGTGAAATCAGTTTTTTCGCACATAAAAAGAGATCTTTTTGCTTTTAACAGATTGTGCTAACTTATGATGAATCAAGATACTAAAATAGCTCAATCTAAGATTCAACCTAGATTCAATGCTCAACTCAACCTATTTGCATGGCATGAATCATACATGGATGGCTAAAGATAGATTAAACTCAAATGCTAGCATGACAAGTTTTAATTTCAGTTGAGCAATTTTAATTAACTTATCATAGCAAAAGCTAGGCTACACATATGAAGTCATGATAAATCTAGCATATAAGCACAAGTCATGGCAAGGTGTAAAGCATTGTTAAACATGTCATAGCAGGATAATAACCAAGGCTCAATGTAGTTATATTACAATGCAGAATGTTGAAATGCAAGAAAATCCAGCTCTCCTCAACATGAGATGCAACTTTTAGTTCAAGTTGAGTTAAGTCAACATTAAGCTCGTAAGCTCCCAAATGAACTCCCCGAACTAAAGCAATAAAAACGAGAGGTGGCAAAGAAAACAAAGAAAAAGACAGTCCTTAAAGCATAGATAAGATAAAGAGAAAACTATGGCTCTGATCGACTCTCATCTACCCCATATGACTCTAGGACTATCAATCGCCCACCTAACACACAGGAACAAACATGTACCTGCCTACCCGAGGGTGGCCCGCCCTCGCTAGAACCTATAAGCAAGTGAGTGATCTCAACCTAGTGAGAAGAGAGACGACTAATAAGCGAGATCCTAGAACCACAAGATAAGAGTCGGAAGTCTAAGCAACTCGACTAGAGAAACACTCTAATCTATGCTAGGAGGACTAATCCCAAATGCACCCAAAATGCAATGCAACAACAAGGAGTAAGAGCATAATTAGTATAGTAAAGCAGTAAAGAATAGAAACTCTCCTCACTACACCCATAGGACAGACCACCCCAAGCTCTCCCCGTAGAGCTGAAAACCTCGAACTATCCAATGGCTTGGTGAAGATGTCAGCCAACTGGTGGTCACTTTCCACAAACTGGAGCACTATATCGCCCTTCTCTACATGGTCTCTAAGGAAGTGATAACGGATATCAATGTGCTTGGTCCGGGAGTGTTGCACTGGGTTCTTGGCAATGTTAATCGCTGAAGTATTATCACAAAAGAGTGGAACACTGTCGATAACTAACCCAAAGTCCCGCAGGGTCGAAGCCATCCAGAGCACTTGGCTACAAAGAACGCACTCGGCCTGCGCGTGGATCAGGTAACACCGATCGCTTCCTTGAAGACCAGAAACAAGAGAAGTGCCAATAAATTGGCAGTGCGAGTGCTCTTCCTATCTATCCTACACCGCAAAGTCGCATCGTAGAAGGCTCTCAAGGAAAGACAGGATGAGGAAGAGTACCAGATACCATAGTCAATGGTAGCTCGCAAGTACCGAAAGATACGCTTCACCGCCTGGCGGTGAGAAACGCGAGGAGAAGCTCGAACGAGCGCATGCACACACCAAAAATGTATGTCCGGTCTCGAGGCGTTGAGGTACAAGAGGAGCCAATCATGCCGCGAAAGTCCTTTTGATCAATCGCTCGCCATCCTCATTCGGGTCAAGATAGTGTAGAAGCCATGGGAGTCGACACAAAGCTTACCATCACTCATGTCGGTTGTCTCAGAGGTCACGAGTGTACTTTCCCGATGAAGAAAGGTACCCTCCCAGTCCGCTTGATCTCGAAAGCCAAGGAAGAAAGTCAACTCACCCATCATACTCATCTCAAACTCGGTGCTCATGACATCCGAGAACCGTGAAACAGTATGGGAAGAGCCGCCAAAGATGATGTCATCCACATAAATCGAACGAGCAGTAAAGTCGGTGCCATGCCGGTGGATGAACAAGGTCTTGTCTACTTTACCCATCTCAAAACCATGACTTAACAAGTAGGACTTAAGCCTCTCATACCAAGCTCTGGCTTGCTTAAGTCCATACAAAGCTTTGGAAAGCTTGAAGACATGGTTTAGGAATTTGGGATTTTGAAACTTGGAGGTCAGTCAGACGTAAACTTCTTCCTCAATAAAACCATTGAGAAAGGCACTCTTGACGTCCATCTGTAAAGCTTGAAACCCTTAGAAGTCGCAAAGGCAAGCAGGATTCTAATGGCTTCAAGTCTAGCTACAGGGCAAAGGTTTCTCAAATCTAGACCTCAACCCGGGAGAACCCCGAGCTACCGGCCTAGTCTTGTTTCAATAACCACTCCATCCTCGCTCGCTTGTTCTTGAACACCCACTTAGTCCCAATAATATTGTGACTCGCGGGGCTCGACAAGCGACTGACCTTGTTCCTCTCGAAATTTTCTATCTCCTCATGCATGGCATTGACCCAAGACTCATCAAAAGGGCGTGACAAACGCCCTTGGGCTCAAAGGAGGCAACAAAGCGTAATGGAGACAGACTGAGAAAGTTGACTTAGAGCGTGTGACACGCTCAAGAGGTCTCCAATAACTGCTCAAGGATGCCTTTTTGGATATGTCGGGAGGTCCTGGATGAGGAGAAGAAGTGGCCTCTACCTCGTGTGCAGACGAGGCAGGGATAGAGCCACTAGCTCCGGAGGGAGCAGTAGGTAAGGGCTGATCACCTTGAGGTGCCGTGGAAGAAGGCATTACAAGGGGAGGATGAGGAGTGGATCGTAAACAACCATCGCTCCATCGCCCTCATCATCCACAAAGATGGTCTCGGATCGCTCTAAAGAACTCGAGATATCCGCCTAGTCCCTGGTGGCCTCGTCAAAGGTCACCTCGCAGTCTCTACCAACTTGCTAGACTCGCAGCCTGCACCCTAAAGCCCGCAAGAAGTCGAGTAGCCTAGAAAGATACCGCCACAGAACGTGACTCGAACTTGTCTAGGTTCCTGCACTTGTAATAAAGCATTTGCAACCAAACACACGAAAATGAGAGACGCTGGGCTTTTGCCCGTATCTCACCATAAGAAGTGCGGTGCAAGTGTGCCCAAGAAAACTCGATTCAAATATGGCACGCGGTCGCAATGGCTTCACCCGTAACTTCCTCTGTAGAGTACTCATCAAGCATCGCCCCGCCATCTCGACTAAGGTACGGTTCTTCCTCTCCACAACGCCATTCTCACGAGGGACGATGGAGAAGAGAATCGGTGCTCTACACTGCCTCACCACGTAAACTCTCAAAGTAGGAATTCTTGAACTCCGTGCCATTGTCACTGCGGACGCTCGTAAGGCACCCGGAAGCTCAACGTAAAGCCTATTAAAAGACCTCGAAAATGTGAAAACGCCTCATCCTTCGAGGCTAAGAAAACACCCAAGAAAACCTCGAGAAGTCATCGACCACAACAAGAACATACCACTTCCTCCCGCCGATCGCACTCGAGTGGTCCAACTGCGGTCCATGTGGAGCGGTGTCCCGTGCATCGGTCATAGTAACTGTGACCGGAGGGTGAGAAGTGGCAACCATCTTGCTGTGCCGGCATGGAGCACAAACTAGATCTTTGACCATCTTGAGTTTCGGCGGACCACGAATGAGATCATGGCCGCTAACTCGGGTCAAATGGTCAAATCCAATATGACCAAGTCTCCTATGCTAGAAAGAGAGATCGCGGGACTCAGAAGCAACTAAACACCTGAGAGGATTGCCAGAAAACTCTGAAAACTCAGCACGAAAGATCCTCCCATAACGAGAAATCCCGCAAACCAGACTACCCGAAGAATCAAGAATTTTGCAATTATTTTTCTTAAAGCTCACTAAACCGTTATCGTAAGTCGAGAAACCAAAGCAAATTGTACCGCAGCTTACTAACCAAGGCAACATCTTTCAAAATGAAAGAAATATTCACGCCAAGACAAGCACCTTTGGCGATGACGCGCCTGAAGAAGCACCTCCAAGGTGATCTTCTCATCACGGAGCACGAACTAGGGAAGAAAACCAACAAGAATCTCCTGGCCATGTGTCGTGAACACCCGAGTCGACGAGCCAAACCTTTCCTTCCTCGCCCGCGAACTCGAGTCAATAAGAGAGTAAAGTATCGCGACCGGGTAAATCAACAGATGATTTTGGCACCCAATATCGAGTAATACGCCGAGCGATGAAGTAGTCAAGCACGCATCGACTCTATCTACCCTACGCCTCGTCACTCAAAGAAGAAGGTCTATGAGCAGACAAGGCGTTGCTAGGTCCGATCGCTAAGGGAGAGAGTCGAACACCGCAACAAGTCGATCACGCCGCGGTAGCTATCTTGATGGAGAAAACGAGATCTACCCTCGTGACGGCGAAGTCACGACCAGAGCATATCGAGGACGAAACCGAAAACTTAGTAAAACCGAGTCCTCGACATCGCCCAAACACGACTCAACAGATCCTAGACCTCGTGTTGGTCCTAGGTGCACTCAAGGTCCGAGGTCGACCGAATACGCCTAAGAGACTCAACACGGTCTCTACGCGCGATCTTGGTGCGCTCAAGCATCGACGATCAGGTGTCCATCCTTCCGACAGAGGCGAGTGATACTTCACCTTCCGAGAGGTAAAGAAGACGGGAGGCTTCGCTTTGAGAGGTCAAATGAAGGTGGAATCACCTCACCGACATAGCCCGCCGACTTAAATTGGACTATCTCGGTCCCGACTTAGTCTCGATCACACCGGTGCTATGGGTCTAAGCACGGCAGTGGATGCTTCCTTATGTCCTCATAAAAATCATATCCTAGACCTTGATTAAATCTGCAGATCTTAGATTGATCTAGAATAAGATTGAGCTTCTTCTTGCCTCCTACAAATCTCTCGAGAGTGTTCATAAGGTACCGACACTCCAAAGAGAGAGGTGCAAGAAGAGCAGAGGGAAGAAGAGACAATGAAGGTAAGGGAGCAGAGGAAAGAATGGCTTGTGCACACACATGACTGAGGACAATCCTACTACTAGCAAAGTTGGTTCGCGTCTCTAGGCGCCTCACCCTTACCCCGGGCTTCTCCCCACACCATCAATCACATTACAAGCACAATGTGGCTTTCTAGAAGGTCCTTAGTTAGCTTCACACATTTCTCATCCAAAGCAATCAAGTCGATTTTAGTTTGTTACAATTAATGCATGGTGAGCTAACAGGTCCTTAGAAGCAACCGAGCCAACTTCCTATCATGATCAATCATATCTTGAAAGCTGCTTAGAGACAAACTTCAAGTTCAAAGAATCAACTTAGGACAGCTTCAAGCATGAATCAATCGGCTCAAGTAAAGAAGCTTGTAGTTCAAGAATTTTATGATCCGCCTGCTTTAAGTTCATCTTCAAGTTATTGCAATTTTCACAAGACTTGGGCAAATCAAGGAGCATGGCACAAGGTCCTCTAGCAACAATATCCTTATCCTCACATGAGGTGGGAGAAGTAGTCTCATCGTAGTAAGTAGGGTAAATGACCTTCCTACTCAACTCTAAGCGAGCAAGCGGACTAACATTCTCCTCCTTAACAATATCAAGCTCTGAGGACACACTATCATGCGAGGTCCTTAGTTTCTCCATGTCACCCAACAGAGCACAAAGATGTATCACAATCATCACGGGAGGGAGCAGATGTAAGTGAGGTAAGCTCCGTGATAGTCTATCTACTTCCTTCTCTAACTCAAGACACCTAGCCCTTGCTCTAGCATGAAACCACCTAGCTTAAGAAAAGCATGATTGAGCTGGTCGAGGTGGGGCCTACCTCGTCCGAAGTCGGAGTACACTCGTTGTCGCCGCTTCTCCCGAGGGCCATGAAGCACATGCCGAGAAGTCGCTGCCACCATCCTGGGCTCTTGGTCACCCGTCCGCCGCCGCCGCTCCATCCTTCCACCTCGCCGAGGTCGAGGTCGCCGGCGGTGAGGACGCGGTGGAAGAGCTTCTGGCTTTGCCAAGGTTGCGGAACTTCTTCTTGCCTTGTGCGTGAGCCGGAGGCTTCTTGTTGCGGTTCTTGTCGGTGTAGTCGTTCTTGCCCGAGCCGCCATAATCGTTCTTGCCTTTCTCCCGCTTGGGGCGGTTGTTCAATGTGGTTGGGGCCACCACACTCAAGCAAATCACCGGTCCTCCTCTCTTCTCGTCCCTCCTCCCTTGTAAGCATGGGAGAATCTTCGAGCAAGAAGGGCCACCGCCATCTCGCAGTCGCTCTAAGCGATCATCGCTATGTCACGAGAGAGCAGCAAGGAGAATCCGCAAAGAGAATCAAGAAGAGGAACCGTGGCCAACGAGGATCATGACCAAAGCCATCGATCGTGACTTCGACTTACGAGACAACGTCAATCTCGTGAGTCTTGAGGCGCGAGTCTGTAGCGCCAAGAGTCAAGGTCGAGAGGTCCGCGTGTCCTTGATGGTGGTGACTTTCATCTCCCAAACACGCAGATCAAGTGCCGCGAGCATCCGACGAGCGTTGTCCGAAGTCGGGTATGTGAGACCGACCGCCGAGGTTGCTCAAGATTTTGTGAAATCGCTAAAAGCACTCGCCCGAGGACTCACCAAAGAAGCATCTCGAATTTGTTGTATTCGCTTGAACGGATCTCGCCGAACCGCCTTGATCCGGTGGTGCCTCATGGTGGCGCGCCGAGGGTCACCCGGATGTCGAGGCGGACGGCATGTGAGATATGCGTCAAACTCGCACGATCAAACCCGGATGATGATGTTCTTGCCTTTGCATTCGCCTCAACATCAGCCATGTTCCCGGCATTGATGTTCTCATCGGCAGGAACAACGAATCGTACCTTGACCTTCCGCCAGATGGCATACCCCTGGGCCTGGATGTATATCTCCATTCGGCTCTTCCAGAAGGGGTAATCGATGCCATCGAAAACGGGTGGCTTGGTCAAGTACTTGTCCGTCGCCATGGCTCTTGAGACCGGTTAAGATCTATTGATTAGAGCTAACCGGCTCTGATACCAATTATTGGACCGAAATGGCGACTAGAGGGGGGTGAATAGGAGCACAAACTCTTTTTGTCTCCAAATCAAATTCAATACGAATATCACTTCAATAGCTATGAAAGCTATGAAGATCAATCAATCAAGCACAGCGGAAGACTTGTATTGAATCCAATCAAAACCCCAAAAGAAATGACCACAAACACAAGAAGACAGCCTGATGAACAGTACTCGAAAGTACAGTGGTCGATGAACAAGCTCGTAGCTTGTACTCGAAAATGAGGCTCAAAGAGTAGTACTGAAAGAGTAGTACTCGAGCAAGAACTCGAAATGAATAGTCTTGCTACAAGACTCGTAGCAAGAACTCGAAATGAATAGTACTCGATGCTACAAGAGACTCGATAAAAGTGGCTAGAGCTCGAAATGAATAGCACTCGATGCCACAAGACTCAGCTACAAATGTCGTGCACGTAGCTCACACTCGAAATGAACAAGAACTCGATGCTACAGTACTTGGTACTCGATGCTACAGTACTCGTAGCAAGAACTCGGTACTCGATGCTACAGTAAAATCAGCACGAGAAACTGAATTTCAGCACGATTTCGAGATCGAAAAATGATCTAACTTTTGCTCCACAACTCCAAACTTTACGAAACTTGACACACACCTTCTCAAAGATGTTAGGAACCTATTCCATGCAACGATCGTCAAGATCCTTGCCAAAGTTCCTATCTTTTTCATTTTGAACGAAGGGTGCTCCAAAACCGAGTCAAAATCGAAATATGATCTAAAGACTTGCTCGTGGGTGATTGATGATCAAGAAGATCCTAGATGTGTTCCCACATGTCACAGCAAGCTAGATCAAGAAAGGAAATCAAGCAAAAGCTCCCAACACGAAATCTCAAGAATCAACCCAAAAGGGAGAACGAAGAACAGAGAGAACAGAGAGCAAGAACAGAGGAAAACTTCAGATTTCCATTCATTGAATCAAGAGAAAAATACAAAGAGATACATCCCCATACGCATGGACATTCGAACAGGGAAGATTACAAGCTCGTCAAACCAATCTCTCCCTCTCCAACTCAAGAACACAACCCATACATGCTTGAGAGGAGATGATACACAGTCTCTCAAGAGACCAACGAAGGGGACACAGAGGGAACACAACTCTGCCTCTCCCAACAACTCTCAACCACTAAAGCCTAAAGCCAAAGCAGACTCTACAGTCTCTTTTGACTAAAGGAAACCCTGAAATCCCTTAGTGTTCATCGGGCTTGCAGCCCTCCAACCTATTTATAGCCCATAGCCAACGGGTCTCCACCCCGTTACACCCGCTAAGTCAAAACAGAGCCCGCTCCCACTTGTGCGGCCTTGCGAAATTCCTGCCGCCTCCCGCACCTTCCGGGAAGCTTCCTCGCTCCTTGTCTCGCACGCCTCGCAACCACCTCGAGTCCACGTCGTCTCCGACACATCCCGACCATTCTGACCTCGGCGCCACCTGCGCCTAGTCTGGTCCACCGTGTCTCTCCACGACTTCACCCGATGTCCTGCAGTCACACAGACAAGAACCACATCAAATAGCACCGCTCGATACATGAAAGCGTAACTACCATCACACTTACCATGTCGAAGTCCAAACTTGTCGAACAAACAGAATATGCAACCTAATCCCGTACGACCAAGTTTGACCAAAGTCCGATCGAGCCCAACTGCGCCACGCAACGACTCGACTCCGAACTACTCAAACCAAACTCGACTTACCTAAACCAATGTCAATTACTCATCACACACAAGGGATGACCTCCACATGGTCTCTCACTGTGAAACATGCGGAGGTTGCAAGGCCTTTTCTCCCGGACTAAGAGATGTTACTTGGTCAGAGAAGTTCAAACCAAGAAGTATGAAAATTTTTGACAGGACACAAAACCCGTAAGAGTTTCTCCAAGTTTACACTACCGCCATCCAGGCTGCTGGAGGTGATGATAAGGTAATGGCTAATTACTTACCCACAGTTCTATAGGGTTCCGCCAGGACCTAGTTGTTCAACCAGCCTGAGGGATCCATATACAACTGGGAGATACTTTGTAATGCACTACAAAACAACTTCAAAAGTTGTTATGCAAAATCAAGGAAGGAAGATAATTTGCATCGGCTCTGCCAAACCCCCGATGAAAATTTATGTCAGTTTGTAAAGCGTTTTATAGAAGTCCGTAATACTATACCAAATGTTTATGATGACTCTGTGATTCGATCTTTTAAATAGGCAGTGAGGTTGTAACATCCCAATTTTCTGAGTTTAAAAATCCTTTAAATAGTTAGTAGGGAAAAAGTCACCATTTGAATTTTATTTGAATTTAATTCAAAAGCTTAATATTGGACTTTATAATCAAAAACCTTTAATGTGAATAATCCCAACATGAACATTAGCCAAAACTATTTTATTTGGGTTCTATGTGCTCAGATATATTTTATAGATTTTTCTAGAATTTTTCTGAGTTCATTTGCTATTTTCTATTCCTTATTTGAATTTCTGGTATTTTCTAAAATAGAAAAGCTATTAAAATCTCAGTTAAATCTTCGGGCCGAATCTTCGCAGCCCATCTCCTCTTCCGTCTATGCTGCCGCTTGCAGCAGACTCCGCGCGACTTGCCACCGCCGCCGCGCGCAGACGCCCGCCTGCGTGTGGATGATGTGGGCCCTGCGTCTGGTCGTCGTCTTCCCCGCGTCGTCGTCTTCCTCGCGAGCGCCCGAGTCGTCCGCCATTGCCGAGCTCCAAGTCCTGTCCGACAACGCCGTTTTCTATCTAAACCCCTTCTAGAAAACGTACAAATCCTATCTCTAACCTCTCCGCACTGCTTCATAAAATCCTATCCGAATCTTACCCTATTCTGGATTTCGAATTTGGTTTTGTGTTCTTCTGACTCGATTTGGGGATTTCTTATCCCGTGCCGCCCCTGGCCTATAAAAGGCACCCCCGGGTTCGCCCTCTCGACCGCAACTCAGAGCCACCACCCACCTCGCCCCGAGCCCTAGCGCGCCGCAACGGAGTTTTAGGTTTTTCCGCGCCGATCGCTTTTTCCGCTTTGCGCGCTGCCGACGCCGCTCGCCTCGTGGTCGCACCGCCGTTCGCCGTCATCGGGGCTACCTCCAGAGCCTTCGCCGTCGTCGAACCTCGCGGAACCCCGCTCGACAAAACCCGGCGCTCGCCGCCAACCCTCGCCGCCGGCCGTCTCCGTTGACCTTGACCACCCGGAGTTGCACCGAGAGGTTCGCAATAGCGCCCTCTACACGCCGGTACCAATCACCGCCGGTGGATCGCCGCCGTTCGCCGTTGTCGTCGGTTCCCGAGCGCCGCCGCCTGCCGAGCTGACGTGGTCGTCCACGTCGACCGCCACCTCAGCGGCTGCGCGTGCGTGTCATCCCGCATGGCGCCGCGTCAGCATCCTCTTCAGCGCCGCGCGGCAGTCCACCTCGCCCAAAACCTGAGGCTCGGTAGACCTAGTCTACCGTGAGCCTTGAGACTGACATGTGGGTCCCACATGTCAGCTATTTCTTTTATTTCTTTTAATTACCGAAATTCCTTGCTGACGTCAGCATTACGCAGTAATCCGATTTTTCTTTAGAGAAATAATTCGGAAATTCCAGAAAATCCAATTTGGGGTTTTTCTTTTAGATTTAAACTTCCAGAGCTCATAACTTTTGCATCCTAACTCCGATTGAGCCCATTCAAATTCCTAAATTTATCTTAATTCAATCTCTATTTATCTAAGATTTTTATTTAATTTTTGGAGCTTATTTTGCTTCTATTATTTATTTGTTTTGTTTATTTATTTCGTTTACGAGTAGACGTCGATTCGTCGGGGAATTTCATTGAAGAAGGAGCACCCCAAGATCAAGACCAGTACATAGACCTTTTCCAAGGTAGGTCATACCTTTGATCATCTTGAACCCAGTTTTCAAATTACTTGTTTCAAAGTATTGCATTCTACTTTAATTATTTATTTAAATGTTTTGGGCATAGTTATTATCCAATTTGTTATCACCCCTTGACTTTGTATGCCATAATTCCTTGTCACCCTAGATTGGTTATTAGTTGGTAATATTATAGTACCAACGTGGGTTGGTTAGATGCGAGTACAATTGCTTAGCCATGCTACGAGTCTCACATCTCATGTAAGTTGCAAATGTTAAATATGACTAAGTGACTATGGAACTTTGTGTAAAACTGTGTGTTGTATGTTATTACTTCGTGATAGCATGTGTTGCACTAAAACCAACTAGGTGGTAAAGGATTTGGACTGGGGCAAGTGGTGGATACTGTGTGATATGGTGGACTTTGTGATGTCAATGATGATCTTTGTGAGCTAGTTAGAAGATGGAAGTCTTACCTTGGTCAATTAAGGACTTAACTTTGTGCGCCATTGAACTGGGCCTTACTGTACGACCACATGCCTGGTATGGGATGGGCCTAACTTAGTAGGTTATGGATTCTTGGCATTGATTACTCAGTTGGTAGGTTAGGCTATGGGTGGAGGTGTGTACTACAAGGTAGTCGCATCACGGGGCGGTTCGCCGTGTCCCTGTCTAGCGGTGTGTGTTATGCCAAAGCGCTTCGTTTGGGTTGGCATAGCGGTTTGTAAGCACATCGGGAGTGTCAATGTTGAGATGAAGTTTCTGAACCGTTTTGTTATGATTAGTGCTTGCTACAGTAGTTGTATCGTGTGGGTAAAGTGTACAACCTCTGTAGAGTGTTAAATCAATCTATTCGAATAGCCGCGTCTGCGGTCATGGACATGCTCAGGGATTTCACACGAGGGGTAGTTTTCATAAAATGCTTGGGATGGGAGCTATGTGACCTCAATCATATGGCTATGTGAAGTAATCTGTTTAGCTTTGTGTCTTTGTGGAAACAATTGTTAAATTATTATTGTCTATTTGTTTTGAATCATGCTTTCAATCTATTACTTGTATTCAATTGCAAATGTTGCTTTTATGCAAAAGAGCCACAGAAGCCTTTTCCTTTGGAATAAGCCTGCATCTATAAATTGCATTCTGTGGTATGATTTACGAGTACGGTTGTGTACTCACGCTTGTTGTAAAACTTGCGCCCAAACCTACAGAAGAGGAGGAGTTTACGCCTGCTTTCGAGGAGGATTTTGCCGAAGGTTGCTGATCGTAAGGTCTGGATCCCAGTTGGTTGCCTGTGGTGAATTGATGGGATCTACGCTGGAGTTATTTCCGTTCCGCTGCGATTTTATTCTCTGATAGCCCTGCGTGGCTTAATAAGTGTAAGACCATAAAGTCAAAACCCTTATTTGTTATTCAAACTAATCGTTTACTATATTTATCGTTTGTGTGGTTTGGTATTCACCTATGTTGACACTGTGTGCACTAGCGTGATCCTGGACTAGTGCAGTATACACAGAGGGTTCCAGAATCGTAATTTTGGGTCCCGACAGAGGTACTAAAGGTTCACAGAAGATCTCAACATCAACCCGCCTAGGACAATGTCAGAACTCTTCGACATGGTTGATCGGTACTCAGATGCCAACGAGCCAATAGAGTGGAACCGTATGGTGGATAAGGGGACCACCCCTCCTCAGCCAGGCCTCGAGGACGTCAAAGAGAAGAAATCCAAGAGGTTCGAAGGCTCTACGAGCAGCAAGAGGAAACCCAAGAAGGAGAAGGGGAGGTCCAAGCAATCCACCAGAGAGGTCGTTGCTATTGACCAGCGACCACCCTATGACAAAAGCAAAGGTCCTTGGAGCAAAAAGAGACAATGAAGTCATTTTAATGACTGTACTATCCCACATCCTACAAATGCATCTAGGAGCAATGAGCGCCGGTGCCCATTGCACAAAGTTACTAGCCATAACCTCTGTAACTACCATACTTGGTAGAAGCACGTGGAGGAGTACTATGATGGGAAGGGCCCAATGCCTGTCCTGCCAGAAGACAGCGGACCACTAGTGGTCCAAGTCAATGACAAAGATACGGAGATGCTATTTTAGAAAACGGATCACCAAGTCAATGTCAACTACGAGGGTTCTACCGCTTACACCTCCAAGCGGCAGTACAAGGCGGCATGGAGAGACATCAATAACATTGTGGCTCCACCCGGCCGTCCAGAATATCCCAAATGATCATAGACCTCCCTGACCTTTACCAAGGAGGATGTCCCTAAAGGTATGTCTACTTCCCGTAAATTGCCTTTAGTAGTTTCTCCTAGCGTAAGTAATTGCAAAGTAGGGTGAATATTGATAGATAGCGATAGTTCTTTAGACCTGTTATTTATTAATACCTTAGATGAGATGCAAATTCCTTATTCGAAAAGTAAACCAATGACAAGTCCCTTCTATGGGATAGTGCCAGGTATGTCTGTTACACATATAGGGCAAGTAGTACTACCAGTAACATTTGGTACTATTACCAACTTTCGAACTGAATTGATCACTTTTGAAGTGGTTGGTTTTGAGTCTACCTATAATGAAATTTTGGGTAGACCATCTCTAACAAAGTTCATGGCAGCTACGCACCATGCTTACTAGAAGATCAAGATCCCTAGCCAAAAGGTGTAATTGTGGTGCAAGGTGACCAGGCTGTCGCACTTTCATGTGATCGTAAGTCACTAGAACTTGTAGATCAATTACCTCGGAGAGATCTTACTTTAGAGGATAAAACAGGAAAGGCCACAAAAATCAAGACTACTCCTCAGCTCAATGAGCAGGTAAAAATAGTACCACTCAGCCCCAATGACCAATCCAAGACGGTCCGGATTGGCACGAGATTAAGTGAGACACAGGAAGATGAGCTCCTCACCTTCCTCCGATCCAACTCGGATGACTTTGCATGGAAGCCATCTGATATGCCCGGTATTCCAAGGGAGGTGATTGAGCACAGGCTAGCCATTCAGTCTGAGAAAAAAATATTTAAACAAAGATTGAGATGTTTCGCCCTGGATCGTCAAGAGGTCATCAGAGCAGAGCTTGATAATCTCCTTGAAGCTGGCTTCATTTGTGAAGTAGATCACCCGAGTGGCTCATGAATCCGGTCCTGGTCAAGAAAGCTAACGGTAAGTGGTGTATGTGCATCGATTTTACCAGTTTAAATACTGCTTGCCCAAAGGATGACTTCCCATTGCCTCGCATTGATCAGTAAGTTGATTCTACTACGGGTTGCGAACTGATGAGTTTTCTTTATGCTTATTCTGGATACCATCAGATCGGTATGGCGAAAGAAGATGAAGAAAAGACTGCCTTCATCACACCCTTCGGTGTCTACTGCTATGTCAAGATGTCGTTCGGGTTAAAAAATGCTGGAGTCACGTACCAGCATTTAATGCAGAAAACCTTCAGCAGTCAGTTGGGGCATAATTTAGAGGCTTATGTAGGACGACTTCGTTGTAAAAAGTAGTGCTAGACATGACCATCTGAAGGATCTCTTAGAGAACTTAAAAAAGGTAAACAAACATGGAATAAAACTTAATCATGAAAAGTGTACTTTGGGGTTAATTTCGGCAAACTGCTTGTTTTCTTTGTTTGTTCTCGTGGGATTGAGGTTAATCCCGAGAAAATTCGTGCCATTGAACAACTACAACCACCTTCCACTGTGAAGGAAGTCCAAGACTTAACTAGTCGGATGGCAGCTCTTAGTCGTTTTATTTCTCGATCAGGAGAACATGGTTTACCTTTCTTTAAGGTGATCCGCAAGAGTAACAAAAAGTTCCAATGGTCCGAAGGAGCTGATAAAGCCTTTGAAGGTTTAAAAACTTATCTTTTAAACCCTCCAGTATTGGTCTCGCCCTTAGAAGGTGAACCTTTACTGGTCTACTTGGTAGCAACACCAAATGTAGTCAGTGCAGTACTCGTTGCAGAAAGAGAAGGGTCTCAACGACCCATTTACTATGTAAGTGAGGTTTTACATGGACCAAAGGAAAGATAACCCGAGGTTCAAAAGCTAATTTACGCTCATCTGATAACTTCCAAAAAACTAAGACATTATTTTCAGTCTCACAAGATTACAACACCTTCATCTTTTCCTCTTGAAAATATCATTCATAACCAAGAAGTAACAGATCACATAGCCAAGTGGGCAGTAGAATTTGGAGAATTTGATCTTCATTTCACTACCCGAACAGCAATAAAAAGCCAGGTTTTGGCTAAATAGACAAACATTGAGGATCAGTCTCAAGTTAGTCCAGTACCAGATGACCATTAGACACTGTATTTTGATGGCTCCCGTGAACTTAAAGGCTCATTGGTTGGGATTTTGTTGATAACACCATAGGGTGATCAACTTTAGTATGTCATACAGTTTCTGTTTTCTGCCACCAACAATATGGGAGTATGAAGGACTTCTAGCCGGGCTTTGAGCAGCCAAATCCCTCAGAGTCCACCGACTTTTAGCGAAGGGATATTCGCAATTAGTCATAAACTAGGTAGAAAAGGAATATCAATGTCCTGACAAGACAATGGCTCGGTACCTAGGTGAAGTGAGGAAGTTGGAAAAATACTTCAGCAATTTCGAGGTCCAACATATACCGCGCAAGGACAACTCCATAGCAGACTAGTTATCGAAACTGGGTTCCTCACGAACACCTGTTCCAACATGTGTCTTTCTTGAACACCTCACAAAATATTCAATAGAAACGGGCTCAACCACCTCAGAGGTCGGAGTCATTGAGAAAGATGCAGAGTGAATACAACCATTGACCACTTATCTCGCATCAGGGACACTGTCGATGATCCTCAATAGAAGGATAGGTTAATTCGAAGAGCACGCATGTACAAGATGGTCGAAGGATCATTGTATAGAAAGGGATCATATGGTATTCTCATGCATTTGCATATCCCAAGACTCTGGAATAAAATTACTAAAAAAGATCCATGGGGGCTTGTAAGGAACACATGCATCCTATAGAACCCTCGTTGACAAAGCTTTTAGGCAAGGATATTACTGGCCCACTACTCTACAAGATGCTATGCACTTTGTTAAGACCTGTGAACAGTGTCAATTCCATGCTAGACAAGTGCACCAGCTATCTTATCAATTACAGATCATTCCCTTGTCATAGCCTTTTTTGACTTGGAGCATTGATATACTTGGACCACTACCGCAAGCACCTAATGGGTATAAATTCTTGTTTATGGCCATTGATATATTCACTAAGTGGATAGAAGCCGAGCCAGTAGTTCATATAACGGTTGCGGTAGCAAAAAATATATTTATACAAAACGTTGTCACTAGATTTGGAGTACCTAGTCGTCTTATCACAGATAATGGGAGACAATTTGTTAGTAATGTGTTCCAAGATTATTGTGATGCAATTGGTACAAAGATCTACTTCGCTTCGGTGGCACATCCGCAGAGTAATGGAGAAGTTGAAAGGGCCAATGGTCAGATTATACAAGGCATGAAAAAGAGAGTTTTTAATCGCCTTAAGGCCTGCTCAAAGACTTGGATGGAGGAGCTCTTCTCTATCCTATGGGCATTGCACACTACTACTAGTAGGGCAAATGGTGAAACACCATTCACACTAGTCTACGGTGCGGAAGCAGTGCTACCTAGTGAGATTCAGCTAGGTTCAGCGCATACAAACCTCCAAGATCAAGTAAATCATGGAGAATTGCGCGAAGACGATGTCAATCTGCTGGAAGAAAGAAGCGATCGAGCACTATCAAAATCGGCTACTTATCTGCAAGGGCTGAGACGCTACTACAATCGAAGAGTTCATCCAAGAACACTTCAGGTGGGTGACATAGTTTTGAGACATCCAGAACCAAGCCAACTTAAACAAGTTGTCCTCTAGATGGGAGGGTCCATATACTGTAATCTCTGTCACTATGCCAGACTCGGTTAGATTAGCCATGGAGGATGGTCGTGTTTTATCTAACACATAGAACATTGAACATCTTCAAAAATTCTATGTATAAGTATGTTTTTACCCATGTCATTTAAATATACAATTAAACTGTCTTTCTTACTATCAATATCATATTGATTTTTTCTTCATAAATTTTTTCGTGTCATGTTGCATACATGATCACCATCTTTTTTGTTATTTCATCAAGTGCCTACGGTTGATCGAATCCACTAATGGGTCATAGTGTCTTTACTTGCAAAATGGCCATTAGTATACATTTGGACAGTAACAACTGTTTGGAACCTCTTCTATAAGCCAATTCTCATTGCATAAGAGTGTAACATCCCAAAGTTATGTTACCAAAATAAAATAAATAAAGTTATTGGATTTTCTGAAATTTGGAAGAGTTTGATTGCCTTATTTGAATTTCTGAAGTTTTAAAAGTCAAAAATTTAAAATTTATTTGAAGTTCTTGAAGTTTCAGTTGGTTTGATCTGAAAAATAAAGTTTAAATTAATTCCTAGAATTTTCTAAGTTTTTAAAAGCTTTTTACAAATTATATTAAAGCCAAAACAATTTATTTTGCGAAATTATTAGCCAACTTTAAGTTGGAAATAGTTTTATCAAGTCCAAAATAACTCAGGGAATTTCTGTGAATTTGCTCTAAATTTTTGGATTTATTTTGCTATTTTCTAAAGCCATTTTGAATTTCTGGAATTAAATCAATAATTAAATCAATTAAGAAAATCAAAAGAAATCTTTAAACAGTGTTCGAGCCGAATTTGAACCTGCCAATCTCTCTCTCACCGTGCGCCAGCCCAACCGGCCCGTCCCCCCGCACGTTTTCCTTCTCTTTCCCCCCACCGCCCGATTCCCATCGGACGGCTAGGAAAACCCCACGCTACCACCTTCTCCGCAGCCTCGGATCGGCATCCAACGGCCCGCGACCCCTTCTTCCTCCCCGGTCCTTCTTCCTCCTGTGCCGACACGGCCGCCATTACCGCACGCGCCCAGCTCATCTCCGCCGCGATTCTCGCCTCCATTCCCCGCATGGGCACGCGCATTAACCCCCCTTATCTCGCCACCCCTCCTCCCGGCCGTTTCCCCCTCCATCTCGCGCGGAATCACCGGGAACACCCCGCAATCGCCGCCGTGATCCCGCCACTGATCTCACCATCCGGCCGCGCCCCCGCCCTATAAAAGGATGCCCCCGGTGCGCCTTCCTCACCTCATTCCACCCCCGCAACCCACCTTGCTTCTTTCCTCCCCAGCCGGCCGGAAATTGAAGTTCTCACCGCGCCGAAAGAGCTTCAAATCTCGATTCCGCGACGCAAGCCCTCCGGCCCCGCTGCCCCACCCCGGCATCGCCACGACTCGCCGCCCCGCGGCGCACGCTATCGCACCGAGCGCCGCTAGGATCCTTCGCCGCCGCGAGCCCGACATCGCCGCCGCCTAACTCCTCGCCGCCGGCTAACGCCGCCGCCTCAGGTGACCCAACCGTACGCCCTCAACTCCTTATCACTTCCTCTACTTTTTGCGCGCACTCGCCACCGACGAGCCGCCGCGGGTTGCTGTTGTCAGCCGCACCCGAAAACATCGCCGGCGTCTAGATGATGTGGCGGCCACCTCACCCGCCACCTCAGCCGTGCTGCCCGTGTGGCTCCTGCGTGTCACGCTGGGTCAGCGCCCGTGTGGCCGGTCCACCGCGCCAGCTCGCCCTCGGCTCGGTGGAATCAGTCCACCAGGAGCCGTGTCTATGACACGTGGGACCCACGTGTCGGAAATTCTTTTAATTCTTTTAAAATTCCGAAAATCCCTTGCTGACGTCAGCTTGCGCAATAATTAGGATTTCCTTTAGAAAAATAATTCAAGAAAATCAATAAAATCTGAAAATTAGGGTTTTTGATATTTAGAACTTCCCGGGGTTCGTTCTCCCTCATACAAACTCCGTTTTCGTCGATTCAAATTCCTAAATTCCTATAAAATCAAGATCTAGCTAACTAAACCAAAATTATTTAATTTTGGTTTCATTTGATCAATAATTCCTTTAAACCCTAATTCATTATTTCATGTAATTTCAAACTTCTAAAATTCATATCTTTTGCATCCAAACTCCGATTTGGGTGGTTCAAGTTGCAAAATTTGTATAAAATTATTATCTAGCTAGCTAAAACAAAATATTTCTATTTGGAGTTAATTTGATCTGCCTTTTTGAATTTATTTGAATTTGAGTTGAATTTATCGTATTTTCACGATTAGATTTCGACGACTTCGGAGAATCAAATTTCGACGCCGATTGAAGAGCAACATAAGAGGATTGATTTTGACTATATGATCATCGTGATCGTACACTTGGACTACCTGAAGTTAGTACTTGTGAATACTAGGTGACCTGTTAAGAAAAACAACGTCACCTCAACACCAGACGTTCTGTTAAGGTGATCTGTTAAGAAAAACAACGTCACCTCATCAAGCAAGGCAAGTTATACCCTTGATCATATCGATCCTATTATTTTAAATTATTTATATTCTGTTTTAAATTATTACTGCATGCTCATTTATATCAGTATCTTAAATTCATGTTTTAAATATATAGTTATACCTAAAATCCTTTGTATAGCCAACTTTGATAATTGAAGCAAACATATTGTCACCATAGATAAAACCTAGTTGATACGATAGTATGAACTAGGATCATTTAAACGTATTGCTTAGCCATGCTTATAGACCAAACTTGTCCGATTTGGGAATTTCACCATGATCAATTATTGTTTAAATTGTACCCTTGGCATTGGTGTGTCATGGGAGTTTTACAAATGACTTGGAAAATAAAATAAAAATGGGTTTGGACTTGGCGAAATGGATGATTGGTGGGTGCGAGTTTATGCGGGCTTAATCTGTTAGGGTTAAGGCCCGTGTTTTTTATGGAAAGTCGCCAAGTCGCTTAAGGATCGGTCTTCGAGCGCATGATGCTACGCCATACCGTACCACCACATGTCCCAAGTATGGGTGGGACTTGGCTAAATAATTTGTGATGTCTTAGTGTCATTGGTGCTATGTTGTTGGTATGGGTGTTGGTCGACAGAGACCCATCCGCGCAGAGGGGCTTCCGGAGGATGGCCAGTCTAATGGTAGCGAAACCTTAGCGGGCATAAATACATTAAGACAGAACATTGTAAAGGCCTCGACACGTGCTCTAGACCGCTTACCAAAGGTAGTGAGCGGTGGCATAGATATATGCCAGACAAACTAGAGAAGTCTTGTCATGTGGGTAAAGCTGTACAACCTCTGCAGAGTGTAAAACTATTCGAATAGGCGTGTCCGCGGTTATGGACATGCTAGCAGAACTACTCAAAGTTAGACTTTGGTTTTGTTTGAAAAATACTACTTCAAAACTGGTTTATCCAGATGGGAATTTGGCAGGAAGCCATGTGATAGGAGGGTATCCTTCATCATTCATGTGTGAATGTTATCTGACTATAAAATTGAGAATTTTATAAATTTTAGTTATAGAATAACTACTTTGGAACTTAGTACAAGTATTTAAAGAAAATGCTGCTTTATGCAAATGACCTTATAACATATATGCATGTCATTCTGTTATTTGACGGGTGTAACTTGCGAGCACGGAAGTTGTGCTCGTACTTGCTTTATGCAAACAAAATTTCAGAGGAGAAGGACTTTGCTACCGATATGGATCTCGACGACTAGACCGCTACCCCAGTCGATTGCCTGTGGCAGATTGCTGGACCCTACCACTTCTTCGCCTTCCGCTGTGTTCTTTATTGCTGGCTTGTAAGACTCTGTGTAATAAACTCTGTTGATTATTAATAAAGTTGTGATATGAATTTTGTTACCATATTTGTTTACTGTGTGAACTAGCTACTGATCATGGGACTAGTTCAGAAATGCACAGAGGATCTGGGATATTAATCCCGGGTTCTGACAAAGAGCCAAACAACTTCACTTCATCTGCCTGAATACACACTGTTCGAATCATTGATCTTGTAAAGATATACTGGTCTTAAAGCATTTGTTCGCCCGAAACACTTCTCCCATTGCCAAATAAAGTGTTCCAGGCTGGGGACTACACATAACAAAATAAATAAGGAAGTCAACTTGCAAAAATAGTTTAATTTGCAAAAGCAAGTCAACTTACGAAAAGTAATTACAATTATCATACACCAAAACCTTTCATCATTCAATATATTAAAAAGTGTGTTATTACATTAGCATTGTTAAACACTTGAGCCAAGATTACTCGCTACGGAAGGAACACTTGAAGAAGTGGCAGGAGCATTAGATTCAATATTTCTGATGATCTCTGCCACCACAAGTGTAATCTTGGCTTGAGCTACAATGACAGCTTCTTTTGTCTTGAACTTGGGCATAGGAAAAAGCTTCTGAAGATCAACAGAGTCCCCATATAAGAGATCAATCTTCAACAAGACTCGGTTCAAAGCTTGACTTATTGCCCTCATTAAAGATTGATGCACAGTTTTCTTCATAGCAAATATGTGTTTTTGAATGTATAAAATTTGAGTGCAGATATCATTCCTAAGTTCATCCAAAGTCATGTTAGTTGCGGGAGAAGTTATCGGGGCTTTCAGCTGCTCTGCAATTTCCCACGGTGAAGCTGAAATTCGAGATAAACTATTTCCCGTAACCATAGTGATTTCCTTGTCGGCCTTCATCAATATCTCCACCTTCTTCTCAAGTTCATGCACGGTAGTGCGACTCCGTGTTTCCACTCCTTTCAAGTCTTGAATCTGGAGATCTTTGTTAGAAGAGGTCTTCTAAAGATTCTCTTTTGCCTTTTCTAGTTCTAAAAAAAGAACGAAAAAAGATATTGGAATTCATGCATTGTAAATATTGACAAGGTTAAATGCTTTGAAAAAAAGAAAAAAAGAAAATTTTCTTACCTTCCTTCTCCTTGATAAGCGCCTTGTTCTGCTCAAAGAGGTTATGGTTTTCCTCGGATTATTTGCCCAAGATCTCTTGTAGTTTCTCATTCCTTTGAGTCAGGGAGTGGATCTCTTCAGTTTTTTTGCCATGATCACCGCATTTCTCTCAAATTCTTTTTCCACCTCAGATAACTTTAATAAGAGGGCATGAAATGCAGATTCAGCATTATTTTCCAGCTTTCGCTAGTAAGCACTCCCTATAGTGTAAACAAAAGCATAAGTTAATTATTCAGTTAGATTGAATGATAACTTTACACACTTACTTCTCTTTCTCCTCTGCAAAGGTTTTGATCTCCCCTATCATGTCAATGTTAACCTTCTAGCACTTTTTAACAGACGTCATTAGGTCTTGGAGGTTTTTCTTTTTGACTCTGGGAGAACTATCAAGAGAAATCTCATCCTTCGACTGATCCAATTCAACCAGATGGAAAACTCCTCTGGTAGGATCAACTCCGGTATCTTGCGACTCCTACGATATTCTACGAGTCAGAGTTATATTGGTATATTCAAAGATAAAATTACCAAGGAAAAAAAGAGAGTTTACCAAGATATGGACCTCTTCATCTTGGGTCTCGATGGTCTCATGAACCACCTCCTCTGACCATGTGGTCTCGTGAACCATTCCTTCCATTTGAATTCCTTTGGAGGTCCTCTCCTTTGGGACCTCTGTGTCCTGTGCCATCTCCTTGGATGTCCCAGAAGTTGTCGCCAGAACGTCCTGGATCACTTCCTTAGTGGTTCGAGGAGGTATCTCCATTCGTAGGATCTCTTCTGCTAGGAGTTCTTCTGCCGCCGGCACAATTGGTGGTGAAGTTTGTTCTTGTGCTACTAACTGTCCCCTTGTCGAGTCTGACGGTAAGGAGAGGCTAATAAAATAAAGAGATATTGGTCATTATAAGCTAAAGTCATGAGATTATTATAAAAAAAACTTACTCGATTTTGAATCCACTTTCGTTAAAAAAAACGCCATGAAGTCCTCACTCATAGTGACGATAGGTTGTCCCGCCTGCTCTGGCGGAGAGGGAACCAAGGTTAAAGAGGTCCTTAACCCTGGATCACCCCAGCCACGAAAGTTGATGTAGTAGATGTTGGCTGGGGGCTCGAAGTATATCAAGAAATTGGAGTCTTGACATTAGGTTTTAGTACCTCACGGGTACAAGCCCTTGAGGGAACTGAAACTGGAGTTAAAGTCGAAGCAGGAGGTTTTGGATGAACTGAGGTCGATGCCGGTACGGGTTTCGTCTTCTTCGGTACAACAAGAGGCTTGGAACTTGTCTGATGAGGACATGACTCCTATAGATACAACCATATTTGCTATGCTTACTGTTCCAAGTATAAGAGCTCATACGTTTCACTTAAATTATTAGCACCATGTCACGTTTGGTCCAAGACAAGCAAGCAGTTCGAGCTGGACCCGTTTTGGAATTCAGTTCGGCCTCCGGAATCAGCCTGACAACACCAACTTAAAATAGGCATAACTTTCACATACGGAGTCTGTTGAAGGTCCACAAGCGCTTGATTGAAAGCTTATTTCGTCCTCTTTCCAACGGATCTGGCCTTACCTCCAAATTCCTTCTAAACTGATCGTAATCATTAAAAGAAAAGATCATATCACTTGTTTAGGCCAATCTGGGCTTTGTAATTATACTAAACTTGGCCCATCTGTCGGCGGCCCACCTGGGGGTGTGGTTACTGTTCACATGAACAGTAACCACAATTTTTAGTCCCACCCTACTATTTATTTAGATTTGTGGCTCCTCATCCCCTATTTAAGGAGAACGCACCTCCCTCTAGTTTCTTTGGATTTTGTTTATGTTTAGTTTGCCTTCGTTGCAACTTGTATCTTTTGTGTGTGTCGACTAGACCACCGAATTAAGATCCTTATTCAGAATTCCAACTCAATTCAAATATTTCAATTCCTATTTGCAATTTCAGATTGCTTTATCTTGTTCTTGCGTGCTTCTTCGGTGTATGCAGGAATCGACCTTCATGGTCAGGTCATCCGGTATTCGTGCACGGTTGATAACGACTTGTCGAACAGTTCAGCGATTACGTGGTTTCGGGCCTTGCGAGTTCATAGCCAGGATCGTGAGAGTTGAGCGACTACTATCGAACTTATCTTCTCATCGAAAGATCGGGCCCAATCAGAACCTTTGTGGTTCATCAAGTGGTATCAGAGCTACAGTTCTTCGGTGAGAAATCAGTACCCTTAGTAGTAGATTTGTTTTTCATACCTAGAGTCCACAAAATTGCCCAAAAAAATTCGCATCTATTATCCATACGGAACCAATCTAAGCCATTGCAATTTTTCTTTCAGTTTTTGTTCATTGAATCATTGGTTGCATTGTCGTGTTCAAGTTACCGATTGCTAGTTTAGTTAGAATCTAGTTCGTCGTTTTCTAGTTTGCATCTCGTGTTTTCCTTCGCGTCGTTTGATCGCTCTTTCAGGGTTCTTAGTTTTTGCATCTAAAACAGAAATTCGTGGGTTAGAACTCCTCTAATCCGCACCAAAAACAGAAAATTTGTATTGTTGTTAATCCACAAAAAAAAGAGAGGATTGTTGTGATCTTTTGGGAGAGTTGATGTTATTTGCGACTTACGGCAAATCCTAGGGTCGGCTAAATATTAGAACAAGAAAGAGGCAGCCGTATAGAATAAAAGCCGCGGTATAAAAAAAAAGATAAAAAAAAGATAAAAGAAAAGTGCATGAAAATTGTGGAGACCTTCTATATATAACCACAAGCTTTCACAAAAAAATTCAGAAAGTTTGGCCCACGGGTTTGAAAGATATATCAGTTTCAAATTTGAATCCGAGACGGGTTCGAGTCCGAGTGGGATTCTATTTCCGAGACACCTTCAGTAAAACGGGCATAACTTTTGCATACGGTGTCCATTTTCGATGTTCTTGTGCTCGTTTTGAAGCTAATGATGAGGTGCATTTGATGGCTATGGTGGCCTGATCTTCCGATAGGTTCGATTGATTTCATCGTGAGGACGTTGACGCTTTGAGGCTTTCGACCAGCAGATCATCACCTCGCAATTCGCTACACCCGCACGACTGTCGTTATCGACCACGCTCGCACGCGATCGACCTTACCACAAGGGCTATTGTTCCTGCAAGCAATCGAAGCAACTCATAAGAACAAGAAAGATGCAATCTGAATTGTATTGCGAATATGAATGAAGTTCACAAAATGGGGTTCCTCAAACCGTACAACGGCGAAACTGCAAGTGGCAGAATAATTCTAAGAAAAACCCAACCCTAAACTGTGGCGACTGTTGTATATATATAGGGGGGCGTGAGGAGGTTGACCTAGGGTTGTACGGCCATGTGAGAGGCGTAAACAACCTAGGCTTTGACCATGACACGCTTACAAAGCCCAATTAGGCCCAAAATGGTGTCGTAGCACCTAACGACTGGTCGTAGACCTTGAGACCTAGTCGTAGTGCTGGTAGGTCTGGTCGTAACGCTGGCGAATCTGGTCGAAGAGCTTGAGACCTGGTCGTAGCGCTGGCAGGTCTGGTCGTATAGCTTGTAGACCTGGTCGTAGACCCTCCTTGATGAGTCACGGTGTCCCAATCTTCCGATAGGTTCGATTGGTTTCGTCGTGAGGACGTTGACGCTTTGAGGCTTTCGACCAGCAGATCGTCACCTCGCAATCGCTACACCCGCACGCATCGCCGTTATCAACCACGCCGCACGCGATCGACCTTACCACGAGGTTATTGTTCCCGCAAGCAATCAAGCAACTCACAAGAACAAGGAAAATGCAATCTGAATTGTATTGTGAATATGAATGAAGTTCACAATGGGGTTCTCAAACCGATAAACGGTGAAACGCAAAGTGGCGAATAATCTAAGAAAACCCAACCCTAAACCGTATGGCGGCTTTGTATATATATAGGGGTAACGTGAGGGGTTGACCTAGGTTGTGCGACCATGGGGAGAGGCGTACACAACCTAGGCATTGACCCGACACGCTTACAAGGCCCTATTAGGCCCAAAACGGTGTCGCAAACACCTAATGACCGGTCGTAGAGCGTGAGACCTAGTCGTAGCGCCGATCGTCCGTCGTCTTGCCGCGAACCTTGTCGAGGAGCTTGAGATGTGGTCGTAGCGCTGGCTGGTCTGGTCGTAGCGCTCGCGAACCTAGTCGAGGATCTTGAGACTTGGTCATAGCGCTCGCAGGACTGGTCGTAGGGCTTGTAGACCTATTCGTAGACCTTGGGGATCCATTATTCCTTGTCGAGGAGCTTGAGATGTGGTCGTAGCGCTGGCTGGTCTGGTCGTAGCGCTCGCGAACCTAGTCGAGGATCTTGAGACTTGGTCGTAGCGCCGCGGATCGGTCGTAGGGCTTGTAGACTGTCGTAGACCTTGGGGATCCATTATTCCTAAGTAACAACAGATCACAATTATTAGGTAGTATACCATTCTGCATAGATAAATTATTAGCACCTAGAAACGAGCTCACCTCATAATTTAAGTGACGTGCACGAGCTCTTGTCATAGGGCCTTGTAGTTTCGCAGAATCGATCCGTAGGATTTTGTGTAGTGTGTGTATCCGAAGGAGTGATGTCCTCATCATCCTCCCCTCTTGAATTGGAGTCGCCCTCGATTCAAACTCATCCGCTTCTCCCACGTATGGCTTCAAATCAAATGTTAAATGTGGGGCTAACCCCAAAATCTGCAGTAGCTCCAATTGATAGGCATTGTCATTTATCTTCTTAATTATCTTAAATGGTCCATCAGCTCTAGGCATCAATTTTGATTTTCTTAACTCTGGAAATCTGTCTTTCCTCAAATGCACCCAAACTAAATCACCCTGTGCAAATTTTATTTCTTTCCTACCTTTACTTCCAGCAACCCTATACTTTTCAGTCTTATTTAGTTGTTTCATGCAACTTAAGCACAAATTCAGCACGCTTCTTAGCATCTAAATTAATGTGTTCAGAGGTAGGCAAAGGTAGTAAATCAATAGGAGCACGGGGTTAAAACCATACACTACCAAACGGACTTACCTTGGTGGTGGAGTGTACCGACCTATTGTAAGCAAACTCAATATGCGGTAAACACTCTTCCCACATCTTCAAATTCTTCTTTAAAACAGCCCGCAACATGGTGGATAACGTGCGGTTGACAACCTCCGCTTGTCCATCGCTTGGGGATAGCACGTAGTAGAAAACAGCAGCTTTGTCCCCAATTTGTTCCAAAGTGATCTCCAAAAGTGGCTCAAAAATTTTGTGTCGCGATCCGAGACAATAGTATTGGGCACTCCATGTAAGCGAACGATTTCTCGAAAAAATAAATCAGCTATGTTTGTAGCATCATCGCTCTTGTGACAAGGTATAAAATGTGCCATTTTAGAAAATCGATCCACTACTACAAATATACTATCTCTCCCCCTCTTTGTCCTTGGCAATCCTAAAACAAAATCCATAGAAATATCCTCCCAAGGGGCGCTAGTAATAGGAAGAGGCATATAAAGTCCATGTGGATTGAGACGGGACTTAGCTTTGTTGCATGTAGTGCAGCGAGCCACGTAGCGCTCAACATCGCGCCTCATCTTTGGCCAAATGAAGTGGGCGGCCAGCACATCTTCTGTCTTCTTTGCTCCAAAATGCTCCATCAAACCTCCTCCATGCGCCTCCTGCAACAACAAAAGACGAACGGAGCTAGCTGGAATGTATAGCTTGTTAGCACGATAGATCAAATCATCAATTATCACATATTTATTCCATGTTCTCCCTCCTTTACAAAGCTCAAGCATTTCTTTAAAGTCCAAATCAGTAGCATATAACTCCTTAATGGCCTCTAAATCAAAAATCTTATGGTCAAGTTGAGATAACATGGTATAACGTCTAGAAAGCGCATCAGCAATCACATTGTCCTTACCTTTCTTATGCTTTATGACATATGGAAACGACTCAATAAATTCTACCCATTTAGCATGTCGTTTATTTAGGTTAGCTTGGCTTCTAATATGTTTTAGCGATTCATGATCTGAATGTATAACACATTCTTTGGGCCATAGATAATGTTGCCAAGTTTGAAGCACACGAACTAAAGCATACAGTTCTTTGTCATAGGTAGAATAATTCAGACTAGGCCCATTTAGTTTCTCACCAAATATGCAATGGTTTACCTTCTTGAATCAATACACCACCTATCCCAATCCCGCTAGCATCACATTCAATCTCAAAAGTCGTACCAAAATCGTGGAGTTGGAGTAGGGGTGCTTGGGTGAGCTTCTCTTTCAATAAGTGGAATGCCTTCTCTTGCGCAGTCCCCATTGGAATGGCACTCCTTTCTTTGTCAATTCATTCAATGGTGCAAAGAATGGTGCTGAAATCCCGCACAAAACGCCGATAGAATCCAAGAAGTCCATGGAAGCTCCGCACCTGTGACACAGTAGTGGGCGTCGGCCAGCTTTGGATGGCTGCAGTCTTTGCCCCATCCACCTCAATTCCCTGTGGTGTCACAACATAACCAAGAAATGCAACTCGATCGGTGCAAAAGGTGCACTTCTCAAGGTTACCAAACAAACGTGCAGCTCTCAAGGCATTAAAAACAGCACGTATATGATTCAAGTGTAGCTCATGTGACTTGCTATAAATCAAGATATCATCAAAATAAACCACCACAAATTTCCCAATGAAAAGACGTAAAATCTCGTTCATTAATCGCATGAAGGTACTAGGTGCATTAGTTAGACCAAAAGGCACCACTAACCATTCATATAGTCCGAACTTAGTTTTAAAAGCAGTTTTCCATTCATCTCCTAGTTTCATTCTAATCTGGTGGTAGCCACTTTGCAAGTCAATCTTTGTGAAAATAATAGCGCCACTCAACTCATCAAGCATGTCGTCTAGCCTAGGAATAGGATGACGATACCTTATGGTAATATTATTAATGGCTCTACAATCAACACACATACGCCAAGTTCTATCTTTCTTAGGAACCAAAAGAACAGAACAAAGACAAGGACTAAGGCTTTTCTTACGCACTCCACGGTCCAAAAGATCTTGGACTTGTCGCTGAATTTCCTTAGTCTCCTCCGGATTGGTCCTATATGCAAGACGGTTTGGCAAAGTCGCTCCCGAATCAAATCAATTTGATGCTCTATCCTCGAATAGGGGCAACCACGGGGTATATCACCGAAATACATCCACATACTCTCGCAAAAGATTAGCAACAAAGCAGGGGCAAAGAGCTAGATATATCTTCAAGTGAAAATAAAGCATCTTTGCATATCAAAGCATAGCATAGCAGCTCATTATCACAAATTTCAGCAAGCTCAGATTTAGTGGCATGCATGACACACCCTTTCAATTTAATTCCCTCGGCCTTGGAACTAGGCGCCACTTTCTCCTTTTTAGGTGGGTAAACATGTTTCGCTACTTGCTGATTTTCAGAATTATGTTCATTGGTGTTTCTTTCATTGCTAGCACGCTCTACTTCATCTTTCACAATTTCAGCAGGTGTCAAAGGCAACAACTTAATCTTCTTACCCCTATGTGAGAATGAGTAGGTATTAGCTCTACCATGGTGCAAAACATCATTATCATATATCCAAGGCCTACCGAGCAACAAAGAGCGTGCTTGCATAGGCACTACATCAAAGTCGGTACTATCTTTGTAATTACCAGCTGAAAATTGTACTCTCACAACTTTGTTTACCTTTAACTTACCACACGAATTGAACCATTGGATGTAGTAGGGACGTGGGTGTGGTTGTGTGGTCAAACCAAGCTTCTCGACCATCTCGGAGCTTGCAAGGTTGTTGCAACTCCCTCCATCAATGATGACTCTGCAGGCTCTCTCCTTCACGAGGAATCTGGATTGGAACAAGTTGTGCCGCTGATTTTGCTCCGCTCTCTCCAGTTGTGCGCCAAAGACTCGCGCATAACAAGGCTCACATGAGTCCTCTGTGTCAACAAAGCAGCTACTTGTTCTTCCACATCATCAAGATCATTGTCCTGCCTTATCTCCTCCACCGCAATGTTAGCCGCAAGCACATACTCATCCTCAATATCACTAGCACTTACATAACCTCCGTCTTGGTGGCAAGGTAGGCTCACGACTTGGGAAGTCCTCATGACATGGCCCATTCCCTGCAACGATGGCAAATAAGCCCGATCGTGACGACTGTGGAAGCAACCAAGAAGAACTCTTGGCCGAGCCCGCACACTAGTAGATTTGTTTACCTGGTGCATGTGTTGGTGTCGGAGGTCTTCTGAACGCGCCCTACTCGAGGAGGGGCGAGACCGCGTAGTGAAGGTTGGACTGTTTTAATGTGCCCTGATGTTGATCGTGGTGTAGACGTCCTTCCAAAATGGTTCCTTGGCCTCTGTTGTCGACCCTGCAATTCTTTTTCTGCCAAACAAGCAAGGTGGAACAATCTAGGAACACTATCATATTCTTTGTAGTCAACTATGTCCTGAATTTCACGTATTAGTCCTCCATAAAAACGTGCTATAGCAGCCTCTTCATCCTCAATAATATCACAACGCAACATACTAATTTGTAGCTCCTGATAATATTCTTCTACAGATCTATTGCCTTGGTTTAAGCGCTGCAATTTCTTACGCAAGTCCCTTTTAAAAGAGGGTGGAATAAATCACACGCATAGCAACCTTTAAAGCATCCTGTAGTAGGCGCTAATCCATCATTGCATACTCTACTCCACCAAATGATGGTAAAATTTTTAAATTCACTTGTAGCTTGCCTAACTCTATGCACTTCGGGAACTAAGTGAGCATTAAATTTCTGTTCTACCGTCATCTCCCAATCTAAATATACTTCAGCATCATAAGCACCCGCAAAAGATGGTATAGTGAACTTGACTTTAGCATATGGATCATCATTATCACGTGCATTATGTTGCGGAAAGTTATTACCTCTCATACCTTGACGGTTGAAGTTCAATCGGTTCCGTTGTCGTGCATTAAGGGCATCGCGGTTGCGCATCTCATTATCGTTGTCGATCTCATGGTCGTGGACTGCACCTTGAGGATCCACACGACCATTGTTCGGCGGTTGATTGGCCATACCATCAATACGTGCATTGAGTGTTGCAATGCTAGCATTGAGCTGTTGTAGTGTAGCATTTGTCTCTGTAAACTTCCTTTCGATGTCGTCATTAATAGCATGACGGTGCTCATCCAACACCCTTATAAGCTCTTCCCTCACAACACAATCTTGCGCATTTAATTCCTCACCTGCCATTGTTAGTAGGAGACAAAAGACAACACAATATCCCTACCAACTACGAGGTGGTGGAAGGTGGAATCACACACTCTCAAGCGTCTTACCAAGTTCTTATGAATTTCTTACCAAATTGCAGCAGGTGGTCTGATCGGAGAGGGTGGGATGTATGACTGCGGCGGAGGCGAATGCGAGGATCCAAATCTGAGGGCCAAAAGTACGTGGAGATCGGACAGGCAATGTTTAGTAGCAAGGAGCAGCAATAATGAAATCAGATTAGCAATGTTAAATCAAAGTCCACAACTAAATCACCACGCTTGCTGGTCCAAACGCGCTCCTAGCACTAGCTCAAGCAAGCCGAAAGATAGGGTAGATACAAGCACAAAAGAACAAAGTTGCAAAGCAACCGTTATCTCTGTGGGTGGTCGTGGAGCTCTCGTGGATTGTCGTAGACCAACTGAGGGTGGTCGTGAGCCAACTGAGGTGGTCTCTTTTTCTTTTTTATTCTCTTTTTCTTTTCTCTTTTTTTTTTATTCTTTCTTCTTCTTCTTTTTTTTGACTGACGAAACCCAACCTAGGATTCCTCTTTTTTTTTTTGCACAAGTGACCTTGACTCACAACTCTTCAAAACCCTTTTTCAGGCCTAAGGATAGATATAGGTCACAAACTTTTTCCGGAGAGCAGGGGTCACAACTCTCTCTCTCTCTCTCTCGAACTTTGGCTATCTCTGTTTCGGCTATGGGATTTCTTCTCGGTCCTTGTTGGGTCGGACACGATATGATGAGTGTGTAGGTGTCCGAGAGCAACCAGAAATAGATAGACTTGTCGGGGGCGAATACTCGAGCAGGTGGTCGAACCCGAGAAGGTGGTCAAACTCGAGTAGGTGGTCGAATCCGACGAGGTGGTCGAACTCGATGTAGGTGGTCGAATCCGACTGGGTGGTCGAATCCGAGTAGGTGGTCGGATGGGAATGTTGGCTCGAGTAAGTGGTCGGATGAGGGTGGTGTCACGAGTAAGTGGTCGGATGGGGGGGTGACTCAATTCTCGGTTATAGCAGACAAACCCTAATTGCAACGGATGCAACAAAGGACAAGCCGAGATACACGATGACCAAAACAGCAAAGACTCGACGCTAGAAACTAGATCACGACGACTAGACCAGCAACAAATACACCGACGATGGACTCGAACTCAACAACGCGAATACTGAAAACAAAATTGCGAAAGGCACAACGTGGTTTGGACAGCGGAAAGACTAAGATCTAAAACTTTTTGTAGGGCAATTTTCTGGACTATAGGTGATGGAAAACAACTAACAAAAGGGGATAAACGAGATTACCTAACGGGCAACCTTCGCTCTGATACCAAATGATGAGTCACGGTGTCCCGATCTTCCAATAGGTTCGATTGGTTTCGTCGTGAGGACGTTGACGCTTTGAGGCTTTCGACCAGCAGATCGTCACCTCGCAATTCGCTACACCCGCACGACTGTCGTTATCAACCACGCTCGCACGCGATCGACCTTACCACGAGGGTTATTGTTCCTGCAAGCAATCGAAGCAACTCACAAGAACAAGAAAAATGCAATCTGAATTGTATTGCGAATATGAATGAAGTTCACAATGTGGGGTTCCTCAAACCGATAAACGGTGAAACTGCAAACGGGCTTTGATTAGCTTGCTTTGATTAGGCTAGGATCAGCAACATTGACTAGTACTTTGAATAATTTTTCAACTAGCATTACTGATTTGATTGTTGCAAATCCTTGCTACCATATTGAAGCCTTCCAAGCTCCACTTCCTACTAACTCAGCAGGTGTCGTTCCTTGCAATCGTTGGACTATTCACAGGTGAGAGTATCACAAACGAGTCACCGGTTGTACCACTTCCTTGATACATTGGTAAGAGCTTGTAAGAACTTGGTAAAAGCTTGAGTGTGAGCGACTGTTGAAAACTCCAGAACTTAGTAGTTAATAGGGACATATACACTGCGATTTGTTCCTTTGTTTTCTACTAACTATGTCAGATTCACGGGATGATTACAAGATAGATCTATGTCTTCTTCGAGCCATTGAACGGGAGCGCAAGAAAGTTCATGAGGAAGATACACGCTTGAGACGCGATTATCCATCACGGGAGGTACATGATCGTGATAGTACATCTGGTAAAACTAAACTCATTGTGCCTTCTTTTGCTGGTAAATTTGATTCTGATGCCTATGTTGACTGGGAGATAGCTTTAGACAAAGAATTTGAATATTATGAATTGTCTGATAGGCAAAAGATTAAAGTTGCTATTAGTGTTCTTGTTGAAGATGCAATACTTTGGTGGAAGTATTTATGTAGACATGGAAGAGTGCCTCAAACTTGGCATGCATTAAAGAAACTTTTGAGAGATGAATTTGTTCCTAAATATCATGCTGATTATTTGTTAGCTAGATTACAACGTTTAAAACAGCGTAGTAGAACTATAAGGGAATATTATCATGAATTAAAAACTCGTTTGTTGCGTTGTGGCTTAGAGGAACATGCTGAAGCTACAGAGAATAGATTCTTAAATGAGCTTAATAAAGAAATTCAGGACATTCTTGTTCACAAAGAATATAATTCTCTTCCTCATTTGTTTATACTTGCTTGTAATGTTGAACGTCAGATTGAGGAGAAATTGAGAATGCTTGATGATAGGGAACATGAGAACAAACCTATGTTTGTGGCTTTTTCTGTGACTAACAATTTGCAGGAAGTTGAGAACCATGCCAAAGAGGAGAATGAGCTGATTGAACCTTCGACTTCATTGGTTGAGAAGGAAGATGAGGAGATGGATACACCTACATCATCTGAGGAGAGCTAAAAAGGTAAAGATTATGGTGCTGTCATCACTCAAGGTGAGTATGCTTGTGAAGAACTACAATTGTCCACTGTTCATGCTACTTTAGAGCAAAAATTAGTGGAAAACAATTCTGATATGCACATATTTCAAGTAGAGAATACAGACTGCATTGATTTGAGTGCATCATGTGATAAAATTTCTTGTTTATCGAATATGCATAACTTGTGATTACATGGATGAATTAAAGCTTGCTGTTTTGAACAACAATTCTTATGTGTCGAATCTTGTTCATTATGAGAGAAAATTAAAATTTAGTGATCATTCAATGTCCATGTGTTCATATCTTATTGCACCATCTAGTATGGACAATCTGCATCAAGATGTTGAAGTATGAAAAAATTTATACATCCTTTCACCCTTGCTAGATGAATTTGCTATTGCTCGATTGAAATCTGATAATATGGATGAACTTTGTTTGATTCTAAAAGTTGTAGATTTTTCCATATGTGCTACTACTGCAAGTTTACAACTTCAGAGAGTTGAATTGCATAAATACTTCACTTATATTTGAAAAACTAGTTGCAATAATTGCTATGTGAGAAATTTTGTGTTGCTCATTAACATATATGATTATTCTTGGGGTAATAATACAATGATCTTTTATGATCGCTATTGTCGTCTAACATTAATTGTGCAACAACGAAGAACCGTTAAAACAGATGATATATACATATACCATGCATACACTTTGGCTTCTTTGTTACCCTATTTTCAGCTTATCAAAAGCCGATGACAGCTTTGTTTTCAAGAAAGGGAGGAGGATGAGGACATGACTCCTATAGATATAACCATATTTTCTATGTTTACTGTTCCAAGTATAAGAGCTCGTACGCTTCACTTAAATTATCAGCACCATGTCACTTTTGGTCCAAGACAAGCAAGCAGTTCGAGCTGGACCCGCTTTGAATTCGATTCGGCCTCGGAATCACCGACAACACCAACTTAAAACAGGCATAACTTTCACATACGGAGTCCGTTGAAGGTCCACGAGTACTTGATTGAAAGCTTATTTCGTCCTCTTTCCAACGGATCCGGCTCACCTCCAAATTCCTTCTAGACTGATCGTAATCATTAAAAGAAGACGTCATATCACTTGTTTAGGCCAATCTGGGCTTTGTAATCATACTGAACTTGGCCCATCTACCGGCGGCCCACCTAGGGGCGTGGTTACTGTTCACATGAACAGTAACCACGAGTTTTAGTCCCAACCTACTATTTCTTTAGATTTGTGGCTCCTCATCCCCTATTTAAGGAGGACGCACCTCCCTCTAGTTTCTTTGGATTTTGTTTATGTTTAGTTTGCCTTCGTTGCAACTTGTATCTTTTGCGTCTGTCGACTAGACCACCCAATTAAGATCCTTATTCAGAATCCCAACTCAATTCAAATATTTCAATTCCTATTTGCAATTTTAGATTGCTTTATCTTGTTCTTGTGTGCTTCTTCGGTGTATGGAGGAATCGACCTTCGTGGTCAGGTCATCCGGGTATTTGTGCACGGTTGATAACGACTTGTCGAGCAGTTCTGCAATTGCGTGGTTTCGGGCCTTGCGAGTTTGTAGCCAGGATCATGAGAGTTGAGCAACTACTACCGAACTTATCTTCTCATCGAAAGATCGGGCCAAATCAGGACCTCCGTGATTCATCATTGTCCTTGCACTCTTTGCTGGAGAAGGAGCAGAGCTTGCACCGATGTCAGAAATAGGACGTTTCTTCGATGTTGTCTATTTAGAAATACATAAGTCAGGCATAGGCAAGATCACTTCTTATGTCTAACTATTGTAACAAATACTTACCACTTTGTGATCTTTCCTAAGTGATAAGGTAGCCCCAATCAAGCTTGGGGTTGCACTTCTAAATTGATCGGTTCCCTTTCTGGGATCCGATCCTTCAATAGGACTGAGGCCCTCGCTAGGACCTCATCATTCGAAAGAGCTGCAATATGATGAAAAATTACTTTACTTCAATTATGAAATTTAGTTTGAGTAAAAAGGTAAATGGATTGATACCATTTTCAGGGATTTCATAATCGCAGGATAGTACTTCCCTCTTTTGGAGGGGGAAGATCCTGTTCTTGAGGAAGTTATGGACAATTTTTTGTCCAGTTAGACCTCCCTTTATTAGGCTGTTGATCACTAGGACCATACTCTTCTCATCATCGGTGAGCTTGATCTCCTTGTCAGCGACTCGGTTTTCTGGGGACCACTCTGGTGGTGCATTATGACTGTAAGTAATCCTACTCTCGGTTGGAATAGCGGAATAAAACCATTCCTTGCCCCATGTTTGGCTAGCATACTTGGTAGCCAAAAAGGGGGAAAACCCTCTTGTTGGCATCTTGAGGTTTGAAGTAAAAGGAGCCCAAGGCACCAGTAGCCTTCTTGTTGCGAATGATTTGGCAATGAAACCTAAATAGACGCAGACTAGGGGCTATTCCTAAAAATGCCTCAGACATGTGGGTAAAGACACTAAGTACCAGAATCGAGTTCAGTACAAGATGAACTAATTCTATTCCATAATGATTAACAACTTTAATCAATAAATTGCTCTCAGGGAAGCAAAAGTCTGCCCAGAGGTAGGGTACGAAGAGCACTGTAAAACCAGCCGGAGGACTCGGTTCAATCTCCTCCTCCGGCGTGTGTCATTCAATCATGGCCTTTGCTGGTAGATGCCCATCTTGTTCAAGCCCTTCAAGTTCCTCCGCGAACAACATTGACGATCTCTATCCCACCATTGCCCTGGTTCACTGGAAGATTGGGGGGATTCTTCTCTTCGAAGGTTTGTGAAGGATGAAAGACTCTCGGTGAATGGGGAAAGTGAAAACGACCGGAGTAAAAAGTGCCTAAGGAGAAGTAAAAGATCTATATATATACCCTTGGCATATTTAAAACCCACTAACTCCATGACGAGATGGTTGCACCTCGACCAGTGTTGACAAGACAATTCACATTCGGTCAAGGAAGCTGTTCCGTGCGTCAGAGATGTGTAATATAAAGCGGTTGAAAGTGTTCCTCTTTTTCCAAAGATATCTTTATACCGTAGCCATTACGAGAAAAAAAGGACAAAACCTTTAAAACAGACATTGCCTCAACATGTGCTTCGAGAAGTGCTCACCTGATCATCGGGATTTTCTTCTATCAATTTTTTGAAGACTTCAATCCATATAGTAAACTGGCTTTTTGACCACCTTGAAGTCTTTAGAACATCCATGAAATACAAGATGTAAGAAAAGTTTTTAATTTCTACACATTTTCTTACATTTGAAACACAAGCCAATACTTGGGATGTTACAAATCTCCCCCCTTACAAGAATCTCGTCCCAAGATTCCGTTTACTCGGAGAAGAAAGTCGGGTAGTCCGCACGCAGACGATCTTCCCGTTCCCAAGTAGCTTCATCCTCGGAATGATTCGACCACTGAACTTTAAGGAACTTGATGGCATGGTTCCTTGTTCTTCGTTCAGCTTCTTCAAGGACGCGAACAGGGTGCTCGCGGTAGGTCAAATCTTATTGGACATTGAGATTTTTCGACGGAGCTTCCTCAGTTGGAACTTGACGGCACTTCTTCAACCGGGACACATGAAACACATCATGTACCGCCTCGAGTGCAGCAGACAAGTTCAACTTATAAGCAACAGCCCCTACCTTCTCAATGATGCGGTAAGGACCAACATATCGAGGAGCTAACTTGCCCTTGACACCAAAACGTTGGTGGCCCTTCAAAGGAGAGACTTTGAGATACACAAAGTCGTTGGACTGAAAGTTCAACTCACGACGACGACGATCCGCATAGCTCTTTTGCCTGGACTAGGCCGTGCACAAATGATCGCGAATAAGCTGAACTTGACTTTCGACCTCATTAATCGAGTCCGAGTCAAAGAATGGTCTTTCGCCGGTCTCAGACCGATTCAACGGGGTTCTACACCTTCTCCCATACAAGGCCTCGAAAGGTGCCATGCCGAGACTAACCTAAAAAACTGTTGTTGTAGGAGAATTCGGCAAACGGCAGGCACTTTGCCCACCTCTTCCCATAGGAAAGAACACAAGCACGGAGCATGTCTTCCAAAACATAGTTGACTCGTTCCGTCTGGCCATCAATTTGAGGATGATAAGCTGAGCTGAAGGAAAGACGAGTTCCAATAGCCTTTTGCAGACTATGCCAAAAATTGAGAAGTGAACAGAGAACCACGATCTGAAACGATTGTCTTCGGTACCTTGCAAGCTTACGATCCTTGAGACATAAAGCTCAGCCAAGCGACCGGTACAAATCTTGGTTTTGACCGTAGAAAATGTGCCATTTTAGTCGACACGGGGAAACTTACCAGGATTGACAGACTGAGAGATCTTTCTTGATTCTATAGTTGGTGGTGCAAGGTCGTTGTTAGTTGGTGGAGCGGTTGGTCTGGTTAATTCCAAAGCGATTTGTCTGGTTAATTCCACTAACAACGGGATCTCAACCTGCTAACTAGCTATGTGGAGTCATCCCTCCGCAGCTAGCTTCTTAGAGGGACTATGGTCGTTCTCAGTTGGTGGAGCAATTTGTCTGGTTACTCCACTAACAAGCAAGACCTTGGCCTGATAACTAGCTATACGGAGTCGTCCCTCCACAGCTAGTTTCTTAGAGGGATTATGGCCATTTTCGGCCACAGAAGTTTGAGACAATAACTGTCTGGGATGCCCATGGATGTATAGAGAAGGAAAGGTGCTACTCAAGTCAAACGATTGCTGAGCAGACTTGATTCGATCCACCAAGGTTGGTTGCACAACCAAGGCAGCGAGAAAGCCAGGCTCAACCACTTCCAAGTTGAGCGGCTGGAATTCTTTCAAAAAGGGTGGGCTGATGCTCCTGATTCAAACAAAACAGTAGCAAGATAAGAGTTGATAAGAAGCGTACCCCACACACGTTAGGTGCCTCCAAAGCTGAAAGGATGGGTTAGCAACGCAACCCGAAGACTAGAGGCTGAAGTACGCGACTAGGGGAATGGAAAATTACCCTAACCCAAAAGCCAACTAAAACAGCAAGGAAACAACTCTAAAAGCTTACAAAGAGGCTCAAGAAATAGCAAGAAAAACATAAGATTAAAAGCCAACTTCCCGATACGACTAACCCGTATTGAAAGAACGAGCAATCGGTTAGGAAGATAAATTTCAGCACACAGCCCTAGATCCATTTCAGCTAGAGGGTAAGTTAAAATCATCTAAGAGGGTATTAGATACTTAGCCAACTAATATCACATCTTACCCTTTTATTCCCACAAGTTTTAGTTGAGTTAACCTTTCATTGTCTACCCTATTTAGAAACCATGAGCTTGCTGTCCAGAAATTGGAGGCTTGTTGTCCAGATTTTGCATCCAAGCTCCAAGCCGAAATTTTCAACTCCAGAAGCTTCAAAACCTTGTAAAAGGGCAGCCAACCCTTCAATTTTCCAATCTCATTGGTTCCCAAAAACCAAATTTAAACGATAACAACTACCTTTGGAAAGGAAGAGAGGAAAATAACTTTTTCAAGCTTAATCAAGAGTAAGGTGACATGAGCAGTCTAAGATATGTAAGAAGTAAAATCTGAGATCTTACTTAAGTTTTTCAAAATTATTTGATACTTTTGAAACTAAGTTTTTCAAAACATCCTAAGGACGACCAAGCTAGGGGTTTCTACGGTCGGTATGGCTCTAATACCAAGCTTTGTGAGACCCCGGTTTATTTAGCTTGTAATGCTTAGTATTCCATTAACTCTAGCATTACAAACAAAATATATTGTGCCTCGGAAAAATGTATACTTCCCAGAATTGCAGTATACACACCCTTTTACAAAACATTGCATCAATTCCATACAACACACAGAACCAAAGCTTAAACTTTACAAGCAAAAGACATATAGTAAAGTTATTACAAAAGAGAGGCCAACCGGCCAAGAACTAAAAGAACAGCGGAAGCAAAAATGCCATAACATGGCTATAAACGAAAGCCAACCGGTTTGCCCTACATCCACAAGGCAATCCGACCGGGCCGCCAAGCTAGTCGTCCACACGGCAGCAAAACTCACAAAAGTCGATCCCTTGGGGATCAACCTCCTCTGCAACAAATAAGAAATGCAAATGAGTACAAAACTGTACTCGCAAGACTTACGAGTAACAAACCTAGGTACTACTACATGCAGGCTTTAATCAAAGGAGAAGGCTCAGGGTTCATTTTCAGCATAAAGCAGATTTTATTTGTAATAGATAATATGTTGAAGGCCGTTTTAACAATCTGAATTTTATTTGCATAAATAACAGCGAGACAAAAAGTAATAATCATAAATACATCCTGGAGATGCCTAACCCAATAGCCATCACAACAATAGCATGAATTACTCATTCGTACCACCCACATCAAGTTTTAATTAAAAATGTTGTAGTCTAACTCTTGAAAGACCTCCCCAAGCGTGTCCATAACCTAGGACGAGGCTATTCGAATAGTTTGAAACCCTGCAGGGGTGTACCAATGTACCTGCACTTCAGACTGCCTTTTTGCCACATGATTAAGCACACTTCCTTTGGTATGCCGGCACGGCTAAGTCCTACGAGACATTTCCAATGGATTGAGCTAATCAAGAGCCGCACGCATGGGGGTTAACTCTTAGTGACCTGCCGGCGAAATAGATCACAAGGACCCATACGTAGAGTAGGATGCACCGGCCTAGCTCAAGCCACATGCGGGTGCTCCCCTCTTTCACGTGACCCATGTTGCATATAGAAATATACAACCCACCACGCGACTCATTAATTAACACTCCCCAAAGTACTAAGTCAAGAGAGATCTCATATCCCTCTAGTGTGGTTAGCAGGAAAAATGCTTGGTTTAGTGTAACAAGATGTTCGGTCCTTGTTGACTCGGGCACCATTCCATTCACACCCAAAAGCACACCATCTTACTATTGTGCCCAAGTCCAAATCATTTTATTTTCAGTTTTAGTTTTTACAAATAAACAAGGCACAAGATGCTGAACATAAGCAATAATAAGTTTTGTTTGATCAAGGTCATCGACTAAGTCGATAACCGCCCAATTCTACCAGTAACTAAGCACTGCTAAACATCATATCGTAAAGACAATAAAAAGGCCAAAAATCATTCACCGGACTCTAATTCACCAGTGAGGATAATACCCTAGGTTTGTGGCAGGGGTGAACCATTTCAGGGAAACTATGCATTAGGATTAACTACCTCTATTCGACAAAAATTAACTTTGACACAAGAAGCATGCATACTTAGTTTTTGCAAACAAGATATTAGACTTTAAAAGTAATAGGAGCAATATGATCAAATGATGCTACATCTGCTTTCCTTGTTGGAGATCACTGGTTTGCTGCAGAGGTCACTTTCACAATCAATAATTTCTTCGGAACCTATCGCAAGAACGAAAAAATCCAATAAAAACGATGAACACCGAAGGAAATTCAAAAACCAAAGTCATCAAAATTTCATGAAATTTACACAGCAGCAAGGTTATGATTTTAGATGAATTTAGCAACAAGAATCAGGTCATTTGGACTAAACATGCAAAAGTTATCGCCTAAACAATTTCTTTCAGCCTAAAAATTCAAATTAAATTAATTTCGGGTACTGTTCATGACACAATTTTCCAAAAAGATCTAGAACCTGGAATTTTTATGGTAGGTAGATATTGATATCCTAAGGTTAGCCAAATGGAGTTTACTTCATTTGGAGTTAAATTGAATTACTTATGATTTTTCTAAGTTGTGAAACTAGAACATATCATTTTTCAGGGGCAAAGACATGAACAAAACCTAGTCCATATTAAAGCACATTATCAGAGGGATTTAACAAATTTTAGTTTGCTCAATTTGGAGCTACAGAGAATTACTTATGCATTTTCCAAGTTTTAAATGAATTTCTAGACAACATTTAATGTTAAACAAGTTAATACAATCTATTTCATTTTCTGCTATAGAATAGCACCTATACATATTTTTGGATTAAAGTTTAGTTGAACAGAAATTTAACCCAACAGGAATCATCTAAAAATGAGCTAAAATGAATTAGTTATGAATTTTTGAAGTTTTAATACCATTTTCAGTTGACAAATAAAAGCTTACTGGAAAACAACCAAACTTAATCAAAAGGAAATGATGTGGACGAACATGGGCCGTTGATATTGAATCTCGCGGCTCACACGCACTAGATCACAGCTGCGCGCACAGTCCACGCGAGCCACACAGTGGCCACAGTTGGATCAAGATCAACGGTTCACGGCGGAAGTGACATTCGGACCTCCCGACTGCCCCCAACCAACCTAGTCCATGGATCTAAAGGTGGACGGCCCAGATCAGCGCTACAACCGGAAGTCCGAATGCACCCAAGCTCTGAGACGTAGATCAAGAGATGGACGACGAAAGGAGATCGGAACGCTAAGACTTCAAAAGCGTTGAGGAGGTTTAGACCGCTAGATCTATATCTGACGGTCCAGGTCTACAAGGGGAGGTCCTAAGGGATAGCTCTAAAGGAGGAGATCTGGGACAGCCAAGATCTACCAGAGGAGGTTCTAGACGGCCAAGATCTAGATTGGGGAGGTCCTAACAGCTAAGACCTTCGCAGCAGAAAATCTCAATGGTCAAGATCGAACTGAAGGAGGTCCTGACGACTAAGATTTCACAAAGATGTCCTATGGGTCAAAATCTAACGGAGGAAAATCCCGACGGCTAAGATCTCACAGAGGGAGGTCTTAACGGTCAAGATCTATGCGAGGGAGGTCCTAGCAGTAGAGGTCTAAAAGGAGGGAGGTCCCGACGGTTAAGATCTCACAGGGGAGGTCTTAATGGTCAAGATCTGCCCAGGGGTGGTCCTAAAGGTTAAGACTTGCGGAGGGGGGGTCCTGAGGTTTTCTTTGCAAAAGACCAAGGGGTGGTCATTTGCAAAGAGGACCCCAAGGGCGGTCCCGAGGGTGGTTTTTACAAAAACGACCACGGGGTGGTCATTTCGCATGGGGGAGATCCTAACGGCTAAGATTAAGACAGGGAGGTCCTAAGCAACTAGGATCAAAACCGGGGGAGGTCCTAGCACTAAGGTTTTACAAAAGAGGATCCTACGGCTAAGAGCTAACCTTACGAGATCATCCACAGCTAAAATTAACTCGGGAGATCTGGGGACTTGTCAAAAACACGAGAACCGTACAGAGCACCGCAGTTTGCCCGCCGGCTCGTCGCCGGCAACTCCGGCCACAACGGCGCGAAACCAAGCACTGGAATGGGTTCGCAATAGCTTTGCGGACCCGATGGTGATGACCTCGACGACGGCGGCGGCCCACAACGCCAGCGAGCCGGAGGAGAGCAAAGATGACAAACTCGGCCAAAAAACAAAAAATGATCAAAAGCTCCACAACTGTTGAAGGATCTAGAACTGCCATTATGTGTTAATGGAGTATTTTGGTGATTAATGATAAATACACTTGTGAGACTAACACTCTTACTGTCATATCACGTTTAGTCTCAGCTTGGATATATAAAAGCAAAAATCCAAACAGTCTCAGCTTGAAGATAAAAAAGGGAAAATCCAAACAGGTATGTTCATATTGATAAATCCATTTGTGAGACTAACTCTTCTATATTGCTATATCTCATGTTTAGTCTCATTTGGATATAAAGATATAAATACAAGAGGTATGCATTCTACTTCTTCTTATTATATCTTGTTGCATTCCTCGGATCCAAAATATAGGGTAAACTCCATCAAAAAGGTTAACTTGGATATGTGCATATGTTTTCATTACACATTCGTGTATGCACACATTTAGGGGGAGTTCACTCTATATTTTGTAGTTTCATTAGTATTGATCCATATTCTTTCGTCCACATATATTTGGGATCCTTACTTTGAAACATATCCTTGAATATAGTTAACTTGTGCAGTTAATATATTCATATGAGTATATGAGAGTATATGAGACTTGTGTAGCTCATATATGCTCATATATCCTTGAATATATTTAACTTGTGTAGTTAATATATTCATATGAGTATATGTAACTTGTGTAGTTCATATATACTCATATCCTTGAATATATACAACTTGTGTAGTTCGTATATATTCATATGAGCATATGAGACTTGCATAGTTCATATATGCTCATATATCTCTTGAGTATATATATAACTTTTGTAGTTTATATATACTCATACCAATTATATTCAATTATCTGTAATTGTGTTGGTTGTCATCAATTACTAAAGAGGGAAAGATTGTGGTATCTTGTCCCACCATTTTGAGTTAATGGAATATATGGTAATTAATGACACTCACCTTGTAGACCTAACATTTTCCATGAGTTGGATGAATAGGTTATGTTCTAGGTGGTTGAAGACTTTGGATGATATCATGTGTTGATTGTCATCAAGTCAAGATTCTTGAAGAAGAAGAAATCATCATGTGTTGATGATATCAAGAGAAGAATATCATCATGTGTTGATGATATTGAAGTGAAGAGCTTGAAGTAAAGGATGCATCATATGTTGATGCATATGAAGACCTTGAAGAGGAGATGATCATGAGTTGATCATCAAGTCTGGAAGATCCATCATGTGTTGATGGAGGTCAAGAGAAGAGTTTATCATGTGTTGATGCATGTCAAGATCTCGAAGAAGAAATTCATCATAAGTTGATGATGATCAAGATAAGGAGATGATCATGAGTTGATCATCAAGTCAAGAACCCAGACTTGAAGTGAAGATATGCGTCATCAAGCTTCAAGAAGATGTGCAAGGCTAAGGTATGACTAGCTAGGGCTAAGGATTTGTTCCTAGTCTTTTACCGGTCTCGGTGTTTGGTTTGGAGACTGGATTGCTAGTATAGGTTGTCGTACTATTAAGAGGGGTCTTTGATTAGTAGCTTGAGTTAGTCATGTGTTAATAGCTCACTGTGTTTGCTCTAGCTCATCTTAACATGTTGCCAATATTTGCAAATGTGTTTTGCAAATAGTTGTGGCTCATGGATAATCCTTGTAGCATATGATTTTAGTTTGCAAATATGTTTTGCAAATGTCTTAAGTCCATGTACCTTATTCCTTGGGGTGTGATTCTAAAAGTGTGCAAATGTGTTTTGCAACTTGTTGAGAATCTCACTTTAACCCTAGTTTGCATAGCTTATCAATTGTGCAAATGTGTTTTGCAAATTGAGTTGAAGTGGAGTGTAATTTGTGGCAATGATTTTAAAAAGGTGTGCAAATGTGTTTTGCAACTTGTTGAGAATCTTGTCTTCATGCCTTGTGTGCATCTAGCATCAATTTGCAAATATATTTTGCAATTGAGTTGTTCTTTGAAAGCCAGGTTGTGCTTGTCTTCGGTTTTACGGTAATACCGGCATGTGTTGCGTGGTACTATTGCTGTGCGGTATGACCAGTGGTTCCTTGGCGGAACTACCGCACCTGTTGAGCATGTGTTGCTCTGATGAAGTGCGGTAGTACCGGTGGTCCTGAAGCGGAACTACCGCATCGTCGGTTGTACCGGTCTTTGTGGCGGTACGAGTTTTCCAGAGAGACACATTTTATATGTGCTTGCTCTTTTGGAAATGCGGTAGCACCGGAGGACTCTGTACGGTACGTGTCTTTTGGAGAAGCATTTGTTGCTCTATTAGAAGCACGGTAATACCGGCGCTTTGTGCACGGTATGACCGGACTAGCGGAACTACCGTTCATATGCTAGCAGTACGTAATTTCCAGAACGCATGTTTTTCTTGCCCTTAATCGAAATTCCAAGCATGTGTTGCCCTTTCGGTTTTGCGGTAATACCGCAACGTGTTGTGCGAACTACCGATCATCGGAACTACCGCAGATTAGTTAGCGGTAGTACCGTACCTCTTCTCAACGACTAGTTTTATAGCTGTTACTGTGCTGATTCCTTTTCCCAACGGCTAGTTTGGGTGTATAGACTATATATACCTACTTTGGTCGTATGAGTGAAAAAGGTTGGTATCCCTACACATTCTATTGAGCTAAGAGCAAGCTCTCTCTAGCATTTGGTGCATGTGTTGCACATAGTGTGGCTAGAAGGCAAACCCTAAGTGCATGTGTTGCCTTAGGTAGTGAACAGAGTGTTCACTTGAGTGTAGACACTTGATTGGTTCCAGTGGAAGTCTAAGACTTGTTACTCTTGGTGTTTGCCGACACCTAGACGGCGTAAAGGCGTTGTGCGTCGGTGATCTTCTCAAAGAAGCGTGTGAGAAAACCCGAGCTGTTTGTGAGTGGCTTGGTGCTCGTCATCTCCGGAGTGGAGTAAGAGCAACCCCAGTGGAGCGAGGTATTGGTTACCTCAGAGGCGGGTGCTCAATTTGTGGAGCCGGTCCAATTGGTTTGGGCTTGCCTCAACGTGGATTAGGGGAGACCGACAAGTCTCCGATCACCATGGTAAAACATCACTATGTCTTCTTGTGGTTTGCATTCTTGAGCTCTACTTTACTGCAATTTACATTCATATAATTAAGTTGCTCATTCATTGTGTATGAATGCTTGCCATGCTGTGTGCCACTTACATTGCTTAAATTGAATTGCTTACAAGTCTATACTTGATTGATTTTTTATCAATTGTCTTGTATTGTTGGTACACTTAGTTTGAACCTAGTTGTTTTAGACTTTAATTGTGCAAAACCATACTGTTATAAGCTTCCGTATTAGAAATTGGTTTTAGTACATAGAAGTTTTAAAACGCCTATTCACCCCCCTCTAGTCGGCCTCCTCGATCTTACAACGGTTCACTAAAGCGGGAGCCAGCTTCTATGGGTTACTAGAGGGGCACCTGAGCAAAGAGGAGACCCAGAGGCGGTCGGAGTTGATTTGGCAGTGGTAGAGCTTGCCGGCAGCGAGGAAGAAAGCGTGGAGAGGGTGGCCTGAGCAACAAAAGCAAGCCTGGGTCATTCCATTAGCTCCATAATAGCTTCAAGATGATCTAGGAGCAAGCAATTGGGAAATGGAGCACTCACCGGACTTGAGGAAGAAAGGGGGTGCTCACGGCCGAAGTTGAGCAATCTCCAAATTCAAGTTGCTCCCTAGTGAAGCAACCAAAATTGGGTTAGGGTTAATGACCACCGAGATGAAGGACTCAAGCTGGAGCAAAGAGAGGAGAGGAGAAGCCACTGGAGCACTGCCTTCACCGAGGTGCTTGAGGGGCAATAATGGCGGCCGAAGGCTTCGAGGTGACTTGAGCTCAAAAAAACACAGTGGGTGCAAGCTAGAGCTCAAGGGAGTGTAAAGGAAGCTGAGGGAGAGCTTGAGGGTTACTTAAAGCCGAGAGGGACAAGGTTGCAACGGCACTCTCCACGGTCAAGCCTCTGCCATGGACATACTGAGCGACGGGAGCAGGTAGAAGGGTAGAGGAAGTGGACTTTGGGGGTGGTAGCACGATGCGCATTAAATGCATGGCAGCAAGGAGTCGTGGAAGGACCTCACCGAGGTGACCGGGCGCTGCAGTGAAGCTCTGGAGCGCACGAGAGAGAAAGCGACTGGAGGAAGAAGAACAGGTGCGGTCGGGGCCACCGGTCAATGAGAGGAAGAGTGGCTCGGGCGAGTGAGCTGAATGGGTTGAACCCAACCCACACGGCTATGACCCAATGCGCGCTCGTCGTTGGATCAAGCGAGCGGCTATGATTGAACCAGCACAATTGGAGAGCTCCAACACGTGCTGAAATTGTGGCCCTCCGATGGAGATCAAAAGGTTGATATCACCTGCACCAATTTGAGTGTACTGGGTGAAATTAGGCGGTTGGGTGGAACCGAGGAGGGGATCGGGCTCAGTCCGACTAGGGTTTGACTGGGCTAGAATTAAGAGCTGAAAGCTTTGGAGAATTATTAGAGATAGCAAACTAACTGCAAAAACTATGAAATTTTAACTGAAGGTTTCTGACTTTAGAATAAACCTTACATAAAATTTCTAGAGATTTTTATGTACAACATTTTTCTCCAAAAATTCTGCAAAGTGCTGGGTTAGGGTTTGACTCAGAGTCAAACTGGTTTGACTGATCTCTTAAAATATTCAAATAATTTCTAAAAAAATATAAAAATTTTCAGAGGGGTCACACACTAACCCTAGAACTTAGAAAAAATATTTTCAGATAATGATCACAAGATTTGACAAGAAAGTTTTTGATGGGCAAGGTTTAGGTCAAAAGAGACTTATGATTTGTATTTCCAAAATTCTTTTACAAGAATTCTTTAGAACATCTATGAAATACAAGATGTAAGAAAAGTTTTTAATTTCTACATATTTTATTACATTTGAAACGCAAGCCAATACTTGGGATGTTACAACCTTCTTGACCAAGTCTAGTTCTGGTCAAATCCCCTTTAAGTAAGTTATTTTCACTTGAAGTTGAGGAAGCATCGAAGAAGGAGGAGGAGGCCGGCTGGGAGAAGATAAGGAAGAGAGAGAAGGTAAGTTGGATGACATGTACTGATTTGGATGCCACATACATGCTGACTTGGACAAAACCGGTCACGTCAGCAAAACCACTCATTCAAACCGGGTCGAGGGTTTTTTTTACCGGATTTCGTAAGTTTAGGGGGTTAAATAACTGGTTTTGTAGTTCAGGGGGTAAACCATACTTTTCTGATAGTTGGAGGGAGTAAACTGGACTTATTTCTTTATTTATTAATAACCCAAATTCTCTATTAGGCCCGAATTAGTTTGATGGGCCCAAGATCAATCAAGCGGTCAGAAGGTGGGTCCAAGAGTTTTTTCTTGAATCATCCTCAAACCTCTTTTGGACAACCTATTGGACCTCCCCTATAGTTTTTTTTTAGACCACTCCAGGACCACTCTCCCGCAGAGGAGGTCCTCAAAGGCAGTTGCCTACGTGTGGTTAATAACAACCCACGTGGAGAGGAGGGATTAACTGTTCCATACGGAGACATAACGACCGCTACAAAGAGACACAACGATTGACCTGAAGCGGCGCGGTTATTGGCGCGAAGAGGCACCACTACAGCCAACTGCCGACGCTTGTAGACTATAAAAGACCCAGTCTATATGCCTTTTGTAATGATCCTGATTAAGACCCTAATCCACATTTATTCATAATTATTTTTTCTGTAATCAGAGCATACCCTTTGTAATATACATCACCATTTGAGTCCTTTGGCGAATAGACAACAATCTCTATTTTTTCTTTATATCTTTTTTGTTTGTCCATTCTATGACGAGAGTTCCTGACGTCGACATAGAGGCATTAGGAATTACGAAATACACAAAAATGCGAGTGATGTGCTTAATCATGTTCAGCACATGGTTGATCCTCAATGTATATCGATGTATTTACAAAAGACAAGCTATTTTGTTTTGCAAGAAAATTGCTTGAGAGCATTGAACAAGCAAGCTTATCCTTTTCGAATCCAGCAATGTCAAAGGGAGGAAAAGCAAGGGAATTTATGCCACCTTTAATTTGGCTAAAAGAAAAGGTACAGAACGAAGCATGAGAACCCGAATTTGCTTCGAAAAAGAGCAGCGATCACTTATTCGATTTTGCCAGATGAATGGGTTGCATTCCACCCGTTTTCATGGAACATATGATGTTGCAATCATGTCATCGCGATAATGGCCTCGGAGGCCCGGAGTATCAGAACATTGGCATCCATCAAGATTTCTGTTGGGATGCATGGCTCCATCGGCCCTACCATTTCTCCTCTTTTCCCCAGTGTGATCTACTAACTTGAAGAGACTCCATGGTTTTGCGAGAGAACAGAGAGGCTTCACTTAAATATTATTGATAAACATTATTTTCGTCTGTTGCTAGGGTGGTGTTAAATGTGGACATTGCCAAATACTGATTATGATCATTTAGGATTGAATTGGATAGATGACTAGTTTTTTTAGAACAGATTTGATTACGAGTTTGGATCTAAATGTTTTTTTGTGGTCTGTATGTATCCATGCTATGTATACTATTGTGTCAAATTAACTATAGGTGCCACTGGATATTATATATATATATATATATATATATATATATATATATATATATATATATATATATATTTGCATGATCTTTTTCATTCCGTGTTGCGTGTTGCTTGACAAAATATATCGGACTAATCAGAATTATCCAATCAACTTGACAAAAATATAGCACGGTAATCAGAATTATATGTTGAAGTATGCCGGGGCGCACGGACACTGAGTCCAAAAATCATTTTTCTTTAGATATAACCATGTATATGTAATATGGACACCTCTAACCCAACATGCGGAGATACCTCAATCCACAACCCAGTCGAACATGACCCATCTTGCCTCAGAGACTCTCGATCATTTTGTTCTGAATCCACCGCTAAAAGTATGAGTATATCGCTCACCTTTTCCAACAGCTTAGGGTTTTGTGTGAACAACGTTGGAGCATACAGCTCAATATTATCTTATCAACGTGACGTATCATACGATTATGTAATGACATGACAGATTGGTTAAAATACTCCAGTACCAGTTCTCCAGCTTGTTTGTTGTTCCAATAAACAATGACTCCCCCAGTATAAAATTCACCAATCTGGTTTCGTCTTCTCCGCGCAATCGAAAGATACGATCATGGAGCATAGCACATGATTCTTTTTCTAACAGAAGAAGACCCCATGGACCAACCAAAATATGTGTCACTCTTCGAGACTTCAACAAAGTTTGATTCCATGGCTCCGTGCCAAAGCCTTGACTGGTCAATGAGACATGACATGCGTGCCCATCCTATTCCAAAAGTAGACAGGCACGTCGGCATGTGCCGATCTGATCTAGATGGGTAATGTGTCCATTTTGAGAATATTCAAGAACACATCATGATTAGGCCGTCTTTCTTTAGGATAACCAAGAAGAAAAAAGAATACAAAAGATCGCGATAAGAATTGAGACGAGATGTCGGAAGGCAAGGGGTGTATGTCCCAGTAGTGTCACCGATAGGTAGATTGGCAGCTAACAGGTGTGCACGAACTGTCACCATTAATTGTTTGTGTTGCGCTGAAAGGAAGGGAAAATATTTAATGTTTGTTCTTATCATGAACCGCATAAGACTAATCATGAAGCTAGCACCTGGATGGAGAATTTTTTTCTCTCTCTCTTGTGTAATTCTTCATTTTGCGACGTTGCATTCACAATCCTCTCCAAGCGCCGTGTCCTTTTCATAGTATCTTTAATACTTTAAAAAAACAAAATTGATGACATCACAATTTGGTGTTATTAGCCATATGACATCTAAATTTCGTAACTTTGTTTTAAAAAAATACTACAAAAATATGTCTCTTTGCTCTGAGGCACCGAGGCTAATATTATATCATTTCCGGACAGGAGAGAATAGAGAAAGCCAACAAAATGTCCAAATTGCCCTTCAGGTGAACCAGCTGGTTGTTGACTCAGCCGGACCATTTAGGGCCCCTCTCTGTAACGGGTGAGCCTAGCCTCCGACTCGGTCCATGCTCCTCGGCGAGCGGCAGAGTCACGTCGACCAAGTCCCTCACCACATACTAGTCGGCCCTGGCGACCACCTCCTCACGCCGTCGTGGATCCTCATGTCGAAAGATCCATACCGTGTAGCGTTGCAGATTAGAGTATATTACTGTGTTGCACCGAGTAAATGAGCATACTAGTCGAATCCTCTATTGTAATGCGAAATACTACTGAATATTTACTGTAGTAGAAACACGGTAGCTATTGTCTAGACCTTTACTTTTTCAATAGACGGTGGAGATTGGTTTCTAATGTGTGGCCATGTAGATCCTTTCGGGATCCATTTCCCGTCAAGGAGACGTCGCCAAGCACTTGTTTTACCAAAAACAGTCTACTAAATCCAAGAGAAACTGAGCATGCAAAAGGCATCCTAAACGAAACGAAACTAAGTACTGCCACACAAAAATCGAGATGGCTGAAGTTGTCTGCTTAATGGTGTCTGTTGAGGAACCGTCGCTGGCAAGTCCAGTCCGAGCGATTACCTCGTATACAAAATCAGAATCGTAAGAACGATGCAAGAACACAAGAACACAACAATAGATGAACACAAGGTATGAGAGGGATCGCGGGCTTTCTTTATTGCTCTTCTCAATAATGAATTGTACAATGGTTGTGGTCCTCCTCCTATATATAGTCTACGGGTGGATGAGGTGCCCACCTGGACCCGGACTCCTGGCCGGGCCCGGTTTCTTAACACCCCCCCTTGGGCTCTCATCCTTCATGTCCATGCCTCGTCAAAACTCCATAAAAACCCAGTGGAAAAAATTTGGAGAAAGAGTACATGAATCATGTTTTGCTATGTTGCATTTAATTGCCTCATTAAAAACCTTAGCCGAGAAACTTCAGGAAAACTCGTCAAGGGAAAAAGAGTACAATCCACCCAATTTCATTTAATCTCCAGGATTTACCTTTTGGGCACTCGATCTTCGTGATCAAGCTTTAGTAATGAGTTTGTGAAGATTCTCCCCCTGAATTCTGTACTTCTCTAAGTCTCATCTTTCAAAGCTAGACGCTGGAAGTGACTTACTGAATAAATCTGCAAGATTCTCACATGACCTAGTATGCAGTACTTTGATTACGTTCATCTTTTGCAATTCATGAGCATAGAAGAACTTGGGGTTGATATGCTTTGTGAGAGGATTCTTCACAATAACCCATCTGCACTTTGTGCAACACAAGCTGCATTATCTTCATTGATAATAGTGGGGGTTGGTGCGGTATTCAATCCACATAACTGCTGGATGTAGTGAATCATCCGCCGAAGCCAAGTACATTCTCGTGAGGCCTCGTATAATGCTATTATTTCCGGGTGGTTCGTCGAAGTCGATACAAGACTCTACTTAGACGATTTTCATGGAATTGCAGCTCCACCACATATGAATTCATAGCATGTTTGCAATTTGGCTATATGCGGGTCCTACAGGTACCCGTCATCTGCATTGCCATTCATAGTTAGGTCTTGGTTCTTTCTATAGAACAGACCAAGTTCTTTGCTTCCTTAGAGGTATCGGAAGATGTCCTTCATTCCCTACCAATGCCTTTGGTAGGTTCCTGACTATACCTTGCTAGTAGGTTCCCTGCAAATACAATGACCGGTGTAGTACAGCTTTGTTCAATACATGAGTGTTTCTATCACACTTAAGTATGGGAATTTCGGTCCCGAACTTCCCCCTCTTTTCTAGGTCTGCACGGGTCCTTGTCTTGCTGCAAAGATCTTTCGACCATTGGTACTTTCAAAGGGTATGTCTTTGCCAAGTCGAACCTTTCTAACACCTTCTGAGTGTAGGCTGACTGATGCAATAATGTTCCTTCAGGGCATGCTCAAACCGCAAGCCTAAGCAATATTTGGTTTTACCCAAACCTTTCATTTCGCACTCCAACACTGTAAGAGTTTGCTTTCTTAATATCCTTCAGGGTTCCGATAATATTCAGATCATCTTCATACACTGAGATTATACAAAATCCATTCTGAGATTGTTGTATAAATACACAGGATTTATTCTCATTGTTCGTGTAGCCTTTCTTGCATAGAAAGTCGCCTGCGATTATACCACATTCTGCTCGATTGCTTAAGTTCGCATAATGACTTTTCGAGTTTCACATCGTACATATTTCTATTTGCTCTATCTTGGTTCGGACAGGATACATTCTGTATCTTCATATAAATGTCCGAATCCAATATTTCATAAAGGTATGCTGGTACCCCATCCATCAATTTCAATTCTAACTTCAAGTTCACTGCCATTGAGATAAATATCTAAAAGGAGTTTCGCCCATGACCGGGGAATAGGTTTCTTCATAATCATCTCCTGGATGTTCAATAAAACCTTATGCAACGAGCCTTGCTTCTTTTCATTTCTCTTTCGAACAAATATCCACTTATGCCCTACAGGGTGCACAAGGGGAGACGTACAGCTTACAGGCCCAAACGTCTTTCTTTTATTCAGAGAGAATAATTTAGTTTCTACTTCCTTCTTTCAATCCGATCTTTTCTTTCATTCAGCGAGCGATACAGGCTCTGAATCAAGATTGATGATTGTGGCAAGTTTCTTTGCAAAATATATGTCGACATTGGCTGTTGTCATATTCAAAGATTCTCCCGAGGTCATAAATTTTATATCTATTTCTTCAAGGGGCGATTCTTCTAATGCTTCTACTTACTCACCGCTGCTTTCAATTGCGGGGCAAGTCCCTTTAGTTTTTCAGCTCCGGTGTGTGCGCACACATCCATGCTGATGTCTCCCTTCATGGGGATGTTCAATTCTGGTATGCCTTTTCTGAAGGTTCCATACTGGTGCCAGGTCTCAACTGGCTCCCCTTGTGGTTCTGGGGCACTTCGATGATCGGCTGTGTCAAGTCCTTCTTATCCTTTTTCACCAGGCGTCCCCGGTTACTTTGGATTCGAGGGGCCGTAGTTCTCGTCCTTTCAGAGGCCTTAGGACGGGATTAGGGATACCTTCATCGGTATTTCAACCCTCTCCGGTGCATTGCTTGCAGGCAAATGCTACTTATTCACGCTCTTCAAATCACTAAAGAATCGCGCTTGATTCGCTAATACTTGCAAATCAATTATCTTCGGACTTCAATTGTCTTCTAGACTTCAATTTAGTTATTTTCGGATCGCAATTATCTTCCGACTTCTATTTGCTTCACTAGTGCTCGGGTCATATGCATAGATTTCAATTATCTTCGGACTTCAAACGCCTTCTAGACTTCAATTATTTCCGACATTATTATCAAGGGTTGATTTCTCCCCTAATGACGGAAACTAACCTCATCTATTGTACTTCAAATGTCTTCTAGACTTCAATTATCGTGCATTATGCAAATCTCCATCATAGGGTCCAAATACTTGATTATGGATGTTGTCACATAACCAACGATATCCCGGACTTTCGGAGAAGACCCAATGCGATTCATTGCGGTGGTGGTATAGGTATATACCCTTGCATCAAACTGCGAAGATGAGAAGTTTTCAAGATCGACTTTTGCGCTAGTTGCATAGTTGGATGGATGTTATAGGCCGACGGTCTAAAATTGATGAGAATCGCACGAGCGGATCGCGTGTCCCAACATATAGTTGGTAAATTACAATTCTTCAAAGTTCGCTAGTCCATTCTCAAGTGCGGATGCGGTATAAGATGCTCAATTTTAATTCCCATTTTCATACAATAATCATCAAATGCTTTCAAAGTAAATTCTCCGGCGTTGTCCATTCAGTGGACTTCATATGATGATCGGGAAAATATTTCTAATTTAATTATCTCATGAGATTGACTTTGCAAAAGCATGGTTTCTCGAGACAATAAACATACGTGTGACCATTCCGAGGAAGCATTGATGAGCACTATAAAATACCTAAATGACCCTTACAGTGTCAGATAGGACCGCAAATGTCTCCTAGATACGGTCCAGAATGCAGGGACTTCATCCTTCGCTTTCAGAGCAAAAAGGTCTAATAATTAATTTCCCAGTGGCATATGCGGGGCACACAAAATCTTCCAGATTCGGGAAATTCTTTATATTCATATCATGTCCCTGTGAATTGTTAATTATATTTCTCATCATCCTAAGACCTAGGCGGCGTAATCTATCATGCTAGAGATAGATAAGTTCAGAGCTTCTAAATACGGTTTTCAAGGCAGTATAGGCTGCAGGTGCCTTAATATTAGTGTGGTATAGCCCAATTTCATATGAAGGAAGATATTCTAATGTCATTTTTCACTTTCTTCACGCTTTGTAATGAGCATGTATTATGTACCATACTCTTCTTCAGTCTCTATATGGAAACTGTTAGCGCAAATATCCTTGAGAGTTCTAGTCGATTCTGGGTACAACAAGTCTTCTTCAATGACCAAAGTTGTGCCCGTTGGGAGTATAATTATGGCCCTTCCTGAGCCTATTATACAAGTATCACGCTCACGATCGTCGTGAAGACTACCAACATTCTTGCCGATCGACCGAAAATTTCTATTTCTCTCAGATGGTATTCGCAGCCGCTACATGCTAAGCACACTTCCTCCATAGATGCCACACGCGTTCTAATATAATGTACTTTATTAATATGTAGCAGAAAGCAAGCAACACATAGATAAAATACTTCAAATATCAGAACGTAACTTATTATTATAAAAACGGGAAAAATAAGCCTTGCAGGACTCATAATAAGAATTTAATGCTTTGCTCTCCTAGAGCTTGCAACCATTATTCAATAATTCAAAATTTTGCTTCAATTACAAACTGTAAGTTTCTATAAAAGGTCCGAGTGCAATGCGTGCACTGGATCTAATAGGCGAAGTATTCAGAACTTCGCCAAATCGGCCCATGCGCGATCTTCTCTCTTGGGCGCCTACTACCGTGGCCGCGATGTCCAAAGAAGGGATGATAGGGGCTGCTACTAGGCTGTCCACATCCATAAGTGCAACTAATAGGTGTGGGTCCTGTATGCCTTCAATGGCAAGGTGTGACATATGCTGTCATTTGCCCTTCTTCTTAGACTGAAAAACATCAATAACGTGCGACGCACTACCTTACCCTTCTTGCTCCTCTCATTCGTGAGAGGTTTCATCACCTTGTAGCTGCTAGCAGTGGCTTCATGACCAACATTGCTATTAGGTGGCTGCGAGATGTAGTTCTTTCTTAGAACATCATCTTGAGTTTCCGCAACTTGCATGATGTCAATTAATTCGGCATACTACTTGTAACCGTATTGACGATAGTTGCGTGCGGATTGCACCGCGTTTGGGTGAAAGGTAGAGAGTCTTCTTGATCTTCTGCTCATCCGTGATTACATTACTACAAAATTGAAGACTGATACAAATTTTATACAAAATCTGGCCATGCTGGGTCAGTTCTTCGAATTTCTGATTCGTGATGCCAGTCATCTTCATATTCATGCAAAATTCATATGATTATCGCTGTAATTTATGTAAGATGGTTGCAAAATTCTCATAATGCTCTTCAACTCTGTGTTCGTGTTCGTAATTTTTCTATGCATTTTTCATGATTTATCGCTATTTCAAAGTGATTAAAAGCAATATAAACAATCACGATAATCAAAACAAGAAATACAATAAATAAATTACATAGAAATAACAATAACAAAGTTAAACATTCTTCAAATGCAAAAATCGATTCAAAATTGAATTCCGAGATCCTTTCACTGGAAAAGTATTTTCGATTTAATTCGCAATTTCGGGGTTAAAACACGAAATCTCGCCCGAGAGAAAAATCGTGTAATTTTCATATTTTCTGAGGGGTTTTTCGCCAAAATCCTTATTCGCGAAAAGGTTTCCGTAATTTTCAGAATCACAAGGACCATTTTGCAAATTTCCATCCTTTTTTTCATCGGTGGGCGGCTTCAAACCGCCTTTACGCCCAATACATGCTCGGCCAAAGAAGGGCCTTATCCACGGCCTAAAAACATGGGGTAGGGTTTCCCCTACCCCCAACACTTAGTGGCGGCGGCGGCGGCTCCAAAAGAAGGAGCTCGGGCGGCGGCGACACGACGGCCGGCGGCCGCGGCCGGCAATGCGGCGGCGGCGGCGCGGGCGGGTGGCGCGAACGCCGAAGCCGCACAGCGCGGCAGTGCAGATGTTGCTGGCGGCGCAAGCGGCGTGGCGATGCGCGCGCGGCGCGGCTGAGGCGGCGGCCCGAGCGCGCAAGGAGGAGGTGGCGCCGCGCCAAGCCCGTGCAGCGAGAGGCGGCGCGCGCGCGCTGCGTTCGCAAAAGGAGGAGGCGGTGGCGCGCTTCGCTGGCGGGCCGCGCGGCCGCACGGCACGGTGGCCACCCTCCCCAACTTCTTCTTCCGCTCGGCGGCGCCGCAAGGTGGCGACGCGCGACAATGAGGCGGTCCGGCGGCTGGGCGGCGGCGCGGCCGAGGCGCGGCGCGCGGCGAGGCATCGCTTCAAGCCCTGCCCGACGATGGCGCGCGGCGGAGCGCTTCGTTTAGGGCCGATTCAGCGGTGGCGGCGCGGTTGCGCGGCGCGAGGTGAATACGCCGGCCGCCGGCGCCGGCCGTGACGATGCCCTCCCTTTTTTTCCTTGATGATGCAAAGCCGAGCGGGCGGCCGGCCGCGGCCGCAGATGGCGGGCGGCGCGGCAACCTCGGCCGCGGTGCTTCCACCGCGGGTGTCGACGAACAATGCGCAGTAGCGACGGCGGCTTGCACTTCAAGGCCGGCAGCAGCAAATTTTTCGAAAAAACTGTTCATGAGTGTATGAATGCGATGCGATACGATGTAAAACAGTACAACCGACATCGGTTCTTCTATGCAACCTCCGACGGTTTTTCCGCGACTTCAAGTCCGCCGCGGAGGTTAGAACGGATTCGCAATTTTCCAATCTACGATAATCGACATTCGCTCTTTCATGCAACTGCCGACGCGGATTGTGCTTGGCGACTTCAAGTCGGCTCGCGATGACAGAGCAAATTTGCACCGTAGAAAACAAATCTAGAAAGCCAAATTTGCGTAATTGAAAGCAATCTAGAAAACGATTCAATATACGAGTGTCGCTCATCGACGGTTACCTTTTCGATGCGAGGAGAGTCGATCGTGCCGATAACGTGTTGAGGAACCGCCGCAAGTCCAATCGAGCGACACCTCGATACAAAATCGTAATCGTAAGAACGATGCAAGAACACAAGAACACAACAATAGATGAACACAGGTATGATGAGAGGATCGCGCTTTCTTTATCGCTTTTCTCAATAATGAATCACAGACAATGGTTGTGGTCCCCCTCCTATATATACCACACGTGGATGAGGCGCTTCACCCCGACCCGGACTCGCACGCCCGGTTTCTTAACAGTGTCCACTAGCGCCGCATCAGCATCCAAATCCCAAGGGCCACGCAATGCCATGCCCCGCCGGGCTCTCCAACTCCAGACTCCATCCGGGGGAGGAGTTCCTCGCTCACAGTGAGGACCTGTCCACGTCCTCATGAAGCGGGCCCACCGGCCGCGCTGGGACCAATGGGACCCTGACACGTCCGTGACGATGGCTGCCCCTTTGGAGCCACCCGGCGGGCGGTGCCGTACCGACTTGCACGTGTCGACCGGCGGCGCAATGCCTCCCCGCGGCCGCGCGCGGACACGTCGACGACGGCCTCCCCGCGGTGGCCGGGCCGTGTGCCGTTGCTGTTCGCCTTGGCCAGTTGGCCCACATCGCGTCACGCCGCGACGCCCTCGCACTGGTCCCAGCGATCCTCCGAATCTTCTGTGCCGAACTGTCCATCTAGGCGCAGTTTAGCAGTGCACAAGGGTGAGATAGATATCTTCTTTTGGAAACTATCACAATAGATAAATCCAACGAGAGATTGGTCATACATCGAGCATCACAACTACCAAATTGCACAATCTAAGTTTGATTCTCCGTATCATTTACTTCTTTGGACCGTTGACAACGCCATAGTGTTATCCGCATCATTTTAATTTTTGAGACTGTCGACGGCCTAATTGCACTGTCTAATTGAGTCTTCACACACTTACAATGTTAACCACAACAGAAGCAAAAAAAAAAACTGCTTTAAGTAGGTGGAGCATAACATTCCCCCTTTTCGAATGAGTTAAAGCAAGCATTTCTATTTAACAAACACTACAAGTCAAACATCAATAACACAGATCATTTTCAAAACATGATATGGCTATGAGCTCATCGCAATGGATATGTAACAAAGATATTAATTTGTATGATCAAGCTAGAGACTTAACTATACGAGTTTAGGTGGCCGACAGATACACAATAGGCACAAACCAAAACCATATCCTGGCCTAAAAAAGCATATGCGCAGAGGATCCTCTCTTGCAATCGTTGGCCGATGATTCCCCTCCACCCAAAGATTCGCCAGGCGCCAGGCCACCCTCCACAGAACCCGCCAGGTCATCGTCTAATTGTCCGTTGCGGGCAAAAGGCGTGGGCAGAGCACATTCTCTAGTCGCTGCCTGCCTCACCGCCTCTTAATCATTCCCAATCGGGGCGATTGGCTTTACGCCACCGGTCAAATTTTAAATTCTAAAAACGTTAGCGAAAACTCGTTTATCGTGAATATGCTACTGTTTGATGCGTTTTCAGCTCGAAATATTACTCCTGTTACCCTCTACACCACCAAGGAGTATTCCCTAGTTAGGTACTAAGGAGACCCTCAATAAAAAGTTGTTTGGGTGGTACTCATTCTGTTTCTATATTATGAATGTTTTTTTTTGTCTCTTTTTTGGCTGGGACTAGGAATAGATACCAATGGTCCTTCAAAGTCACTGATACTCACATACTCATTGTACTAATCGAGTTTCACAATGCATATCAAATGCTTTAGCAATGCCCACTCAAAACCCAACGAAAAGTAACAAGACTGACATTTCGAGATGAAAATGCACGGAACAATGATATATTCATAATAAGAGAGTTTTCGATGATATTTTTAGAATTTGAAATTTGATCAGACAATTGCCTCCATCTCACCCTACCAAAAACAGCAAAGTGAAAAGAAAAAAAAAAGAACGGGGAAAGAGAGAGAAAAAGCAACGAAAGAAAATACAAGATCAAGCAAACCTCTCGAGTCTCGACATCCACACTATAAATCCTCCCCCTCATCCTCTCGGCCAGCCTCACAACACAAACGTTCCTCTCCTCACTAGCTCCCTGCCCTGCCAGCAGCAAGCTACAGCAACAACTAGCTAGCAGAACAGCACCACCAATGGTAACATGCATGCAGCATGCTCTAATGCAAGTACATGTTTCGCATGCGTGAAGATTAAATTGGCAGGAAGCTCAGTTGATGTATGTAAACATGCAGGTTTCTGCCGGAGGCCATGGCGGCTACAGCAACGCCGACGACGGCCTCGTCGTCGACTTCCGGGGCAATCCAGTCGACAAGTCCAAGACCGGAGGATGGCTCGGAGCCGGCCTCATTCTAGGTACGTCGAGTACACGTACACGCAGATATTATTGAGCGACTTCCAGAGCTCCCGGCAATGTGTTCTCATGCATGCCCGCAGTTGCGTTCTCGTAATTGTTAGTTGTAACATGTGAGTGCTTGTGCACGGACGTTCGTGCCATGGCGATATGGCGTTTGCAGGGACGGAGCTGGCGGAGCGGGTGTGCGTGATGGGCATCTCGATGAACCTGGTGACGTACCTCGTCGGCGACCTACACCTCTCCAACGCCAAGTCCGCCAACATCGTCACCAACTTCATGGGCACCCTCAACCTGCTCGCCATCGTCGGCGGCTTCCTCGCCGACGCCAAGCTCGGCCGCTACCTCACCATCGCCGTCTCCGCCACCATCGCCGCCACCGTAAGCACATCGTACCATTCCATCAGCCAAGTTCTTGAATTGCAGTCCTTTTCTTACGATATGCGTCGTCGGATTGCGTCGTTAATCAATTAACAGGGCGTGAGCTTGCTGACGATCGACACGATGGTGCCAAGCATGCGGCCGCCACCGTGCGGGGAACCGCGGAGCGCGCGGGCGCACGAGTGCGTGCCGGCGAGCGGTGGGCAGCTGGCGATGCTGTTCGCGGCTCTGTACACGATCGCGGCCGGGGGCGGGGGCCTCAAGGCGAACGTGTCCGGGTTCGGGTCGGACCAGTTCGACGGGCGCAACCCGCGGGAGGAGCGGGCCATGGTGTTCTTCTTCAACCGCTTCTACTTCTGCATCAGCCTCGGTTCGCTGTTCGCGGTCACCGTGCTGGTGTACATCCAGGACAACGTCGGCCGCGGCTGGGGCTACGGCATCTCGGCCGTCACCATGGTCCTCGCCGTCGCCGTGCTCGTGGTCGGCACGCCCAAGTACCGGTACCGGCGCCCCGAGGGAAGCCCGCTCACGGTGATCGGGAGGGTGCTGTGGACGGCGTGGAGGAAGCGCAAGCTGCCGCTCCCCGCCGATGCCGCCGAGCTCCATGGCTTCCACACCGCCAAGGTGGCCTACACTGACAGGCTCAGGTAATACAAATCTTGAAGTTATCATCACTTGATTTTCTTTGCGAATAACAACATTTAAATTCAGTTTGAGCTATGCTTCAATTTTCTCGATTACGAAATTATATTATAGCTGTCTCAATCAATAATAGCTGCAAGAAAAATCTTATGGTTGGGACGATGCATTAGCTATTGTACAATATACATATCTTAGTGACACACACACACAAGGACAGTAATAGTGGACAGGCCATTTCCTGTGGCTTGATGTGCTACCAGCGAGTACTAGCACTGTAGTATGAGGAGGATTAAATGCATGTGGCCGTTGATATTATCACTGCTTGCTCGTTGTTTCAATTCGATCTTTTCATTTGGAAAATAGGATATTGTACTTTACGTTCTGAGCTTTCATGCCATGTTTCGTGTCTCAGCCACAGAAATTTTCCATGGTTAGTATGAATCAGTACCGTTCGTCCGGATAGCTAGGATTTGAAATTACGTGAAGCGTAGGCATGAGATGGTTCAGCACAAGTCTATTATTAGTACAAGCATGCTAGTACTTGTCTTCTTGTCCTGTCAATGTGAAGGGTCGAGATGGACAAGCTATTAGAGAAGCTAAAAACGACAACTCAGATCAGCCCTTGCTAACGCAACACGCAGAAGGCAAAATCATGCCAGAGAGGAAACGAAGTGAAGTGATCAAAGCAAACAGACTTCCAAAACACCCCGTCACTAGAGCTTCCAGAAGTACGTAGCTGAAATTACTAATCCGGTCGCTCTGTTTCGGCTAAATATCGATCATCCTTGTCCTGTGGAGTGGTGACACACGGGTGGGTGAGTCACGCACACACCCAAACTGCAATAACTGTAGCCTGCAATGCATATATCTGAATAGTCAGATTGGTGCGTGCGCCGGCCTAATAGAGCCTTCAGCATGTGAAGTTCAGAGTCTTCAGGCAGTGCACTATTGAAGTTTGGAATGTTAGACATGGATGTATTCCGTTTGTTAACAAGAAGACGATTAGTTGCATGCTTTAATTTGCTGGGATGAACACTAGTACCAGTCACAAGCATCTCACGATCTATCATGTATATGGCGGCACGCGCCAAGTCGTAGCTCGTGACATGGACGATGTTACATCGTGCAGACGTACGTGCAGTATTGACTTGCTTTACCGTGCAAACTGCATGCAGGTGCCTCGACAAAGCGGCGATCGTGGATCAGGCTGACCTGGCCGCGCCGGCGGAGAAGCAGCAGAGGGCGTCGGCGTCGACGGTGACGGTGACGGAGGTGGAGGAGGTGAAGATGGTGGTGAAGCTGCTGCCCATTTGGTCTACCTGCATCCTCTTCTGGACGGTGTACTCCCAGATGACCACCTTCTCCGTCGAGCAGGCCACCCGCATGGACCGCCGCCTCCACCCCGGCGCCGCCTCGGGCTTCGCCATCCCCGCCGGCTCCCTCTCCGTCTTCCTGTTCCTCTCCATCCTCCTCTTCACCTCCCTCAACGAGCGCCTCCTCGTGCCGCTCGCCAGCCGCCTCACCAGCCGCCCGCAGGGGCTCACCTCGCTCCAGCGCGTCGGCGCCGGCCTCGTCCTGGCCATCGTCGCCATGATCGTCTCCGCGCTCGTTGAGAAGAAGCGCCGCGACGCCGCGAACGGGGCCTCCCACGCTGCCATCAGCGCGTTCTGGCTGGTGCCGCAGTTCTTCCTGGTGGGCGCCGGCGAGGCGTTCGCGTACGTGGGGCAGCTCGAGTTCTTCATCCGCGAGGCGCCGGAGCGGATGAAGTCCATGAGCACGGGGCTCTTCCTGGTGACGCTCTCTATGGGTTCTTCCTGAGCAGCTTCCTCGTCTTCGTTGTCGACGGCCTGACGCGGGGGACGTGGATACGGAACAACCTGGACGCCGGCAGGCTGGACAGGTTCTACTGGATGCTGGCCGTGCTCGGGGTGGCCAACTTCGCCGTGTTCCTGGTGTTCGCGAGGCGGCACGAGTACAAGCCCAGCACGTCGGCCGTGGTGGCTCCCGCCGGGGAGGGCAACGGCGGCGCCCCGGGAAGGAGATGGACGACGTCGTCTTGGTCAAGGAGTCCGTCGAAGGGATGGATGTGTAGGGCATGCATAATTAAATGAGTGGTTTGTACGTATCTTAGCATATACAGCTTTGTTTGGGGTAGTGTGGCATTTTTTTTCTCTCTTTCAAGTTAATTTGGCTGTCCTAGTACACCTAGTATAGCGATGGATTCAGGATTTTCAAGATGGGTATTCGAAATTACAAAGATACCATTCAATACTTTTCCTAGGGAGTCAAACAATTCACATATATGTGTTTTACTGGTGGAGGGATGGAAATTTTGTGATTGTCGTTCTATTGTTGAATTGTTAGAGTCCTCTCTTTGAGCATAGATAATTGCAAACAACATCTCATCATTTTTTCGCAAACAACATTATAGCACTTTTCAGAAAATCACTAAGTCTTAATGGATAGACCCCCAAAAATTGCACAGAACATCACGTTAATTCATCTAGCCTAGTTAGAGAATATTGGTATACTACTGGGCGTTTTGATTATGAAAGAAAGAAAGAAAAGTCAGAAATAGACATCAAAAGTAGCCCAGTTAATTGTATTAGTTATCAATAAATTCAGTGAGCTAGCATCTTTTTAGTTTTAGCATCGAATGAAAGCTACCTAATACTCTTGTAAAATAAATAATAGAAATGCATTAGATTTTCAAGCATACCATAGTAACTGCACAAGGTTTAGCCGTATCATTCATCTAATTAAATGAAGCAGGCAGCAAGAACATTCATTATCATTGTCGAGCAAAAATAGCTTGGGAGAAAAACCTGAAGTAGTTTTATTTTAGTGATAATATGTTCAATACTTTAATAGATTCCTTGTGCCATATACGGATGACAGTAAGGCAACAACCATATGGACTTCTTGAGGGAATTGGGGAATTGGGCATTGAATTCACCTGTGTAGCTCTTGTTGTCCGATGCCTTCTCGCTGGCTCACCATTGCACGTCGCACGCTCCCTCCGGCCCCCCCACTTCCCTTGGCCGTCACCGTGCGCCAACCGCAACTACCTCCTGCCTCCCAGCTCCCTCGCACAAAGATTTCAAATCTACATACTTCTTCATTTTTTGAAGTTTTAAGATCTACAATTCACCGAACAAACAAGATTCTCCAATCACAATTAAAAATAACACAAACAAAAGGGTTGATTTAGGCATCGGGTTTGCCGATTTGGGAATTGGGGTTTCAATAATTTGGATTCACCTATGGCGAACTGGGAATTGGGGATTTGGGAAATGGGAATTGTTGTCGATGTGCGCACTATCTTACCATCACCCGGTGGTGCTCTGCGAGTGAGCGGCTACACGCTCTACCTCCCTTTCTCAGCTTCTCCCAGACCACCACCGCGCAGCCGTTGCGGCCAGCAGGCTTGCTCCTATGCCACTTCATCCGCACGCCGTTGCCTGCCTCCCTCCCTCGAAGCCTTGCCCCGCCAGCCGCCGACTGCCTGCCCACCACGTGCACACCACCGCTAACCGCTTGTCGTCACCTGCCGCCTGTGTGGCTAGGCTGCGTGAGTTCGTGTGCTAGCTCTTCCACAGAGAAAGAACGTTAGGGTTAGGGAATGGGCTAGTGGTGGTGGGCCGGGCTAAGAGAGTGCCCACGATGGCTGGATGGGCTCGCAGGCCACGACCCCGCGTGGGCTAAGGCCTAAAGGGGAGCTAGGGAGGTGGGATACTGGGATTGGCCTGATGGGGTACAAATACAACGAATCTAGCCCAACTAAGAGTATATTTACATGTACTATACCTAATATATATATTGGATTTTTTGCTAAAAAAATGGGTGTTCAGTTGAATACCCATGAACCTAGGTGGGTCTGCCCCTAACCTAGTACACCTTGGAAGCATTTTTTCTCTTTCAAGTTAATTTCCCAAGAATTAATTTATAAATTCTGAAATTTCACATTAAATCCTAAAAACTGAAATTTTAGGAATATGAGCTTTCATAAATTATGAAACCTTAGACCTAATACACCTTGGAAGCATCATATTTTTATGGTTTTTTCCCCTGGTATTGTGTGTTTGGGAAATTAATTAATGAGTTTAGTAATTCTAAAAATTACTCCCATACCTTAAAAATTATCAAAAAAAAATCTAAAAATACCAGGTAAATTCCAGGAAATGTATAAAATTGTTTACTGAATAGATAAAATTAATATCTACTATTTTGCACTCATTCATGCATTTAACACTACTACAAAGAGGGTCATCACAGACGGTTCGAAACCGACATCACGCATTTGTTTTGAACCGCTCAATAAGTTGGCTTCGATAACAAAGTGTTATCACGCATAGTTCCAAATCGTTTGTAATACGAATATCACAGACGTTTTTTTATTAAAACCGTCTGTGAAGGCCAGTATCACAGATGGTTCTATAAACGAACCGTCTGTGAAGGTAGAGTATCACAGACGGTTCTATGGACAAACCGTCTGTGATACGCAGAGTATCATAGATGGTTCTTTTGTGATACTGGCCTTCACAGACGGTTTTAATAAATAAAAACCGTCCGTGATAGTTCATTACACTAACTACATTTTTACTAATTTTTGGCTAGCCTCAAGAATTACTAGCCATGCCCTCTAAAAATAAGCATGCAGAAAAACAGATACATTTACAGATACATCACAGATAATCAATTGTTGACAAACTCAAACTGATCATTACTCATAATAAATTACAAAAGATCGCATTTGTTCAAATATTGTTACAAGGGAGTGTCTATTCATAAGAGGACTAAAATTTTCTTAAGTATAAGTCACATTTTTATCTATTGGATCAATATCCAATCATATGAAATATCAATCTCTACACAAATCCAATAGTCACAACAAGTGACTTAAACTTAAGAAAATTTCAGGTGACTTAAAAGTAACAAGACTGTTGTGACAAAATAAATTGGATTACAATTGAGTCAATTGTTTGCAGGTGGTTGAGAGGTGTCGGTGGGGTGATGCTCTGGGTCGGCGACGGAGTGAAATTCTCCGGTGTCCTTAATTATCTCTGATATGATAAAGACACAGAGCTTCCCTCAAATGTCCTTGATCTCATTCGCAAAGAGTCCATCAAATTCTATATTCAAGGCCTGTCGCTAGCAAGAGTAAAGTGGTAAGCATATATATTTAAATTTATAATTAGAAAATAATTATTTCAAGATTCATAAACCTAGGGATCCTTCTTCCTAGCTCTAATGATTTGCTCCATATGATAGCAAACGTAGATTGCACATAACTCATCATTTTTTTTGGTGGCACTGCAAAAATAGAATTACATATGTCAGCTGAGACACATTATTATGAAGTATGATATAGGATTATCGTGTTGTAGCGCGTACCAAAAATTTTGTCATGTGGGTTAGTTCGACGCTCTTTCCATCGTATATTCCTTTGTTAGCAACATAGTCGATGAACGACCTACATGATTCCAAAAAGTTATCCTCGGCCATTTCAAACTAATGAAGACTAAAATAGAGTTATGTATAGAGGAAATGAGCATACCTGTCGAGTATTCCTCTCAGAATGCTAAACTTGTGGTCGCTGCGGATTAGGGAATCAAGGTATATCACATGGTTCCTCGTTGGTATAATGACTAAAAGGATCCAGTGGTACCTACTCATGTATGTCGCTATAGTCATTAAACCTAAGTTCGTGCTGCATATAAAGTACAAATGAAATTTGTAGAGCAAGTAGTGGCACTTACCCCTCGTTGTAGGGCACCACTATGTACTTCATGTTCTACTGACGACGCAATGCCTACGTTATGTATTTCTCGACGAAGGACCAGTCTGCTTGGATGGTTTGCAACGATACCACATGTGGGTCGAGGAAACCCACCGGTTCTTGCCATTCCCGAACATTTTTCATCATGTATCTATACATAAGCAATGAGTTGTGATATTTATCGGTATTACGTGAATGTAGAACTTGATTGTACGCACTTACAGTGTCCAACATCGTAGAAGCGAGGCGTCGAGGCCAACGAGGTTGAATAGGTCATATAAGTCGTTGAAGCCCACAACGAAGTGGTTCGTCCCGTTGAAGAAATGCTTATGCTCATATCTGACGGTGATTCCAGTATCGCACCCCTCCTTTTGGGTCTTCTCCAAGTACCAGGTATGCAAAGCCTGACAAGCATATCCAGCGCGCCCTAATACTGCGTCGGAGCACAATGGTTTTTCGATGATGTACTTCCCGGACTTGGGAGGCGCCTTAACGTTCGTCGATTTCGATTTGGCCTTATGGATTGGTAGCGTCTTCCTGTGAGATGACTCGGGACCCGATACGGCGGCATGCTTTTCTTGTTCCTTCGGCGTCTTCTCCATGGGAACCGATAAGGTGGCATTCTAAGGCAAAATATGAGGTGGATTCATCGATGGTCCCATTGGAGAGGAATGGTCATGTTGAGATCGCGGCACTGCGGGGTCCAGGACGATGTCCTTCTTGGGCCGCTGGATAAAACTATGCATGACATCCGTGTTATGATCTCTTCGTTCGAACGAATCTCTAGTGGGACGACCATGAAATATTCATGTACCATGTCCACCTCCACCCTGGCGTAACCTCGCCACTGGACACCGTGTCGCATCGCTTCTTCCTGGTATGGATGCACCATCCCCCGCCCAGCCTTAATAGAAATAGACCCAACTAACCTCACTTGGAGCTTGCAGGCCGTCGGCTCCTACAAAATGATACACAATTAGCTAAGGCGTCCTATAGGTCTATCTTTGATGCATTCCATAGATGTACATTACCTTGATGTCGTCTATCGGTAATTGGACGTCATCATATTCAGAATTATGCATGGACGCGATGCTACTCCGATGTCGAGCAGGACAGGCTCCCAAATTAACAGGGGTGGCTTGCGACTGCGACTGGCTCAGGAGTTGATTCATTTGATCCTGCAATGCTGCTAGATTTCCTTCAAATTTTTCAGTAATCATCTATACCAACCGATCCTCGCACTCAGCCTTGGATCTCTTCCTACTCCTATAAGTGCAGTAGTCGTCTGCGAATTCATGACTCCAAGGTACATTAACTCCAAGGCCTCACGTGCGACCCGGGTGCTCCTTGTTTCCAGGGTCGTAGATAGTATATCCTTCTCCCTGTCTGCTTGGAAGGAGCCTTGAGAAGTTTGGGCAGACAATTCACGCTGCAAGAGGTCATCATGTTATTATAGACACTATGAAGTTATGGACTTATTAATAACTAGGTAGTTCAACATACTTACCATACGTTGGGACAATTCCTGGTCTACCGGGTTTGTGAAAGAGATGCTGCCTGAAGATGAGACTTTTGCCCTCGCTTTTAACTAGGCTAGGGAACATGGGTCTGTGACATCAGGAAACACGTTCTCCTCCTCTGCCGCCCATTCGTCGTATTTACCCGCGTACCCAGCGGCGCCGAGTCTGTGCAGGTAAGTGTTTCGTGTTTGGAGAGCTTTGTGCGCCGCACTTTCCTCGTTAAATTCGGGTGTCATCTTCATAGCCACAAAGGCGTCCCATGTTTCCTGTGTCAAGAATCCATACTTCGCGAAGGTGTCTGACCCGTGTTCACGTACTTCATGACAAGAATGCTCTTAAAGGTCCTCCACAATTTATCGATCGTGAGCATCGCCGTCTGTTCCACGCGTGCCATGTCTGCTTCTGGGATAGTGAACTTTTGTAAAAGTTATGTCCACAGTGCGCCTCCTGCTTCTTTTGTCAGATCCTTTCACCTTGGTGTGGTGATGGGGACCCGTTTCCTTGCAAGTATCCCGCACATGGTCCGAAATCTCGCTGCTAAGCTCTTGGGACGCAGAGGGACCCCAAAGTCATTGACCTTCGTGATGACCAGTCGGCCCACAGGCGTCTTCAATTCTCCTCTGCCATCTCGCTTCCGTATCATTATCGTCGACGGATTAGGCGGCGAAGACGGCGCCTCTGTCATCTGCGGCGACGGCGGCGAAGACAGTGCCTCTACTATCTCGCTTATTTGCTATCTATATAATTTACATATGCATAAATATGAAACAATAATTAATTTCAACATAGATAATTATGAATAGAGCATAGTTTCCTAACCAATTAAATGACACAATAGTCATAAGACTAAGAAAATCAATTAAGTCATTTAAAAGGAACAATATGCACATCACATATATATATGTATATGCAAAGATACAATGCACAATATGTTGAAATACTCACAACAGCGATGGTACTCAAAACCACCGAGAAGATCAACAGACAAGGCACGAGGGAGGACCAAATTAACATAATCAAATGTAAATCATTCAAGTCATTTAAATTGATTGAAATGTAAAACATGTACCACATGTATATGAATGAAATTAATGTGAGCTCTCATATGGCGAGTTGCACAAGAAACAAACTTGGCCATATCAGCACTAAGGTCTATTCTCTTCATAAATTGAATAAGAACACTAAAATTTAGATTTTGAGCTCTATCCAAAGCTTAACTAGACTGACATAACAATCACATGTATAACAATCTCTTGTGATCTTTGTATAGATACAAACTAGTGATACGAATCTTTTGCATAGATAGAACCCGAGCCTACTTCATCGAGCCCGACACACTGGAGTGTACCATTTGCTTCATGCCGTGGAGGATTGGCATGAAGCAAAGGTACACTCAAGTGTGTCAGGATCGACGAAGAAATATTAAGCAAAGGTTTAATGCTTCATGTACAAAAGACTAGCCTTTAATCAATTTTAGTGTATGAATAACTTCAACATATTCATTATGAGAACAACTAAAAACAGCATGAAGCTAAGCAAATAAGATTGATCAATTGCTCTCAGTTGACTAATTGCATAAGACATAGTCTTTGCAATCAAAATCTCTTCACCAATCAATTTTGATAATTACAAAACAGATCCTGAGCTCAAACTACAACTTTCTCATATATCAAGTTATCTCGTATGTCAAGTTTTCTTTTCATGGATTTCCATGTTGTTCTTAAAGGTGAAAAGAATCGAGAAGTGCTACTGTTATCCAAGGTATGGCACACGGTGGATACCTATTTGGGTGTTTTCCTGTCTTTTAGTTGTGCTTCGACACAAGAATTCTTGTTGTCTCATTTGACATATAAGCCAATTGACTTTATACTCTACAAATTTTTGCATCTGACCAGAACCTACTTGAAAGATAGGAGCAATTATATTGGTTACATCAACAGTTTGCTTAGCTAGAACTACTCAAAAGTGAAATTGTCTATATTTCTTGACTAATATGTAAATTGTTATTGAGAGAACAGAGGGTAGATAGGTTCGGAATGGTAGGAATTTATATTTATAACTGATCATATAAAGTAATATGCTTAACCTCAAGTCTGTTTCTAATTATCTAATTGATTTCACATCTCGACTATCATCATAGAGCATCAACAGATCTCGACTATCATTTTAGATTTCGACTGTCATCACAGAGCATCAACAGAACCCATCACAGAGCAAGGGAGGGGCGAGGGAGAGGAAGTGACGAGTAAGAGCAAAACCCTAGGTCAGAGGCGATGGTGTCGGAGGCATCGAGGTCGGGGGCGCCAAGGTCGAAGGCGCCGAGGTCAGGGGTGGCAAGGTCAGGGGCGTCGAGGTCGAAGGTGCCGAGGTCGGGGGAACCAAGGTCGGGGGCGGCGGCGCCGAGGTCGGGGCCGGCGGTGTCGAAGTCAGAGGCGCTGAGGTCGTAGGCGGCGTTGAACGGGCGAGCCCTAGAGGAGGCGAAAGAGCGCGCGAGAGCCTAAGGGGCGAGGGAGAGGAAGTGACGAGTAAGAGTAAAACCCTAGCGGTTCCCTCCTTATAAAAAGGCTATCACAGACGGTTCTTCAATAGAACCGTCTGTGATAAGGAATCACAGACGGTTCTATCTAAGAACCGTCTGTGATATCCTGACAAAACCTGGTAACAAGTATGATGACAAGCTCATAACACATTTGACTTCAAAAATTCATATCTAATTCAACTCAACTCCAAATCAAGTGAAACCAATTTTGATACTCCACATTACAATGAACGTCCACATTGACATCAATATCAAAGATGACAGGTTCATAACACATTAACACATGAAAATTCCACGTTGACATCAAAATATATGAGAGATTACTAGTCCATAACACATGATGTTATGGAATAAATTAATTACAATGGAGTAAATTCTTAATTAAAAATATAGCCCTTCATGATGATCGGCGTGTATATAGCTAGCTTCCTCACTGGGTTCTTCCTCGAGCCTGATGTCGTCTCCAAAAGGAGGCAACTCGTCAAATTGATTGTATTCTTACTCGTCCACTACATTCTCAACTCCGACAATCCTCCCTTTTACATGAAGAACCACGTGGCGCTTCTTATTTGCCGGGTCAGTTATATAGAAGACTTGAACAACTTGGTTAGCCAGTACAAATGGTTCAACTTTGTATCCGACACGTTCGAGGTCCACGGTAATGACGCCGTACTTGTCGATCTTCACCTGTGGGAGATAGACCCAACGGTACCGAAATAGGGGGATCTTGAAAAGCACGTAGTCAAGCTCCCATATCTTCTCTATTTGCCTATAGTAGGAGCTCCTCGGCCCATCGATACTGAATGCATCTATGCGAACACCGCTGTTCTGGACTGTGCTCTTCCTATCCTGAGCTACCATATAAAATGTGTACCCATTTATGTCGTATCCTTTCCATGTGATAATTATAAATTATGGCCCTTGTGCCAACCATAGCAGTGTATCATCACTTGATGACCTCCTAGTGATTCGCACCTTTAACCATTCTTTGAACCGACGGATGTGATCTCTCATGATCCAAACCTCCGACCGAGAGTGATTGATTTCCTTCCGACGGTCCCGATACCATCTAGTCTCCCCTCATGACGAGATAGAGGCACACCTATCGGATCCACCTAAGCCATGTAATCGACGCAGAACTCAATGACCTCTTTTATTGCATAACCTTCGATAATGTTGCCCTCCGGTCGAGATCGATTCCGTACGTAGGACTTGAGAATTCCCATGTAGCTCTCGAACGGGTACATATGACGTAGGAACATAGGGCCGCATATCTTTATCTCTTTCACAAGGTGAACAATGAGATGAACCATGATATCGAAAAATGACAGAGGAAAATACATCTCAAGATGACATAAAGTCGTCACCACTTCAGCCTACAGAGCATCTAGTCCTTGGGGATCGATGACCTTCTGAGCAATTGAGTTGAAGAAATAACACAGCCTCAAGATTGCCACTCGAACCTTGTTCGACAAGATACTCCTAATTGCAACAGGAAGCATTTGTGTCATCAGCACATGACAATCATACGACTTCATACCAATTAATTTCAAATCTTGCATACAAACAAGTTTCTTAATGTTAGCGGAGTAACCAGATGGGACTTTCACACCATGCAAGCTCTGGCACAGTTCATTTCTCTCGGTCTTGGACAGAGTGTAGCAAGCTGGGGGAAGGTACGTTCATCCTGTATCGGTCTCTTTTGGTGCTAACTCGATCCTTATGTTCATATCGACCAAGTCACGCCGTGCGTTAACACCATCCTTTGTTTTGCCACTAATGTTCAGTAAGAGACCAATCAAACTATCATATACATTCTTCTCCACGTGCATAACGTCGATGCAGTGGTGAACTTCTAAGTGCCCCCAATAAGGCAAGTCCTAAAAAATTGACTGCTTCTTCCAGATGTTCTTCTGATGGGTTATTAATTGACGTCCCTTCCCAAGCACAACATCGATATCCTTAACCATATCATATACCTCATTCCCTCTAGAAGCCCTTGGAGCTGAACCGTCCTCCTTATTTCCGTCGAATTGTTTCTTCATCTTTGCGGTATGGGTGACTCCTGGGAAGGAACCTACGGTGACGCATATACACAGTTTTGCGCGAGTTGTTCAGCCATACACTCTCCACAGCATCTAAGCAGTGCGGACAGGCTTTGGCTCCTTTTGTACTGAAGCCCAACAGGTCACCAAGGGCAGAAAAATCATTGATGGTACAAAACAACATGGTGCGTAAAGTGAAGTTCTCTCATTTGTACGCATCCTATATGTGTACCCCTTCATTCCACAGTGTCACAAGATCTTCCAGCAATGGTGCTAGGTACACATCAATATCATTCCCAGGTTGCATCACCTTGGATAAGTAGTGACATCAATACTTCCACTTCATACACAGCTAAGGAGGAAGGTTGTACATGCATAGATTCACGGACCAGGTGCTATGTCGGTTGTTCATGTTACCGAAAGGATTCATTCCATATGTACTCAACCCTAACCTTATGTTCCTCGGTTCTACACCGAACTCTTCAAAGCTCCGATCGAAGTTTCTCCACTAGGCAGAATCAGTAGGGTGTCTTAGCTTTCCATCTTTCTTACGCTCCTCCGAGTGCCAACGCAGCAATTTTGCCTCCTTTGGGTTCGTAAATAAACACTTCAAACGTGGGATCACAGGCAGATACCGCAACATCTTAGCAGGAGGTTCTTGCTTCACCTTAGCAGTATTCCGACGCTTGTATCGGATGCTTTGCACACGGGTCATACATGCATGTCTGCATACTCTTTACGATAGAGGATATGCATGTCTGCATACTCTTTACGATAGAGGATACAATTGTTCGGACATGCATGTATTCTTTTTATTTCTATTCCCAATAGATAAAGAACCTTCTTTGCTTGGTAGGTGGTGTTGGGCAACACGTTTTCCTCCGAAAGGATGTCCACTAGGAGACCTAACAACACCGTGAAGCTCTTATCGGACCAACCATTGCTTACCTTCAATTTAAGCAGTTCAATCACAGTTGACAACCTTGTGTATTCCGGCTTGTAGTCAAGGAACAAAGGTCTCACCGAGTCCTCTCTTAAGCCCTCGAATTTACAAAACTCTGTCTCACTGTAGTTCTTTTCTGCATCGCGTAGCATCTGATCCAGATTGTCATCGTGCGTCCTATCCTCATCAAAAGCACAGTTCACATCGGGCATATCGTTGATTTCCTCGGCGATGCCGTCATTACTAACTTCCTGTGTAATCTGCTCTTCACCGTGACTGGTCCAACAAATATACCCTTTTTTCAAACCCCTTCGAATCAAGTGCGCTTCTACCTGCGTCGGGTTGTTAAACATCTTCAAATTACCGCAATCAATGCATGAACAGTACATAAATTTTATCTCTTTCTTCAACATATCCTGCTCGGCGGCTCTAAAAAAGCAACCACGCCATTAATGTACTCTTGACTCACACGGTTCACACTATACATCCAGTTTCGGTCCATCTACGCTACACATGTAACAAATTAGTGTCAAATTAGATTAATAAAATCTCTCTCAACCGCGCTCTCTCTCTCTCTGTCTCCATTTCCTTCCTCCTCACAGAACTTAATGCATATGCTAACCACCCAATAAAAAATATTATTCTATTCACCTGCATCTGGATGCAAAAGTTTGCATCGGTTCCTAGAGTTTTGCTTCGGAATCGGCAGCTTCCACGTGTGGAATCGGTTCCTAGCATCAAATCTAGACATTTGAACCGGCTAATTAAGCACGTACATTGCAGATTCTCTAAAGGGTTGTGGGGACCCCGGTAATTATCTCCATAAGACCGAGATTAGACAAGGTCTTAGGGACATAATTACGGGTCTCCGGTAAATGAATTCCAATTTAACTCTATCCAAGTGAGAGGCTTAGCGAATACTAGAGCCTCAACGATCATGCGCACGCTTCCTTTATGAAGCGCTACATGATTGTCGATTCTCTTCCGATTCGAAGCACTACACTTGGTTAGTTAAATGGGGATCCATTAACAACGAGTATGACTTATATTGGCTCCCAAGATCAACGACCAATATACTCATACCCTCATCCAACGTTGGTTACATCCATACAACGCATATAACAAGAGATAAAATACATACTGCATAGTAGTCAAGTTTACAGTTTATTACATGCGGCCGACTGGCCAAATTCAAGTAAAGTATCAAGTAGCAATGAAGTAAATAGATAAAGCAAAAGACCAGCAGTGGTATGCCCATCACCCATCGGCAACCGATCAAGTTAAATGATAGCACACTACTCATTAGTGTCACCCAAGTCAACACTAGCGAGATCGTCATACTCATAATCTTCCTCACCTGAAAAGGCCAACAAACATCTGGCTGAGTACAAGTGTACTTGCAAGTCTTACACAAATAAAAATAGTTATGCATAAGGGTCATTCAAAGGATGGCTCATATTGGTTTAGTTTTAAGTAAAGAGACGCAACAATTAACATCCTACACATACTAGTTTTTCATGTGCCCATTTAAAATCAGATTTGAAGTAGAAGTAAAACATATAGTAAAGCATTTCAGTAATAAACAATTGAATCATACAAAGACCAAAGTGGCAGCCCACTTTGATGTACTCAAACACATGAACATCCTGCTCATGACGAATACCAAGTTCAACCACAATTTTAATTAAAAGTCTAACAATAGTAACTCCCGAACTCAAGCTGTTGTCCATAATCGTGACACGGCTATTCGAATAGATTGATACCCCGCAGGTGTACTACTTACCCACACGACTTGATTAGCCCGTAAGCCTCCGGATGCCTCCAAAATAGCATACTTCCTATGGTATGCCGTATGTAAATCAAGATATAGTCATTTTCAAAGAAGAAAGCCCTATTGAGCTAAGTCCCCTTGTGAGATGGTTCCTGCCTAGTACAAGCGCCCGATAGCACTTGCTAGGGGCTCAAGTTATATCGAAATACCGATGCAATCAAAACAAAAGAATTGGCGCCCTTGCACACTATAAAGGATTACATCGGCCCTAAAGAACATAGGATTTCACTGGCCGCTATGCCCTTACACCACCAAGGACTTAACACAATAAAACCCTCCCCATTTAACCATACGGCTCCCAACCCGCGTGTGGCAAAGACGAGTGTACTTGAATTAACGACGTTACTAAAGTTCGGTCCTCAATTGTCCGCATAAGTCCTTCCACTTACCCAATGCTCGTGCACAAAGCACCATCACTAACCAACACTTGTCCAGACTCAAAGCTCATTTAAAATGACAAAAATTAACTCATAAAACAGCTACAAGATCTGAAGTATAAATCATAAAATGAGAGTTGTGTTTATCCCAAAACCGCAAGTTATTCCCGACGATCGAACTACCGTGATCTAGACTTGCATGGCTAAGCAATTCTACAACTCATAATTCACACATCCTATCTTAAGCATATAGGAGTTGGCATAATTCAAGATTAACCTCAAGCATAGGACGAGGGGCTGCTCCCATCTTCTTAGGGTATTGGTTCGCATAATGCCCCTTCTGGCTGCAGGAAAAGCAAGTGACCCCGGCACCGGATTGTGGGGGCCACTCGGCTGACTCGCAGGTGCACGTGACTGGGGCACGGCCTGTGGAGGGCGAGGGGCTGGTGCCGACGGCCTCGGCGGTGGTAAGGCCAAGGAACGGGCCCCTGGTGCAGGCCCAACACGAGGACGGGGAAGGCCGACTGCATGCATGGCTGGGCCTCCCACTTGCGCTATGACTCGCCAGCGCCGCTTTGTGCTCAAGAACAATGGCCTTGTCCACCAAGGTCCGAAAGTCAAGCAAAGTCCACAATGGATAGCTTGTCTTGCATCTCTCGATAAGCCTCCATGAACTTCTCTCGCTTGGCCTCATCGGTGGCCACCTCGGATGGAGCATAACGAGCCAAGTGGTTGAACTCGTAAAGGTACTCCATCACCGACTTACGCCTTGCTTGAGCGCGAAATTCCTTCTTCTTCAGCCTTCATCAAGCCGGCAGGATGTGAGCTCGACGGAACGCATCCGAACTCCTCCCAAGAGACAGTGGCAGGCCGCGGCTGCATGGCCAAGAAGTTCTCCAACTAAGAGAGTGCCGCCCGCACTGATGAGAGGCAAAGAGTGCCTTGTCCCGGTCCCCGCATCGGGCAACGCCGAAGCTCGCTCAACTCGACGCAGCCTACCATCTCGCGGCCGATGGGTCCTCGGGATCTAGAAAACGTGGGGCCGAGTGTAAGAAACTCGAAGGCCCCACGAGGTCGATGTCCACCCGCTGCCCGATCCCGAGGCACCGGCAAGGGCGGAGGTGTTGCGCGCGCAATAACATCCAGCAGACCCCTCCCGTCCTCCGAACGGCATGCTCGATCAGAGAAGAACCTCAGCCATGGTCGGAAGAGGCGGAGCTCTCATCCAACCTGTGTCGACGACCACGGCCGCTACGAGTACCTCCAGCCATCCTGGGACACGGAAATTTGGGTTAGCAACAAAACCTTAAATCTAGAAGTTGATGAAAATGAAAAGCCAAAAATAACAAGCATAAAAACTTTAAATGCTTCCAAAGAGGCTCCAAAACAACAAGGAGAACACCAAACCAAATCTCAACTTCTCGATGCCATTAACCCGTATTGAATAAACGAGCAATGGGTGGAGAAGATAAAATTTCAGCACCCTACATCAAGTCTAACACTACTCAAGAGCGATGTTTAACCAGCGAAATAAGTGTTAGATACTTAGCTAACTAGTATCACATCTTACCCCTTTATTCCCACAAGTTTTAGTTGATTAACCTCTCATTTTCTACCCTATTTAGGACCTTTGAGCTTGCTGTCCGGAAATTGACGCTTGCTGTCCAGATTTTACATCCAAGCTTCTAAGCCGAAATCTTCAACTTCCGAAGCTTCAAAACCTTGTAGAGGGCAACTAACAGTTCAATTTGCCAAACTCAATGGTTCCCAAAACCCAATTAATCGAGCAACGACTATCTTTGAGGGAAGGAGAGGAAAACAACTTTCAAAACTCAAATTAGAGCAAGATGAGAGAAGAAAGCTAAGATAGATAAGGAATAAAATATAAGAATTTACTTAAGCTTTCATAAAGCATTTGATACTTTGAAATTAAGTTTTCCAAAATATCCTAAAGACGACTCAAGCTTGGGTTACTACGGTCGGAATGGCTCGATACCAACTTTAGAGGACCCTGTTTATTTGGCTTGTAATGCTTAACCATCCATTGGTCCTAGCATCACAAATCGATAAACTAAGCCTCGAGATATGTATACTTCCTGAATTGCAGATACACACCTGTTACAAAATCATGCATCAATTCTATTCATACACATAGAGCCGAAGCAAAAGCAACAACTGAAAGACATATATAATATAAAGAGTTATTACAAAAGAGAGACCGACCGGCCAAAAGACATACAACTAGATAAGTACACAGCGGAAGCAAAAGAGCCGTAAGATGGCGATAAACAAAAGCCAATCAGTGTGCATTTAACCCACAAGGCAACCAACCGGACCGCCAAGCTAATCGTCCCAGAAACCGCACATCTCGCAAAAGTAAGGCCCTTGGGGTTCACCTTCTTCCTCTGCAACAAAACAATTAAGCATAGCATCTGAGTACAAAAATTGTTTTTGTACTCGCAAGACTGACGTGTAAGATAACAGAACTATAATTAGCTACATGCAAGCTTTGTTTAAGTGGAGGAGGCTCTGGACTTATTTTCAGCATAAAGCAAGTTTTATTTGCAATAAAGTAATACATTTGAAAGCAAGTTTGCAATTAATTTCTATTGTTCAAATAAAAGTGAGACGAGTATAACAATAGATAGAGAACAACAATGTCCTAGAAGTGACTAACCCAATAGTCACCACAACAATAGCATGAAGTACCCCTTCATACCACCCATGTCAAGTTTTAAGTTTTAAAAGGTTGTAGTCTAGTTCTTGCACGACCTTACCAAGCATGTCCATAACCTAGACGAGGCTATTCGAATAGTTTTAACCCCGCAAGGGTGTACCAATGTACCCACACGATAGACCGCTTTCCACCACCACGGTTAGCATACTTCCTTTGGTATGCAGCACGGCTAAGTCTAACAAGACGCTTTCCAATGGACGATGCTAATTAAGAGTCGCAACCCACGGGATAAGGATACATTAGTCACCCTAACCGACCGCTAATGCCCTCCCACACACACACACACACACACAAGAACACACCCACCGACCACTCATAATTAACACCTCCCAGTACTTAGTCAAGAGAGGCCCCACATCCCCTCGTGTGGTTAGCACGCATAAGCGCTTGGCTTAGTGACACAAGTAACTTCGGTCCTTGGGGACTTAGGCACCATTCCAACACACCCAATGATCACACCAACATACCATTGTGCCCAAGTCAAGATATAGTTTTGTTTTCGCTTTTGATTTGTAAATCAATAAAATACAAGGATTGGACATAATGGAGTAGTATAAGTATTTAGGTGATCAAGATCATCAACTAAGTCGATGATCGCCAATACTACCGATAACTAGGCATGGCTAAGCAATATTCATTCAGTAATCTACTAAGTGATAAGAGTTCATCCAACGAACTCTAATCACAGAAATAACCTAGGCTCGGTAGTAGAGGATATTTATTTACCTACAGATTATGCAACTAGAGGCTTAACTAATCAATTTAACAACAAAATAGCAATGCATGCATACAAGTTAAACAAAGTATTAGACTTTAAAAGTAATGGGATCAATTGGGAAATGACCAAACTGCTTGCCCTGCGTGCTGCTCAATATGCTGCAGAGGGTCACTCTCAAGGACGGCACAATCGCCGGAACCCACCAAAGAGCTAAAAAGAATCGATAAGAACAAAGAAAACGAAAAAGACTCTAAAACCAAAATGCTCCAAATGCTCTGAAAATTTCACAGCAGCAAGATCATGATTTAAAATGAATTTAGAAACAAGAACCAACTGATTTGGACTCTTAATGCAAAAGATATGATCAAAACAATTTTGCTCAGCTGGAAAAATTGCAAGCTGTTACTGTTCATCACAATTAATTTGCTTGGCAAAAATTTCTAGAAATGTGGTGCAGCTGAAATTTTTATTATAGGTGGCTACTGACATTTTAAGGTTAACACAAGTGGTCTCACCTCATTTGGAGTTAAAATGATTTAGTTATGATTTTTCTAAGTTATAAATCTAAGGCATGGTTAATTTTAGAATTAAAGACTACTTTAAAACATGGGTTATGCTAAAGTACTTTAACAGATGCATTATTAGAACTTTAGTTTGTTAAATTTGGAGTTACAGAGAAAAAGATATGCATTTTTGAAGTTTAAAACAATTAGTAAAGTGCAAATAAAAGCTACGACTTAACTGAAAACCGACTCAAACTGGGAGGTCGTGGGCCGTTGATCAAGAATCACACGGCACACGAGCACAAAGCGAACTCCACCATGAGCACCGGGCGCCAAGACCTCATCGCGCTAGGGAGGTCTTAGCCGTTGATGTTGAATCCAACGACCCGACCACGGATGCACAAAGACACGCGGAAGGAGCCTCGCGACTAGGGAGGTCGTGGCCGCGGATCCGGATCTCGCGTCCCCAGCTCCATGAGGAGGTCCTAAAGCCAACTCACACGGGAGGTGCGGACGGCTAAGATCTCCGAGGAGGTCCTAACGGTCCAGATCGAACGAGGAGGTCCTAGACGGCCACGATCTCCGTGGGGAGGTCCGAACGGCTAAGATGAAATCGAGGAGGTCCCGGGTGCGAGTTAGCGAGAGATACGTGGATGGCTGGGATCTCACCGAGGAGGTCATGGATGGCCATGATCTTCGCGGGAGGTCCTGTCGCTGTGTGTTTAACATAGAGAGGTCCGACGGCTCGGATCTCCGCGGGAGGTCTGGACGGTCCAGATCGAGCGGAGGAGGTTCAGACGGTTAGGATCTCACCGAGGAGGTCCTAACGGTCTAGATCTAGGCGGGGAGGTCCCGAGGCTTCTTTACAAGGACCAAGAGTGGTCTTTACAAAGAGGACCTCGGGGTAGTTTTGAAGGTTTTCTTTACAAAAGACCAGGTGGTCTTTTGCAAAGAGGACCTCGAGGAAGGTCTTTAGGGGTGGTTTTATAAAAGACCATGTGGAGGTGTTTGCAAAGAGGACCTCGGGAAGGTCCTTCTTGAAACACAGAGGTGGTCTTACACGGCTAAGATTTAACAAGGGTGGTCCTATACGACTAGGATCACCACCAAGGGAGGTCCAGAGACTTAGGATTTTTGGAAAAGATCCTAAGGCCGGATCTAAACTTGGAGAGGTCGTGAACGGCTAAGATTAGCCCGAGGAGGTCCTAGAGTGGATTTAATGGCGCAGACCTCCTGGACAACGACAAAGGTGGCAGCTAAGACAAATTAAAAGCATCTAATGATTGACAATAAATGAATCCAACAGAGCACTTAAAGACTTCTCGACTTTAATTCTAAACCCATGGCCCACACGTCGCTGACTCCACTCAAGATAGATTAAGACACCATTAACGCACCAAATGATATGCAATGATTTGAGCATTAAAGTTGTCCAAGAACATGATTTAAAACGGAGGTTTTGATCGACAAACCCGAGCGTGTTCCATAGCTTTGCCGCCGCGACGTGGACCTCGTCGGCGTGAAACCAAGAACACAGATGAGTCCCAAATAGGAGGAGAACCTAAAGGTGCCAAAACTAGGCTAGAGCACACCCTACCAGCGGTGGCTAGCCTGAGATAACCTTCTGAGACCAAATGCGCGAAAATGAAAACCGAAGAGGTCTAAGAGGATCGGTTTTTTGGAACCGAGGTACTCACTGGGGATTGAAGGAGAACGGGAGTGGTGCGCAAGAGCTCCGGTGGATGTGGTGCTCACCGGAGATGAGGAAGACGACCAACTCGGCCCGAAAATAGGCTCCCAAATTGTCAACCTCGTGAAGGTTTAAACAAAACAAGTTAGGAGACTTGAGGTGACCAAGATGACAAAGAGACAGCCAATATTGCAATATTGAACCACTGGAGCTCGGAGGTCGCCTGGGAGCTCCAAAGCTCAACAATGGAGGCAAAGAGCTTTGGGTGTTTTGAGCACAAGAGCAGAGAAAGAAGTTAGAGATCCAAAGAAGCTTAAGGGAGAAGCTCGGGCTCAATATATAGCCGGAGAGGAAGAACAAGGCGGTGTCCACAGTTTCAACAAGCTAGGACACTGACATGATGGGAGTAGGTTGTCGAGAGACTTCGAGCAAAAAGGTGCAGACATTTAATGTTGGCGACACATAGCCGCTTGTCACCCTAGAGTTGACAAGGCACCGCTCTCACCGCCATGCACAAAATTTGATAATGACCAGCCCCACCGATCGGTGAGAGAACCAGGAGGACTGGTCAACAAGTGTAAAGGTTGAATCCGCTTTTCGGCTCCCACTAGGGAGGTCGTGAGTCGTTGGATTGAAATCTAAGGGCTGTGTTTAGAACTATGTATTAGAGGTCCTAACACTTAGGAGGTCTCGAGCCACGATTTCAAGATGAACGCCCACGATCACCCAAGTGGTAGGGGTGGTCGTGGAGGGTCGAGGAGGTCGCCCTGTGGTGGTCTTTGCAAAGGTGCAAAGGAGGTCCTAGGGAGGTCCTCGAGGTTGTCTTTGAAAATAGAACATGAGGTGGTCTAGGCGGTTGGATGCGGATCGAGGGCTAAGAATGTCCGCAAGATTGAGACTGGCTCGGACGGCGCTAGGTGGTTGGACCGAGCCACTGCTCGAGCTGTGCTCAAAGCGGCGCTGAGGAACAGTGAAGACCCGAAGAGGTTTGTATTTTAGAGTCAAGCTTTGGGAAATTAATTTAGGTATCAATTCAACTCTAAAATTGTGAAATTTTTCAGAGGGATCACATACCACCCCAAGAACTAAGGAAAATTATTTCCGTAAGATGATCAACATATTCGACAAAATAGTTTTGGAGGATCAAGATTTGGATCAACAGACTTGTGACTTTGTATTTCCATACTCTTGTACAACAATTGTTTAGCACACAGAAATACATGATGTAAAAAAGTTTTAATTTCTACTCATTTTCTTACATTTGAAACACAAGTACGAGAATTTGGGATGTTACAAAACCTCCTCCCCCTTACAAAAATCTCGTCCAGAGATTTGTCTCACTTAAAAGAAAGAGGGTAGTCTGCACGAGACGATCTTCTCGCCCGTGTAGCTTCATCCTCGTAATGATTCGACCATCGAACCTTAAGGAACTTAATGGAACGATTCCTAGTTCTTCGCTCGACTTCTTCAAGGATGCGAACAGATGCTCGCAGAGGTCAAATCCTCCCGACATCAAGAGTTTCCAACGAGCTTCCTCGGTTGGAACACGGAGGCACTTCTTTAGCCGGGACACATGGAACACATCATGTACCTCACAGTGCAAGCAGTAACTCCAACTTGTAGGCAACGGCTCTTCTTCTCGATGACGCGGTAGGGACCGACATATCGAGGAGCTAACTTGCCCTTGACACCAAAACGCTGGTGACCTTTCAGCGGAGAAACCTTGAGATAGACGAATTCATTGGGCTCAAAGCTCAATTCACGACGACGACGATCCGCATAGCTCTTCTGCCTGGATTGAGCTGTGCGCAAATGATCACGAATAAGCTAGACTTGACTCTCGGCTTCATTGATCGAGTCCGGGCCAAAGAAAGGTCTCTCGCCGGTCTCAGACCAATACAACGGGGTTCTACACTTTCTCCCGTATAAGGCCTCGAATGGTGCCATGCCGAGACTGGCTTGGAAACTGTTGTTGTAAGAAAACTCGGCGAATGGCAAGCACTTCTCCCAATGCTTCCCATAGGAAAGGACACAAGCTCGAAGCATGTCCTCTAAAACTTGGTTGACCCTTTCGGTCCGACCATCGGCATTTGGGGTGATACGCGAAAGTGAAGGAAAGGTGAGTTCCCATAGCCTCTGCGAGCTATGCCAAAATCGAGACGTGAACAAGCGAACCAACTGACACAATTGTCTTTGGCACACCATGCAAACTCACGATGCGGCTATGTAGAGCTCTGCGAGGAGATCCACTCAAGGTCCGTCTTGACAGGAGGAAATGAGCCACTTTAGTCAATCGATCGATCACCACCCGGATGGCATCATTCTTTTTGGAGACCGGTAGACCGGTGATAAAGTCCATCCACCGAATCCCACTTCCACTCCGAATTGGTGGGCTGAAGCGATCGGCCGATTGACGATGTTCGGCCTTGACACGACGACACACGCCGCACTCCGAACGAACCTTGCAATCTTCTCTTCATTCGGGTCCACCAAAATCTCTGCGGAGATCATGATACATCTTCGTGGTCCCGGATGAATGGATAACGGGAATCGTGGGCCGCGGAGGATCAACTCCGCAACTCCATGTCCTTTGGAACTACAAGGCGTGTTCGAACCGCACAACACCAAGCTCATCTTCGAGAAGCACTTGGTCGCTCCATTCTTGACATTTTCCTTGATGCGGTTCACTCCAACATCCGATCACGGCGGACTTGATCCGATCCAACAAGGTTGGTTGTACAACCAAGGCAGCGAGGGAACCATGCTCAACCAAACCCAAGTTGAGACGCTGAAACCTCCGTAAGGGTGGGTCGAGGCTCCTTGAGCGAGAATGCATTGCAATGCGCTTTGCGACTAAGCGCATCCGCAACGACATTGGCTTTGCCTGGATGGTAGTGAATACCCATGTCATAGTCCTTGATCAACTCTAACCATCTCTTTTTCCTGAGGTTTAGATCTGGTTGGGTAAACAAATACTTCAAGCTTTTGTGATCCGAATACACTTCACAACAATTACCGATTAGGTAATGTCGCCAGATCTTAAGTGCATGGATCACCGCGGCTAGCTCCAAGTCATGGGTAGGGTAGTTGAGTTCATGAGGTCTCAATTGCCTTGATGCATAGGCCACTACCTTGCCTTCTTGCATCAAGACACAGCCGAGGCCCCGACGAAGCGCCGCAGAAGATATCGGCTTCGATGAATATCGGGAGAACAAGAACAGGAGCGGTGGTCAACCGCTTGAGTACTTTGAAACTTTCTCGCAATCGGACCACAAGAACTTCTTGTCCTTCTTGAGCAACTCCGTCATTGGCTTCGCTATCTTGGAGAAGTTCTCAATAAAGCGACGATAATATCCCGCTAAACCAAGAAAACTCCGGACTTCGGTGACCGAAGTGGGCTGACTCCAGGAAAGCACATCGCTGATCTTGCTAGGATCCACAGCTATGCCCCCTGCTGAAAGAACATGGCCTAGGAAGGCCACTTCCTTCAACCGCACGCATTTGTCGAACTTCGATCTGGTGATGCTCACGAAGCTTGCCCAACACAAGCCTCAGATGCTCGGTGTGTTCCTCATCGTTCTTGGAGTAGATAAGAATATCATCGATGAAGACCACCATAAACTTATCCAAATACTCCATAAACACCGAATTCATGAGATTCATGAATAAGGCAGAGCATTGTTAAGCGAATGACATGACTCGGTATACTCGCAAGCCATAACGAGTAGAGAAAGTCGCCTTCGGATGTCCTCGATCGAATCCGAACTTGATGATATCCCACTCTCAAATCAATCTTAGAGAAAACTCGAGCTCCACCAATTGATCAAGAGATCGTCGATGCGGGCAAGGGATACTTGTTCTTTACTGTTACTTCATTGAGTGGACGGTAATCCACGCACATGCGTAGAGTATTGTCCTTCTTCTTCACAAAGATTGCCGGACAACCCTACGGAGACGAGCTAGGCGAATGAAACCTTCTCTTGGAGCTCCCCACCGCTTCTTCAACTCCACTAACTCGCTTGGAGCCATCCGGTAGTGCCTCTTCAAATTGGAGCAAGACGGGACCAACTCAATGGCAAACTCGAGGTCGCAGATGCGCATCCCGGGAGATCTTCGGGAAGACATCAAGTCACATACCGTAGGGACTTCACTAATATCCGAGCCGCCTCGCTTTGAGCACGAAGAGATGCGGACCTTGCAGCCTTCCGCGAAAAGCTTAACCCGCCGCGAGAAGGACTAGTAAGGTAGATGAGCCTCGGCACAATCGATTTGTCCCATGTCGAGACAACCAATCCATGCCTGCATTACATCTAAGCTCATTTGAATGGAGGAGGATGAGGTTTGCTAAAACCCTACTCCCTCTATCTCAACAGGACATCCCGACACTCAAGCTCGCCTCTCAACTCCGAACCAGAGAGCGAATGAGCATGGGACCAACAAAGGAGCAAACCAAGCTCGCCAACAAGCAAAGAAATGATTGAGAAACAAATGAATGAGATGCTCTGAATCAAACAAAGCAAGTTTTCATTTACAATAAGGTAATAGATTCAAAGCAAGTTTGCAATTAACTTTTATCGCTCCAATAAAGAGAGACAATAATACATAGATAGAGAACAACACCAACCTAGAAGTGACTAACCCATAGTCACCACAACAATAGCATGAAGTACCCTTCATACCACCCATGTCAAGTTTAAGTTTTTAAAAGGTTGTAGTCTAGTTCTTGCGACCTTACCAAGCATGTCCATAACCTAGGGCGAGGCTATTCGAATAGTTTTAACCTGCGGGGGTGTACCAATGTACCCACACGATAGACCGCCTTTCCACCGACCACGGTTAGCACACTTCCTTTGGTATGCGAGCATGGCTAAGTCTAACAAGGCGCTTTCCAATGGGCGATGCTAATTAGAGCCGCAACCCACGGAGAAGGACACATTAGGCGACCCTAACCGTGCGCTAATGCTCCTCCAACACCACAAACACACACACACAAGAACACACCCACCAACCAGCTCATAATTAACACCTCCCAAAGTACTTAGTCAAGAGAGGTTCCATATCCCCTCGTGTGGTTAGCACGCAATAAGCGCTGGCTTAGTGACACAAGTAACTTCGGTCCTTGGGGACTTAGGCACCATTCCACACACCCAACAGATCACATCAACATACCATTGTGCCCAAGTCAAGATATAGTTTTGTTTTGGTTTTGATTTGTAAATCAATAAAACACAAGGGTTGGACATAATGGAGTAGTATAAGTAGTTGTGTGATCAAGATCACCGACTAAGTCGATGATCGCCCAATACTACCGATAACTAGGCATGGCTAAGCAATATTCATTCAGTAATCTACTAAGTGATAAGAGTTCATCCATCGAACTCTAACCACGACAAGTAACCTAGGCTCGAGGTAGTAGAGGATAATTATTTACCTACAGATTATGCAACTAGAGGTCTAACTAATCAATTTAACAACAAAATAGCAATGCATACATAGAAGTTAAACAAAATATTAGACTTTGAAAGTAATGGGATTAATGGGAAATGATCAAGCGCTTGCTCGCTTTTGTTGCTCAATTTGTTGCGGAGGGTCGTTCTCGGGTTACCGCAAATGTCGAATCCTAAGCGAAAAGCAAAAGAAGCGAGAACAACCAATAAGACGAGCAACACTTAAACAAAAGAGCAAGCAAAACTTATCCAAATGTGACGAAATTTATACACAAGGTAAAATACGAACATACCTAGACATAGAAACTGGAAAAACTTAATTTGGATTTGTGGTGCAAAAGATATTCTCTAAAAACCTAATTTCGCCATAATTAGCACTGTAGCAAAAATATTTTCTAGAAAGATTTTGAAGCTGAAATTTTATGGTAGCTACCCACTGGTATAGTGGTAACCCATATAAAATTTCAGGTCATTTGGAGTTAAAATGATTTAGTTATGATTTTCTAAGTTTTAAATCTAAGACATGATTATTTCGATATTAAAGACTCTGTAAAACCTATACTAAGCTAAAGTATTTTAATAGATGCATTTATAGAACTTTAGTTTGTTAAATTTGGACTACAGAGAAAAAGATATGCAATTTTGAAGTTTAAAACAATTAATATGTTCAAATAAAAGCTCTCGGGACTAAACGGAAAACCCATAAAAGCGGGAGGTCGTGGGCGTTGATCAAAGATCGCACGGCTCACGATCTCGATGCTAAAACCCCGACGAGCACACAGGCGCAAAGACCTCATCGCGCCAAGGGAGGTCTTAGCCGTTGGATCTAGACTTGATGGTCCGATCTAACGAGGAGGTCCTAGGCGGCAAGATCTAGCGAGGAGGTCTAGCCGTAGATCTTGAATCAATGGCTACGACCGGTGCACGCACCGCGCACGCAAAGGAGGTCCTCGCGCCTAGAGGTCGTGGCCGTCGGATCAAGATCTGGCGGTCCCGAGCACTAGGAGGTCTAAGGGTAAACCTACGGAGGAGGTGCGGACGGCTAAGATCTCACGGAGGAGGTCTTCAACGGTCTAGATCTCGGAGGGAGGTCTTTAACGGACACGATCAAGTGAGGAGGTCTGGGCGATCAAGATTGAGCGAGGAGGTCTTGATCGGTGGGATTGACACGAGGAGGTCTTGGATGGCCAAGATCTTCTCGGGGAGGTACTAAGCGATAGGGTTTTAATCGGAGGAGATCCGGCGGTTCAGATTAGACCTAGGGAGGTCTTGAGCGGTCCGGATCGGCGGAGGGAAGTCGAGCCCTAAGGATTTGACAAAAGAGATCTAACTTTCCGATCTAATCAGGGAGGTCGTGAGCAGCTAGGATCGAGCCTAAGAGGTCTGGCGGGGTTTCTTTGAAAAGGCCACGGGTGGCTTTTACAAAGACGACCGAAAGGTGGTCTGAGTGGTCTTTGCATAATGACCAAGGGAGGTCTTTTGCAAAGAGGACCTCGGTGGAGGCCCGAAGGTGGTTTTACAAAAATGACCTCGAGGAGGTCTTTTGCGCAAGAGTGGTCCTAGCGGCTAGGATTTAACCAACGGAGGTCTTTAACGGCCGGGATACGATTAGGGAGGTCCAGAGACTTAGGATTTTTCGGAAAAGATCCAAGGCCCAGATCTAAACTTGGAGAGGTCGGGGCGGCTAAGATTGGCGAGGAGGTCCTAGAGTGGTTTTAATGGTGCAGACCTCTGGGCGGCGGCCAAGACAAATTTAATGCATCTAATGATTGACAATAAATGAACCTAAAAGGGACACTTAATGACTTCCGGACTTTAATTCTAAGGCCACAGCCCACATGTCGATGACTCCACGGCACAAATTAGGACACAATTAATGCACCAATGATGAGCAATGATTTGAGCATTAATGTGGTCCAAGAACATGACAAAAAGGGATTTGCGAATGGCAAAACCGAGCGAGTTCAATGACTTGCCGCGCGATGTGGACCTCGTCGGCGGGAACCAAGAACACTGGATGAGTCCCAAATAGGGAGGAGGACCTAAAGATGCCAAAAGCTACCCTAGAACAGCTCCTACCGGCGGCTGCTTGAGATAACATTGGAGGCAGAATCACGCCAACACGAACACCTAAAGAGGTCTAAAAGAATAGGGATTTCGATCTGAGGCACTTACCGGGAATGAAGGGAAGCTAGAGGTGGCGCAAGAGCTCCGTGTGTGGGTGCTCACGGAGGCGAAGAGAGCGACCACTCGGCCACCAACAAGAAGCTCCCAATTTGTCAACCTCTGTGAAGGTTTAAACAAAAACAAGTTAGGGAGGCTTGAGGTGACCAAGAGAACAAGAGGATAGCCAAAATTGCAATATTGAACCACTTTGGAGCTCAAGGTGTGGGAGAGCTCCAAAGTTCAAACAATGGTGGCAGAGGCTCTCGGGTGTTTGAGCACAAGAGCAGAGAAAGGAGTTAGGGTTGAAAAGGAGTGACTAAAGGAACTATGAGAGGAAGCTTGAGCTTCAAATATAGCCGTGGGAAGGATGGCAAAGTCACCGTAGGTGCTGAGCCCAAGTACACATGACATGATGGGAGTAGGTTGTCGGGAGACTTTTGAGCAAAGGTGCCGGACATTTAATGTTGGCGACACATAGCCGTTTGTCGACCTTAGAGTTGACAAGGCACCGCTCTCTCTGCCATGCACAAAAATTGATAATGCCTGAGCCCACCCGACAAAGGAGAGGACCCGGGAGGACCGGTCAAAGAGCTCAACGGCTAAAATCGGCCTGAGCTCCCACTAGGGAGGTCGTGAGTGTCGGATTGAAATCCAAGGGCCCAGATTTTGGGCTAAGTATTAGAGGTCCTCACACTCAGGGGAGGTCTGAGCCACAGATCTCAAGATAGACGGATCAAGATCACCCAAGCGCTAGGGGTGGTCGTGGAGGGCTGAGGAGGTCGCCTGTGGTGGTCTTTGCAAAAGGTGCAAAGGAGGTCCTAGGGGAGGTCCTCGAGGGTTGTCTTTGCAAATAGAACAGGAGGAGGTCGTGCGGGTGGGAGGTCTTTTACAAAGACCCGAGGAGGCCTTTGAGCGTTGGATTTAAATCCAACGGCCCGGCACCACCGCGCCCAACTTTGACCGAGCCCGACACACGGCAAGTGGCTCAGTGCGACCAAGACACGAAAGTCGGACACAGGTTTGAGTCCGAGTTTGACTCGGACCGAGTTTAGAGTTTTAATTTGAATCGAGATTTTGAAGGGTCTTAAGAGATAGAACTAGTTCCAAATTTTATGAAATTTTGTGATGGCTTGCTAACCTTGAGAGGATCTTGTATAAAATTTTCAGAGGTTTTATCTTGAGCACTTTTCTCCAGTAAATTATACAATGCTTTGAGCTAGGGTTTGACTACAAGGCAAACAAGTTTAGTGACCCTTAAAAATATTCGAACAATTTCTAAAAATTGTGAAATTTTTGAGGGGTCCCTAACCATCCCAAGAACTTAGGAAAAATATTTCCGAGAAGGATCACAAGATTGGACAAGATTGTTTTTGGAGGATCAAGATTTGGATCAACAGACTTGTGACTTTGTATTTCCATACTCTTGTACAATAATTGTTTAGTACATACAAGAAATACATGATGTAAGAAAAAGTTTTAATTTCTACTCATTTTCTTACCTTCAAAACACAAGTTGAAAATGAGGATGTTACAACAAATTAGTGTCAAATTAGATTAATAAAACCTCTCTCAACCGCTCTCTCTCTGTCTCCATTTCCTTCCTCCTCACAGAACTTAATGCATATGCTAACCACCCAATAAAAAATATTATTTTATTCACCTGCATCTGGATGCAAAAGTTTGCATCGGTTCCTAGAGTTTTGCTTCGGAATCGGCAGCTTCCACGTGTGGAATCGGTTCCTAGCATCAAATCTAGACATTTGAACCGGCTAATTAAGCACGTACATTGCAGATTCTCTAAAGGGTTATATAGATTGTTACCCTCGAAGCTCACGACGAAAATACCAAATCTCTCGAGATTTCTGCCCTTCTCCTCTCAGTCTCCTCCCCTCCCTCTCTGTCGGCGGCGCAGTGGGCGTTTACCTAGGTGGAAGCTCAAATGGGAATGGGCAGGGGGTAGCCAGGTATTTATAGCGCGAGTATTTCATAGATGGTTCTATTCATGAACCATCTATGATACTGAAGATTATCACAGATGGTTTACTAATAGAACCATCTGTGATAGTTCACGAACGGTTCTATTAGTAAACCGTCTGTGATACGGGAGATTATCACAGATGGTTTAGTAATAGAACCGTCTGTGATAGTTCACAGACGGTTCTATTCATGAATCGTCTGTGATAGATGCCTATCACAGACGGTTATCAATAAGAACCATCCGTGATAGGCTGGCAGTGCAAATGCTTCGTCCCATCAGACCCAACACAAATGGTTCCAAAGGAACCGTCTGTGATGGGGCATCTACTATAGCCTATTTTGTAGTAGTGTAAAATGCTTTACCAGATGTAATCATAGAAAACTACATGAATTATGTAGGACATGCTTGACATCACTAACTGGATATTCATTTGTCCTGGATGACAGCAATGATAAGCTCATATTATGCTCTATGGAGGCCTGTAACAATCTCCTAGTTATCTCTTAACTTTGTAGAGATGTCGTTTTCTTGCATGAGTTGCATTGGTAGTATAGATTCAGCTCCTGTCGAGCTTGGTCCTACTCCTGCTAAGCATCTCTTATCTTTTGCTTTAGGATGGAACCTTGTGCATTAGATCTTTATTTCTCAGATACTATAAATAAAATAATGGTCTAAGTTGTTCTATTAAAGCCTTATCTCCTACTGAATAGTTGATTAAATCTGCTTAATAGAACATAATGCTAGCACCATATTTTACTTGTAGTAAAATAATTAATCTTGAATGGAATAAATTTTGTAAACAGTATGCCTGAAAATTAAAAATATGTTATCATGCATTGCTAACAAAATATTGGACCTGTACTCTTGATATCTAAGCATCAATTCACTAACGCGTAGTACACGGATGCCTAGATAGCAAAAGAGAAACTATTTTTCTTAGTGGCACTGGACCAAACCTAGTCATATGTTAATCTCTAATGGACCACTTTGGTTAGAAAACACTATATTCCTCAATAAGTATAGAATAACTTCAACCCTAAGACTTGGAGTCTATATAACACTATCCTCCACCACACTGATTTCTTAATTGAAGAACTTTGTGAGCAGAATGTTACGGAGTATATATTAGTCTCACTCCAACAAAAATTATACTCTTGTTGAAGTATGATTGCAAATCTTTGCTAAAACTCTGAGTTGATTTCAAGCATATGTCTGATGCACACGCTATTACTTGGGATTTTTATAGTTAGCATGAAAAGAGGGAGGATATTGGGGAATTTTTTAAAAAATAATAATTTTTAAAAGATATTTACAAAAATAAATAGCCGCTCCAAAAAATTACAAAAATGACTCCCTGTCGCCAATTCAACTGGCGACAGGAAGCTACCTATCGCTAGTTGAACTGGCGACAAGTAGCTGGTACCCTAAACTGCTTAGGCTATTTTTTACTTTCATAAATTTTGGACCGTACGAAATCTGTTAGACCCGCAATAACATTTTATGATCATAGTGAGTTGTTCTAGTGTTTTTGAAGAATTTTGTGAGGACGATTGAGGTATCAATGATTCGTGAGTAGGAAGGTAAGTGATATTGCGATGCGCCCAGGAATTCATACACACTGATATTACATAACATGCAGCAAAATGTCATAATACTTAATCAAAATGATAATTCAGAACATTGGCAACAACATATTACTACTGTCCGTGTTTTCTCGTGGTCGCGACCTCAACGTCCCCCATGTGGACTGCCTCGAGTCGGGCGACCGGATGAGGTTCCTGCGGTGACGTCCGGAGTACCGATGTCTCCTTCGTCATGAGGATTTCTCGTGGGGCATTTCTTAAAGGTGTGCCTAGACTCCCTGCAAATGAAGCACTTCTTCGTACGACGTTCGGCTTCTGCTTCGTCTATATCGTTCTTGATGTGTCGTACCTGTCACCGACTAACCTTTCCCTTGAGCATATCAATGCCCGTGGACCAGATTAGTTGTTCCCAGGTCGGATGGCTAGTGAAATGGCCAACAACAGCGTAACCATATATCTCTGCACTACAGATTTGCATCACTGCCTCCTTGGTGAAATAGTCAGAGAGGTACTAGCTGGGATGCTGCGCCACCGTCAAACATGCGGCCATGACATGGGAGCAGGGCCTATACAGAAGAAGGGGCTTGTTGCAAGTGCATACGCAACTACCACAGCGTAGCGTGCACTCGTGGGTGATCCTCTCGCGGTTCATCCCGTAGCGTCCTTTATCCCTACACATTATCTCGAAGCGAAGCTCCCTTGTGCCCATCTTGAATGTCCAGTGCATCTCACCCTTCTTGCTCTTCTCCTCTATGTACTTGGTGATAATGGCGAAGTAGAGTACTTTGTCATTTTCCATGGTGAGCGACGTATTATTGCATCTGTCAACAAAGTAGTTTATAGTACCGCGCATAATTGCCTCCACAATACCAACCAAAGGGAGGCACCTTGCACCGCGCATAACTCAGTTGTACACCTCGGTTAGATTGGTTGTCATGACACCATATCGAGCACCATTCATGTCATGTAGCAACGACCACTTCTCCTTAGGCTCGTGCTCAATCTAGTCCGAGAAGCATTTCACTTGCGTCCCTATCCTCCTCGTCACATTGGGAGCATCTGTGGGTAACTGTGGCAATACTTCGGGGGCCTGGTCAGCATTTGGGGTGGCCCTTATCGCTGTCTTCCTTCTGTGCGTCTTGGTCTGCTCATCTAGAATCTTCCAGAGTGCTTCGAACTTCTGTTGCTGATTCTGGTTGCACAGCCGCTTGAACAAGTTCATCAAGTCCTTGTTGCAGAACTGCTTGTAGAAGTTTGCACCCAAGTGCCTCATGCACCACCTGTTCTGCAGGTCCGATCATGGAAGTGGTACGTTCTCTCCTTGTTACAGCTGAGTTATTGCACACAGCAGACCTGCATGCCGATCGTGTATGAGGCATACGTTGGGACGACCTTACACAACAGAAATCCTCACATTCTTCTGGAACCACAACCAGCTGTCCGTGTTCTCGCTTTCAACGAAAGCGGATGCCACGGGAAGAATTTGATTGTTCCCGTCCGTCGCTATTGCAGTCAGTATCTGGCCCTTGTACCTCCCAGTCAGAAATGTACCATCAACGCACAAGATTGGACGGTAATGTCAGAATACATTGATGCATGGACCAAAGGCAAAGAATGCTCACTGTAGTACCCTCTTATTGGCCCACTTCGGATGTGTGGCATCTTGAATGTCCACATGAGTGTCAGGATTCCTATCTTGTATGACTCGGAGTTGCCTGGGGAGGTTGTGGTAGGAATCCTCGAACGTGCCGAACCTTGATTCCAATGCCTTCGATTTTGCCCTCCAAGCCTTGACATAGCTGATTGTATACTAGAACCTTGCCTCAATGGCCCAAATTATGGACCGTGGCTTAAAATCTAGGTTATCCACGATCTCACCGTACATGAAGTTGGCGATGAAGCCTGATGAAAGGTTCCGGTGGGACTGCACTGACTCAGCGACGACGCATGTGTGAGGGACCACTATAGAGCACTTCTAGTAGGTGTCCTACTTAGGCTAAAATACGTGCACTCGCCAAGGGCATCCCTCTATGCCGCACTTCACGTTGTAGCATCTTGGGGTAGACTTGACGACTGTGAACGTGCGCCGCACCGACAAGGCCTAGAATTTGACCACATCCTGCACGACCTCCTTGCATTTGTACGTAGCTCCTAGTCTGACCTCGCTCTGGTCGTACTCTCACGGCACACGGGAGCCTTCATTGACGACAAGGTTGTCAAACGGGTATGTGTTCCACTCCTATGGAACCACCTGCTGGTCCAAATCATCCTCGTCGTCGGAACCTTTATCTTCAGACAATACCATGTAGTCTTGGTCTTTGAGATACATCCTTTGCACTACGGCTTCCACCTCCTCACCCTCGTTAGTAAGACCATTAGCTTGCCTGACCAAAGGAGCTACTTCCACAGGGTCTTCATCGATAGCATTAGCAACTCCGGGAGCTTCAGCCATTGTGTGCGCCGCGTTGTGGCTCGAGTCCCCGACTTCTTCAGCGTCAACACCCCCTTCTTGTTCAGCCACAGATAGAGGAGTGGGTTTAGCATATGCCTATACCAGAAGGGATAATTTCCACCTTCCCTCCCTGACCATGCATACATACGACTGCCATGAATTTGTTCCCTTTAGCTGCACTAACTCTCAATATGTGGGATGTGCTACCCGCGGGGCATGGCAACTCAATCTCAGGTTGTACACACCACGGTTCACTTGGAATGTGTGGAACAACCACCGCATCATAGCACCCCATATACGCTGCTCTGGTCTTGGTAGGGGCACGGCCACCGATTGGAAATAATGCAAATCAATCCCCTCAGGACCCTCCATAATAGTCCCTCGACTATAGTAAATTTTGAAATTGACGACGTCGAACATATTTGATGCACTACACCATAAAAAATATTTTCATGATTAATTACATATCTAAAACTAGACTACCCACCAAAACGTATTATGTAAAACGTATTGTACTATGTAACCGTACATCTTAAACTATGTAATCCATTCGGTTAAAAAAATTACCCGAACGGACAGCGCTTCGCTAGCTTCTCTCCTCCCCTCTACTCCTCTCTCTTCTCTCTTTCTCTTTTTTCTGAATAAAAGTGAGTCATGTACCAAATTTTAGGGTTTCAAAAGGGTTTTATAGGGTACCAACTACCTGTTGCCAGTTCTGGCGATAGGTAGTTGAACCGGCGACAGGGTCCCTATTGCCAGTTCAACCGGCGATAGCTTCCTGTCGCTAGTTGAACTGGCGATAGGGAGTCATTTTTGTAATTGTTTGGAGCGGTTATTTATTTTTGTAAATAACTTTTAAAAATATTATTTTAAAAAAATCAAATATTAGGCTTGTGTGGGATATTTGAACCTAAGAAGCATAAAAAAATATTCAAAACAAGAGTCATGATAGGTAGAGTGGCATATCCTAGGTCAAAACTAGAAGCAAATTAGCCTGGAGCAATAAACTAATCTAGTTTATTTTGGGAGATAATTAAAGTAAATTGCATGCTATTATCCTTATCCAGTTGCTATGGAAAATGCCATTTATGCCATTATCGAAACCCATGCCGTTGGCAACCACAGTCATTGCTGCCCACGAATGGCAATTGATTTGTGTCTTCAGCAATATGTTAACTGCCAGCATGTAGGAATGCACACGATAAATCGGCGGCCGCTTGACGTAGTCACACATATGACATGTTGGCTATGCACCGAAGCGTGTCATACTCATCAGAAATGACACATGCATAAATTGGTAAGTATGGTCTGCAACTGCATCACCACCAAAAGCCATATCACTTACTTGAAGCAAATATAACTCCTGAATTAAAATATAATGACCTATTGGTTTTTATTGATCCTAAATGATCTAAATTTGGTCATATCAATTCTGGCATTATAAATTAAAATCAGGTATACAATTTATTACCCTTAATTAAATATGGTATTCCTGTTGAACAACAAATATTTCCGTCGAATAATTATACTATTTGAGTGATTCAACTAGATTTGAAGTCTAGAAGAAAATCTATTTTTTCGTGTAGTTTACTATGGTCAAATATTTTATGTTCCAAGCATTATATCTATATTCCTAAAGAACATCCTGTATTTTTATGCTGTTAGAACACATTGCTTATGACCATAATAAAATATGTTACATAATTATAAAATTGAAGTTTAATAATCCAAATTATTTAAAATGTGATATGAGTAATTGGATCAAAACTTGGCCAAATAATAAAAAAGCTAGCCTATAGAATAAGGCTGCCAACTCTCGGACCCCGCATGGGACCTTTGTCACAGATTAATAACATACTAGAAGTTGGAATATCCTACAGAATGCTAGGATCAAGTAGTTTTCTTGCTACTGCACTAATAAAAGTCTAGTTCATTGCATATAATTATCAAACCCCTTATTGAAATAAGTGTGTGTTGGATGAATCAAACATTTTCCACATGTTATCACCACTATAGCATACACATTTGGCCACCACCAGTTGTTGGAGATTATATTTGATCTAAAATTCAATCAATCATATGCCCATAATTGGGGAATTTTTGTGGTATGCTATTAATAAAGATCGAATCTCGGCATTATACGGAGAGAAATGCCCAAAAGTTCGATTGTCGTCGTATTTTCCAGAAAGAAAAGATCTTTAGTACTAAGATACACGCACTAGTCAAGCTAAACTTAAAGTTTAATTTATACTCATGTACGCTAGAAGCGGGGAGCCTGCCAGATACTTTCCAATTATGGAGTTACGACAGTGTTTACTTGTTGTAAATACATCGCTAAGAGTGGAATACCCTGGGTTGAATAGTATATCCACCGCTAAGAGTTACGAAATTGACTTATTGGTTCTTGATCTAAAATATGTGGGAACGCCTACGGGTCTAAGATCCAATGAAACTAGTTAAAACAATTATTTAGCACTCCATTAAATCTCTTGAAGAGAACTCACCTTCAACTCTCTTGAAGAGAACTCACCTTGAAGGTGAAATACCCCATGAAGAGGTTCATCATGAAGATGAAAGCTCCAACAACTTGATGTGCACATATTACAATGCTAAAAATGTGGAACGACCAAGAATATTTTGTTTGGGAAATGACGAAGATCCATTTAACACTGAGATACCCTCAAGTTAGAGGATATAGGAGAAAAGTTATCGACAATCACTTTGCCTCTACAATTGCTAAAGTTTCTCTTACGTGAATATGAATCCGGAACCAAAATCTATGGCCGAGCACTTGAAGCGTTCATTTTGGGTTACATAATGAAAGCATATGAGGCTGAACTATAATTTCTAAATAAATGTCTTGGAAACAGATAGTTTAGACTTGATGGATCATTATGAATATAATGAAGTGGTGAAAGCTATGGTTCAAAGGTCCCCATAGATACCGTTACGCTTCTATTATGAATGATATAATATTTCGTTGCATAATAATTCTGACAAATGGTATGAACAAATAAATAAAATATGCAGTCAATGAATTCTGAAAATCCTTGATGATATTATCGAAGGACTCAAAATTCCTAGTAAGAAAGAAAACAAAATTAGAATATATATAAAACTCATACCCAATAGTCACTTACCTGTAGTAAGAGTATCTCCCGGAAGAGACAGCATCTCCCTGAACAAAAATTATCTTACCGGTCGATCTCTTAATCATACCAATGATCGTATGATCCCTAGAAGTAGACAATAACCCATCAAGACCCGTCCTTCTTAAGACACGTCCTGTCTACAGAATGAGTTGCCATCAATCCCAGCAAAATCAAGGATGTGCTCAATTAGGAGCCATCCAAATAAGTGTCTCAGATCAGAAGCTTCCTTGGTATGGCAGGATACTACTGTTAGTTTATTGAAGGTTTTTCCAAGATAGCAAGACCTCTCACTCAGTTGTTGAAAAAGGAAAAGAAGTTTGCCTAGACACCGGCTTGTGATCAGAGTTTTCAGGAGTTGAAGAAACATTTGACCATTGCTCCAGTGTTGATCTTGCCAGACGTCCGAAAGGATTTTGAGATTTTCTGTGATGCTTCCTGGTAAGGTCTCGGGTGTGTTTTTATGCAAGAAAGGAAGATAGTAGCTTATGCCTCACGACAGTTGAAGCCTCATGAAGCTAATTACCCCACCCATAACTTAGAGTTGGCTGGCGTGCATGCCTTGAAGATATGGTGTTATTACCTCATCGGTAATCGCTGCGAAGTCTTCACGAACTATAAAAGTTTGAAGTATATTTTCACCCAAGCTGATCTTAATATGAGGCAAAGAAGATGGTTAGAGTTGATCAAAGACTACAACATTGGAATCCATTACCATCCGGACAAAGCTAATGTTGTAGCGGATGCTCTGAGTAGAAAGGTGTACTGCAACACTCTAATGATTAAGGAAAGTCAGCCCGCACTTCATGAAGAGTTCCAGAAGCTCAAGCTTGAATTGGTAGAAGAAGATTACTTGACTGCTTTAGAAGTTCAAACTACTCTCCAAAGTCAGATCAGACAGGCTCAGGTTGAAGATCCAGATATCAAGGAGATCAAGAGCAACATGAAGAAGGGTAAGTCTCTCATATTTTCAAAAGATGAGCAAGAAACCTTATGGTTTGACAAGTGTATTTGCGTGTCAGACCAGAAAGAGCTTAAGCAGTTGATACTCAAGGAAGCTCATGAAGCCTTGTATTCCATTCACCCGGAAGCACGAAGATGTATCAAGACCTCAAGGAGTTCTATTGGTGGCCCAGCATGAAGCGAGAGGTTGCAGAGTTTGTAGCTCAGTGTGATGTTTGCCAGTGAGTTAAGCCTGAGCATCAAAGACCTGTTGGACTCTTGCAACCTTTGAGTGTACCAGAATGGAAATAGAAAGAGATTGGCATGGACTTCATCACCAGTCTGCTTAGGATCAAGGCAGGTCACGATTCTATCTGGGTAATAGTGGATCGCCTGACAAAGGTGGCTCAATTCATCCTAATCAAGACCACCTACTCAGGAGATAGACTCGCAGAGTTGTACATGGCAAAGATTGTGTGTCAACATGGTGTGCCGAAGAAGATCGTGTCAGATTGAGGTTCCCAATTCACCTCAAGGTTTTGGTAGAAGCTACATAGTGTCTTGGGCACAAATTTGAACTTTAGTACAGCTTACCACCCTCAAACAGATGACCAAACCGAAAGAGTTAATCAAATCCTTGAAGACATGTTGAGAGCCTGCACCCTAGAGAACCAGACCAGTTGGAATCAAATGCTACCTTATGCAGAATTTTCAAACAACAACAGTCATCAATCAAGCCTACAAATGTCTCCGTTTGAAGCTCTTTACAGAAGGAAGTGCAGAGCACCCTTGTACTGGACTGAAACAGGAGAAGGACAAGTGCTTGGGCCCGACCTCCTGAAGGAAGCCGAAGCAGCCCAGACCAGGCAGAAAAGCTATACTGATAATCATCACCGAGACTTAGCCTTTGCACTTGGAGATCATGTGTATCTAAAGGTCTCACCTCTCAAAGGAATGCGCCAATTCAAAGTAAGAGGAAGCATGCACCGAGATACATTGGACCTTTTCCAGTTCTAGTCAGAAGAGGAGAAGTTGCTTACCAGCTGGACCTACCACCTCAGCTATCGGGGGTGCACGATGTCTTCTATATGTCCCAGTTGAAGAACTGCCTGTGGGTGCCAGAAGAGCAAATGTCGTTAGAAGACGTTGACCTGCAGGAAGATCTCACCTACAAGGAGCAACCCATCAAGATCTTGGAAGTAGTAGAGCGTGTGATAAGAAGCAAGACCATCCGTTCGTGCAAAGTTTAATGGGGCAATCACACCGAAGAAGAAGCAACTTGGGAGCATGAAGAATATTTGAAGGCTGAGTTCCCGCACCTATTCTCTAGGCAGCCTGAATCTCGAGGTCGAGATTCCCTTTAAGGGTGTAGGTTTGTAACATCCTAATTTTTAGGCTTTTTTGAAAATTTTCAAAATAAAAAAACCATTTAATTTCATTGATTTGCTCAAGCTTAACCTAGAGATTTTAGAAAGTTGAAAGTGATTTAATATGAATTAATCAAACTTTAACTAATTCAAAGCTTAGTTTGTTTGGAGTTTATTGGAGTTCTCTGGTTTGGGATCCCCTTTTCTCTGTCCGTTCCTCCTTCCCGCGCGTCGCGTTCCCAATCCTTGCGAGCCGTCCGATTGTGTTTGAGTGGCTCGATCTTGTTTGGACGTTCGCCTAGTCCGAACATCTCAATCCTTGCGAGCCGTCCGATTGTGTTTGAGCAGCTCGATCTTGTTTGGACGTTTGCCCAGTCCGAACATCCCAATCCTTGCGAGTCGTCCGATCGTGTTTGAGCGGCTCGATCTTGTTTGGACATTCGTCCAGTCCTAACGTCCCAATCCTTGCGAGTCGTCCGATCGTGTTTGAACGGCCTGATCTTGTTTACGCGTTCGCCCAGTTCAAACGTTCCCAATCCTTGTGAGCCGTCCGATTAGAATCGAACGACCTTTCTCTGTCCGACCCTTTTTGGTCGCATCCGCCCTTTTTGCAAAGATGACCCTCTTTGGTCGCAACCGCCCTTTTGCAAAGACGACCCTCTTGGGTCGCGACAGCCCTTTTTGCAAAGATGACCCTCTCGGTCGTGACTGCCCTTTTTGCAAAGATGACCCTCTCGATCGCAAGTCCCCTTTTGCAAAGACCATCCTCCTGGTCAAGACCACCCTTTGGTCACGACCTCCTCCTTTGGACCTTCTCCTTTGGACCTCCTCAGGACCTTCTTCTTCGTAGGATCTCCTTCTTTTGACCTTCTCCTTTGGATCTCCTCCTTTGCAGGACCTCCTCCTTTGAACTTTCTCCTTTGGACCTACTTAGGACCTCCTCCTTCGCAGGACCTCCTCCTTTGGACCTCCTCAGGATCTCCCCCTTTGTGGTCACGACTGCCCCTTGATCATGACCGGCCCCATCGGTTAGTCCCTTTCACTCTCTCTATTCACCCACGTTCTTCTCTATAACAACGTGCGCATTAATGCGACGTGCGGGTCTGCAGTGACGTGTGCATTAAATGTTGTTGCCTCCGCCGAGCCTCACTGTCCTGTCGGCAGCGAGCCCATGCCTTGCCACCGCAAATCCTGCTACCCATCTTGTCACCTGGTCATTCTCCTTCTTCTACAAATAAGGCACTAGGAGTCTCTTTGCCCTTTTGTTTCCCACTCAGATTTCCATCTCTCTCTCTCTCTCTTTCACTCTCTCACTCTCGACCTCCTTCGTTCAAGCACCAGCTGGAGTAGTTTATCTTTCTATCTTCACCTTACTTCAGTATCTTTCTTTTGGCTCTGGTTTGGTGTTTTCATTGGAGTTTTTGTAGCTTTGTTTTCTTATTTGGCTTTGTTCACACATGTAGATTCTAGTTTCTCTGAAGAGTTCGTGGACCCGACAACCTCAACCAAAGCTTTTCAACTCTACAATGAAGGCAAGTTGTAGACCTTTGATCATGTTGAACTCAGTTTATAAAACTATGTTGTTTTGTATCAACATGCATGGCTAGTTGTATAAAAATAGTTTAGGAGATAGTTAAACACCTACTTGACAGTATGACTCATTGAATAATTTGGTTCGACATGTTGACATGTTCTCTTAGACACCATAGGTTGGGTAATTTTTAGTTGAACATTATTGGTATACCAACCTGGGTATCGTTTATGCTTAGACATGCTTAGTTTACGCTGGATACTTGATTACTTACTCAAAGAATGCTAATTTGACTAATGAGATATGGAATCGTGGTGCGATGCCACTGTTGTGCAACTGTGGTATGAGATCACAGTTGTATCGACTGTGGTGCGATGGCGCTGTTATAAAACTTGTTGTGCTTTGGCAATGGTTGTCATTTGGCCAGGTTGAACGAAAATGATTTCTTGCTCAAGCGAATGATCGTGTAGTAAAGGAGGTGCAGGAAGCACATTGGGATAAGGATATTTCGCCTGAGCTACCACTAAAAACTTAACTTTGTGCGCCATTGATCTAGACCTTACCGTGCAACCACGGGTCTATTATGGGGTGGACAGGGCAAACTATTTAGCAATATTTTGAGTTGGTTCTGTCGTGGTGGTGTGTGCTAATTCATATGGCGTAAGAGGGGGCCAGGAAGGCGGAACCTTAGTGGGCAGAACTGAGTTAAAACGGAGCTTTGAAAGAGCCTTGTGATAGTCTCACCTTGATTCACACGTCAAAGAAAATGTGTGGTATATCAGACGATTATCTCTTGTGGGTCAAGTGTACAACACCTGCAGAGTGTAAAACTATTCGAATAGTCGTGTCCTCGGTTATAGACAATGCCTTGTGATTTGTCACGAATGGTAGATTTGTTAAAAAAAGGAGTGGTTGTGAGCGACCAGGAGTGGTCATGGATGGAGTGGTCATGGGTGACCACGAGTGGTCTGGGGAGTGAGTAGGGTGCTCATGTGCTGTTTTTGAAGAACTTGTTTACTTATGTATTAATCTTTCAACTTGTGCTCTCAATCTACTTATTGTATTTCCAGTCAATACTGCTATCTGCAAACTAACCATAATACTATTCTTGTCAAACCTTGCATAAATATTACTTGTATTTTTGTTTTCTACGACTTGCTGAGTACATTCAAAGTACTCACGGCTTTGAGCCCTCTATTTGATTAGTAGAGGAGGGTGAACTAGAGAACCCAGAGTTTTATAAAGAGGAGTTCTACGAAGACCGTGCGAACTAGGGACGTCCTCCACCCGATTGCCTGTGAGCATGTCGGATGGCCACTGCGACTTGTTTTGATTCCGCTGCAAGTTTTTTTTTGTGTAAAGCCCTGCGTGGCAACCTTGTAACAATATTGACCATAAGGTCTTTTGCTATTAATACTAACTTGTCTGTTTCTTCTTTAGTCTGTTGTATGGAAATGATTACACCAATGTTGTGACTGTACGAGCTAGCTACTGATCATTGAACTAGTTCAAAATGTACAGAGGGTCTCGAGGTTGTATACCCGAGGTTCCCGACACTAAGTCTTGTGAAAATATGACTGATCTAGTCACTAAGTCTCTGTCTACGTCCAGTTTTTAACGATGTGCTCGTGGTATTGTAATGAAGCGGCTTAGAGAGTTGCAAGAATCAGGAGGAGAATCCCCTAAATCATAACTCACTTAAAGTCCTGAAGTTTTACCTTAATCCTGAATATTAAGCCAGAAGGTAGAGAAGTTGCACTCTTTTTCTCTTAGTGAGTTTTTCCTAAAGATTGCTCATATAAAGGTTTTTAATGAGGCAACGATGCAATGCAACTTGCGGATACAATGTACTCTTTTCTTCGATTCTTTTTTCCTACTGAATTTTTGGGAGGAATTTTTAATAAGATATGTGCATGATGCGGTATTCGCCCAAGGAAGAGTGTTGAGAAACTTGCACTATGGATTAATGGTAGTAATATCGAAACTAGCTCGAATGGGTTTTAGTTTTTAAATAGAACCTCCTAGTACACAGAAAGAGATGATCAATTAATAAAGAGGTTTCTTATATTATGTCTCTGTCTATTATCGTTCTCTTGATTGTCTCTTATTAGTGATTAAATTGATTGCCTTCTAACTATGGTATCAATTATTTAACACCCTCTACAAACGCATCTCTCGTCCCCAACGACGTGGCACGCTGACCACATCACGAACGACGCCGATCGTGCCGATCCGACGGCCCAGATCCTCTCCCCTCTCCCCAAACCACCCCCGCGTATCCCACACCGGCCACCGCCTCTCGCTCCGAGCTGGAGGGCAATCCCGTCATTTCCTGTCGCTCCTTCGTCTTCCAGCTCTCGATAAAACAACAGCACAAAACATTTCTTTCATTTCCATTTAACTCATTTTTTCCGCACCATATTATCCGCTCCGTCGCCTCTTCTAGGGTTTACTTTTTCTTGTTCCGCGGCGTCGCCGGCGAGGTTGCGCGCTCTTCATCGAGCGAGGTGGTGTGTTGCACCGGCGCGGCCAGAGGGCATCAGAGATGGGATACGACGCCATGGCCAACGACGCGTCCTCCCCGGCCTCCGCGGCGGCGGTGGCGCGCGACGCGAAGAAGAAGAGGGTAGGGGGGGGGACTCTCTCTCTGGTTCGATTTATATTGGGGTGTTTTCGATTGGATGCAGTGGCGTGCTGATCCGTGGGTTTGGGTGGTGGTGGTTATCGGCAGGGGAACCGGTCGGCGAAGCTGAAGCAGAGCAAGCTCGACGTGCGCCGGGAGCAGTGGCTGTCGCAGGGTCTGATCTCGCACCCGATTGTTCAATCTTTTTGCTTATCTTGTTGATTTGATCGGGTTTTGGTAGATTCAGGTGATCTGGGTGTAAAAGTTGGGATCTTGGTTTGGAGTTGGTTCCGAATTCAATTTTCTATGTTGCTCCCACTCCTTTTGTTGGTGGATTCTGCCTACAGATTGGTTTAGAGTTGTTTTGCCTTTTTAGGCGACGCTTTTGTATGAATTTTGTGTTGTCGGGTGAGAAAAGCCGTAGTCTTTGTTTCTGGTTAGTTCAACATTTTTTAGTTTTTGATCCCCTTTGTTGTATTACGTTGGGTTTGGGGATCTGGGTGGGAAAGTTCAATTATTTGCTGATCATTTGATCAAAATCTGATCCGTCTGCTGTTTGGATTGGTCTAGTGAAGGATGGGAAGGAGGTGAAAGCTGAGGCTTCCCCAGCAGCAGCAGTGGCCAACTCCGGGTCGCCTATCCTCGCTTCCCCACACCCTCCTCTCCCTCGCCGGCGTGCAGAGACACGGACGAGGGGAAGGGAGCCAGAGGAGGACAAGGAGGAGGCTGGTGGCGCTAGCCAAGAAGTGGGTAGCAGTGAAATCGACTCCCCGATGCACAGCCCTGTTTCTTACAACTCCCCTGGTTGTTGCATGCAGCAGAAGCACTGCTCTGGCAATGGTGGCAACCATAGCCTCAGCAGCAGCAGCAGTGCATGGTCCAGCTCTCGGAGCGTGAGTGATGCCGAAGATGAGGAAACTGGTGGTGGTGCTGGGGAGGAGGAGGATGGTGTTTTGGACGATTGGGAGGCAGTTGCTGATGCACTATCAGTGGATAACAACCACAACCACCAGGATTCAGGTCCAGAAGCACCACCAGCTGCTCCCGCGGCTTGCCCAGAGCTTGCTCACGCAGCAGCAAGGCCAGAACCGATTAAGAGCCAGACAAGAGCTTGGAGCCCAGATGATGTATTCCGGCCACAGAGTTTGCCCAGCCTCTCCAAGCAGGCCAGCTTCCCAGCTAGCATGGGGAACTGCTGGGTTGGAATGGGGATAGGGGCTGCACAAAAGGGTATCCTCTCACTACCAGTGTCATGCCCTATATGCTATGAGGATCTCGATCCAACAGATTCTAGCTTCCTCCCGTGCCCCTGTGGATTTCATCTCTGTCTATTTTGCCACAAGAGGATTCTCGAGGCGGATGGACGTTGCCCTGGGTGCAGGAAGCTGTATAACTCGGCGCCTTTAGGTGGAGAAGAAGCTGGGAATGGACTAGAGACGGTAAATTTAGCGCAGATGCGTCTGTCCCGTTCTTGTAGTATGGGTCCAAGATACTAGACTCGCAGTTGCAGGGTATGACCTAGTTAAATGTCATAGTTCTTCTCTTTGCATGGTACTGTTTGGTATGCTACTTATGTTGTTTGCCTTTTCGTATAAAGAAATGTGAATACTGGCATAGGTGTTGAATCTCAATAGAATGTTCTGTAGAAATTTGGTGTCCTTTTGAATCAGTTTGCGTTGTATGTGATGCATATGTTGCTGAAAGGACCCTTCCTTGTTTATGGTTTCGGAGTTCATAAATAACAGCTGTATGCTGTATAAGGTGTTTGCTATTTTACTTATTAAATTTTCTATTCTTATGCCTTGCTTCTCCTATCTTATCTACTAACAGTAAATGTTTAATTAGTACTGACTCGTGAAATCCCTTACGCCCTTGGAATTTTCTGCACCCCGTGGGGATTTTCTGATCCTTTTTCATGGTTACAAATTCTGCATGATATTGTTTACAGGTATACTTTTCACAAGCCAATCGCTTTTGTCTGGTAGTATGATATCTAGGGACAAAAATATCTGTTTACGGACTAATTGAATTCAAATGCCCAGATGCTCAATATTTACTTGTGTTTTGTCTTCTTATTTTCTATGAGATGTCACCAAGCAAATGTTTCAGGTTGCTCACCAGTAATTTATCCTGATCTTGCTTTTTCAAGATATCTTGACACCAAAGGAGCTTAATCTCTGTTATGGGAAGTGAGTATGGTGACTTGCTCTTTTTCTGCTAGTTTTTACTTCTTACTTCATAGAACATAAAAACTCTGTTGTATAACAGTAACATGTAAGGTAACCACAAACCTTGTATGTTCAACTCCATAAAATGATTATTGTCAGATCAGCTTTGATTGAAACGCCCTGTCAATAAGAACTATTTAAATGGGATGGGATATAGCAATGGTGCTAGTCTGCTAGGTAGGTATACTTCATGTGGTGCATTCTTTTGGTTAGCTGGCTCTTGTGTTGGTCTGGATTTAAAAGAAAATATTTTGTTTACCACATTGTGCAATATATTATTCCTAGATTTGTGATTACTATGTGATAAGAGTTGATGGTTTTCATTTCAGTAGCCATTGATTGATATAACCAAAAAAAAACAATTTACCTCTAAAATACAGCTCCTTATTGAAAAGGTACTTCCCTTAGCATATTTCATGCACAATTAATTCTGTCAAGCCAATATATTATCTTTGCTAGAAATTGAGGATAGCAAAAAGCGCTCTGCGTAATCAACAGAATGCTGTAGATGCATATGTTCAAATGACTCCACTATGCAAGATTTTGTTACCGAAGACCATGCTTGCATAGGATGTACTGATCAGTTGTGTACTTTGTTATTTCCAAATTGTGAGCACAGTTGTAATTTTATTCAACGACAATGAGTATTTGATAAATTACAATTGAGGGTGGTGTTCTAATGTGATGTATTTGCTAGTGATTATTAATTAAAAATGGTAAAATTCCGCTCATGTAGTAGGCTGCCTTATGCGATAAACCATTCTCCTGTAATTTAAATTTGTTACTTATGATTGAATTGGTATTATAGTGAGATTCAGCTTAAGTTTAGGACATCAAGGACCTTTCTTTTTATTGCTGGCCTACGAGGTAAGCCTGCTGTTTGACCAAAAAAACACGTCGATGTAAGCTCATTCCAGATCTGAGGGAAGCCCCGTTTGTAAGCCAAAAAAGTTGCTACAACTCCCTAGGCATGCTTTTTATATCCTTGTTTCTTATTAGCCAGTTGGAACTTTCTGTTTAACGTCCAATTTGAGCATTCTGTTTGGTCAATTGCCCTTTGTTTTACAGTTCATTTGAGTGAAACGGTGGACACGCCCTTAAAAAGCTAGTGGCTACAATATATGGCGCATTGCAAGATGGAACAAAATCGGTGCCATTCTCTTGGATCATGGGTGTTGTATAAAGGCACTTAGCTGCTGATCTTGAATCCAATTGTGGCCCAAGCATTATGCACTACGTTTCTCGTATTTAATATGATTCTCCAGACTGGATTAATGTCACGTTATGCAAGGTAGAGTGGAGCTTTCAGTCTCGCCTGCCTCTTGGGGACCCAGAAAAGAAGTATCGTGCCAAGATTGCTGGAATCAAGGGTCATCGTAAATTTCATCAATCCAAGTTATCAATATTATTTAGACTTGAGCCCAGAAATACTCAACCCTCTCCTGAAACTTGCGAAGTCACCTACCTCTGTCGGACGAGATGCAGCTTTCAGCGTGATCTTTACCTGATAAGCAATGCTGATCATTATCAATTGCTGCAAGATCGAATTACGTTGGGCTGTTTGTCGCGTGTTACTAATTTGCAGGCTGTCGAATCAGATATTCAGATGTCTCTTACCGTGTGTACTCTTTCGCACTTGTGGTGTCTCAGTTCAGTTTATGGATATTTTTCTCTTTGTTGATCAAATGCGTTTATCCATTTTTCGTATGGTTGATGCTGTATGCAGTGTTAGTAGACTCCAGTATCCTTTGCCGTATAGGTCTCAGCCAAAGCGCTGTTCGTTCGTCTGTTTTCTCCGATTTTCGCGTTTGCAGCAGTTACCCATTGGCCAACAAAATCGGGAAAAGCTTACCCCTACCACAAAGCGTTTAAACGGGATGGTTTAATCTGTGTATTTGGGATACGAAGGATTTACGTGCTAAGAGTACAATGATATAGACGATTATTGTATGTAATACTCTCTATGTCATCTATAGATAAAATTAAAGACAACTCATACAATGGATTGTATTTAAGTTATATGTATATATAACTCTACAAACTGTACAGACAACATGAATACAATAACGAAACAGCCGCTTATAAAAGCTTTATAGACTGTCTGTTGCATACCAGACAGCACTATTCTCTCTCCTTGTCTTCTCTCATCCACATCATTAAAAATTTTACGTGATAAAGATTATAGACGGCTGATATCACGTCAGTGTACATGCCCGGATGCTACGTTTTGATCTGCCGATTTGGTGAGGAGGGTCTTGGGCAAGGGAAGGCGTCGTCCGGTGTAGCCGTGCAGAACTCCCCAGCCCAGTCAAGCGTTGCGTAGGACGGTACAGCGGCCCACTTGTTCCCGCGGCCTAACCCATTCTACCATGCAGCGGAAGCTGGCCTCGCACAGCCGAACCGCAGCGGTGACAAGGCAGCCCAGCTAAACTCGCGACAACACGGACGTCCAACCGGCACGGCACAAGACCCGGCTCGAGGTGGCTGCGCGTCGCGGATTTCCCACAAAGGCACGAAGAAGAAGGCAAGCGCGAGAGTGAGCGCGTGCGGTTTAAACTCGTCGCGCGGGCGCGGCCAAGATAACGCGGGCCGGGCTGCTGCTGCGGCCCAGCTGATTGAGTTGACGAGCCGCCTCCTGCACGCCGCCGTGATCGTGAAGGAGGAAAACCAAGCGCGCGACTCTCTCTCTCCTGTCTCTCTCTTCTAGGTCAACAGAAAAATTATAAGGCTACTCCCAGTGCTCCACTCTGGCTGATATCTTAAGCTTGCCATGTAGGCAAAATAATGATATGGCACTATAGTTAATAAAGAGAGAGGGTACTCTAGTATCTAATCTGGATACCGATTTGGTCTCGAAATCCAACGCAAAAAATTTATTGTGATCGATCCCGTGCGGTGCCAACAAACATGTATTGCGTTTAGTACATACCACAAATAGGCCACAATGCTCAAATACTAGTAAAGATCATACATATAATTAAATGAAACAGCATCAGATACTACACCATAAGAAACTATGCATTGGGAAGATAGTATCCTAACACTCCTCATATACTAAGAAACTGCACTAAGACACTCCCTATTAGGAGTAGCCTAAGTGGCATGATGAAGAGATAGCTGACATTACGTCTTTGTACATGTCCCAAGGCCATCTGCAATGTTTCATATAAGCCGATTCAAAGCATGGCTTTGGGTCGTTTGAATCGATTCAACACATTGGATCAATCGATTCCAACAAAATAAACTCTGAAACCAAACTCTACTATTGAGTCGATTCAAAGGCAATAAAAAATTATCACGTCCCACCTGTCAATCTTGGATCAAGAAAGATGAGAGATGATGCCTATGACGTCGCTGTCAGCTTGTTGTTGCCACTCGAACTCACCACCATCACCTTGGTCATCCGGTTCCCAGTGTGGTCGCGTCAACCTCGCCACCATCGTTGTTCACCTCGATCACGCTATCATTTCATCGACCTTCTGGAGCCTTCGCCACTTGCCTCGACCTCGCCACCATAGCCTCTTGTCGTTGCATAGATCTCATCCTCATGGCCTTCACCGCTAGCCTCGATCTCGCCGTCATGGCCTCCCACGGATTGGGATTGGGATTGTTTGGGGACCAGGGTCGCCACCCTCCAGATTCGCCCGCTTGCCGTCGCTCGTCACTGACGCCGCCTCCTGCGGAAGGGCCTCTGTGTCGGAATCGTCACCGCCACCCAGAGGAGGCCTCCGTGTTGAGAGAGAGAGAGAGAGAGAGAGAGGTTGTGGAGATGAACAGAAGTGACTACGCTACGCTATACCATCACCCTCGCGATGAACAGTACAGGTCACAACCGTTAGATCATCTCCGATTGTGCAGCTCCTATGACCTCTGCTATTCCTCGTATTCCTTCTACTCCTTCATCCTCACCAATCCTCATCGATGGTCTCCTCCTCGTGCACCTCCACACAGTCGTCGTCGGTTTCATCCTCCTCGTCGCTGGTGAAACCTCATTGCCAGCCTCCTTGCACGCCTCTGCATGCTCATCAGCTCCGACTCCTTCCTCTTTCGGCGCTAGCCTAAAACCTCGCCGTTGGTACACCTTCTTCCTTCACGCACATGACCTTTACATACATGCTTTGAGCTTTATGGTTCAGTAAACTGTATATCGGTGAGCTCATATTTGCCATAAAAATGGTTAGATTTGGATTTTTGAGTGACGTGACCTCAAATGTATCGCATTTAAAGTCCCATTCAAAAGTTCCAGGTTTCAGCATTTTCAACAAGTTTCAGGCGTGTTTTGACAAGTTTCATGCCTATTACAAGTTCCAGGTTTCAATGCTTGGGCAAGTTTCAGATTTCGGTATTCAAGTTTCAAGCATGTATCAAAAAAGTTTCAGACTTGTTTCAAGTTCAAGGTTTTAGTGTTTTCAGCTTATTTCAGGTTTCTAACATACTTAAGAAGGTTCCAGGCTTGTATCAAGTTTCAAATATAAAAAATTGCAATGTTATCATGTTTCAAGATTTCATAAGTGTTTCAGTTTCAAATAAAAATCAAGCATGTGTTGACTTAGCTTCAAGATTCAAAGAAAGATAAAACATAACTTGCATACGAGACACATCAAGTGATTGGAAATCAGTGAGTTTCAGGGAAATGATTGCAACAATATAGCAAGTTTCATCCATGTTTTATGCTTAGGCCGAGTTTCGAGTTCATGTTTCACTCAAGTTTCAATAGGTTTCAAGAAGGTTTCATCACATTTCAAAGTAGGTTTCAGAGAGTTCCACTTAAGTTTTAGCAAGTTTCAAAAATGTTGCAACACGTTTTCAAAGCAGGTTTCTGAGAGTCAAACAAGTTTCAAGAAGTTTTCATCACATTTCAAAAGCAGGTTTCGTGGAGTTTCAGCAGGTTTCAACACATTTCAAATCAGGTTTTCAGGGAGTTTTGTCACGTTTTATAGAGTTTCACCCAAAGTTTCAGAGTTTTAAGAAAATTTCAACAGGTTTCAAGAAGGTTACATCACGTTTCAAAAGCATGTTTCGCGGGGTTTATCAAATTTCAATAGGTTTCAAGAAGGTTACATCACGTTTCAAAAACAGGTTTCGCAGAGTTTCATAAATTTTCAATAGGTTTCAACAAGGTTTCATCACATGTCAATTTATGTTTTCAAAGAGTTTTGTCACATTTTATAGAGTTTCAAGCAAATTCCATAGAGTTTCATCACGTTTCAAGCAAGTTTTAGAGTTTTTGAAGCACGTTTAAACAAATTTGAAAGTGCCATTTCAACGTATTCCCCAAAAAATCAAGTACAAGAATATTTCTTACAAATGTCACCATTACAAATTGGGTCTAAATCGAACAACAATTACAAGAATTTAGATCAATCCTTCATCACAGGCCGTGCAAGAATGTTTCTAAACTTTTACAATTCCAAACCAAATGACAAACAATCGCTAGCACTTGGATTCCCCACACACTACCATTGATAGGATGTTTCCAAAACCAATCTTCTTAACATAATCCTTCTGGACATCGAACAAAGCCTCAATTATATCGTGGATATGATGTGGACTGCAACTGGAACCTTTTGGACATCAGACAAAGCCTCAATTATATTGGGGATATGATGTGGACTACAACTGGAACCTTCTGTGAATGGGGCGTCGGGTGGAGCAACATGGGGAGACGACGATAGGGGATTTCAGTCATCGGAAGTAGAGGATCCAAGGAGGAGGAGCTCCGAGAATGAGGCGCACTACGAAGGTTGGTCTCTTGAGAAGAGAGGCTAACTCTCGTTGTCGTTTGCTCAATCACGGAGGTCCTCACGGCAGACCTCGTCATCGCGTCCGCACGCTGGGCGCAGGGAAGGAAGGGCTCCATGGAGGAGGGGCTCTCTCACGATGTCCGTACGGGGCGGTCCACACGTCAGCCCTCGTCGCAGCACCCGCACACCGATCTCTGTGGCTCACCGGCCCTCGTAGCCGCACTCGCATGCTGGTTCCCGTGCAGTTGTGGAGCCCTAATCGGAGAGAACGATAGGAGTTAGAGAAGTGGATTGTGTTGGAAGAATGGGGATCGAGTCGTGAAATCTATTTTAGCCAGGACACTTCATGATGCGTGCGGCAGCGACGCCATCGAGCGGGAATTTGCTATCTCATCATTTTGGAGCGGAATGCTACATCATTCCCTAGTTTTTCTATTTTATTTCATTTCTGTTTTTTTTTATTTCTTGTGTGGGTCCCACTGGATGGTGTGGTAGGTTCAATGCATTGGAGCAAAATACATCGGTCATTGGGCCTGCTTATGTGGCATAGTATTGAACCTACGTTGATTCAACACACTAAAGATGCCCTAAGTAGCGGTATCGGTATCACGCCTAAGTAGTGGTATCTGTAGAGACAAAGGGAGGCAGCAGCAAGGCATGTAGCTAGGCAGCCAGGCAAACGTCTCACTTGTCGGTTAGCCCGTAGCGGCATTTCTACGAAGCATTAGAGTTGTTGCAAACCGCAGAGGGAGGAGGCCACCAAAGAGAGGGGAAGCCGGCATAGAGAGGGGAGGCGGAGACGGAGGCGAGGGAGGCCGACGCAGAGGGGGGAGGCATGGTGCCAAGGAGTTGGGGCTCGGAGGGGGGGATGAGGTGAGGGGGTTAGGTTAGTTGGATTTTGCTGGTAGTTAAGTTCAACTTCAAGGGGGATTTTTTTTTATTTCTAGTAGGCTAACTTCCTACGAGAATCCACGGGAAGATCCGAACGAGTAGTTCATTTTAGTAGTTTATTTTCAAGACAGCTCATCGCAAGAAGTAGAATCAAGCCGCTTTGTAAAGCTGGGTGTTTGATGCAGCTTCACGAGATCCGAACGAGAAGTTGTACCATACATGCCCTAGAAGGCTTCCTAACTGGTTTTTCGCATCTCCAGGGATTTGAGCGCCATATTCTGCACAGATGCTTCTCCGTTGGATTTATTAAAAATTCAACGAGTTCAACCTGCTCCTGCTGGAACCCATGCCAACTGCAGCTGAGGGCTCGTGCTTGTTGTGTAGATCGCAGAACTGCAAAAACTCAAAACTCCTTCGGGTACTTTCGATCGTGTAAGGAAACACAGGCTGTTCTGGCTTAATTGGCCTCTGCCCTCCAGGTGGAACTCAAGAGAGCAACCAAACAGTGTACACAAATGTCAGATATGCTCACTACCTCTGAAAGAAATATCAGCTATGCATCTTCAGATACAATTTAACAGGAACGATGCAAGGGGTACACATATACAAGTAGATTTCGATTACACAATATGATTAGGATATGATGATAATGCGAATGGAATTCCAAAGAACAAAAGAACTTCAGGGGGACAAAAGGCTCGGAAATAGAGAGGTTGCTTTAAATCAATAAATTTTCTAAAAAACCACCTCTTTGTTCCATTGAGCAATTACCGCTTCTTTGTTCCAGGGAGCAATTACCACCTCTTTGTTCCAGGGAGCAATTCTTTCCCATTTGAATTTGGATGACTCAGTAACATAATAATAATTCCAAATTTATCACCTCCTTAAACAATAATTCCAAATTTATCCTCAACTAAATACCAATTCCGAACTTATTGCCTAATTTATACATTCTACTACAATAACTCAATTAAATAATAATGTATATGGAAAGTCACTGGCTGAATACTAGACTATGAGCTAGCTTTGATTTCTCTGCTGCCACCACCATTAGTCTCTTGTCATCCGTTGAAGAACTCAAATGCATGTAGGATATTACAAAATTCACTTATTGGGAAGAACATCTCTTAAATATTATATCACCGAACAATCCTTCCTTCAGCTTTATGTATTACAAAATTTTCACTGCTTTCGCTCTGACAACAAAATGAGCTGCAAAACAAGATAATCTGTCAAATACTGAGATGTTAATTGCTGGTCTAATGTTGAGTCATAAGTGAACGTGGGGCGCCAAATGTAAAGAAAAGCACATACCTGTCGGGCAACATGGACTAGGTGGCTGTCGCCTCGAGGTGACTCTATCAAGAGATCTTGTGTTTCAGGCTTTGCCTGAGGCTCTTGTTTGTCAGCTAGACTAACCAGGCTGCTGCTCTTATCAGGGACAGCACCTTGAGTGCTGTCCAAAGACGCACTCTTGCGTTTCCTGCGGTTGAATGTGTATTTGATACATCTGACGCCTTCAATTTGCATGGAAACTCCAGAAGATGCCTTTTCATTTAGTTCTTTGTCCAGGGAGCTGACGACTGAAGCATCAGATCTGTCTGGAGCTAAATTGCAACTTTCATCCACGTTCACTTCTTTCCAGCCTGCTGACTTATTCTCTGGTGTTCTGCACTCTGGGAGGTCCACTTGTAAGTCACCTGCATCATGATATGTTTAGGGGTCAATCCACTTTTTTTAAAAAAGGGGCACATATCATGTAAATATAAAAGGTTTCTAAAAGGTACCTTCATCTTCAATTTCACTCTTGGTTGATTGAAGGGATAGTGGGGAGCTGTTCTCAGACTTAAATTCACCAGTATTGGTATCAGTCGAATGCATCGAGTTTTCATTAGTACATTGCAAAACAGGACCATTGTTTCTGGGAGGTGTATCAGAGCAATTATCTATCCTTTCAGAGCTCCGTTCACTGTTGAACATGGTATTCTCATTGGCTGATCTTAGCGTAGTGTTATCAGATTCAAGAACACTTTTGGACTCAGAACGACCAGCCTCAAAAACCCTGATGGTCTTAGATCTTTTTCTCTTTTTCATTTGCATGTTGCTAACTGCATGTACATCTTGCGGTCCAGGGGAGGCAGTACAAAGATCGCAATCAGCATCTTTCCCATCATTGAGCAAATCATCCTTCAGGTTAGTTAACCCCTCACCAATATGACTGGTGGACACCTTTAAAGGTGAAAGATCCTGTTCGAGTGCCTGAAGTAGCAACAAACACCCATTTCCATCGGATGTACCGGATGATTTATATTCTGTTTTTCCATGCTCACCAGAATTATCATGCTTATAACTAGGCCTGCTTCGTCTGCCTCTCTTGCGCTTGCAGTTGGCCAGAAACTTTGTTTGAAGTATCTGTTCCATGATGGACCTTGTGCAGCATGGGTTTTTAGCAGTATCGTTCTTTCCAGTCTTTGAACGGCTATTCAATGCACTAGTCCGCTTGCTGTTTTGTTCAAGGGAGGTATCTGCACTCGGACTACGCTGTTTAAGTGCATGAATACGCTGTGTACACCCATTACGATACAACTCAGGTTTCTTATTTCTTGCCATAAATGATGCCACATCAGAACCACAATGATATAGGTTCTCCAAGTTTTCAACAGCTCCATTCTCCTTTGCGTTTGTGGGAACACGGCAAGTGTCATCTGCGGTATTATTTTTATTCTTCGATGATACACTACTGTTTTGGAGATGCATCTTAAAACGAGTGCTGCTGTTTTTATTAGAACTAATCTTATCACAGGTCGGAAGGCTCTTTATTCTTTCCTCAGCTAAAGTTTTCCTTGTCTGCTCCAATTCAGTATTTGCTCTCTGCAGCTCAACTCGAAGGGAGGCTACAGTATTTTGAGCACCATGTAGTTGCTCTTGTAGTTCCTTAATCTTTTTAACATGCGCAAAGATTGCGATTCTACCTGTTTAATCTGCACATGTGCAAACAAGTTTCAGACATGCATCACTTACAAATGAGATAGCAAATAAGGATACAGTTAGTTATAATTATAAACATACTGGAGCAAATGATAAACAATGACATACATTATAAGGAAAGCAAGGAAAGCTCAAAAGCAAAATAACTGGACAAGTGCAATTATACATACAAACAAAAAAAAAAAAAATAAATCAATTTGGCATCAACAGTTGATGGCACCGAACCGACTTGTGCAATTTACCCTAGCCCACCACATCAGAAGGGGCCCAATCCCCAATGCTCATTTGATACAGAATGCTTGAAAATATAGACAGGGGTTGTTCGATAGCTGAAGGTAGATAGCGCAACAAATGGATGACAGTCTTCTCTCACTCATTCTACAGTAAAGGAAGAGTAGTTAATGATAGAATAGGAATGGAATATAACTACCCTTGAACTCAAATTAACAATGTTTTTTTTGTAGGATACAGGGAGGAGTAAATTACTAAATTATTATTCTTATCACCAAATTTTATCGAACAACTTTTCAGTACTTGTATGCTATTCAATTTAGAGGCTGCTTGTTGACTGGCTTGTTGCTCATATACTAGCACAGTGCTGTGACAATTTCTAGCATATGGAATCGACTTTTTTCGAATGATTGTGAATACTCCCGATTTTTAATATTAAGTATGTGAACTTCTCATTTTATTTGTTGCAATAAGCATATCATTTTGTGATTATATCCGCAAGTCAAATAGGTTCCACCTTTTTTTCTACTTTATCTTATGCTAGCTGATCTCTCGCAAATCTTAAGTTTCATTTGGATGGGTTCAGAATTGGAGGGGGTTCCATCCTAATTATGTTGGCACTAATAGTGTTTGTAAAAAGCTGTTCTTACTATAGTTACTATGAAAAAAGTTGGTATAAAAAACTTCATATAAGGGACCTGTTTCTACTTTGCCCTAGAGCTGACAAATTCTCTGGACAGGCCCTGGTAACAGGACAAACTGACAGCGTTAAACCAGCTACAGAGAATGGATCCAGATATATAGGGTGCTTACAGCACAACTTGGTACGCTTTCTTGACAAAATGTAGTTGCATAACAGTCTGTTCTCTTATTGAAAGATCAAAGATGCATTAATATAACCATTTAGAAAATATGTGGTTCTGGATTGGCTGATCCATGCTTCAGCAAAAGCCAGCCAGAACAGTTTTCCTTTTCCACCTTATTATCAATAAAAGGGGTATCCAAAAAGGTTCGCACATATGGATGTCATTGTTAGAGATATATCAAGTTGAATTGAAACTTGCAAGGAGAAAATATATAAGTACTAAGTAGTAGGGAGTTTCTAATTGAAAAGGGTTGTTAAAAGTAAAAACATTAGCTAGGTATCCTTCCTAGCTATACGGTCAATATCCAACAATGGCTGGAGAAGAGAAGTGGACAACTTCAGGCTATTATCCTGGCAATCGCTAGTAGAACAAGCACAGCAACCCTAAGATGTTCAGATCACATCCTCCCACATGATTGGCATAGCCAAATAGTGGGTAAAGCGACAGAAATACTTTACGGGCATGTTTCAAAGGATGCTGCAACCTTCAGCTAGCTCATGCAACTCTGTCAATCAGGATTTATCAGTGAACATCACCATCAGGCATCAGCTCAAGACACTTGTAACTCAGACAGGCTTGGTTTGGCCAATGCATGGTTAACAATGCTGAACCACTATACCCTAAGCAAGATGTTTGGTTTTTTATGACTTGTTAATTTGTTAAAGGGAACACATAAGTTTCATTTTTAATATTAGACATATGCTAGATTGATTTATAAAAAGGAGATTGCAGAAATAGTGCAAGTCCCGATTGTCCTCTATTCTTGAATGTGTACATGCTTGTGTGTTCATGTGCTCTAAGCAGTAACTGAAGTCTTCCACGGCTTGGGTAGATGACCAGAATTGGTGGCCTCCAGGTTACAGGCCCAGATGCCAGAATGCCGTTTTACAACCATGATTGGCATTTCCCATAAAATAAGGATAGTGCCTAGTCAAAGGTTCTATGCTACCAAAGTACCAAGTACCAACCAAGGACCGGGGAAAAAACGGAAACTAAATTGCAAGGTCACTTGAGAAAAAGGTGGACTGAAAAAAATGGCACAAAAGTTTCAGGTTATGGTGAACTATATCGCAAGCATACAAGTGCTACCACCTGTAAAACACTTCAGCTGTTCAAACAGATTAAGCACATTGCTAGAAGAAATTACTTTCTTCATCAATTGTCTTTCACCACAATGGTGAACACAAGGCAGGGCGGACAGACAACAGTTCAGAAAAACCGAACAGATCATAAAATTACTATTTCAATAGGTAGAAGGAAAAAGTCCATATAACACCCTGAATTTTGCTCCAAAGTCCGTCCAGCACCCCGAACTCGGTTTCGCAGAGTGGTTTTGCCTATGTGGCGTGATGTGCGGCCTATTTTGCCACGTAGGATGACAAGTTGGGTGAATGACAGGTGGGCCCATAGGCTTCTCCCCAAAATCAAAACAAAGGGAAGGATCCAAGGGGCGGCAGATGGTGCAACCTGGGGCAGCGCGTGGCTTCAGCCAGATCTAGAGACCCGGCAGCGACAAGCCAGTTATGGAGAAGAAGACTTCACCGGCGGCGACCTTCTGGCGACGGCGCGCCTCAATTGGCAGGTGGGTGAGCAACAGTAGGTCAAGGAGGTTTTGGTGCTCGCCTTAGTTCGTGTCGAGGTGGTGCGGCGTGCCCCGACGGCGTTGGGTGCGCGTGGCCGTGGCGGGGCTTCACCGGTGGTGAGCTCCAGCGGTCTTCTGGCTGGATAGCTATGTGCATGGGCTTCAGTGGGCAACAAGGTGATTGAACAGGCTATGGTGATGTGTGGTGGCCTAGCGATAGCAGCTGCATGGTGTCACGGTTTGGCAGCGCTGGAGCTTGCGGTAGTGCAGGGAGGAGTGGTAGTGACGTACCGGTGGATACGACCATATGATAGCATAAATGATCTAATGTGAATGATCAACATTCACAAATGATACAATTAGCATAAAGCTATCAATTAGATTGGGCAAACACTACAAGTCTACAATGCACCATCTTCCAAAAACAAAAAATGGTGTACTGTGGAAATCAACCCAAGAAAAAGAAGTTGACATAATAATTTGCAATCAAGGGCTCAGCAGATGTTGAGCAAATTGCTCTAACTCAATTCCAATCATTATTTGCAGTCCATGCAAATGCAGCTATATCTTTAAGATGTTTGATTACCCCTTGATTGAATAAGCATAAACAGATAGGCCAGTATACTACTGTTTCTAATACTCTCATGCAGCTGCATAATATGTCACCTGGCAATCTGGCATATAAATAAATTTAAAACATACCAAGTATTTTCATTACTCTTTAGACATAAAACCTTGGTTGCACACCAAATCACCATTACGAGCTAGATGCTACACTATAAATCAAGGTATACAGCAGTGAACAGAAATGGCACCTTCCTAACGCAGCAAAAACAACCCACAAAAAAAACGCATGCTCAAGAGAAATGCAATTCATCAGTCAAGGCACACAGTAACAAAGGTACATTATGAACCTGTTAACGTTGAAGCTAGTGCTTCATAATTTCATTATAATGGTTCTATTCGTAGCAGTAGCTCTCCCTCAGAAATGTATGTCTATAATAACCTAAATACACTCCAGATACTAGGACCTCCAACAACATCAATAGTATGAGCAGTATGCCCTTCAGAACTGAGAAGCCCAAAAGCTACCATATCAAGTTAGAGCACACACAAACTTGGGCATTGTGTACTTGTTAATCAGTTACACCTTGACTGCTGCTCAGCCACCATCTTCAGTAAGTACCCAGCAGTGGAAAATTTCTAAAGCTAACTGCAGAAGAGGGGAAAACAATGGCGGAAACACGAACTCATTTTTCATACCCCCTCTCCTATCCTACCCACACAAAGGAACCTCCCGATTGTCCCGAAGGCTGCAGCAATCAATTCGGAAAGAGGGGAGAAAATCCCCTTTGAACAATAGAAGGCTATCTAAATTCAAACTACACTGCTGCCTAAACCAAAATGCAGAAGGACGAAATCGCGCGAGCTCCAGCTTCCCCAATCGGCATTTGTGAACAGGGCGAAACCCCTCTCATTCGAGCTTCAAATCCCAGGCATTCAAAGGCGGAACTTGAACTGGATTCTCACCACCAACATCTCGCGAGCAGGCACCAGAATTCCGAACGATACCCACACAGCCACCCCCAAAAACCTACCCTAAATCGCACCCCACGAAATCCAAACCGCCCGTACGCGCGCGCAACGACAAAAACAACTCAACTCGAACGGGAAGCACCCAACCAAACCAACCAACGAGTAAGGCAAACCAAAGCAAGCGGTTCGAACGGGGGTAGCGGCCTTACCCTGGCGTCCATGACGGCCTTGAGCCGGACGAGCACGGCGACGCCGTCCTCCTTGGCCGCCGCGACCCCTCCAGCGAGCGCCGCCGCGCGCCGCTCCGCCGCCAGCACCCGCGCCGCCGACTCCTTGGCCATGTTCAGCATGATCTCCGCGTACGCCCTCCGCAACCCCTCCACCTGCGCACCCAAAACCACCCCATCAGCGCGACAGCAGATTACGGCGGCGGCGGCGGCGGTACCGGAAGCGGGAGGCTTCGGTTTGGGGAGCGGAATTTCACCTGCGAGTCCGCCATTTTTTGGACGGAAAAAGAAGAAAAAAAATCTGGAGGGGTCGCTGCTGGTGGTGGTGTCGGGGATGGCAGTTGGAATAGGGGAATGGAATGGAGTGGAGTGGAGTGGGAAACGGAGGTGGGCGCGGCCGCCGCCGCGCGCCCGCTCGCTTTTTCACTACTGGCTGCTGGCGTCCGTTGGGCGGCTGGTTTCCATTTTTCCGCTCCTTTGGAGTGTTGGGGACGGAACGGAAGCGAAAGCCCAACTTCACTAATGTTCTCCGGATGGCAGAGAGGACCCTTCGGTTTGGGGATATTGCACGAGAGTGGTATTTTTCGCCAGAGTCGTGATATTTTGATGCTAGGTAGCCATTTTTCCTTATAAAAATGGTGAAGGGAGGACTATAGAGCACGAAAAACTCGTGTCGTGTCTGAATGGTTTGATTTATAGTGGTAACTGAAAGGAAGTATTGTGTATATGAAATTTGGAAAATATATAAAGCATAGTGATAAGATGTAGCCTTCAATAAATATCTACAATTAATACCACTAGTTTCCCAAAATGATTTTTTAAAACTTTTGAGCCCTGCAATATTTATAATTAGTACCCCTACTTCTTTAGGGACACATTTTTTAAAATATATCTTGAACTAAGGCTTTGCTTTGTCAAAGATTTAGTGTACCAATACTCATTTGATCTTTTTTTGTGCCCTTTTTTCAACTCTATTTCTTCAATTCTCTTCAAGGGAATCGATTTTAAATCTAAAGAAAAAAATAGTTTTGTGTTACCTACATACCTACAGAGATCAGGATATTTAGTTCACCCTATTTCATCTTGAATACAAAGGAAGCAGAACAGCATGCAACATATCGCGTGTATGCAACACGGTGCGCTCCCATGCACACAAAGTTTGCAATTACGAGCAAAGTCAAGGTCGCTTCCCGGAAAAAAAATTTTCCTTCCCTGGGTTTGTTGGGGCTGGTGCTTTCGCCGTTTCGGTTGGCTCGCGCTGCCCCTCGCCCTTTTTCCGCCTTGGCGGTGGTTACCCGAGGCCGGTTAGTCCATCCGACGGATGAGGGTCAGGATGAGCATGGATCGGACGGCCCATAGCAGGGGGGTTTCGAAAAGAAGCGCACTGGGCCCCACCCAGTTGACCGCGGTTGGCTGGCTCGACTCGAGTCAAGATAAGCACCACGCAGGCAGGCACAGGTTGAAGCTGTGGACCCCACTTGCAGTGAAAGAGACCGCTCCCGCGTGAGACGCTCGTTCGTGCCTGTGTCATGTGGAGGGAGCGGGTGGACCTCGCAGAGCCGACACTGCCTGGTGGGGCCCGTCGGTGGGGCTGCTCTGCCACCTGTGCTCGACGGCGCGTGTCGTGACCGTGCCACGTGGGAGGTCATGCAGTGGTAAAAGATGTACTGGGCCGAAAACCCATGTACTCGGCCGGTTTTGATAAGTGAGTGCAATCTCACAGAATGATCAGATTCAATGGGCCTTGTGGCCGTGCAGGCCGAAGGCCGATGTAGTTTCCACCTGAGCTTAGGTTCCTCTCAAAAAAAAAAAAAGTTGCTCAGTCTTTTTTTTCCTCCAAAAAAAAAAAAACTGAGCAAATGATCAAGATTGTGATATGCCAAACGTGCCAAACAAGATGGTGATATAGTCCAAGTCATCAAAGAAAAGTGCCCAAAAAACAAGATTTGTCAAATGGGGATAACCCACAATGCTAGAATCCGGTCATTCCTCACACAAAATAGCAAGCGCGGACTAGTGATTCCAGAACACTTCTCCAAAAGGCAAAGCTCGTCTAGTGCTCCAATACAACCAGTAACGCAAAGTTGCAGAACCGATTTTGTCCATGTCAGAAACTTCAGCTTCGGAACAGCTATGATCTGATGACCCAGCCTTGAGAGTTCAAACTTACAAACATTGCACTTTTTGTCACCACTCACCCATGCATGCGAGAGTTGGCGTGTAGGTGCAAGTTGGCGTGCTTGTCAATTAAACAAATGTCGGTGTCAACAAATTACTATCCATCTTACAAAGTAAATGCAGGAGACACAATACAAGGGATCGCAGAGGAGACAAAATGTTTAGACAAATTCATAGCTTCTCTGGAAAGAATAACAACCATGTGTTCTTATGTTGAATGGGAGTTACAATGGGTACACAGTGCTCAAGATGAACAATATGTAACTAAGGCTATAGTTGAGTTATCTCTCTTCCTCTCTGTCATCTGATGCTCTCCTTACATAGAGTTGAATGGGTGGCAGTTGGTTCATATGGAGAGATGCATCATCAGTTCTAGCCATCTGCACATGTGGAGCAGTTGTTGTTAGTGAGACGTTCTCCTAGCACGGTTGTTGTGCAGTTATTGTCAGAGACAGAGGGTGAGGACGTGCAGTTATGTGAGGGAGACAAGGATGCATGTTTCCTTGATCTACCGCACGTAGTTAGTTATGGTAGACATGCGATCTGGTCAGAGGGTTTGGGCCCACCATTCTGATCGTGGACGCCTCCGACCAAAGGATGGTCGATACCTAGGACGGTCTGAGAATATTCTCCCCGACCTAGGGGTACTTGTGGGAGCTATTTGACTAAGTCTTGTTTCGATAGCTACTATAGGCAATAAGCCATAAATTATGATTACTTAATCCTCATCACTCGGGATTACTAATTCTCAGGCAACTGAAAAATCTTGAAAGCTTATACACTACTACAGAAAACGTTATCATAGACGGTTCGAAACCGTCATCACAGACGGTTCGGAACCGTCTATGTTTTTGTACATCTGTGATAACTGACGGTTAAAAAACCGTCTGTGATAAGTCACAACACAGACGGTTCTAATTAACAACCGTCTGTGATATCCATATATCACAGACGGTTCATAATTAGGACCGTCTGTGATATATGGATATCATATATCACAGACGGTCCTAATTATGAACCGTCTATGATAGCTCTTTCAGCCTAACTAATTTATTTTTAATTTTCGGCTAGCCTCAGGAATTGCTAGCCATGCCCTCTGAAAACAAGCAGGCAGAAAATAGATACATTACAGATAAATCAATCGTTGACACTCAAAGTGATCATTTATAACTCAAAATCAATTAGAAACGAATATGTATCAAATATTGTCGCTAGAGTTACAATTGAATTACAACTATTCAAAGTGAATTACAATTATTGAATCATTCAAGGTCGTTCAGCGGTGTTGGAGTAGTGAAACTCTCCGTCGGTGCGGATGATATCAGTCATGATGAAGGTGCAGAGCTTCCCTTGAACAACCGAGATCTCTCTCTGAACGAGTGAATCTAAATCTATATTCAAGCCCTGTAGCTAGCAAGAGTAAAGTAGTAAGCATATATATTTAAATTTATAATTAGAAAATAATTATTGCGAGATTGATCAACCTCGGGATCCTTCAACTTAACACTCATGAGAATCTGCATATGATGGCAAACGTAGAATGCATATTCTTCTGCTTTTTGCTGGCGGCACTGCAAAAATAGAATAACATATATAGGTATAGTCAGTTCGAGACGCATTATTACGATGTATGATATAGGATTATTGTGTTGTAGCACGTACCAGAAATCGCGTCCTGTGATTAAATGTGGCGTTCGTTCCCTTGTATAGCCCTCCCTCGGCAATATAGGAGATGAACGACCTACATGTTTCCAAAAAGTTAACCTCGGCCATTTCAAACGAAGGAAGACTAAAATAAAGTTATGTATAGAGGAAATGAGCACACACCGAGTACTCTTTGCACAAGGGTGAAGTCGTGGCTTTTTGAGTAGGAATCAAGGTATAGTACTGGTTCCTCTTTGGTATAATGACTAAAAGGATCCAGTGAGTGCCTACTCATGTATGTCGCTTGAGTCATTAAACCTAAGTTCGTGTTATGTATAAAGTACAAATGAAATTTGTATAGCAAGTAGTAAAGCACTTACTTCAGTTGTAGGGCACCATTATGTAGTCCTTGTCGCTTTGAGCAAGCAATCCCGTCATTATGTATTTCTCGACGAGGATGCGCTCGCCAAGATGGTTTGCTCGAGACCACGTGTGGGTCGAGGAAACCCACCGGTTCTTTCAATCGCCGCATTTTTAATCATGTATCTATACATAAACAATGAGTTGTTATATTCGGTATTACGTGAATGTAGAACTTGATTGTACACACTTACGGTCCAAAGATCGTAGAAGTGAGGCATCGAGGGCTTTGAGGTTGAATAGGTCGAATAAGTTGTCGGCCCCACGACGAAGAGGGGCTCGTGGAGGAAATAGTCCTCGTGTATCCGACGGTGATTCCATTAGCGCACCCTTTCTCTTTGGTCTTGTGCAAGTACGGGTATGCAAACTCGACAACCTAATCCGGCGAGGCTAATCTGCGGTAGTCGCCAACGGACTTCAAAGAGTATTTCTTAGTGTTAGGAGGCTAAGCGCCTTAATGTTCTTCGATTTCGATTTGTCCACGAACGACTTGCTCGCCACGCGTCTTCCCGTGAGACGACTCGGAACCGTCACGGCGCACGCTTTTTTGTTCGTTTGGTGTCTTATCCACGGGAACCGATGAGGCGGGCTTCTGAAGCAAAGGTTGAGGTGTAGTCATAGAGGGTCCTGTTGGAGAGGCATGGTCGTGTCGATATGGTTGGGGTGGAGTCATCAGAGGTTGAGGCGGCACTGCAGGGTCCAGGGCGATGTCCTTCTTGTGTCCTGTTGGAGAGGTATGGTCGTGTCGAGATGGTTGGGGTGGAGTCATCAAAGGTTGAGGCGACACTGTAGGGTCCAGGGCGATGTCCTTCTTGGGCCACTGGATAAAACTGTACACAGCATCCCCTAGTATTCTGACGTTCGGGCGAATCTCTAGCGGGACGGCCCTAAAATTATCATGTACCATGTCCACCTGGACCCTGGCGTAACCCTGCGCTATCTGGGCACCGTGCTGCACTATCCCTTCCTTGCATGGATACGCCACCCCCCCGCCCAGCCTCAATAGACATCCCAACCATCCTCACTTGGAGCGTGCAGTGCGTCGGCTCCTACAAAACGATACGCAATTAGCTAAGGCGTCCTATAGGTCTATCTTTGGAGCATTCCAGAGATGTACATTACCTTGATGTCGTCGATAGGTAATTGGACGTCATCATGTTCATAATTTTGCGTGGACGCGACGCTACTCCGATGTTGAGGAGGGTGGCTCCCAAAACAACGGGGTGGCTTGCATCGTTGAGGGGTAGGAGTTAATTCACTTGGTCCTGCAATCTTGCTATCTTTTCTTCAAATTTTAGAGTAAGCATCCGTTCTCTTCCTTCAAATTTTGTAGTAAGCACATGTTCCAACTCTGTGTCGTACTCGGCCTTGGATCTCTTCCTGCTCCTATACGTGCAGTAAGCGTCTGGAAATCCATCCCTCCAAGATACGTTAACCCCTTTGCCTCGCGTGCGACCCGGGTGCTCCTTGTTTTCCAGAGCCGTAGATAGTATATCCTTCTCCCTATCTGCTTGGAAGGAGCCTTCGGAACATGCGAAACTCAATTCTTGCTACAAGAGGTCATCATGTTATTATAGACATTATGAAGTTATGGACTTATTAACAACTAGGTAGTTCGAAGACATATTTACCACACGGTTGGCCACATCCTAGTCTGTCAGGTTTGTGAAAGAGATTTCGCCCGAAGACGTGACTGATGCCCTCGCTCTTAACCAAGAGAGAGCGCGCCTGTCTGTGATCTCAGCAAATGGCCTTGTTTCGTTCTCGTCCTCCGCCGCCCATTGCGCGGTTTTACCCGCGTACCCAGCGGTGCCGAGTTTGTGGGGGTGAGTGTTCAGTGTGTGGAGAGCCTTGTGCGTCGTACTTTCCTCAAGAAATTCGACTGTCGTCTTTATTTGCACAAAGACGTCCCATATATCCCGCGATAAGAATTTATATGCCGTGAAGGGCGTTCGTGTTCACGTACTTCGTGACAAGCACGCTCTTGAAGGTCCTCCACACCTTTCCGATCGAGCAACGCCGCTGCGTTCCACGCGCCGTGTGCGTGCGGGAAAGTGAACGATTTTAAAACTTCGTCCCACACCTCGCCTCCGGTCGATGAACACGGTGTCCGGCTCGGTGTGGTGATAGGGACCTGTTCCCTTCCAAGTATCCCACGATGGTCGGAATCTCACTGCTACTTTGGGGACTCACAGGATCCCATTGGCATTGACCTCCGTGACGGTCATTAGGCCCGGAGGAATTTTCGATGTTCCTCTGCCATCTCGCGTACGTACCACTTTCCTCGGAGATCCAGACGCATTCGGCGACGTCGATGACGGCGGCGAAGACGGTGCGGACGCCATGTCGCTTACTTGCTATCTATATATGCACGAAGCAATATGCTTAAGCTCTAACTGACCAGATTCAAGCAGATTTACTCAACTTAACCGAAAATGATGCACAAACGTAATATATAAAGAAGGATTGATGATAGTTTGTGCTCTCAGAAGGAGAGTTGCAAAAGAACAAGTCTTTGTCATCTCAATCCTATTATCTATACTCTTCATTAAATGAATATGATAGTATAAATTCAAATTATGAGCTCTAAACAATACTTTGCTTAATCACAAATGATCCCAATCATTACGAAAATGATCTTAACTATCACATTCTATCTCAGTATAAGACAAAGTTCATCACAAAGCGAACCAGAAGAATCAGAATAACTAGCATTCAACCGAAAGTAACAAATTAACAGTATATCAAATTGACAGTAGCAAGTAATACAATAGAGCTCAAGAATGAACTAACTATCACATTCAATCTCAGTATAAGACAAAGTTCATCACAGAGCATGTCAACAAAGCCCACTAATCAATTTGCAATATCTTTAGTACTAGATTCAGTTCACATATTATCAAAGACTATCAAAGTCAATATATCCACCGGGACAAATAGGAATACTCACAGAAAGGATGCCGCACAACAACTCACGGTGCAAGGAGGAGGCCGATGCAGGGGAGGAGGCCGACGTGGGGAGGAGGGAGGCACGGGGAGGAGGCCGGTGCAGGGGAGGAGGCTGACACGGGGAGGAGGACGGCGCGGGGAGGAGGCGGTGCAGGGGAGGAGGATGGCGCAGGGAGGAGGCCTGTGCAGAGGGAGGAGGCCGACACGGGGAGGAGGCCGCGCGTCGAGGCGGAGGCAGCGTCGTCGATGTCGGGGGCTACGGCGTCGGGTCTTACGGCCGAGAGGTGAACGGGCGAACCCTAGAGGAGAGGAAGTGATGAGTAAAGAGCAAAACCCTAGCGGTGCGGCTATTTATAAAAAGAATATCACATACGGCTCTACTAAAGAACCGTCTGTGATAATATATCCCAGACGGCTCTATTAAAGAACCGTTTGTGATATGGTAATATCACAGACGGTTCTTTACAAGAGCCGTCTGTGATATGCCTTTCAATCCCTTCGTCTCCCGCGCAAGTGTCTCTTCATCTCTTCGTCTCCTGCTCCAGCTTTACTACTTTTTTTATATAAATAGATAACTTTATCAAAGGGATTTCTCACGAACCTCCTTGATCATCTCCTCTCTCTCCACAAATTCCAAATGGCTTCCTCTCTCGTCCCGGCTGTACTGGCCTATATTTTGGTTGTGTACTCACACCTCTCTGGTCGCAACCTGGCCCAAGCTGCGAACAAGGCGTCCGTTCGCAATGCAATCCGTTGTAGACCCTCCCATCTACCGGAGACCATAACGGCGATCATCGGTCGATTGGAGCTCCTCCTCCAACAGACCGGGCGAGGTTCTCCAAAGATCCGGCGAGTAAACCTCGTCGTGGAGATTGTCCTATGGAACTATTTGGTTCGCACCGAGGATGCAGCCCAGAGAGTCGAGGACAACCTCGACATTGCAGGAGAGCAAGTCCGCCTAGCTGAGACTGTGGAGACCAGGGTTGATGGCCTCTGGGCTATATGGGACTTGATTGCGGAGTCCGAACATCTACAAGAGGAAATTGAGCGTGCAAGGTCACGGTGGAGGCGTTTGGTGAGGCGATCGATCCCGCCCCACCGAAGCCGACGAGAAGGCGTACGAAGATTTGAAGACTAAGATAGGATCGCTCATCCTTTTTTATCGTCTGTGATGTAAAAACGATATGGCCAGTCTATTGTCTGTGATGTAAAAACAATATGGTCTTTTTTATCGTCTGTGATGATATAGTCTATTTATTACTGGGCAATTCATTTTAGTAATTATTTACGCATATACATTGTCCGTACGCTATCACAGACGGTTCAATGAAGAACCATTTGTGATAATATCTCATCTGCGAGCGGTTCCATGAAAAGCGTGCATGTTGAACTTATACAGACGGCTCCATATTGAACCGCTCGTGATATACTCACATCACGAGCGGTTCATAAGATGAAGCGTCGTGATGTGAGGATATCGCTGACGGTTCATCATGGAGCCGTCAGATAAGTTCAACATGACGTTAGTTAGAGGAACTGTCGTGTGATATGCCAACGGTTAGTTAGAATGATATCAACCTATAAATATCAAGACCAGCGGACCCCTACCCTAGCGCCTCTGATCTATTCTTTGGAATAGAGAAGCTTTGCTCTGTGTTGGCTGTAGGAGGCTTGTTTATTTTACTTGCCTTGTTCTTGGTTGTGAGTTGCCCTAGCAACTTATGGCTATTTGGCTTGCATGCTTTCTTTGTGAGGCTTGGCTTTGGTGGTAGCTCTCGGTTTGGGTGTTGTGAATGAGTGTTTATTTGTTTCGACAATGGGTGTTTTGTGAGTGGGATAAGCTTATGGGGGAGGTGCATTTCGACTGTGGCTCTTCTCTTGTTCTGTCCACTTAAATCTCACATTGCACTGTGGCCTGAAAGAGAAGAGGACAATGAGGAATCTCGCGGGATATATTTGCTCTAGGTGAATTTTCGTCGTGAGCTCCGAGGGTAACGATCTTTAACTCTTTATATTTGCTCTAGGTTTATCTTTAATCAATTTTAGTGTATTTGGTTAATAGGAGGAGTAACATATTTGCAGTTTATTAATATAATTTAACACTACTAATTGTTACATGCGTAGCGTAGATGGACCGAAACTGGATGTACGGTGCGAACCGTGTGAGTGAAGAGTACATTAATGGCGTGATTGCTTTTAAAAGAGCCGCGGAGCAGGATATGTTGAATAAGGGGATAGAATTTATGTACTGTCCATGCATTGATTGCGGTAATCTGAAGATTTTTAACAACCCAGCGCAGATCGTAGGGCACTTGATTCGAAGGGGTTTCAAAAAAGGGTATACATGTTGGACCAGTCACGGTGAAGAGCATATTATACATGAAGTTAATAATGATGACATCGGCGAGGAAGTTAATAATGATGACATCGCCGAGGAAGTCAACGATATGCCGGATGTGGACTGTGTTTTTGATGAGGATAGGTCGTACGATGACAACTGGATCGATGCTACGCCATGCGTATGAAACTACGATGAGAGAGAGTTTTGTAAATTCGAGTGCTTAATGGAGGACTCGGGGAAATCTTTGTTCCCTAGCTACAAGCCAGAATACACAAGGTTGTCAACCGTACTTGAACTACTGAAATTGAAGGCGAGCAATGGTTGGTCCGACAAGAGTTTCACGGCATTGTTAGGTCTCCTAGCGGACATTCTTCCGGAGAAACGTGTTGCCCAAAGACCACCTACCAAGCCAAGAAGGTTCTTTGTCCATTGGGAATGGAAGTAGAAAGAATACATGCATGTCCGAACGATTGTATCATGTATCGTAAAGAGTATGCAGACTTGCATGTATGTCCCGTGTGCAAAGCATCCCGATACAAGCATAAGAATACTGCTAAGGTGAAGCAAGGACCTCCTGCTAAGGTGTTGTGGTATCTGCCTGTGATCCCACGTTTGAAGCTTTTATTTGCGAACCGAAGGAGGCAAGATTGCTGCGTTGGCACTCTGAGGAGCGTAAGAAAGATGGAAAGCTAAGACACCTGCGATTACGCCGCTGGAGAAACTTCGATCGGACCTTCAAAGAGTTCGGTGCAGAACCGAGGAACATAAGGTTAGGGTTGAGTACAGATGGAATGAATCCTTTCGGTAACATGAGCAGCCAACATAGCACCTGGCTCGTGATTCTATGTATGTACAACCTTCCTCATTGGCTGTGTATGAAGCGGAAGTACATTTTGATGTCACTACTTATCCAAGGGCCGAAGCAACCTAGGAATGATATTGATGTGTACCTAGCACCATTACTAGATGATCTTGTGACACTGTGGAACGAAGGGGTACAAGTATGGGATGCGTACAAACGAGAGAACTTCTCTTTACGCGCCATGTTGTTCTGCACTATCAATGATTTTCCTGCCCTTGGTAACCTGTTGGGCTTCAGTATGAAAGGAGCCAAAGCCTGTCCGCACTGCTTAGATGCTACGAGAGAGTGTATGGTGAACAACTCACGCAAAACTATGTATATGCATCACCGTAGATTCCTTCCCAGGAGTCACTCATACCGTAGGTTCCTTCCCAGGAGTCACTCATAAGGATGACAGTTCAGCTCCAAGGGCTTTTAGAGGGAAAGAGGTCTATGATATGGTTAAGGATATCGATGTTGTGCTTTGGAAGGGACGTAAATTAAAAACCCGTCAGAAGAACATCGGGAAGAAGCGGTCAATTTTTTGAGACTTGCCTTATTGGGAGCACTTAGAAGTTCGTCACTGCATCGACGTCATGCACGTGGAGAAGAATGTATGTGAAAGCTTGATTGGCCTCTTACTGAACATTAGTGGCAAAACAAAGGATGGTGTTAACGCACGACGTGACTTGATTGATATGAACATAAGGACCGAGTTAGCACCGAAAGAGACCGATAAAGGACGAACATACCTTCCACCAGCTTGCTACACTATGTCCAAGGCCGAGAGAAATGAATTGTGCCAAAGCTTGCATAGTGTCAAAGTCCCGTCTGGTTACTCCGCTAACATTAAGAAATTTGTTTCTATGCAAGATTTGAAATTAATTGGTATGAAGTCTCATGATTGTCATGTGCTGATGACACAAATGCTTCTGTTGCAATTAGGGTAACTTAGAACAAGGTCCGAGTGGCAATCTTGAGGTCGTGTTATTTCTTCAACTCAATTGCTCAGAAGGTCATCGATCCCCAAGGATTAGATGCTCTACAAGCTGAGGTGGTGACGACTCTATGTCATCTTGAGATGTATTTCCCTCCGTCATTTTTTGATATCATGGTCCATCTCATTGTTCATCTTGTGAAAGAGATAAAGATATGCGGTCCTGTGTTCCTACGTCATATGTACCTATTCGAGAGGTATATGGATATTCTCAAGTCCTACGTACGGAATCGATCTCGACCGGAGGGCATCATCATCGAAGGTTATGCAACTGAAGAGGTCATTGAGTTCTGCGTCGACTACATGGCTCAGGTGGAACCGATAGGTGTGCCTCTATCTCGTCATGAGGGAAGGCTGGATGGTATCGGGACCATCGGAAGAAATCAATCACTCCCGATCTCGATACGTACGCTCAAGCCCATTTCACGGTCTTGCAACACATGACCCAAGTGCCCCGTACATCGACGAGCACAAAGACATGGTACGCTAATGTAATCCGCACGGTTGGAGGTTTGCATCACGAGAAAGCACAACCGTCGGTCCAACGAATGGTTAAAGGTGCGAATCATGACTGGGAGGTCATCAAGTGATGATACGCTTCTATGGTTGGCAAAAGGGCCACAATTTACAATTGTCACATGGCAAGGATACGACATAAATGGGTACACATTTTATACGACAGCTTAGGATAGGAAGAGCACAGTCCAGAATAGCGGTGTCCGCATAGATGCATTCAGTACCGATGGGCTCAGGAGCTCGTACTATGGGCAAATAGAGGAGATATGGGAGCTCGACTACGTGCTTTTCAAGATCCCCCTATTTCGGTGTCGTTGGGTCCATCTTCCATAGGTGAAGGTCGACAAGTACGATGTCACTACCGTGGATCTCGATCGTGTCGGATACAAAGATGAACAATTCGTACTGGCTAACCAAGTTGTTCAAGTCTTCTATGTAACCGACCCGACAAATAAGAAACGCCACGTAGTTCTTCATGGAAAAAGAAAGATTGTCGGAGTTGAGAATATAGTGGACGAGAAAGAATACAATCAATTTGACGAGTTGCCTCCTTTCGGAGACGGCATCAGGCTCGAGGAAGAACCCAGTGAGGAAGCTAGCTATATGCACGTCGATCATCATGAAGGGCTATATTTTAATTAAGAAATTACTCCATTGTAATTAATTTATTCCATAACATCATGTGTTATGGACTTGTAATCTGTTGTACGTATATTTTGATGTCAACGTGGAATTTTAATCGCTCCTGTCCTTGTGGACCGTATATTTTGGTGCATTAAAAATTCATTCAATTTGGAAAATAGTCCAGCTGCACCACCTTTCTAGAAACCTAAAAACCTGAAATTTTATAGCAAATAGTCCAACACCTTTGCAAAGAAACTGGCATACTCATGCCTAATCCTGCAATCATCACTGCAGAAGACGACGTAGTTGTCCCACCCTTCCACACCGCAGACAGTGCTTGTGCACTGGTGGCCATCCTCCGACAGCGCCCACACCCGGCCTAGTGGCCCGGCCTTCTTCCCACGCCGCCGGCTGGACCATGTCCGCGGCGAGCCTCGCACCGCTGCACTCCCGGTTGGTCTTGGCCGTCTCGCACCCGCCGTCGGTTGCCTCGTCCTCGACCTGGCTGATGTAGTGCTTCCCAACGTCGCGCGTCTCGCCGATCGTGTAGAGGAGGAGGCCGAGCACGTAGGCCGCGGCCTTGTGGCCGGCCACAGCTGCCCGTTCAAGGAACATGAGGCCGCGCTGCATGTCTTGGGGCGCGAAGACAAGCCCGAGGCCGATGATGAAACAAGCCCCCGGGTTGCTGGCGCCGGCCAGGTGGTTGACGACGGCGAGGTAGTCCTGCCACTTCATCGCCTTCTCTCGCTCCAGCGCCACGCGCCTCCCCACGGCGCGTTCCTTGGACACCTTGTACAAGACCTTGCAACTCCAATATACGTACATACAAAATTCAAGATGTTAGAATAAATAGTAATACGTACGTACGTATTTTGTAGGTATAAATTTGTACGTATGTTAATCGTAGGCTGCATAGGTCCTCCATGGGCTGAGGAGAACTCCCGGCCACACGGCCGACGATGTCGAGGACGACATCGTGAGAAAGAGCGGCGATCACTGACCTCCTCGCCTTGGTGCTGGCCGTCATGCTCTGCATGCTCACCTTGGCGATTGCCGTCTTCGTGAGAAAGAGCGATGGGAGGTTTAATCTTCGGTTATGCCGTCTTAAAACTAGGAGTAACCGGCACGGGAGACGAAGAGACGCATGAGAGACGGTTGTGCGATGGTGAGATGAAGAGACACATCGCGCGGGAGACGAAGAGATAGGAAAGAAATATCGCGTTATATCTTGGTTATACAATTGAACCGCTCGCCGTCAGCGATACAATTGAACTGCTGATACTTCGGTTTTATTTTCAAACCGTCTGTGATAAGGCGTCCTCATCACAGACGGTTCATATTACGAACCGTCTGTGATACCAACCGTCTGTGAAGTACCACAGACGGTTGGTAATAAGAACCGTCTGTGATGAGGCACATATCACAGACGGTTCCAAATGGAACCGTCTGTATAAGTTCAACACAGACGACTCCTTTGGAACCGTCTGTGATGAGGTGTCTAGTATGGCCTTTTTGTAGTAGTATTAGTCAAATTTCTCACCTTTAGATCACGCGTGGAGATGCGTGCTTGGGGGATCATCGTCTTCTTCTTCTGTGGTCAGCCACGGCAGCGTCGTCTTCACCAAACGTGCACGAGTTAGGGTTTGAGTTCATCGATGCCCTGAGCTTTAGAGGGAAAAGGGGGGCAGCGACGGCTTGGAGATGGGCAGCAGAGCTGGCGGTGCGGCGGTGGACAATGCCAACGGGCGGCTCCTCAACAGGGTCGATGGATCTGGCGGAGGAGGGGGCAGATTCGGCGGTGGCGAGCCGCCGGAGATGGGGAAGAAAGTAGGGGAGATGTGCAGGGCTAGCAGTGAAGGCAGTGCTAACAGCCATGGTGGGAGGCGACAACGGCGGCTGGAGGTGATGGACAGCGGGCTAGACGGTGGGAGGAGGCATGCGGGGAGGGAGTTAGGGCGTCGGCGGCTATTGGTGGGGGTGGGAGGAGTGCGTTAGGGTTAGGGATGGTTTTATACATAGACTAAGGGTGAGATGCGAGTAGTTGAAAATCATAATCTAATGGATGAAAAAAATCGACTGAGATTTGAGGTTTTTTTAGTTAAGCGAGAAATAGATAGCCCCAGTAAATGTGCCTGTAGACACACAGGAGTCTCCTAGTGACCACGTACCTCATCGTGGAATGGGTCCGGGACCTGGTACGAATGGCTATGCTGCTGCCTCCACCTCCATCCTCGCATTCCTGGTCAAGAGATTTCGAGCAGGCGAATTAACAGCGTGATTAACATTGGATTACTTTTTGAAACAAACATATTAGTTAGCTCAGCTACGTACCTTTGATGGTTGGCAGCCTTGGCAGCGAGTAGTGGCCAGTGGCCACGACGACTACATCGAACACCTCCTCGATGCAGGCCAACTCCGCCTTCTGATCAGTGTCGCGTACCCAGCCGATGTCTATGGATCTCACCACCCATTTGGGAACGTCGCCGCAGCCGCCTCGACGTGGCGGCGCCATGGCGATGCACACGACCCTGGTGTTGAGCCTGACGGCGTCCATGAGCCCAAACGCGCCGCGGAAGGCCTTGAGGTAGAGGTACACCTCGCGGTGCCCTGGAAAGCGGCGCGGGTCGCGGCCAGGATTTTTTTATCAGAGACTTTTTTAACGGGGTTCGATAGCAGCGATACAACCGATTATCGGAAATTTTCAGCCAATTTCGGTCGAAAATTTCAATTTTTTGAATTTTTTGGATTTTAAATTCAAAATAAAATCAAATTCGAACAAAAATCATCAACTGAGCTAGTTATCATGGTAGCAAGATTCATATGGGCTTGTATTACTTCACGCATTCATCAACTGAATAAAATTCAGGCAATTTTTTTTTTTATATAAAATTCATCCAAACTTCAAAATTCGGAACCAGTTTGATTGGCTACGGGGGGGCGATAGCAATGATAATCAGCCGATAGTTAAATCCCTGGTCGCGACTAGGGGCGCCGTTCCTGGGCACGAACTGGAAGTCGGAGAAGCTCATGGCCTCACAGGGCCCAAGCAGCCGGAGGGAGGCATACATGGTCGGCACCGTTGGTTCTCGGGTCATACAGCCACTGCCCGCCCACGTCCCGGCTTTGCTCCAGCACAGTCACAGCGTGGTCCTCCCGGCGCAGCGCGCGTGCCGCCGCGAGCCCAGCCATTCCCGCTCCGATGACGCATACCTTCCTCAACTCCGGGAGATTGTCACGGACCATATCCATCGACGTTGGACACGGACGGAAATCTCCTTTCTGTTAGGTGGTGACACACTGACACTACCAGAAAATTAATTGGAGTTTGCACTGGCTCGATTAAGATAAGAGTGTTGGAATTATGGATAATATTTTAATTCTAGATTTTAGTAGGAAGTAAAGTTCACAAATAACTAGTGATGCATAAATCGGTACTAACAGCATGCTACTCATTGTAATTCTAAAGATACTCAATAACATGATTATAGTAGAATAAACTGGTCGTATGACCAACTCACAATAAGGCTCGATGAAGAACAAGAAGCAGTGCAGACTCAATGCAGTGCAGATCGTAGACGTCGCAGTGCAGCAAGCGGTCGCGTAGTTGCGCTGCCCAGAAACCTTATTGCCACCCTATGCAGGTGAACTCTGTGATAATGGTTCGGAGATACCGCTCACCCTCCTTCCCGGTACACGCCGAGGAGAAGGGATGACTTGGTTCAAACAACAAAACCCTCCAGCACAAGAGAACAAAGAGAAAGAAGAATAATAAATGGAATGGAAAGAATCGTTCCTTGATCTGGACGTCTCCAGATTCTATTTATAGTTGAGACAATTACTCTCTAGTAATTGTCATAATAAATCACTGGTAGTCGAGACAATTACTCTATAGTAACTGTCATAATAAACCACTGGTAACCACTAATTCAAAGCCAATTAATGATCATTAAGCGGTGTTTATTGATCCTGATTGTACCCTGGTCTAAAGCTTCGACCACTGGTCTACAACTTCGACTAGTGTATTACGACCACACTGGTTTAAAGATCCAACCAGATTGTTTCGATTTCCGAGTTTCGACTTCGACCACTGAGTTTCGACAACTCAGTTTCGATTTTGCTTGGAGTTATAGAAATAAATAGGCCTTAACATATAAATACCCAATTCCAAAAAGAGTCATCTACTGCAAAGCCAAGCGTGCCCAGTCGCGAGCAACAAGGGACTCGCAGCCTCGCACAGTGGCACAAGCTCGGTTGATGCTAGTACGACATTGCTACTGCTGCCATCCAGATCCAGGTGTGTTTGCTTCTGGCTTGTGAGTTTTTTGTGATCAGGGTTAGCTGTAGAGGGATTAATTCCATCTGCATGCACTTTTGGGTTTTAGCACGGCAAAGGCAAAGCTAGCTTGGCTGAATTGGCTCTTTGCAATGCCCTTGTTCGGGAGTAGTAGTTTTTGGGCTAAATATCACTATTTAAAGTGGGATTAGTAAAAATAGTGTTATCGCAGTCGTAATTGTAAAAATAACGCTCTCGTCCGTCCGGTCACGGGACGGACAAGCCGTGACGCGACACGTCGTGCCTCGTCCGCACGACCATGAACGAGAGCGCTATTTTTGCAATTACGATAACAAGAACATTATTTTTGCTAATCCCACCTCATATAGTACCATTTAGGTCAGAAATTCTTTTTTGGCTGGCCACCACCCTGGATCAGGAACGGCTGAACGCGTGCACTGTTTGTTTGTTCTGTTTTGCACGGAACAAGCAAGATCAAGGCCCTCCCTAGAGACGCTGACCTGGTGGTCATTTCATGGCTATGCTTTTGTCTCCCAGCGGCGTTCAGCGAAAGATCCGGAACCCATCTTCTGTACACATGATCTTGGTAGCAGAGGTGAACCCAAAAAAGGCTAAGTGGGATCAACTCTATTTAAGTTTTTAGTGAAGTAACCTAATATCTAATTATTTACGCATCACTCAGTTCAGTGGAAGTGCCTTAACAGTCAACTTAACATTTTTTTTACCAGAGTCCATCGCTGCTCGGCGGCTCTGCCACAACAAATAACTCCGGCGAGCTCAACTTGGATGGCGCTCGCGGGTCGCCAGGTGGACAACACTTTGGGCTATCGATGCCACACGCCATCCTCTGAGACTCAGCGCTAACACTGCATGGATTCTCGTCGTCGTGGATTACGTGTTACTTATTCGCAGTTTAGGGTGAACAGTTGTCCTTAGGGACAAATGTGTAATTTTATATATTTTTCCTAGGATTCTGTTTGTACCACGGGAAAATCTGTACTTAACTTCCAATATTAACACAGTCACAGTCTGTCCCTCTTGGGACACTTTACCTTAAAAAAAAGCAACCGGTGTGATATTGTAGGGTGGGTACCCTGGCTCAAGGCGGTCAGTGTTTTTACTTGTCAGTCGTGTTTTTTTTTTTGGTCCTTTTCAACATATTTCTCCCACAGAATATACCCTTTTGTAAAAGAAAAGGCACCATGTTGTCGTCTTTGAGTACATATATAATTATTAAGGGATTGTTTTAAAATCGTCAAGTGCTAAAAAGGTTTTTAAAAATGTAAGAGAGCCTCTAAATTATGGTCGGCCCTTAGACACGTTCCTCACGGGCGCCAGGCGATGCATTTCCTTCTCCTCGTGCTTTGGCCGTTCTCACTTAGACGACACTCACTCTGCCTTGCTCGACATACTCCACCACCAGCTCCCTTTGATAACATTTGCCACAACAAACCAAGGATAATTAAATTTGGACTTTCAACTGAGGAGCTTTCAACCGGGGTTTGAAAACTTTCAATTGACGAGGGAAGGGGTTATTAAAATTTCAAAATCAAATTCAGACTTTCAATTGAAAAACTTTCTATTCAATTGGAAAACTTTCAAATAGGAATCGAAAACTTTCAACTGAAAAAGGGAGGGGATTTGGGGCTTTCAATTGAAACTTTCACAGGAAAGGGTGTCGGATTGTTACCGCTGCCACCCACTCGTCCGTTTGTCATGATATATCCGTATTAACCAGTTGGAGACAGGAGAGATGTTGAAGATGTATTTGATCCATTGTAATATATCCGTATGAACTGAATAAACTTTTGGTGGTGGGTCATCCAATTATAGCATGGAGTCATTTATGCTCTATGCAACTTTCTTTTGCCGTGTAGCAATGTCACCTCAGAATTGTGTTCTTTTGTATCTGTGTGAGAGATAATCATAGTACTTACCACGTAATTCTTTTGTGAATCATTTGTTCCATGCATGACCTAGACCTATCCCAAATATCCCAAACCTGTCCCAAGTGGACTATGCTTATGCTATTAGGCATGTTTGGAACGACTTTAGCTTTTTGCTCGGAAAAGCCAGAAGCTGGAGGCCGCGTTTAACGTGAGAAAGAAAGCCGAAAGCCGTCGCGGGGCAGCTTCCTACAGCTTCCCACAGCCTCATTTCCGGATTTACCTCTCAAGTTTACATGTATTTACCCGTTTATGTCATCGCATAAAACCCCCTCCCAGCCAAACCCTAACCCTAATCCATGCGCCCCGCTTCCCGTGCCCCCGAGCCCCTCCTCTTCTTCCTCCCGCGCGCGGCGCTACCTCTCCCCCTTCCTCCCAAGTGGCGCCGACGCCCCTCCTCCTCCTCCACCGACGCCACCCTCCCCTTCTCCTCCCTGAGCTGCCACTCTCCCCTTCCCCCTCCTTTGAGCCGCTGCCCACGCCGTCCTCCCCCGAGCCGTCGTCGCAGGGCCTGAAGCGGCCTCCGCCCCCGAGCCACCGCTGCAGCCCCCGATGAGGCCGCCCTGATCGGATTTACATGCCCCCAAGCACCCGTCCCCGCCACCGCTGCTCCTCCTCCTCCCCTGAGGCGCTGTCACCCGCCTGCCCATCCGGTTTTCTCCGGCCGACCGGATCTGTGCTCCTCCCTGACCTCGAGCCACCGCCGATGGCCCCGCCGCCAGCCTCCTCCCTCTCCCCTAAGCCGGCCCCCGATGCTCCCGACGCCAGCCTCCTCCCCCTGCGCAACCCCTCCTCCACCGACACCCCCAGACCTAACCCTACCTCTTTTTTTCCTGTTGTAAATTAATTATGTAGGTAATATTTGTTTATTTTAATAATTATTTATTGTAATATTCATGTAATAATTGTTTATTGTAATTATTATTGTTAATTACATTAATTGTTGTTAATTTTTATTAATTGCGATAGTTACGTTAATTGTGGTAATTCTCGTTAATTGTGATAGTTGTCGTTAATTACGGTAATTCTTGTTAATCAGGTTAATTGCCGTCAATTGCGTTAGTTGTGGTTAATTATCGTCAATTGTCGGTAGTTGTTGTTAAATATCGTTAATTGCCATCAATTACGTTAATTGCCATTCAGTGGCTTCAAACAAGTCATTACTTGCCTCAGGGGCATTTCAGATATTTTTCATCTCAGAAACTGCAACCAGACTACCTAAAAGCCAGACAACCAAACACCAAATCTCTTCATTTCAACTGTTCAGTCATACAATCCAACCGAAAACCGCTTTTTAGAAAAATTATAGCCGTACCAAACAGACCCATTGTTCATCTGAACCGAATATTCCTCCTTGAAGAATTAAACTGTTTCACGTGAAATCGCAATCACAAACAATCGTATCTCTACCAAACAATCACATTTGGACGCGGGCCTCCACGGAGGTGCTGCTGACCCACTATGTCGTATGATCGTATCCAACGAGAAACACCGACCGAAGAAGGCCCACCAGGCCCACACACGAATCTCAAAGCTAGTGCCCTGCCATCCGCCATCCACGCGCACGGCCGCACCGGAAGCTTCTGCTTCTTCTCTGCCAAGAAATGCGGAGACCCGTGCACGGCTTTAAAACCCCAGATCGAACAGCGCACAAAAGAAATCCCCCAAACCACAGCACAAAACAATCCCCCAAATCCCCACCAAAAAGCAGGTAATCCATGGCCGGCGGCGGGCAGGCGGCGGTGTCGTTCCTGACGAAGGTCGCGAAGGCGGCGGCCGGGGTGGGCGTGGCAGCGTCTGCCGTCTCCACGTCCCTCTACACGGTGGACGGTGGGCAGCGCGCGGTCATTTTCGACCGCTTCCGCGGTGTGCTCCCGGAGACCGTCTCGGAGGGCACCCACTTCCTCGTCCCCTGGCTCCAGAAGCCCTTCATCTTCGACATCCGCACGCACCCGCACAGCTTCTCCTCCACCTCCGGCACCAAGGACCTGCAGATGGTCAGCCTCACGCTCCGCGTCCTCTCCCGCCCCGACGTCGACTCCCTCCCGGACATCTTCACCTCCTTGGGTCTCGAGTACGACGAGAAGGTGCTCCCCTCCATCGGCAACGAGGTGCTCAAGGCCGTCGTCGCCCAGTTCAACGCCGACCAGCTCCTCACCGACCGCCCCCACGTCTCCGCGCTAGTCCGCGACGCCCTCGTCCGCCGTGCCCGCGAGTTCAACATCGTCCTCGACGACGTAGCCATCACCCACCTCGCCTACGGGCCCGAGTTCGCCAAGGCCGTCGAGAAGAAGCAGGTCGCGCAGCAGGAGGCCGAGCGCTCCAGGTTCCTCGTCGCGCGCGCAGAGCAGGAGAGGCGCGCCGCCATCGTCCGAGCCGAGGGGGAGAGCGAGTCCGCGCGGCTCATCTCCGAGGCCACCGCCGCCGCGGGCAACGGCCTGATCGAGCTCAGGAGGATCGAGGCCGCCAAGGATATTGCCGGGGAGCTGTCGCGTTCGCCCACCGTCTCCTACATCCCAGCCGGCGACAACAACCAGATGCTGCTCGGGCTCAACGCCGCCCGGTGAATGAATCGTCACCTATCCTTAGTAACTTCGTATGCATCGACATGGTTATCGTTTTATGATATGATTGGAGACTTTGTGATGATACTGTGCTCATAAATTTCCACTGATGGAGTAGTTTTGAACAATTTCTGCATTTTTGTTGCCAAAAGTATGCGCTAAACGTGCTATGGTCAGTGGCGGACCAATAGGTGGCAGAGTACCGCTGCGACTGGCGGCCGGACCATGGGTACCCTAACATCTGTCCATCGGACGTCATGGCTGTTATGGCTTAAAGTTTAGCTACTTTGGGTAGAAGAAGAATAAGAAATGATTTTGGCCGGAATTTCTTTGTATGTGCTGCGTCAAGCCAAGTGCAGGTTGTTGCTACTCTGTGTCAACTGGTCAAGTTCGCTAAACCCATCTATCTCACTGACTCCGCTCTATTCTAACCGGACATCGAATCTCACTCCAATATCTAACCAATTCTCTAATCCCCACCATGGTGAACCATAGCGACTAGCGCCGCGGTCGGCATGCGGGTGTGGCCTTAGGCGTGTTGGGCGGCTCGCGCAGGCATGAGGTGCAGCAACAACTGGACAGCGCTGAGTGGCACAAGCATGTGTGCATCGCAACATCCGGTAGAGCAGGTGGGTAGCGCCGACAATTGAGTAGGCATGCAGCGCATGGTTGGGTAGGGAGACGGCCGCGTCGGCAAGTGAGAGCATCCCATTAGGACTGGGATCCTCTGCTGTTGCTAGTCATGGTTGGGTAGGATGGTTGGGTAGGGAGACGATCGTGTAGGCAAGTGAGAGCATCCCATTAGGATTGAGATCCTCTGCTGTTGCAACTAGCAACAGCAGAGACACACAATGCCCTCTGCTTTAACGCCTCTCAACCGTTAGATCGAACGCAGACGAATGATAGTGATCGTTACAATGCAATCGAAATAGTATTTCGCTATGGTATTTTCTCTACATTAGGTTGTGCATCTTTCATGCAGAGGTCAAGAGAGATTTTTTTTCTATTATCTAAAAAAAGTATTTTCCCTACACTGCTTTTACACAGTGGTTTCACTATAGTGTTCAATAATAAAATGCTGCAGTACTACTGCTGAACGCTATTCGTGCAGCCTAAAATCACTGTTTAAACAGTGATTCTCAGTAGTATAGCAGAGAGTCCGGATCCTCTCATTAGCCTTCTCTAAATTTTAATCCTAGGTCAGTCACTCTACGATAATCTCTGGTCCAACTATTCTAGGGATGTGATTATTGCCCACAGGCTGCTTGATTTTTCAATTTTTGTTCTATACGTGGTTTTGCGTAGTTAAAGTTCTACATTGCCTTTCTGATGCTGTGGTTCTGTTTAAGTCTGGCACGGGTGTTAATTTACAGAGTACTATTTGTACGTTATGCTGTTTTGTTTTTGCCTTCTCTTAGGTATTGTGTGTTTCCGATCACGCTATACAACGAATAGTAAAATAGTACACCCTGTTTTTGAAAATTGGATGAGCATGAGCTGCCTTTGTAACGAGGACTACAACTACTTGCGGTTAATCTTTTGTTTTGGTGTAGATTTTTCTTGTTTTTGTTGAGGAACTATCGCTGGTCAGTCCAGTCCGAACTATTATTTTGTAGACAAATTCAGAATCGTAAGAACAATGCAAGAACACAAGAACATAATGATAGATTGAACACAGAGATATGAGGAGACTACAAGCTTCTCTTTATTACTCTTCTCAATGATCGGGTACAATAGTTGGGGGTCCTCATTCCTATATATAGGCTATGGGTGGATGAGGTGCTCACCTGGGCCAAGACTCCTGGTCATGGGTCCGGTTTCTTAACACTCCTTCTTGGACTCTCATTCTTCATTTCCATGTCTCGTCAACACTCCATAAAAATTCAGTGAAAAAAATTTGAAGAAAGAGTACATGAAACATGTTCTGCTATGCTGCATGAATTGCATTGTTAAAAACCTTAGCCGAGAAACTTCAGAAAAACTCGTCAAGAAAAAAAGAGTACACTCCACTCAATTTCATTTAATCTCTAGGATTTACTCTTTGGGTACTCGATCTTCATGATCAAGTTTCAATAATGAGTTCGTGAAGATTCTTCCCCTTAATTCTGCACTTCTATAAGTCATCATTCCAATTCTACGTATGCACTTTTCAAAGTTAGATGCTGGAAGTGACTTAGTGAACAAATTTGTAAGATTTTCACATGGCTTAATATGCAGTGCTTTAATTTCGTTCATCTTTTGTAATTCATGAGTATAGATGAACTTGGGGTTGATATGCTTTGTGAGAGGATTTTTCACATAACCCATCTGCACTTGTACAACACAATCTGCATTATCTTCATAGATAATAGTGGGGATTTACGCGGTATTCAATCTACACGACTGCTGGATGTGGTAAATCATCCGCTGAAGCCAAGCACATTCTCGTGAGGCCTCGTACAGTGCTATTATTTTCGAGTGGTTCGCCGAAGTCGATACAAGACTCTGCTTAAACGATTTTCATGGAATTGCAGTTCCACCACATAGGAGTTCATAGCTTGTTTGTGATTTGGCTATATACGGGTCCTACAGGTACCTGTAATCTGCATTGCCATTCATATTCAGGTCTTGGTTCTTTATGTAGAACAGAACAATTTCTTTGCTTCCTTAGAGGTATCAGAAGATGTCCTTCATTCCCTGTCAATGCATTTTGGTAGGATCTGCACTATACCTTGCTAATAGGTTCACAGCAAATGCAATGTCCAATTTAGTACAGTTTGCTAAATACATGAGTGCTCCTACTACGCTCAAGTATGGGAATTCTGTTCCTAAAACTTCCTCCCCCTCTTCTTTAGGTTTGTACGGATTTGTAACAGCCCAAATTTTAAATTTCAGTTGAAAATAAAGTTTAATTATTTGTGTGGATTTTTCTGAGATTTTTAAAAACTTTTACTTAATCAATTTGAAGCTAAACAATTTTATTTGCAAAGTCTATTACCAAATAATAGTTGGAAATATTTTATTTAAGTCCTAAATGCTCTAGGGAATTTCTGTGAATTTTCTCAGAATTTTTGGACTTATTTTGCTATATTCTAAAGCCTAAATGAATTACCAGCATTTAATTAGTTAGAAAATCAAAAGAAAATCCTAAATAGGTTTTGGGCCGAAACTCCCTCGACCCATTCCCTTTTCCCGCGCGCGCGCAGCCCACTTGGCCCGCTCCTTCCGCGCGTTTAACCCCGTCGCATCTCAGCCGTTGGATGGAAATCCAACGACCAGATTTCAATGTGACATTCGGACGACCGAATGCCCCATTGATTGTCCACCGTCCGATCTAGATCTAATGGCCCACGTGCACCAGTGACTTTACTAGTCACCGCACCTCCTCGATCTATCGCGACCGTTGGATTAAGATCCAACGGCTGCGCCCAATCCACACTTATCGATTCGCGCCGCGTTGTCCACCGTCCGATCAAAATCGGACGCACCCGAGTCATCGTCCTCCTTTCCTTCTTCTTCCTCCCCTCTTTCCTTTTCTCGCCCGTGCATCTGTCATTGCCACTTTCGAAAACCTTCCATATATGCTCAAGTCTGGCTGCATCTCCGAAATCGTCGCGCGCATTAAGATCCCTGCATCACGCCGCGTCCATCACGGCCTTTTCTTTCCATTTCCTCGCCGCGAATCCCCGATTTCGCTCCGCCGTGCCGCGCGGACCTTCTTGGACGATACGTCGCCTCGGCCAAGCCCACGCCCTATAAATAGGGGCGTCGGGAGCGCCTCCCTCACCGCAACACAACGCCACCACCCACTGCCCTTCTCCTCTCTCCTAGCGCCCCAGCTTCGAGTTCTTCGCAGGCGACCGCGGAAGCTTCAAGCTTCGTTTGCGCCGCCACCGGAGCCGCTTCGTCCTCGTCTCCGACACCAGCGGCATCGTCTCGTCGTAGTGAAGCCTGCGCGACCACTCACTCCCTCGAAGAACCGCCAGAACATCTTCGTCGCCGTCGACCTCAAACTGCCACGGCAAATCCTCGTCGTTGACGACCTTTTCGTCCCGCTCCGCCGCTGTTTTGGTAACCCACGAGTTCGCACTGCTCTTCTCTTTGTTTTGCATGCACCCGTAGGGCTCGCCGCGGCGTAGAACGCCGGCGAGTCACCCACCGGGGCACCGTCGGCCTGGGGCCTACGTGGCATGGCCACGCACATGCCACCGTGGCGCCACCTCAGGGCCACGTGTGCGCCACGTCACCAATTCCGCTCGCGTGGTGCCGCGTCGGCACAAACCTCCTGAGCCACAAACCCATGGGCCTGGTCCACATAGACCGTGTCTATGACACATGGGGCCCGCACGTCAGGAATTATTTTAATTCCTTTTAAATTCCGAAAATCCCTCGCTGGCGTCAGTATTACGCAATAAATAGATTTTCCAGTAGAAAATTAATTCAAAAAAATTCAATTAAATTTCAAATTTAGGTTTAAACTGAAATTTGTCACCCTTAGGTAAAATTTACATGAATGGTGAATGCCTTGTCACCCTTAGGTAAAATTTGTCATATGCTTAGCCATGCTTAGATCATATTTATAAATTTGGGAAGATTTAGCCAAATCTTTTACAACTTGATTTAAATTTGATTTTGTGGTATTGTTTTACCACGAAAGGTTTATAAAGAGGTTTTTACCCTAAATAAAATAAAATGGGTTTGGACTTGGGCGAGATAGATGAATGGTGGGTGCAGGTTTATGCACGGGCTTAATCTGGTTAGGATTAAGGCCCAGGGTTTTAATTGGAAATCGCCCGAGTCAATTAAGGACCGGCCTTTGAGCCGCTTTTTGCTACGCCTTACCGTACCACCACATGTCCTGTATGGGCAGGATTTGGCTAAATAATTTGTGGCGTCTTAGTGTCATTTGTGCTATGTTGTTTGTGTGGGGGTCGGTCAGACATTAGTCCCACTTGGCGCAAGAGGGGGCTCCCGGAGGATGGTTAGTCCAATGGTGGCGAAATCTTAGGGGTCATAAATACATTAAGGCATTGCATTGTAACGGCCTCATGATAATTGCTTAGTCACAAGCCTTCGGAAGCGTGCTTTGGCCGACATTAAAAGCATATTATCTCGTGTGGGTAAAGCTGTACAAACTCTGCAGAGTAGAAACTATTCGAATAGCCGCGTCCGCGGTCATGGACATGCTAGCAAGGCCACTCTAAGTTAGATTTGTTTTTGGTTTATAAAATGATTTCAACAGATGTTTTCAGGATGGTTAATCCTATGGTAAAAATTGAGCGGTTAGCCAAGTGATAGGAGGATATCCTTCACCATTCATGTAATGGAGGTTATCCACTATTGATTGTCATTTTAAACACTAATTTTAGTCATAATATAAAAACTGGCCTTAGAAATTATTATTGGTATTTAACCTGAAAATACTGTTTATGCAACTTAACCCTGCCACTATCCTTTGTTTACCTTATGCATGCATTAACTTTCAATATTGGGTGTAACTTGCAAGCATGGAAGTTGTGCTTACTCTTGCTGAATAATCTTTATTTAGGAGAAGACCTCTATCAGGACGGTGAGGATCTTGATGACTAGGCTACGCCCCCAGACGATTGCCTGTGGCAAGTCGTGTGGTCTACTACTATTTTGCTTTCCGCTGTGTTATTTATTTATTTCGCCTCAGGCCCCTTTTGTAATAAACTCTGAGTTATTATTAATAAAATACGTGATATGATTGTGCTATCACTTTTGTTTGACTGTGTACACTAGAAATCCTGGACTAGTGTATAAACACAGAGAATTCGGGATCCTTCGCTCCCGGGTTCGACAAAAGTGGTATCAGAGCCATATCGACTATAGGTCGTGGCCCCACAATTTCCTTAAGGACTTATTTAAAAAACTAAAACTATTTTGAGTCTATCCAGAGTCCTGTCTCAACCCTTCTCTTTAAAGATGGTTACTGACCCCTCCCTCTCTCAAAAATTGTAGATGGCCAAGGTACCGGACGCTACCTCTCACGGAGTTCTTGCTAGACACTGGGCCGAGCTTCTTTGGGAGATGATGCAACATCTGGAGTACAAGAAGAGACCAACATTCCAGGGTTATAGGTACAAAGTGGGAGAACGACGTCTCTGGAGGGTGGAAGTGCTAATCTACTCTGACCTCTCGCCGAACATAGTCTTTCACATCTTTCACGCTCCGATCAGACGCGACACCTTCGCTGATGGCATTCAGGATGCAGCAAGAGAGGCAGTCCATCGTCTCCGCCACACCTATGATCGCTACCTCAATGGCACCGGGTTCCACTATTACCCGATGCATCTTCCGACCAGACTCGACAGCGTCTTCCGCTCCGCCAAAGAAGAGGATTCCCCCGAGCTGACGCACCAGGTGGACTTGAAGAAGGCACTGGACTATGCCTACGGAAACACCCTGGAGGACTTGCGTACCGTCCAAGATAGCTTGGAGTATACGGAAGCAAGGCTGAAAGCAGTAGAAGTAGAGCTGGCTAGCTACAAGGCAGGCGAGGCTAGCTCTAACAAGATAGACTACACCCCCAGTACCCCATAATTGTTTTCTTTTAGTCCGTACTTTAGTCACGAATTATGAGCTATCAATTACCCTTGTGATAGCCATAATCAAATAATAGAATAAATGAATAAAAGAACTATTTTGAAAAGTTGGTTCTTTGTTGTGTGTTTATTGGTTCTTGGGCTATTTTAGATTTATCCCCTTTAGAATTTCTTGCTATATTTTCTAAACTCTTGGAGGATCCAGCAAATGGTGAATACCCGCAGGACAGGCAGCGGTAGCGCTAGCGGCCAAGGAAACGATCAGGCGGATTACTAGGATAATCACGTTCGCAGCCGCCACCACTACCGGCAGAAGGACCCGACTGGCCCATATGATGGCGAATCAAACTCATCTGATCAACCTTCTCGCCCAATCACTGCAAAATGCTCAGAATGTTCAAGCCGCTACCGCAGCAGCAGCAGCTCCGGCTCCACCCCCGCACAACCAAAGGATGACCATATCCGAGTTCATGAGGATGCGTCCTCCGACTTTTTCCAGCAGTACGGAACCAATGGACGCAGATGACTGGCTTCGGGCCATTGGGAAGAAACTGGACATCACTCAGTGTACTGGTCGTGAGAGGGTTCTGTTTGCCTCTCACCAGCTTAATGGTCCCGCATCAGAATGGTGGGACAATTACTGCATCGCCCATAATGATACTCAATCCATTACATGGGCCGACTTTGTGCGAGCTTTCCGCCATGCACACATCCCGGCAGGGATGATGACGTTGAAGAAAAAGGAGTTCCATGCACTCCGTCAGAGCAACCGCACGGTGAATGAATATCTGCACCGATTTAATCAACTTGCCCGCTACGCCCCAGCTGACATAGCCAGAGATGAGGATAGACAGGAAAGGTTCCTGGAGGGATTAAACGATGACATCTCTGTCTAGCTGATTTCTCAGAACTTCACCGACTTCTAGCAGTTGGTGGACAAGGCAATCAGGCAGGAGGCCAAGCACTTGGAGATGGAGAACCGCAAGCGGAGAATGGCCGCTCAAAGGTTCAACGCGGGAGGTCTGCCAAAACCTCTCATCATCACACTGCAGCCACCACAACGTGGGAAGTTTCAATCTTCCACGTCCCGCACTCCGGCACCGCCACAGCGCTCCAACCCCTCCAACTTCCGCAACACTTCATCTGGAGGGCAGTTCTAGCAGAAGCACTCCACCTCCTCGGCTTCCGGAGTTACGTGATTTCATTGCAATGAGACGGGGCATTATGCCAACAAATGCCCGAAGAAGCAGCAAGGTGTGACTCCAGCCAAACCGACTTCAGGAGTTCCAGCTACCGGCGGCATCACAAGGCCAACAGGCCAATTCACCAAGGGACGGGTGAACCATGTCACTGCAGAGGAAGCTCAGGCAACGCCAGATGTTGTCCTCGATACGTTCCTTGTTAATTCAATACCAGCATCTGTTCTATTCGATTCTGGAGCTTCACATTCTTTCGTGTCGAATAAGTTTGTCAGAAAATATGAGTTGCCTATATCCTCCTTAGCTACTCCCATGATAATCCATTCCCCAGGCTCAAAAATGAGAACCAGTTCTCTATGCCCAAATCTTACCCTGGAGATATCCAGAGTATCATTCCTAACAGATCTGATAGTCTTACACTCCCAAGGTCTAGATGTAATTCTTGGAATGGACTGGCTAGCCAAAAACCATGGACAAATAGACTGTGCCAATAGGTCTATCACCCTCACCAATGAGCAAGGAATATCAGTTCAATTCAAGCCTGAGACCCACACCGGAAGAAGTTCCATCCTCACCAGCTTGAAGGAAGTGAAACTTCAAGACATACCCGTGGCACGGGAATATCCCGATGTCTTTCCAGACGATCTACCCGGCATGCCCCCGGATAGGGACATAATGTTCCTAATTGCTCTAGTCCCCGGGACAGCTCCAATCTCGAAGCGACCCTACAGAATGCCAACCAACGAGTTAGCAGAGCTGAAAAAACAAATTGAAGAATTGCGAAGCAAAGGGTACATTCGACCCAGCTCTTCACCCTGGGGAGCCCTAGTGCTATTTGTCAAGAAGAAAGACAATAGTATGAGAATGTGCGTTGACTACAGATCACTCAACGAGGTGACGATCAAGAATAAATACCCGTTGCCCAGGATTGATGATCTGTTTGATCAGCTGAAGGGAGCAAGTGTTTTCTTGAAGATTGATCTGAGATCCGGTTATCACCAACTGAAGATCAGACCGGAAGATATTCCGAAGACCGCTTTCACTACAAGATATGGATGCACGAGTTTCTGTGAATGTCCTTCGGTTTGACGAACGCCCCTGCTTATTTCATGAATATGATGAACAAAGTGTTCATGGAATTCTTGGATAATTTTGTGGTTGTCTTCATCGATGACATTCTCATCTACTCAAAGGATGAAGAAGAACATGAAAAGCACCTCAGGCTGATCCTGGACAAACTCAGGGAGCACCAGCTTTATGCCAAATTCAGCAAGAGTGAATTTTGGCTAAGTCAAGTGACATTCCTTGGACATATTGTGTCAGCAGGAGGAATTGCAGTAGATCCCGCCAAGGTGGAGGCAGTAATGGACTGGAAACAACCCAGATCAGTCACCGAGGTGAGAAGCTTCCTTGGACTAGCAGGTTATTACCGCAGGTTCATCGAAGGTTTCTCTAAACTTGCGAAACCCATGACTCAACTTCTGAAGAAAGAAAAGAAGTTTGAATGGTCAAGCGCCTGTGAAGAAAGTTTCCAGGAGCTGAAAAAGAGGCTAGTCTCAGCACCGGTGTTAATTCTATCGGACATCCGCAAGGATTTTGAGATATTCTGTGATGAATCCCGACAAGGTCTCGGATGTGTATTGATGCAAGAAGGCAAAGTCGTGGCTTATACTTCCCGGTAGTTGCGGCCACACGAAGGGAATTATCCGACTCATGATCTTGAGTTAGCAGCAATTGTGCATGTTCTGAAGATCTGGCGGCATTATCTCATTGGTAACCGCTGTGAGATTTTTACGGATCATAAAAGCCTGAAATATATATTCACGCAGTCCGAACTCAATCTCCGACATAGGAGATGGCTAGAGTTGATAAAGGATTACGACCTCGGAATCCATTATCATTCGGGCAAAGCCAATGTGGTGGCAGATGCCCTGAGCAGAAAGGCGTATTGCAACACCATCATGGTACAACAAAATCTGCCAGAATTGTATGAATAACTGAAGCACCTGAACCTGGAGATTGTCAACCACGGTTGTGTGAATGCTCTGGAAGTTCAACCGACTCTTCAGGGTCAGATCAGAACAAAGCAGTTAGAAGATGAAGACATCTAATAAATTAAGAAGAATATGAGAAGAGGCAAAGCCCCAGGTTTTTCCGAGGATGAGCAAGGAACAGTGTGGTTTAGAGACCGCATCTGTGTACCCAATCAGCAGGAGATAAAAGAGTCGATTCTGAAAGAAGCTCATGAATCGCCGTACTCCATTCATCCTAGGAGCACCAAAATGTATCAGGACTTAAAAGAAAAATATTGGTGGGTCAGCATGAAGCGCGAAATTGCTGATTTTGTCGCTCGTTGTGATGTCTATCAAAGAGTCAAGGCAGAGCACCAAAGACCCGCTAGTCTGTTGCAACCATTACCAATTCCCAAGTGGAAGTGGGAAGAAGTTGGTATGGATTTCATCACCGGACTCCCTAGGACCCAATCGGGATACGACTCCATCTGGGTGGTAATTGACCGGTTAACTAAAGTAGCTCACTTTATTCCAGTCAAGACCACATACAGAAGCAATCAGCTAGCAGAATTATATATGGCCAGGATCGTCTATTTACACGGAGTACCCAAGAAGATCGTGTCTGACAGAGGTTCCCAATTTACATCAAGGTTTTGGCAGAGCCTGCATGAAGCCTTAGGGACCAGACTCAACTTCAGCATGGCATATCATCCCCAGACAGATGGACAGACAGAACGCACCAACCAAGTCCTTGAAGATATGCTTCGAGCCTGTGCCCTAGATTTCGAAAAAGGTTGGGACAAGGATCTGCCGTATGCAGAATTCTCATACAATAATAGCTACCAAGCCAATCTGCAGATGGCTCCATTTGAAGCTTTGTATGGTAGGAAATGCCGAACCCCGCTCCTTTGCGATCGGGTAGGAGAACATCAGCTCTTTGGACCTGAGATGATCAAAGAAGATGAAAGTAAGGTAAAGGCTATACAGGAACGTCTAAAAGTAGCTCAATCCCGACAAAAGAGTTATGCTGATAACCGTCGGAGGGAATTAAACTTTGAGGTAGGAGATTTTGTCTATCTCAGAGTTACTCCACTCAGAGGAGTATGGAGATTCCGGACGAAAGGAAAACTCGCTCCCAGATATATCGGGCCATACAAAATCTTGGCAAGATGAGGAGAAGTAGCTTATCAACTGGAGCTACCAGCAGCCTTGTCAGCAGTGCATAATGTCTTCCACGTATCCCAGTTAAAGAAATGCCTTCGAGTGCCCGAAGATCACACCCTCCTGGAGAGCTGTGACTTTCAAGAAGATCTCACCTATGTAGAGCGACCAATTAAGATTCTGGATGTCGCAGAACGTGCTACCGCGAGTAATCATCGGATCGTATAAGGTGCAATTGGAGTCACCATCCGTAAAGTGAAGCCACATGGGAGAAAGAAGAAGAGCTCAAGGCCAACTATCACGATCTTTTGCTAACCAAGTCCGAATCTCTGGTGAGATTCCCTTTAAGGGGTAGGTTTGTAATGCCCAAATTTCAAATTTCAGTTGAAAATAAAGTTTAATTATTTGTGTGGATTTTTCTGAGATTTTTAAAAACTTTTACTTAATCAATTTGAAGCTAAACAATTTTATTTGCAAAGTCTATTACCAAATAATAGTTGGAAATATTTTATTTAAGTCCTAAATGCTCCAGGGAATTTCTGTGAATTTTCTCAGAATTTTTGGACTTATTTTGCTATATTCTAAAGCCTAAATGAATTACTAGCATTTAATTAATTAGAAAATCAAAAGAAAATCCTAAATAGGTTTTGGGCCGAAACTCCAACGGCCCATTCCCTTTTCCCCCGCGCGCGCAGCCCACTCGGCCCGCTCCTTCCGCGCATTTAACCCCACCGCATCTCAGCTGTTGGATGGAAATCCAACGGCGAGATTTCAATGTGACATTCGGACGACCGAACGCCCCTTTGATTGTCCATCGTGTGATCTAGATCTAATGGCCCACGTGCACCAGTGACTTTACTAGCCACCGCACCTTCTCGGTCTATCGCGACCTTTGGATTAAGATCCAACGGCTGCGCCCAATCCACACGTACCGATTCGCGCCGTGTTGTCCACCGTCCGATCAAAATCGGACGCACCCGAGTCATCGTCCTCCTTTCCTTCTTCTTCCTCCCCTCTTTCCTTTTCTCGCCCGCGCATCTGCCATTGCCACTTTCGAAATCCTTCCATATACGCTCAAATCCGGCCGCATCTCCGAAATCGTCGCGCGCATTAAGATCCCTGCATCACGCCGCGTCCATCACGGCCTTTTCTTTCCTTTTCCTCGCCGCGAATCCCCCATTTCGCTCCGCCGTGCCGCGCGGACCTTCTTGGGCGATTCACCGCCTCGGCCAAGCCCGTGCCCTATAAATAGGGGCGTTGGGAGCGCCTCCCTCACCGCAACACGACGCCACCACCCACTGCCCTTCTCCTCTCTCCTAGCGCCCCAGCTTCGAGTTCTTCGCCGGCGACCGCGGAAGCTTCAAGCTTCGTTTGCGCCGCCACCGAGCCGCCGTCCTCGCTCTCGACACACGTATGCATCGCTCGTCGTCGTGAAGCCCGCGTGACCACTCACTCCCTCGAAGAACCGCCGGAACATCTTCGTCGCTGTCGACCTCAAACTGCCACCGCAAATCCTCGTCACCGACGACCTTTTCGTTCCACTCCGCCACTGTTTTGGTAACTGACGAGTTCGCATTGCTCTTCTCTTTGTTTTGCATGCACCCGTAGGACTCGCCGCGGCGTAGAACGCCGACGAGCCACCCACCGGGGCACCGTCGGCCTCAGGCCTACGTGGCTTGGCCACGCACATGCCACCATGGCGCCACCTCTGGGCCACGTATGCGCCACGTCGCCAATTCTGCTCGCGTGGCGCCGCGTCGGCACAAACCTCCCGAGCCACAAGCCCATGGGCCTGGTCCACATAGACCGTGTCTATGACACATGGGGCCCGCACGTCAGGAATTATTTTTATTCCTTTTAAATTCCGACCTCGCTGGCGTCAGCATTGCGCAATAAATAGATTTTCCAGTAGAAAAATAATTCAAAAAATTCAATTAAATTTTAGATTTAGGTTTAAACTTCAAAAATTCATATCTTTTGCATCTAAACTCCAAATTGGGTGTTCAGGTTGCAAAATTTGTATAAAATTATGGTCTAGCTAACTAAACCAAAATATTTTAGGTTGGAGTTCATTTGAGTTGTCTTTTTGAATTTATTTGAATTTGAAGTTAATTTATCGTATTTTCGCGTATAGACCTCGACGACTCCGGAGAGTTAGATCCTTCTGACGATTTAGAGTTTCAAGACTTCAACGAAAGCACGTTACACCATTGATCATATTGTTCCCAGTATTTTAAAGTATTTAATTCCTATTTTTAAATTACTATTGCATGCATATGTTTACATAAATGTTTGAATGTTCTGTTTTTATATATAGTTATTCCAACTTTCATTGTATGGCCAATTTGATTATTGAATATGAATGCCTTGTCACCCTTAGGTAAAATTTGTCATATGCTTAGCCATGCTTAGATCATATTTATAAATTTGGGAAGATTTAGCCAAATCTTTTACAACTTGATTTAAATTTGATTCTGTGGTATTGTTTTACCACGATAGGTTTATAAAGAGGTTTTTACCCTAAATAAAATAAAATGGGTTTGGACTTGGGCGAGATGGATGAATGGTGGGTGCAGGTTTATGCACGGGCTTAATCTAGTTTGGATTAAGGCCCAGGGTTTTAATTGGAAGTCGCCCGAGTCAGTTAAGGACCGGCCTTTGAGCCGCTTTTTGCTACGCCTTACCGTACCACCACATGTCCTGTATGGGCAGGATTTGGCTAAATAATTTGTGGTGTCTTAGTGTCATTTGTGTTATGTTGTTTGTGTGGGGGTCGGTCAGACATTAGTCCCACCTGGCACAAGAGGGGGCTCCCGAAGGATGGTTAGTCCAATGGTGGCGAAACCTTAGCGGTCATAAATACATTAAGGCATTGCATTGTAACGGCCTCATGATAATTGTTTAGTCACACGCCTTCGGAAGCGTGCTTTGGCCGACATTAAAAGCATATTATCTCGTGTGGGTAAAGCTGTACAAACTCTGCAGAGTAGAAACTATTCGAATAGCCGCGTCCGCGGTCATCGACATGCTAGCAAGGCCACTCTAAGTTAGATTTATTTTTGGTTTATAAAATGATTTCAACAGATGTTTTCAGGATGGTTAATCCTATGGTAAAAATTTGGCGGTTAACCAAGTGATAGGAGGGTATCCTTCACCATTCATGTAATGGAGGTTATCCACTATTAATTGTCATTTTAAACACTAATTTTAGTCATAATATAAAAACTGGCCTTAGAAATTATTATTGGTATTTAACTTGAGAATGCTGTTTATGCAACTTAACCCTGCCACTATCCTTTGTTTACCTTATGCATGTATTAACTTTCAATATTGGGTGTAACTTGCAAGCACGGAAGTTGTGCTTACTCTTGCTGAATAATCTTTATTCAGGAGAAGACATCTATCAGGACGGTGAGGATCTTGACGACTAGGCTACCCTGTGGCAACTCGTGTGGTCTACTACTATTTTGCTTTCGGCTGTGTTATTTATTTATTTGGCCTCGGGCCCCCTTTTGTAATAAACTCTGAGTTATTATTAATAAAATGCGTGATATGATTGTGCTATCACTTTTGTTTGACTGTGTACACTAGAAATCCTGGACTAGTGTATAAACACAGAGAATTCGGGATCCTTCGCTCCCGGGTTCGACAGGATTCCTGTCTGCTCTGTTTTGGTTCGAGATATGGATACATTCAGGTATCTTCATATAAATATCCGAATCCAAAATTCCATAAAGGTATGGAGTTACCACATCCATCAATTTCACTTCTAACTTCAAGTTTACTGCCATTGAGATAAGGGAATTTTTGATAAATACCACTGCTAAGTGTCTGTATGAGAGAATTGCCATCGCTCATTTCGATATTTGAAAGATGCCATTGCAAATATCTTTTTCTCATAGAAATGCCACTGATCTACATATTTCACAAATATTGACGCTATTGCCCCCGTCTTCTTCAATTGCCTTGTCACCATCGCTTCTTCTTCAACACACCGTCGCCGCCGCCCTGGCTGCAGTCGGCCGCCTCTGCCACCGCCCCCGTAGACACCGCCGCCGCCATAGCCGCGGTCGCTCAAGTTGGGGACGCACACATTCGCACGAGCTCAAGTTAGGGGATGCACACGCCAGGGCCGATGACGAACTCGACACCTCCGCCACCACCCCCGTAGCCGCCTCCGTCGCCACCTCCGTAGCCGTCGCTGCCACCGTAGCCGTGGTCACTCCCGCCACCGTAGCCACCTCCATGGTCGCCTCCGCTGGGGCAGGAGCCGCCGGTGAGCAGGGCGCCGCCGAGGCTGATGACGAACTCGATGGATTCGCCCTCGTTGAGGCTGCAGAAGCCGTCGAACTTGGAGGACTGGTGCACGAAGTGGTCCTCGTCTCCATCCTCGGGGGAGATGAAGCCGAACCCCTTGGTGGTGTTGAACCACTTCACCGTCCCGTTCACCCTTTGACATCTTGCCAGCGGCGGCGGGGGTGACACCATGAGCGGCGGCGGGGACGACACAATGAGGGGAGAAGAGGGCGAGGGTGCAGGGGGCCGGGAGGGGGATACGAGGAGGGATGCGGCGAGCATGGAGACGGTGGCGGTGCGGAGGAGGGTGAGCGGTCGATGGAAGCGAGGGGGACCCTGGAGGTGGAGCTGAAGAGGGAGACGGTGGCTTGGATGGAGGGGAGAGAAGAGGGCGAGGGTGCAGGGGGCCGAGAGGGGGAGACGAGGAGGGATGCGGTGAGCGCGAAGACTGCGGCGGTGCGGAGGAGGTGTGCGCGGCCGTCGATGGAAGCGAGGGGACCCGGAGGCAGAGTCAAGAGGAGACGGCGTGGATGGAGGGGAGATGCGGCGTGAGCTCTAAAAATGGTGAGATGCGGCGTGGAGCAGTGTGAGGAGTGAGGAAGGAGAAGGTAGGGGTAATTTGGTCTAATACTAATAGAATACATATATCAATGGCATTTGTAGGATGTTCTAAGCTTTGCAATGGTATCTTTCGAATATCGAAACGAGCGATGGCAATTCTCTGATACGGACACTTAGCAGTGGCATTTATCAAAATTTCCCTTGAGATAAATATCTAAAGGGAGTTCCGCCCATGACCGGTGAATAGATTTCTTCATAATCATCTCCTGGATGTTGAGTGAAACCTTGTGCAACGAGCCTTGCTTCTTTTCATTTCTCTTTCGAACAAATACCCACTTATGCCCTACGAGGGTGCACATGGGGAGAAGTGCGGCTTACAAGCCCAAACACCTCTCTTTTATTCAAAGAGAATAATTCGGTTTCTGTTGTCTTCTTCCAATCTTCCCAATCTGATCTTTTCTTTTATTCAGCGAGCGATGCAGGCTTTGGATCAAGATCGATGATTGTGGCAATTTTCTTTGGAAAAAATGTCCACATTGGCTGTTGTCTTATTCATAGATTCTCCCGAGGTCACAAAGTTTATAGCTATTTCTTTAAGGGGGAATTCTTTTCAATGTTTCTACTTGCTCACCGTTGCTTCCAATTGCAGGGAAAGTCCCTTTAGTTTTTCAGCTCCGATGTGTGCGCACACATCCATGCTGATGTCTCCCTTCATAGGGATGTTCAATTCTAATATGTCTTGTTCTGAAGGTTCCATACCTATGCTAGGTCTCAATTGGCTCCCCTTCTGGTTCTGGGGAACTTCAGTGATCGGCTGTGTAAGTCCTTCTTATCCTTTTTCACCAGGCGTCCCCGGTTACTTCAGATTTGAGGGGCTGAAGTTCTCATCCTTTTAGAGACCTTAGAACGGGATTAGGGATACCTTCATCGGTATTTCAACCCTCTCCGGTGCATTGCGTGTAGGCAAATGCGACTTGGTCACGCTCTTCAAATCACTAAAGTGGTCTGGCAGTTGATTCGCTAATGTTTGCAAATCAATTATCTTCTGGATTTCAATTGTCTTCCGAACTTCTCTATTTGCTTCGCTAGTGCGTGGGTCATATGCAGGAATTCCAATTATCTGCTGGACTTCAATTGTCTTCTAGACTTCGCGTGGCTTGCCACGTTATTTCCCGATATTTTCATCAAGAGTTGATTTCCCCCTAATGACGGGAAACTAACCTAATCTAATATACTATCAGGGAATTGGGCATTATGCAAATTTTCAGTCATAGGGTACAAATACTTGATTATGGATGTTGTCACATAACCAATGTATATCCCAGACTTTCGGAGAAAGCCCATTGCAGTTCACTGCGGGGGTGGTATAGGTACATAAACATTGCAACCAAACCAGCGAAGATGAGAAGTTTTCGGTGCTGACCCTTGCGCTAATTGCATAGGTGAATGGATATTATATGCCGATGGTCTAAAATTGATGAGAGCTGCTGTGAGCAAGACTGCGTGTCCCCAACATGTAGTTGGTAAATTGCTATTCTTCAAAGTTCTGCTAGTCCATTCTGGATGCCGGCATGCAGTACGGAATGCTCAACTTTAATTCCCATTTTCATGCAATAATCATCAAGTACCTTTGAAGTAAATTCTCTAGCATTGTCCATTCTGTTGGACTTCATATGATGATCAGGGAAATTATTTCTAATTTTAATTATCTGCGAGATTAGCTTTGTAAAAGCATGGTTTCTCGTAGACAATAAACATACGTGTGACCATTTCGAGGAAGCATCGATGAGAACCATAAAATACCTAACTGGCCCTGATAGGGGCTGTATAGGACCACAAAATTCTCCCTGGATACGGTCCAGGAATGCAGCGACTCCATCCTTCGCTTTCAGAGCAAAAGGTCTAGTAATTAATTTATCGGTGGCATATGTTGGGCACACAAAATCTTTCTGATTCGGAAAAGTTTTTACATTGATGTTATGTCCCTGTGAATTGTTAATTATATTTCTCATCGTCCTAAGAACTAAGCGGCATAATCTATCATGCTAGAGATAGAACAGTTTAGAGCTTCTAAATTCGATTTCCAGGGCAATATAGGTACAGGTGCCTTAATATTTGTGTAGTATAACCCGGTTTCATATGAAGGAAGGCATTCTAATGCCATTGTTACACTTTCTTCACGCTTTGTAATGAGCAGGTATTTTGTACCATACTCTTCTTCAGTCTCTGCGTGGAAACCGTTAGCGCGAATATCCTTGAGAGTTCTAGTCGATTCTAGGTACAACAAGGCATCTTTGATGACAAAAGTTGTGCCTATTTGGAGTATAATTGTGGCCCTTCATAAGCCTATTATACAAGTATCGCTGCCTGTGATTGTCGTAAGACTACCAGCATTCTTGCTGATTGACTGGAAAAAAATCGTTTCTCTCAAGATGTTATTCGTTGTGCCGCTACCTGCTAAACACACTTCCTCCATAGGGTGCCACACGCGTTCTAATATAATGTACTTTATTAATATGCAGCAGAAAGCAAGCAACACATAAATAAAATACTGCAGATATTATAACATAACTTGCTATTATAAAGACAAGAAAATAAGTCATGCAGGACTCACTCTCCTAGAGCTTGCAACCATTATTCAATAATTCAAAGTTCTGTTTCAATTACAAACTGCAAGTTACTATAAAAGATCCAAGTGCAATGCGTGCACTAGATCGAATTGGCGAAGTATTCAGAAACTTTTGCCTCAATCTGCTCCATGGCAATCTTCTCCTCTTAAACAACTACGGCTGCGGGCGTAGCAATGTCTAAAGGATGGGTGATGGGGGCTGCTACTGGGCTGTCCACATTCATAAGTGGAACTAATGGTTGTGGATCCTCTGTGCCTGCAATGGCGAGGTATGCCTCATGCTGTTCTTTGCCCTTCTTCTTAGACTGGAAAGCATCAATAACGTGCGACCCACAACCTTACCCTTCTTGCCCCTCTTCTTCGTGAGAGGTTTCATCGATTTGTAGCTGCTAGTAGTGGCTTCATGGCCAACATTGCTACTAGGTGGCTGTGAGATGTAATTCTTTCTTAGAACATCATCTTGAGTTTCCGCAACTTACATGACGTCAATTAATGCGGCATACTTCTTGTAGCCTTATTGACGATAGTTGTGTGCAGATTGCACCGCATTCGGGTGAAAGGTAGAGAGAGTCTTCCCAATCTTCTGCTCATCCGTGATTATATTACCACAAAATTGAAGACTGGTACAAATTCTATACAAATTTTGGCCGTGCTGGGTCAATTCTTAGAACTCTTAGTTCGTGATGCTAGTCATCTTCTTATTCATGCAAAAAGTTCATAAGATTACTGCTGATAATTTGCGTAAAAAATGGTTGCAAAATTCTCATAATGCTCTTTGAAATCCTGGTTCATGTTCCCGTATTTTTCTATGCATTTTTTTTTATGATTTACTCCTATTTTTAGTGATTAAAAGTAATATAAACAATCACAGATAATCAAAACAGTAAATAAAATAAATTACATAGAAATAATAATAACAAAGTTAAACTTGCTTCAAAGTTCAAAAGTATGCAAACATTTGGATTCTCGAGGCCCTTTTCTGCTGTAAAAAGACTTTTTGGCGAATTCTGCAATTGTAGAGGTAAAAACGCGAAATTTCAGTGCTGAAAAAAATTTCGTATAATTTTCAGAAACTCCAAGGGGTTTTCCGCAAAATTTCATTATTCTCAAAACTTCCTCATAATTTTCAGAATTTCGAGGGTTAATTTGCAAAATCTGGACCCCCTCCTTTTTTTTTGCTGGCCGGTTCCCTTCCCCTTTTTTTCGCTGGGCGGGCCAAATTCTTTTTGGCATGTTCGGCCCATCTGGCGTTCCCCTGGCCCAAAAAGTGCTGGCCCAAATGGCCTATTCAAGAGGACGTGGGGGTAGGGTTTCCCTACCCCTTTTGTCACCCGGTGGCGGCGGCTCCATGTGGGGGGTGGTGGACCTATGCGGCGGCGCTCAATGTGGCACCGGCTGGCTTCGGGCCAGAGGCAGTGCTCCCCATGGGAGCCCGAGAAAGCGGCCGGAGGCGGGGTGCGCAGGGCTGGCGCGTGGCAGCACTGCTACAAGCGAAGGCAACCGGGGAGGCGCGGTGGCACCGCTTCAAGGCGGTGGTTGCACATCTTCGGGCCAGCGTCGCACGGCGCATGTGGGCGACATGTGATTTTTTTCTCTCTTTGTTGCCGTAGCCGTGCGGTGGCTCTAGGCGATGGAGGTTGGCTAGAGATACGACTCCAGGTCAGCGTTGGTCCGGCTGCAGGCCGGCGGTAGTGGGGGGAACCCGTGCAGGGGCGGCGTCGGCCGTACGGGGCCATTGGCCAAATCTCTCTCTTTTTGTTACTATTCATGCATATGTATACTGTTCATGCGGTGCAATTGTTCATGCAATCACCGATTGGCTTGGCCGGCGACTTGAAGTCGGCTCGTGGTAGATTAGAACGAATTTACAACTTTCTATCTATGATACAATCGACATCTACTCTTTCATGCAATCTACCGATCTACATTGTGCCGACGACTTCAAGTCTGCTCGCGGTAGATTAGAGCGAATTTGCACTGTAGAAAACCAATCTAGAAAGCAAATTTCCAGAATTTAAAGCGATCTAGAAAATACGATTCAATCTACGAGTGTCGTTCATCGACGGTTACCTTTTCGATGCGAGGAGAGTCGATCGTGCTGATAACGTGTTGAGGAACCGTCGCTGGGTGAGTCCAGTCTGAGCGATTACCTCGTAGACAAACTCAGAATCGTAAGAACAATGCAAGAACACAAGAACAGAATAATAGATTGAACACAGAGATATGAGGGGACTGCAGACTTCTCTTTATTGCTCTTCTCAATGATCGTGTACAATGGTTGGGGTCCCCTTCCTATATATAGGCTACAGGTGGATGAGGTGCCCACCTCGGCTAGGACTCCTGGTCATATGCCCAATTTCTTAACAGTTTTGCCTCTAGTGAACCACTAGGAACCTGGTGGTCCAATCATTGGCCTCTCCCTCTCCCCACATTGTGATCCCTTTAGAAAGATCGGAAAGTATGATTGATAAATAAGAGTTGTGGACGCTTTTGTTGGAAAGACTTATCAGCGCCGGCACAAGAATCCGAATGGCAGCAGCGGCAATAGTCCGGATGGAAACAGTGACTAAGCATGCGGATTCGGCTTGAACGTTTAGGCCTTGTTTGGATCTCTCGTTTTGTGAAAACAAATTCTCCCAAAACCGGTTTTAGCATCGTTTTAGGAAATCTTTGTTTGGATTGGGTAACTAACTCTTGAGATTAGTAAAACTGATTTATTGTAAATCCATACTTTTGCGTTTTACTAAAAACAAGGGGCCATCGTTTTTAGGCCAACCAATTTTACATGCACCCATTTTCAACACCAACAAACACTGCGCCAAACACTGCGCGCGAACAAAAATTTCTGCGCGCGTAGACTCCCACCGCTGGAACTAACAGTGTTTATAATGAACAGGCCACCGCAACTAATACACACATCACATAAGGGAGAAGGCTGTTGCCCCGCCGTTCCACCTCTGCCGCCAGCCGTGATCCTAGACCCAGCCGCCGCCGGCGCCGCCCGGCCGTGCCGCCGCTGCCGCCAGCCGTGATCCAGACGTGATCTAGGAATCAGCCGTGCCCTTCAATCTGCATACAGGTAATATTTCTTTTACATCCAATTCAATGCCAAATTATTTACGTGCACAATAGGATCTGGAACCGGTGAGGTGGTGTGGTAATTGTACACAACAGAGCCTTGGAGGTCTACATTAAGTACATGCATGAATTTAATTCAGATTTTTGGTCCCAGGTGGTTGGCATATAATTTTTTTCTTTCAGGTGTCCTGCCCATGAGTCCAAAATCAAGTTCAAATTGCTCTTGTTCCATCAATTCAGTAGAGGGACGGCACCCGCACGGTCGTCTTATCCAGCGGGCTGCAGACTAGGAGCTTGAGCTCTCTCGAGAACCCAGCGCCGAGCTCGCGGAGGAGGCTCCTACCGCGGCAGTCGACGAGCACGGCGCCGCTAGTGGGTGACACGGGGAGAAAGCCGAGGTCGAGGTCGACGCCCGCGGTAGGGACGAACGGGGGCAGCAGGCTCTCCTCTACGGCGGGGGGCTCCTCTCTGCTCCCCACGCTCGAGCTCGGGGAAGCTTGGGGGCGGCGTGGTCCCTGGGTCGGACGGCGCAAGCAGGAAGATGCGGCCGAATCGACGCAAGAGAAGAGTTGGCCAAGGGCGATGAACTCAGAACGGGTGGAGAGAGGAGGCGAAGGGGAAAGTAAGAGAGAGGTCAGTTTGTAGCAGTAGGCGTACAGAGTAAAAATCAATTAATGTACAGTAAATTCATTTTGAATTATATCTTTAGCCAAACACTAAATTGGTGAAGGCTTGTTTTAATTTTTCTGATCCAAACAAAGTAATCCATAAATTCATCCTAACAGAATAACAACTTAAAACCAGTTTTGCTAAATTTTTTCCTAAAACTAGTTTTCTTAAAACCTATTTCTTATTCGTGAGATCCAAACAACCACTTAGGGAGGCATTAGGAGATAAGTTAGGAAACTAGAGATTGTGTTCAGATTGGTTAGATAATTAGTAGTATCCCTTTCTGATGCTTAGATACGCCTTCTGGATTCATTTTGGGTTAGTCCTCTACATAAAGGACAATATCGCTTGTAATTCAAAGCAAGCAACAAGAATCAACCTTCTGAAATATCCTCGCGGTTCAGAGCCTCGTCGCTTAGCGATCGGGACAAGCCCCGCCATGCGCACGAGGGCGAGCGCGCCTTACCTCGCTATCCCCTCCGTTCCGATCCGACCTCTCGCGCACAGTTCCTTCCTCCCCTGGAATCACACCGAAAACCACGCCACATCAGTTTTCTGTATGAATCTTAGTTTGTAGGCCTGTTTTGGTAGCTTGGTCTGAAGTTTACCATTTAAGCGGTCTAAATCACTAATGTTCATTCTGGGGATATCTTGAATGGAAATTTGCTAGTGTGGCGTTGGATTTTAGTTCCATAACGTTCTTTATGCTTTAGGTGCATCTCTTAACAAGGTCAGCTTGCGTTGGATCATCCAATGATTGCTATATTCTGCGACCCACATTCCATCTTTGTTTATGCTAGCCGCACAATTTGCTGATCTGCAACTTTTCTAGAATGCTTCTTCCAGTTGATGTTGTGGTTCTGTTCAAGTCTGGCATGGCGTTATTTTGCCTTCTCTTAGGTATGTGTGCATGGATCACATTCTACAGCAAACAGTACGGCCCGTTCTCTGAAAATTAGATGCATGGTTCGTCAAAAAAGGAAAATTGGATGCATTTTGGTGGGGATGTGACTAGGAGCTGTCTGTTTATCAAGGTCCACTTGTGGTTTTGCTTTTAGTAAACTACTAGGAACTACTATGTAGGATTGTAGAGCAAAAGGCTAGAAGGTCCCTTTTTTTTAAATAAAAAAAAATCCTAGTTTGATGTACATTTTTTGTAAGCCTGTTCTGGTACTGTCATTTGATATTTGCCTGTTATGTGATTCTGAATGACAAATATTTATTCTATGAATGCGATGGATGCACATTCCATAATGTGGTATTGGATTTTAGTTCCACAACATGTTTTACATGTATCTCTTAACAAGGTTAGCCTTTGTACTGGTTTTTGCTAATGTTGGAACCCGGATTCCATGTTTGCTTATCCTAACTTCACAATTGTCTGATCTGGAACTTTTCCTGAATGTTGCTTTCAGTTTTAGTGCTTTTGTGTGTGCAGTTTGGTATTGGTCCACGTGTTTTGTGATTAGTAACTCAGTATCATTGGGTTTCCTCCTCCTGTGTTGATTGTCGATTTGAGTGTTCATAGCCTGTAATTCACTTATTCACATGTAGCATTCTTGATCAGTTGAGAACCAACCGAAGCATCAACTAGAAAAATACACTTCCAAGTTCCAGCCCGGTTCAGCACTGGTTACCTATTTTCTCTCTCAGGCCTTGTTATTCGTCCAAGCCCTTACATAGCAGTGTTATGAATAGCGTTTATATTCGTTATAAGGTTAATGGACCAATATATATATACAAGTATAGGTATGACATATATACAAATAACATATTATACAACGGGGAAAATACACAGACAATAATATACATCTAACACTCCCCCTCAAACTTATGGTAGATCAACAACATGAAGTTTAGAGAGATAAAATCTATGCTGGGCTCTGGTCTGCGCCTTTGTGAAGAAGTCTGCCAACTGAAGTTCTGAAGACACATACTGAAGAGCAACAATCTGGTCATGCACCTGTGTCTGTATGTAGGAAGCATCAACACCAATATACTTTGTAAGCTCATGCTTCACCGGATTTGTAGCAATACTAATAGCCCTTGTACTGTTAGACAAAAGAGGAGTGTGTGCTGAAACAGAAACACCAAAATCCTCAAGTAACCACTATAGCCAAGTAACATCCGCAGTCAACAAAGCCATAGCTTGTAACTCAGCCTCAGCACTCGAACGAGAAACTGTTGTCTGCTTCTTAGTCTTCCAAGCAATAAGAGAACTACAAAAAAAAACATAATAGGAAGAGAGAGATCTGTGATCAGAGTGATCACTAGCCCAGGTGGCATAAGAATATGCCTGGAGCTGTAAAGAACTAGAGCGAGGGAAAAATAGACGACGAGTGATGGTTCCACGAAGATATCGTAGAACACGAAGAAGATGACTATAGTGGAGCTGAGTGGGAGTAGAAACAAACTGACTCAAGATATGAACAGGGTATGAAATGTCAGGACGAGTAATACCTAGATGAACAAGACTCCCAACAAGGTGACGATAGCGAGTAAGATCAGTGAGAGGCTTACCATTAGTGGGCCGAAGATGAACATTAAGCTCCATAGGAGTCTCAGTGGTGTGCTGATCAGTAAGAGAAGCACGATCAAGAAAATTTTGGATATACTTTTTTTGGGACAGATAAAAGCCCCCAGGTGTAGAAAGAAACTCAACCCCAAGAAAGTAGCGAAGAGGACCAAGATTAGACATGAGAAACTACTCATTAAGACACTCCTTAACAAAAATGATGTACTGAGAATCATCTCTAATAATGATCATATCATCAACATATAAAAGGAGAAGCGTCCGACCACGAGGCGAAGTGTGAATAAGAAGAGTAGGATCATGAGCACCGACAAAGAAACCAACTGTAGTGACAACAGAAAATAAGTGACAGAGAAACCGTCTGTGATGACCTCATGTCATTGCTGATCCATAAACTCAGACGGCTCACAAAACCGTTTGTGATGATATTTTTGAATCGTCTATGAAGACCTTTTCTGTACTAGTGATACTGAATACAAGAACACAGGAGTAGGGTTATTATTTTTTCAAGAGAAGGCTCGAATCTGTATAAATCTCCGTTTGTCTTTCTGTGTGAATCTATTTCATAGGAAACCCCCAAAATAATCATTCGTAAGATCAACACTGATCGTTGATAGGTTGTGTGGGCTTATTTCCTCAAGGACGGCATGTGGTGCTTGGTGGAGCATAGAAGACACCGAGGTCTCAGAAGAGATGGTTTTTGCTTCTTTTGCAAAAGAGAACTGCACTATTGTGTCAGATAACTTCATATGCTTCACATGCTTATCACTTTCCATTATAACTTGTACACATCGCTAAGTAGAGTATAATCAAAATAGGAAGAGTTTAGAACACGAATGTGTAAACTTTGTTAGATGTTGGCTATCAAGAGGACCCCCCAGTTAGCTAGCTTGATAAAACAATCTACATGAGTCTCGATTTGAAACTAAGAACAACCTGATAACCTAAGGGGAGGTGGCACGTCGAGATTAAACTAAAAATCGACTTGTGTACCTTAGGCATGTTCGTACGTGGTGGATTCATCTTAACTCATTATTAAATATGAGGCTATTCACTCGTTGAACTAATCAAGAAGCAAATGTAAATCAAAAGGGGAGAAGAACTAATTTGACTGTGGGAGGACATCACTATTTACAAAAGCTTCCTCTCTGCTGACACATAAAACCTGCATTTCCTTTTGAAGCTTCATCATACTAAGCATGTATACTTGAAAATCCGGAAAAGGAGTAGAAGTGTAGAGTGAAGTAAACGATTTTACGTGTCCACTGAAGCGCAAATAAATAGCATAACTGCGGAATTACATATATGAATTGAGACATGACAATCATTTGATATAAGTTAAGGTTTAAATATAAGTGGGATCATTTGTCATAAGCTCTAGCAAGTTAACTCTCACAATAAGGAATGCACAATCAAAGTTGACTCTAATATTAAGAACATGTATGAAAATTAATAGTACCAGATGCTGGAAAATAATGAAGTCAAACTATGCATAGGTATCTTACAATCAAAGTTGATTCTGTTGGCAGGAAAAGTTACTTCCTTTCAAACCGCAAATTAGAACTATTAAAACTTACCACATTGTATGGCAGGCAATGGCAGTAGGAACCATATTGTCAAACAATGAAGGCCCAGCTCTATACATACCCTACTCTACAAAAACCAGGTCATAAGCATCAGACAAAGTGATCCATAAAACAAAAAGGAATAGTGTCTTATATACAATACAACTGTTTGGTTAGAGGAAGCAATAAGTTTGTTCTTATTTTGGAAGCTAAATTAAAGCCATCGAAGAGGTGTAGCCATCTGAGCAAACACATAGTATATGGAAGTAATAAATTAAATCTTAAAAAGGGTCAAGGTTGAAGGCATTATATGTAGATGCAGCAACTATTTGATTGTGTTGTGCTATCTAAAAAGAGTTTGAACAGCCGCATTCCGTCATACATCAATGCAAGTAATCACTTCCTCCTTCCTCAAACAGACATTTGAGAGCGATTTTTAAAGCAATGACATTGACTGCACCAAAAGCGTATTCAATAAAGGTTTTTAAATCAACTTTAGTTAAAGTAATGGTTAACACGTAACGCAAGATAGAAAAGCAAACATTAAGGGGAAACGGTTAGCATGTAATGCGAATTACAAACCTACAAGATAAGATTTATTGGATAGACATAACAACCATAACAATAATCTATTGTATTATCAAGAAGATTATATGTAATGGAAAGGGTAAAAGGGGAGGGCATGGTAAAGACATCATAAGATTAGATGTATGATTAAAATATCTTTGTAGGGATATGTAAGTAAAAAAGATTTGTTGCCAATGGGACATATCACGATGGTGCAACCTAGATCTTGTGGATGGTAATAAATAATTAATTATAAGACGGAAAGACAGATAGCATCATAAAATTGTACATAAGATTATCGTAGACCTGTTACAATCTAGTCAAGTGAAGTAGTCTCTTGGAACACATATTCTTCTCTCTTGTTTTAATAGTATGTCAACAACTTCGCATTTGCACACAACTATGAAGAACAAAGAATGTAGTTTTTTGGGTTAAATTCAGGCGTAGAAAATAGGTACAGTTATGCGCAGAAGGCAAGACAACCAAGCAAATAAGACGTAAAAGGAATTCCACTCCATAATGAATTGAGGAAAATTGAAGCACAGCCCTGTTATTCCCATCAAACATGGATGCCAAGATAATGAACAATATAATTTTTTATCTATCCACCAGCATATCACAGCTGGCAACAAAACTGTATTCAAATTAAACACCTCTGTACTCATCTAATCATAAAGAGCGACCTTGTTATCCGCTAGAGAGCAAACAAAGGATGCCATTAGAACCATGAGGAAATAATTAGTTAGCTAATTCACCAATCATGAACCCAAAGACCAGAATAAAGCATTGATGATGAAACTTGAGAAATATAGATGAGGAAGTTATGTTCAATTCCAAGGGGGCCAATTCACCAATCATGAACCCAACAGTCAACTAATATTGCTATTTGATTGATCATCTAACCCAACAGGGCCCACTTGTCATGCATCCTCATGCGCAAAGGGAAATACACACAGAGGACTGAGAGATGGCCCACTGTCATACACACGTACATACAAAGAGAGAGAGAGAGAAGGAGGGAAGCACAAGTCAGAACAGGGGAGAAGCATGGCGGTGGCAGGGCTAGCTCGTCGGCGGTGGAGGAATGGCGGTGAGGTGGCTTTGACCCCAAAAATGGGTTGCTCAAGGCTGGAGGGACCTAGGGGAGGAGGTGTCGTGGCCTGGGGCGACCCGAGGCGACGAGCACCAGCAGAGCCGCGGTCGGTGCTAGGGGAAGCAAGTGGTGACGGTGCTCGGGTGGGGGAGGGAGGAAAGTAGGGTGAGCATGAGTGAGATAGAGGTGAGGGGAGCGCGGCTGGGCGGTCTACGACGGCAGGGAGGAGCCAGAGTGTGCTAGTGGGGTGAGCCGACGGCGGCGCGGGTGGATTCACACGGCGGCGGTGGCCGCCAATGGTGAGGCCAAAATAATGGTGGGGTAAGAAAGGGGAGACCGTTGGGTGCTCAAGTGGAGAGGAATCGAAGCAACACTCACCATGGTAAGGACGGTGGTTCAGACGGCGAGCGATGGCTAGAACCGAGAAAGATAGCGGTGTGGCAACGTCCCGTGGAGCAAAAGCAGAATCATTTGAGGGCTTTCGCTCATGGTGTTGTGGAACGTGACATGACGCGGAAGAGAGTGGGAGGCGTTTGTTGGAACAATGGGAACATTGGCGGCCGGCGCGGGGAGCATGATGGCACGGGTCCGAGCCAGCGCAGGGAGGAAGCAGAGGGCATGTGGGGGAGACCAGAGGTGCGGAGCTGTGCTGGCGCGACGGGAGGTGACCCGCGGGAGCAAGTAGGAGGAGGAGAAGGGTGCGGAGCAAAGCTGGTTTGACGGGAGGCGTGCGGACGCGTGCGAGAAGAAGCAAGGCACAATGGATTCGGTGGCGGGGTAGAAAGGGAGATGGGAGAGCGAGACGCCCAAGCGGACCCAATTGAACGTTCCGTAAACACATGCAAGCGTGATCCAACGGTGACGCGAGGCGCGAGGCGCAACCCGAATCGAATGGCTAGCAAACATCCAGGAGCAGATCCGACGACGGACATTTTCGGGGCGACGTAGCACGCACGGGAGGTAGCCCTTCCTCTCAGGATTTAAGGGTAGTAATCTCTATCAAGTGATCTATAACAGTGCCATGTTTTACCAAGAATGGCATGTCAAAATATCAATTGGCTAGTGATATTTTTTAGTATCAGTAGGGTATCCGTGCGTTGCGACGGAATCTCATATTTTGAATGAAACAATTTTCATATTGTGTGAAGCGTACGTACAAAGAAAAAGCTTTCTGAATCAACTCCCACTAAAAATTTTCAGTAGTCAGGAATGCAAAATAATTCCGCATTGCATTCTATGGCTCAAAATTTATTTAAACAAAATCTCAAACTATTGTTCAAAGTAAGCAAAAACACATATTTATATTGAAATATTGTAAGCACACATTTGACGTTAGACCAAAATAGTTCTAATAGCTTAATTTATGCACACATTTGTAGTCAGAACACAGAACCAATGAAGTTTTTTAGGTAAATCAACCATAACATGTCCATAAATGAACTGATTCCTTGTATCATCATGTCCTAGTTAGATACTTGTGCATTGCAACGGATAAAAATAATCATACATGAGATGTGACACACTCCACGAGAGCGAGCGAAGTGGGAGGAGGAGGAGCTGAGAACCGCGACGCGGGAGGAGGACACACATGCGCGGCGAAAGGGGCAGTTGCAGTGGGTGGCGAGGAAGAAGGCGATGCCACCTCCTCCCCCGGCAGCCGTATTGTCGTCGTTGAGGAGGATCAAGAGGTCCGGGTGCGCTTTCTGCGCGCGGCGGAGCTGGCCCTTGTGTAGGATCAAGGATAACCGACTAGAGGGGGGTGAATAGGAGGTTTTTAAACTTTTAAACAAATTAACAAGAGAAGCTAATTAATAACTTAGTCTAAACAAATTATACTTCTAGCTAAGCAATACAAGCACAAAGATCAAGCTAGAAATACAAATGCGGAAGGGTAAAGACTAGGAATAACCACAATGAGACAATGATGTTTTCCCGTGGTATCGAAGACTTGCCGGTCTTCACTAGTCCACGTTGAGGGAGCTTGAACCAATCAAGCCGGCTCCACGTATTAAGCCTTTCCTCGATCACTATTGGTTGTTCTTCCTCCACTCCGGAGATGGTGAACACCTAACCACTCACAATATGGGCACCGGGCCTCTTCACAATCTTCTTGAAGAGATCACCGTGCAATCACCGCCAAGCCGTCTAGGAGTTCGGCAAAACTCCAAGAGTAACAAACCAAGATCTTCGCTTGACGACACTCAAGTGCAATAGGATCAACTAGAATGATGAATGCACTTTGAATAAGCTCAACAACCTCTCAAAGAGTGAACAAATGAATTTGAGGAGTTGAATGAATGCACAAGGCTCTAAGGATGTTAAATGTGGTCTAGCTACCTGCCCTTGTGCAGTTGGGGTATTTATACCACCCACCAACAAAAACGACCGTTGGAGAGTCATACCAGAAAAAACACCGAAATGCGGTATGACCGCCAACTAATGTGCGGTACGACCGCACTCAAGACTGAGCACAGTAACGGCTAGAACAGAGGCATTAAAAGGCTCTGACATAGCCGTTGAACAACCCTTGCGATGACGATCATTAACTAACTTGCGATGCGACGCAGAACCTCCTGGCCATACCGCACGGAGGAGCGGTACGACCGAACTAAGGGTTTTCCAGAAAAACCGAGATGACATGCTCTCTGTAAAAATCGTACCGCCATACAAGAATCGGAACGACCGCAGATCGGTACGACCGCTTTTCAATATCGGTACGACCGATTTTCCCAGAGCTCTAAGTCGTAAATGCAACGGTTCGGTTTTATACAACCGTCAATCGAAAACAGAACGACCGCAGTTGGTACGACGTTTTCAATATCGGTACGACCGATTTTCCCAGAGAGCTCTTAGTCAGAAATGCAACTGTTCTGGTTTTATACAACCGTCAACTAAAACACGGAACGACCGCAATGCGGTAGTACCGCTCTGAGAGCCGGTTGTACCGCATTAGCGCCTGGTTGGCTGAGGAGTTCATAAATCGGTAGAACCGCCAAGTGACATGCGGTCATACCGCACCAAACGGTACAACCGCCGAGAGACGCGTCGGTATGACCGATTTTTGACACTCATCTCAAAGGCTTTTGGAAAACAAAACCAGATGTATGCATGATCCTAAATTGATCCATATTGCACAAGATCATGTATTCAAGGTACTAGTCATGATCCTCTTAATAGTACGACGTTTATCCTAAAATCCGGTCTTCCAACCTTTTCTTCTAAGACCGGTAGAATACAAAAGATCACTGTCTACTTGTACTTGTCTTCAATCAAGTAAATCTTTATTTACCTGCATGCTTTTATCCTTGAACCCACCAAGAGGTCTTAACCTTGTAACTACTCAATAAACACATTAGTCCAATAATCACATATAATCATTAATTACCAAAACACGATTTTAGGGGCCTAGATACTTTCAATCTCCCCCTTTTTGGTAATTGATGACAACATAACCAAAGAGTGAGAAAGATTTTGAAGACAAATAAAGAAGCTCCCTAAACTTGTGCATAGGGAAAGAAGTAATTTTGTAAGCACAAGTAAGGATAATTAACATTTAGCATTTAGCGGAGTTCCTTTTAGCGAAATGAACTTGAGAGAAAAAATAACAACATGTATCAAGAGATCAAGTTCACATATTATAAGTAAGATAGTTCAAGTCTTGATCATAAAGCATAAGTCATTACAAACGATATAAATAGCATAACCCAAAATCTAATTCCCTTCCTAAAGAGCCTTCTCACAACTTCACTCCTTCTCCCCTTTGGCAACAACTACCAAAACACTAGCTCAGAGGCTTGGGTCCCGAGGGTCGAATCTGTGGAGTGGTGGCTCAATCGAAGAGAAACCGATCGCCGCAGTGGAGGTATCTGGAGCCGGGTCCTCTGGACTGGAGGAGCAGCACTGGAGGCACGAAGAGGTAGAGGCTCTGAGGATGTCAGCAGAGAATGGAGGTGGACGACGAGAGAACCATTGAGAGTCCTCAAAATCTCTTCTAAGTCATTAAAACATTCCATCATAGCTGCCATCCTGTTATGAGTTTCATCAAAGAAATCATTCTGAGTTGCTTCTAAGTGAGCCAGCTTTGAGCGAGTCTCATTTTGAAATTCCAATTGAGCCGTCTTCATTGCTTCTAAATTGCTAAGGATCAACTGCTGATTTTGAAGAATCTGATTAAGTGTACCTTCAGCAGGAGCGGTAGCTGCAACAGGGACCTCACCCACATTTTCCTCGACCTCAACACGACGAGGAGGAAGACCATCCCTAGGTCGATAAGACTTGTGAGGTGATCCCAAACCACCATGGTATTCAATTTTCTTCAGAATCAATGCCATGATATAAGGAGCATAATATATCCTCTTAATCCTATCATTCTTGGAAGATACTATGCCTTGGAGAATAACATCCACAACATCAAATTTTATTCCTCTCATAATATGATCAATAATATTCCAAGCATGTCCTCTGACTACATCAAAATTACCACTCTTGGGATAAAAGGTGTGATTAATAATTCTGTTGACCATGCTAGGTTCCGGCTTAAGTCCAGTAATAGTGCCTAGCTTATACTTGGCAGAAGTGTCATAATAATCAACCCAGGCTGGAGTAAGCAAAGCTGGACTATCAAATATCTTCTCCCAAGAACTGGATTGAATCCTCAAAACTCTCTCAAATTCTTCTTTAGTGCTCTCACATATCCGTATGAGATATCCATCGATCGAAGTCAAGTCTGGAGACATGCAACGTGGCATAAACCGCTGATCAACTCATCATCATAGTTCGTTTAAATGCCACAAGGTCATGAAGCCCCACTCTATGAAAGAGTGATAAACACCATCAGAATCGCCCAAGTTGTTCAAGTGAACCCACTTAATCCACTTGTGATCAGAAAATTTCGTGACGTCCATAAATCTGCTCATAGACTTGTTCTTGAAAAGCGTGTGAAACCTTGGATTTACCGAATCTGATCTGGAAAGATATTGGTTCACATGTCGCTGATTGCATACTCATCGATGAGAGCAATCTCAAGTCTGTGGGAGGATTTGGAGGTGTTCCCAAATCATCTGTCTGAGCATTTTCTTGATTCGACTCGACCGAGAATGCTTTCGCAAGAGATTGACTTTCTTCAGTGTCAGACAAGGGATCTTCCTCTGCTGGTCTTTTGCCTTTCCCTTTGCCTCGAGTTGGTTTTGAACTCTGAGCTGCAGGCGAATGTGCTCCTTGAGGTTGAGATGAAGATTCCCCCCCCTTGGAGGTCCAACCGATTTTCGAGTCATGATTCGAGTCCGAGGCATCTACCCTGAGGTAGGAAAAGATTACAAGAAGTTTAAGGAAACACATATGACAGAATTAAGTGAAATAGAAATGAATTTCTGTTTTTCTGTCAGGACAATCGGTCATACCGCAGTTATACAGCCGGTACGACCGCATTGCGGTTGTACCGTGCCCAAGAACCGGTTGTACCGATTTCCCTGACTGAGTTCTAGGTCAAGCATTAAAACAGGATTTTTGATGATTTTTCGTGGAGTGAATCCACGGTATAGATGCGCAAGCATCACTAGACATCAATTATGCACAAATGCTTGACTAGAAACTAAGAAATCATCTACATTTCGTTCAACCCTAAAAATTGTCTCCTTGAACTGAAATCTTGCGGTAAAACTTCAATCAAAAGAGGTTTTACCTGGAGAGATTGAGGAGATGACCTCAAGGGAGGCAAGGAAGAGCAGGATAGCAAGGAATCGTCGGAGGAAGAGAGGATTTCGGGGGCGTGTTCTTCGCGGCTTCGGGAATGAGAGAGAGAAACGAGCAAGAAGCGCAGAGGGATCTGCGGATGAACATTTGAAGGAACAAAGGACCCTCTAAAGAGGACAGCCGGTCGGACCGTGAACAACCCACCGGTCGCATCGCAATCTTTGTAGAACCGTAGTTATAAAGTCGGTCGCATGCGAGACACGATCATACCGCATATATAACGTCGGTTGTTCCGATTTTTTTGGGACTTCAAGAACCACTCCTGGATTTCTTTGAGATTTAGAAGGATTTGCAAATGATCCTTAGTTTTGCACTCAAATAAATATTAATAAGGATCATTATGCATAGACTAATGTCTATTAGAGAATATAGTTTTTATAAGCATAGATATTTTTCAATAAACTTTTCGAAAATATTTTTATAAAAATATCTCAAGCAACACCAATTCGAACACAAAACATGAGGTAAAAGTTTCAACCAATATTTGAATAATCTATGACATTTAATTCATTCCTCAATTTGCAAAAACGGCCTTCATCTAATGGTTTGGTGAAAATGTCCGCTAATTGATCTTCGGTTCGAATGTGGCTAATTACAATATCTCCTTTGCCCACATGATCTCTTAGGAAATGGTGGCGTATATCTATATGCTTGGTTCTTGAGTGTTGGACCGGATTATTTGCTATTTTAACCGCACTTTCATTATCACATAAAAGAGGCATATTATCAATTTTAATTTCGTAATCCATCAAGGTTTGCCTCATCCAAAGTAATTGAGCACAACAACTACCCGCGGAAACATATTCGGCTTCGGCGGTGGATAAAGCTACGGAATTTTGTTTCTTGGATGACCATGAAACTAAGGATCTTCCTAAGAATTGACAACTCCCCGAGGTGCTTTTTCTATCCACTTTGCAACCCGCATAATCGGAGTCCGAGTATCCAATTAAATCAAACTTAGCACCTTTAGGAAACCATAAACCAATGCTAGAGGATTGCTTTAAATATCTTAGTATTCTTTTTACGGCCATTAAATGACATTCTTTTGGAGATGCTTGAAACCGTGCACACATGCAAACACTAAACATGATATCGGGCCTAGATGCGGTGAGATAAAGGAAACTACCAATCATAGACCTATAGAGCTTTAAATCTACCGATTTACCTCCCTCATTTAGGTCGAGGTGACCGTTGGTTGCCATGGGAGTTTTGATAGGTTTTGCATCATCCATGCCAAATCTCTTGATCAAGTCCTTTGCATACTTTGTTTGGCTTATGAATGTTCCATCTTTGAGTTGCTTGATTTGAAGTCCAAGAAAATAGCTAAGTTCTCCAATCATGGACATTTCAAATTCCCTAGACATCATATCACCAAATTCTTTGCAAAAGTTTTGATTAGTAGAACCAAATATGATATCATCCACATAAATTTGACATACAAAGAAGTCATCATCTAAAACTTTAGTGAATAATGTTGAATCAATTTTCCTGATTTTAAATCCTTTTGAAACTAGAAAGTCTCTAAGGCGTTCATACCAAGCTCTAGGAGCTTGTTTAAGACCATAGAGCGTCTTGGAGAGTTTATAGACATGATTAGGATTCTTAGGATCTTCAAAACCGGGTGGTTGTTCAACAAACACAAGTTCGGATATTTCACCATTTAAAAAGGCACTTTTGACATCCATTTGAAATAATTTAATATCAAAGCAAGATGCAAAAGCAAGTAATATACGAATTGACTCAAGTCTAGCTACGGGAGCAAAGGTTTCACCAAAATCCAAACCTTCGACTTGAGAGAAACCTTGTGCAACCAATCTTGCTTTGTTTCTTATAACCATACCATTTTCGTCTTGCCTGTTTCTAAATACCCATTTTTGTACCGATGACATTGTGTTCTTTGGGTCTATCCACTAATGTCCACACTTCGTTTCGAATGAAATTATTTAGCTCTTCATGCATTGCAATCATCCAATCCGGATCTTCAAGTGCTTCATTTATATTCTTTGGCTCAAGAGAAGAGACAAAAGAGTAATGTTCACAAAATGAAGCAACACGAGATCGAGTTAGAACACCCTTACTTACATCACCCAATATTTGATCTATTGGATGGTCTTTTGCAATCGCATTGTGGATTTTAGGTGGTAGGTTGGATGGTTGATCATCTCCATTATTGTTTTCTTAAACTTGAATTTGACTTGTTGTGGAAGAGGTAGGAGGTTCAACTTGAATAGAAGATGACGGTTCATCTTTCGGTTTGATGTCGCCAATTTGCATATTTTCCATAGTCTTTCTTAACAATTCATCACCTACATCACCCAAATTCTCATGCCCTTCTTGGGAGCCGTTAGTTTCATCAAATTGAACATCGTGTCTTTCCTCAACTAAACCGGAGTTTTGATTAAAGACACGATATGCTTTGCTATTTGAGGAGTAACCAAGCAAGAAACCAACATCGCACCGACTTGCAAATTTTGAAAGACGAACACCCTTTTTCAAAATGTAACATTTGCAACCAAAGACACGAAAATAAGAGATGTTCGGTTTTCTTCCGACAAGGAGTTCATAAGAAGTCTTTTTCAAAAGGCGATGCAAATAGAGACGATTTATGGCATGACAAGCGGTGTTGATTGCTTCCGCCAAAACTATCTAAGTATTATATTCATCAAGCATTGTCCTAGCCATTTCAATTAATGTACGATTTTCCTTTCTACAACTCCATTTTGCTCCGGAGTGTAGGTTGTGGAAAGTTCGTGCTTTATTCCAAGTTCATCACAAAAGTATTCAACTTTAGTATTTTTGAACTCGGAACCATTATCACTACGGATTTTCTTTATTTTGAAATCAAATTCATTTTGAGCCCGTTTAGCAAAGCTTTTGAAAATTCCGGAGGTTTCGCTCTTGTCATCTAGAAAGAACACCCATGAATATCTAGAGTGATCATCTACGATAACTAAACAATAGCTATTTCCCCCGATACTCTTATAGGTTGTTGGCCCAAACAAATCCATATGTAAGAGTTCCAATGGTCTAGAGGTTGACATGATACTTTTGGAAGGGTGAGAGCTTGCGACTTGTTTACCGGCTTGACAAGCACTACATAGTCTATTTTTCTCAAACTTCACATCTTTCAAGCCAACAACTAGATCATGTTTGAAAAGCTTTTTAAGTTGAATCATGCCAACATGAGCTAGCCTTCTATGCCAAAGCCAACCCAAGGAAGTTTTTGCAATTAAACAAGTTTGTAAGCAAGAAGCATTTGAGGAAAAATCAACCAAGTAAAGATTTTCAAATCTAAAGCCTTTGAAAACTAAAGCATTATCCTTTACACTTGAAATTGACACACCTTCATTTGAGAAGGAGCAAATTAAATTAAGATCACATATTTGAGGAACGGATAATAAATTGAAATTAAGTGATTCAACTAAAGATACATTTGAAATGGAAAGGTCATTTGAGATAGCAATTTTACCCAATCCTATTACCTTTCCTTTACTATTATCTCCAAAAGTGATCTTGTCGCTTCCTTTTACGTTCTCGAATGTGGTGAACATTTTCCTATCACCGGTCATGTGTTGAGTATATCCACTATCAAGCACCCAATGTTTTCCACCGGTCTTGTAGTTCACCTACAAAACAAGAATCAAGTTCTTTTAGGTACCCAAATTTGTTTGGGTCCTTGGAGGTTAGTGACCAAGGCTTTAGGCACCCAAATATCATTCTTTTTAGCGCCTAAAATCGAAGTGCCAATAAATCTTGCAATTATTTTACCATCAATGGATTTCTTAAGCATGTAGCAAGAATCATAAATGTCGTAGGATTTGACATTAATATTTAAACAAGCATTTGACATGTGTCCTACCTTACCACATTTATTGCAATATTTGTCATTTTGCTTAATAAACCTTGGAGGCTTGTTTACCCGTTTCTTACCTTTCTTGGGCACATACCCGAGTCCTTCTTTATTGAATGAGCACCTTTGCTAACTCAATAACTTATCAAGGGTTGATTTACCCTTGAAGCATCTTTCCAAGCTCTTACTTAGCTTGGTGACTTGCTCTTTTAACTCATGATTTTCCACAATTAGCAAGGGGTCACAAGTATTCTTTATACCAACAATTGATTCATCATTTGAGCAACAAGGTATTGATAGCAAGTCATCACAAGAGGTAGAAGTACTAGACATGGTTTTAGCATTTGACATATTTTCTACCCTTGGCATCTCATTCATTAAATCACAAGTAATACCAATATTTAAATGAGATTTTTCTATATCTTTTAGGAGAAAAGAATCATGAGCTTCCTTTAGCTCCTCATAAGAGTCTTTTAGAGAAATATACTCTTTCTTTAAGACTTTAAATTTTGATTTCTCTTTTCCAATATATTCATTTAAATCTTCAACCATAGTCATTAATTCATCATATGAAGGAGCATCATTATCAATAGATTTTACCTTATCTCCTTTTGCCATAAGGCATGTAGGAGACGTGAAGAGTGACGGAGTTTCCTTTATGGCGATGCCGATAAGTCCTCTTTTCTTAGGAGACTCTTCATCACTTGATTCGGAGTCGGAATCCGAATATTCTTCGTCGGAATCCCACTCTCCAATGTGAGCTTCATTTTTCCCCCTTTGTGAAGCCTTTTGAAAAGCTTCCTCTTTCCATCGAATTCCTTCTTCTTTAATGGTTTATCTTTGTCATCCTTCTTGTTGGGGCAATTTGAGATTATGTGCCCCTTTTCATCACAACCATAACAACGAATGTTGCTATAGCGCTTGTTGTCGCTTGAGGATTGCCCTTTCTTGTACTTGTTGAAATTGAAGTTTCGATGTGGGCGTCTTCTCATGAATTTCTTCATTTTCCTCACAAGAAGAGCGTACTCCTCATCCGAGTCTTCTTCTTCATCCTCATCATCACTTGATTCCGCTTTAGCTTTGAAAGTGGTAATTTTCTTCTTGGATGAAGATGATTCCAATAGCTCTTCCTTGTCCTTCTTATATAGCTCGTTAGTGATGAGGTTGCCCAAAGTCCGGTTGGTGTCATTCTTGGCAACTCGGGAGAGTTGAGAAATAATGTCACCAACGTCTCATATTTATCCGGGAGGGCCCTAAGCATTTTGCGCACAACATCAACATCAAGAAGATTAGTATCAAGACCTTTGAGTTCATTTACAATGTTGTTTAGTCTTGAATACATCTCGGTGATGTTTTCATTTGGCAACATTATGAATGTCTCATATTTAATCCGAAGCCTATGTAATTTGGCTTCTTTGATCGTGGATGTGCCCTCATGTATTTCGGAGAGGGTAGTCCAAATAGCATGAGCGGTTTCCAAATTGCTCACCCTATTGAACTCATCCGCGTTCAACGCACCAAAGAGAGCATTCATAGCTTGAGCATCTAAATGAGCATTACGTTCATCTTGAGCCATGACATTTATAGGATCAAGAGACATAGCATAACCCTCATTTACAATTTTCCATATGTTCGGACTCATGGCCTTTAAGAAGATGGACATTCTAATTTTCCAATAAGAATAATTTGAGCCATCAAATAAAGGAGTCTTTCCTATATGCATACCCTCACTAGCCATCCTTTCTCTCTTAGACGGTGAAGTCTAATAAATTGAGAGACCAAGCTCTGATACCACTTGTAGGATCAAGGATAACCGACTAGAGGGGGGTGAATAGGAGGTTTTTAAACTTTTAAACAAATTAACGAGAGAAGCTAATTAATAACTTAGTCTAAACAAATTATACTTCTAGCTAAGCAATACAAGCACAAAGATCAAGCTAGAAATACAAATGTGGAAGAGTAAAGACTAGGAATAACCACAATGAGACAACGATGTTTTCCCGTGGTATCGAAGACTTGCCGGTCTTCACTAGTCCACGTTGAGGGATCTTGAACCAATCAAGCCGGCTCCACGTATTAAGCCTTTCCTCGATCACTATTGGTTGTTCTTCTTCCACTCCGGAGATGGTGAACACCTAACCACTCACAATATGGGCACCGGGCCTCTTCACAATCTTCTTGAAGAGATCACCGTGCAATCACCGCCAAGCCGTCTAGGAGTTCGGCAAAACTCCAAGAGTAACAAACCAAGATCTTCGCTTGACGACACTCAAGTGCAATAGGATCAACTAGAATGATGAATGCACTTTAAATAAGCTCAACAACCTCTCAAAGAGTGAACAAATGAATTTGAGGAGTTGAATGAATGCACAAGGCTCTAAGGATGTTAAATGTGGTCTAGCTACCTGCCCTTGTGCAGTTGGGGGGGGGGTATTTATACCACCCACCAACAAAAACGACCGTTGGAGAGTCATACCAGAAAAAATACCGAAATGCGGTATGACCGCCAACTAATGTGCGGTACGACCGCACTCAAGACTGAGCACAGTAACGGCTAGAACAGAGGCATTAAAAGGCTCTGACATAGCCGTTGAACAACCCTTGCGGTACGACCGCCAACTAACTTGCGGTACGACCGCAACCTCCGGTCATACCGCACGGAGGAGCGGTACGACCGAACTAAGGGTTTTCCAGAAAAACCGAGATGACATGCTCTCTGTAAAAATCGTACCGCCATACAAGAATCGGAACGACCGCTTTTCAATATCGGTACGACCGATTTTCCCAGAGAGCTCTAAGTCAGAAATGCAACGGTTCTGGTTTTATACAACCGTCAACTGAAAAACGGAACGACCGCAGTCGACGATCGTTTTCAATATCAGACGACCGATTTTCCTGAGAGCTCTTAGTCAGAAATGCAACTGTTCTGGTTTTATACAACCGTCAACTAAAACACGGAACGACCGCAATGCGGTAGTACCGCTCTGAGAGCCGGTTGTACCGCATTAGCGCCTGGTTGGCTGAGGAGTTCATAAATCGGTAGAACCGCCAAGTGACATGCGGTCATACCGCACCAAACGGTACAACCGCCCGAGAGACGTCGGTATGACCGATTTTTGACACTCATCTCAAAGGCTTTTGGAAAACAAAACCAGATGTATGCATGATCCTAAATTGATCCATATTGCACAAGATCATGTATTCAAGGTACTAGTCATGATCCCTCTTAATAGTACGACGTTTATCCTAAAATCCGGTCTTCCAACCTTTTCTTCTAAGACCGGTAGAATACAAAAAGATCACTGTCTACTTGTACTTGTCTTTAATCAAGTAAATCTTTATTTACCCTGCATGCTTTTTATCCTTGAACCCACCAAGAGGTCTTAACCTTGTAACTACTCAATAAACACATTAGTCCAATAATCACATATAATCATTAATTACCAAAACACGATTTTAGGGGCCTAGATACTTTCACCTTGTGGATCTCCCAAGGCGCAAGCAGCACGGTTGCCACGATGCCAGTGAGGCGCTCCTAGCGGCACACCTGGTCAACGTAGTCGCGGTTGGCGTTGCAGACGTCGCGGAGTTTTGTTCAACAATTTTCTCATGTCTTTCCTTAGCGTTTATTTTTGGAAGTTGGGAGGGTGTGGGACGCGCACGGGAAGGGTGGGAGGAGTCGGCATGAGTTTTTTCCAGGGTGGAATGATCGTCTGCTTGTACCTCTGCTTGTACCAATGTCCATAAACTCTTTCTTTTATTAGTTAAGATTAAGATAAGAAATGTAACATCTGCTTGTGCCAATGTCTTGAAAAGTTCGTAAAATAGGAGTAAAAAGGAGGTTACCTTATTTGCAATTTGCGATGGACCCCTGTGCTGTTACATATAAGAGTAATGAATGATTTGCCTCTTAAAGAGAATTTTCCTTGAGTAAGTTGAACTGATCCGGAGTACTCTATTAGTAGTACATATAATTAAGGAGATTGTAATCCACAAGTAAGTTTTTTTTAAAAAAAACAATATGTTAAGCTCTGGGGATGTTATTTGTGATTAACGATGAGTCGAATGTTGCTGATCTTGTGTAGACAGTGTAGTCGCTGTAGTTGTTTCTGCATTTTGGTTTGTTTTCTGGTGTAAACTTTCTAGCTCGTCTGCTGTCGGTTTTGCAAGAGTAGCAAGTAGGTTGTGCGCCTCTTTTAAGGTGTCACGTGAGCATGACGATGTTGCTCTGTGAACCGGATTTTGTATCGGCTGTCAGTTTCTATTTTAGCTATAAATCGAGAGACTGGTAGTGCTGCTCATACGCCTAGCTATGTGAATTTGGTGACTTCTTTAACCATTGTTCGCTCGGGAGGCTGCAAACCACCTTTATTTGCATAAAAATAATTAAACATAGTTTTATAATGAATCATGCAATATTTATATATAATGAACCACACGCTTCGATCCTTGGACCCGTGTAACATGATGAATAACTCTGTCAACCACCATCTCTATTACGGCAACCTGTGGCACTTGATTCACCCGACCATACACTTCGATCCTTTGTCTACTCACTCACGTGGAGCAAACGTGTTCTAGCAATTACTGAGCCAACCGCAAGAATTCTCAGATAATTCCCAATTCTAAGGGGGTGAAATTTTATCTCATACAAACCCTAGAACAAGAATTTCATTTATGAAAATTTCAGCTCTAATTTACATGGGAAGGGGTATCCCTCCCTGTATAACTCTTATGAGCGGCGTTACAATGCAGCGGTTGCTACATACAATGTATTCTTTGTGTAGCAAGCAAGCTAGTTAGTAGTATGCCTTTTGACAATAATCAAATTGTGATTGATTTCCTCTCGGTTAGACCGGTGTTTTGTAAACCAGTCAAACCAGCTTCTGTTTGCTTCTTCATGTACTAGTTTTGGGCTATCTTCTTCATCTTGGTTCCTTTGTTCTTGAATTGTAGTAGCATATTTTCCTTTGCTTCTAAAGCTTCTTCTTCATGAAACCTTATAACAAGTAAAGTAGAGATATTAAGTAGTAATCTATTCTTATAGAAATCAATGCATAGCTCATTAAGAAAAAGATTCACCTCTTGATTAATTTGCTTGGCTCTAGCTCTGTTGATTGGCCTAGTTGGTGTTGGAGTGGTATTTGGGGAAGGGGACAATGTGTGTGTTCCAGGGATGTTCATCCTCTCCTTCTTCAAGAAAAGTCATCCTCGTCTTTTGATGGCCTGAAAGTGTACTAAACCAAGAGAACAACGCATATGCTTGGTAAATGTATCTATCATCTGTTTTAGTACCCCCTTTGTTTTGCACATCATGATTAGCAGAACAATAGCCATAAGGACAAGAATTGTATGATATATATGAAGTGTATGTAGATTTAGAACTGACATTCTTATTATTCTCCCTCCTATGAGAAAAAAGTCGTTCTTGACTTTTGAAAGCATGTAAATAAGTTACTAATGGGTAGCACCATAACTTCTTCTAAATTGCATAATTGACTCATATGATCATATTTCACCATTCTAACATCAAAATTATTTAATATAGACGAGAATTTTTTTTAATGTCTTCCATGCACCAACTGTGTTATTCTGATTTCTTATACGTGTGTGATGCAAATAACGAACAAGTAGGCAATATAAATTGTTCTACACAATAAGTACTATTTCTTGGATTTGATTCAAGCTGAACAAAACATGGCATAGAAGATTGTTTGCCCATTATTTCTAGTTTTAATTCGGCAAGATTATCACATGTAATATATATTATATACACATAGAACTTGTTGTCTACACCATAATCTCCAATCAAATTAAATGTGTATTTGTAAGTGTAGTTACTATGCAAACACTTCAAGAATATTATTTTCAAAACTTTCGCAATTATCCTATCTAGCTCAATAGGTTTATCAAACATGGTATAACATAATGAGTTAGCGGGTATATTCTAGTAAGCACTTACTTATAATTAGTTCCGCATGATGAAAATTATTTGCAACTAAATTATCACATGGGTCTATCAAATCAGCATATGTATGTGCACATGGTTCAATTGCAGCAGGTATACACTCACCTTTACTTACCTTTTCATGCTTCACATTCAAATCTTCACAATTATTACTTATTTCAACCTCGTCAGACGATGTAGGTGCTATAGGTTGCATTTCTTCATGATCTAACCATGGGGTAGCAAGTGTTCTATATCCTTCTATGACTGTCTCCTCATCCTTATTTTCAACTAGTGTGGGTTCTTTATCATTCAAGTCCCCAACTTCATAGTCAACCTGCACACCAAGAGAAACACAACTAGAAGTAGAAATTAAGTTGTTAATTTTAGAAACAACCTCATATTTGCTATCATCTACTTTTCTTATTTCTTTTTGTGTACATCTCTCGCTCTCAATTTGGATGCACTCAACCTTACATATGGTGGAATCACACAACTTACTATTTTTAGCACTCTCACTCAATTTAGCTATGTGGATCTCACCCTTGCATAGGTTTTGATGCATCTTATCCTCCAAACACCCACCATCAACCATGACCTCCTCATGTGTTACAGGTGGCAACAGGCTAGAACTACTCAACACTTCGGTCCAAGGAAAGTCCCATGCTCGACCGTCTTCTCATGAATTGACGGCTTAAGATTAAACCTGGCTTTAGACTTCTCTTGGCTCTCTTGGATTGGCGGCTTAAGAGTAAACATGGCTTTTGAATTTACTTTGTTCTCTTGGATTGACGATTTAAGAGTAAACATGTCTTTTGACTTTACTTTGTTCTCTTGGACTGGTGGCTTAAGATTAAACATTACTTTTGACTTTACTTTGCTCTCTTGGATTGGCGGCTTAAGAGTAAACATGACTTTTGACTTTACTTTGCACCAATCATATGGTAAAAATTTGTTTCTCATGATCCTCTTCAACTCTTCCTAACTTTTCACAAAGTGCCTTCTTAGATATTGCATCCACTAATAATTTGCATAATCTTCAAATTCCACGGTTGCTCGTAACACCTTCCTAAAACCAACAAATTGGTGGTGTTTGAATTCTAGTTCTATTTGTTTCTCCTATTTGATGTACTCGTTTGGATCATTATTTCCATAGAATGGAAGTTCTATGTACTCGTAATCTGCCATGATTAGTAAAAAAAAAACAGCAAGAATATGTGTGAAATTCATGTGGAATCACTCAACCTCACCTCTTGCTTACTGAAGTTCGTATGATTGCTTCACGGATTGGAGAACTGTATGTACTTTGGTGATAGTAGACAACACGAAGGTGATGGATTAAGAGAATCAAGGTCCAAGTGCTATAAACGCAGTGGTTAATATATGGAGCTTGGAGAGAATAGTGTTTCTTCTATGCAATTTGAAATTCTAGATGTTGTAAAGATAGGTAACAATCCAAATTAGAATTCTAATGCCTAGTTGCTGATGTTTGGATATAAGTGAAGAACAAAGCAACTTACACGCAAAGATGGTGTAACTGGATGCAATCAAAGAAATGAGCTACACAAGATATAAGTGAATGAAACAACAAAATAGCTCGTATTGCACAGGTTATAGAAGCTAGCTAATTGCTCAATACGATGAAATAGGGCACAAGATTACTCAAAGTGTAAAGGAATAAGTCCACTTTACTCCCTCCAACTATCAGAAAAGTCTGGTTTTCACCCTGAACTACAAAACCGGTTATTTAATCCCCCTAAACTTGCGTAATCCGGGCATTAAACACCTCGGGCCGATTTCGAAGGGTGGTTTTGCACATGTGGCAGCGATTTTGCTGATGTGGCACATATTTTGCCACGTGGACATCCACGTCACTCTCTCTTCTCTCCACGTCTCCCTCTTTATCTTCTCTTATTTTCTTCCTTTTCTTCTCATCTTCCTTCCCCAACTCCATTCCCAACGCCCCGAGGCCGCTGGCCTGCGCCTCCAGCCGCCCCTTCTTGCTCCTGGCGTGGCCGAATGGCCCGACGCCGCTGCCTCCATCGGCTCCACCACCTTCGGCTCCTTGCGCCCCGACACCGCCGGCCTGCGCCTCCAGCCGCCCCTTCTTCATGCTCCGTTATTTGCTTCGATCAAATGCTCCCATGGCACCATGGCGCTGCCCAACCGTTGGTCCGTCGCCACCACCTCCTGCGCTACCGCCATCGGCGTCGTCGGTGCTGCTGCTGCGCCCAGTCCTCCCTCGCGCACTGGTCCTCGGCCCGGTCATGGCTTCTTCTTCTGAGCTTGCTCCGGTCGCACCTCCCCATGGCGCCTTCTTTCTCGGGTTGCGTCGCCAGCCTTTCGCCCCATGCCGCCTTCGCCGCTGGCTCCCTACCGCCGGTTCTTCCTCAGGTTCCGCCAGCCGTGCGCACCTCCTCTGGCTCATCCCTGGCTCGGTCCGCTCCCTTGGCGCCATCGCTCCCTCTATGCGGCTTGGGCTCAGCTCACTGGTCGTGTGGGTGAAGGCCGAATGGTTTCTTCCCCCCTTTTGTTCTTTGTTATACCGATTTTTAGCACTAGAGGTTGAATCGAGTCCTGATGCGACTAACCGGTGCTAGGGAGCCAACGGCGAAGACGGCGTGGGGTGAAAGGCTGGTGGCACTGGTGACGGCACCCGAGGAAGAAGGTGCCATGGGGAGGTGCGGCCGGAGCAAGCACGGGCGCGCACAGGAACCAGAGGCGCGACACCGGTGGCGGTAGGCCAGCACATGGCTGTAAGGGGAGGCGTGTGGCCGAGCTGGGGAGGAGTCGGGTGCAGGGCGGCCATGGCACGTGCACCGAGGCGACGCGGCAGCACTGGAAGGAGGTGGTGCCAGCAGAGAAGCTTGCGGTGCCGGAGGGAGGTGGAGAAGAAGAGAGAGACGAAGAAGAAGAAATGGGAGGTGAGGAGATGACTAGGACACATATATGCTGACCGGGACAAAACTACTGCCACGTGTGCAAAACCACCCCTTGAAACCGGCCCGAGGTGTTTAATGTCCGGATTGCACAAGTTTAGGGGGTTAAATAACCGGTTTTGTAGTTTAGGGTGAAAACCGGACTTTTCTGATAGTTGGAGGGAGTAAAGTGGACTTATTCCAAGTGTAAATGATGCACAATCTGAATATAAATGATAATTACGGTGTAACTCACAAGATATAATTGGCCAGAGTACCTTTTTCCTTTCTTTTCTTTTTTGTTACCGTTCTCTTGTTTTTTTGTTTCCTCACTTTTTTTGTACTCAGCCAACAAGAGAAACAATGAGTAGCACTAACACCCTCTTCGATTTAGCACGAAAGAACTCAATTATTGTGCACTAGATGATATATGAGCAACTCCAAAAGCAATATCAACAAACTAGTCTCAATTAGAAGTAAAGTTTTCAGCAATGATAGATTGGGTTCTCAAAAGGATAAAAGTGAAGTTCTAATTATCAAGTTGCGCAATTCTAGATTTGAGTGAAGTTCCGTGCGCAACACAACGATAACTTTATATTCGGCTAACAAGGGTTTTCTTATTATTAGGAACCAAACAAGCTCAAGTACTAGCAGTCACCTAAGTGTGCATGGAAGCGATTCGAAGATATCTTGCACACCTATCAGCCCAAGACAACATGATTGGAAACACAAATCTAGGCACAAAAGTTTACGCGAAGGAACAATGATCAGCACCTAAATAAAGTAATACAATGGATCAAGACCTAACTGAACTCACAAGAAATTCAGGTCGATTAGGCATTAGGCAACAATTGAACATGCATAGGCATTAGGCAACAATTAAACTCGCCCTAAAATTGAACCAAAATTTGCCCCTAAATTTAAACCATAAAATTGATGTAAATCTTGCCTCTTAATTTAAACACAATCTTTGAACTAGGCTCACTGAAGTCAGAGGAGAGGAGAGTCAGAATTGGAGACTCACCGAGGTTTTCGGGGTCGTCATCGGTTGGCCAAGGTCAAGAGGTAGCTGGGAGCTCAGGAGGAGTCACTTGGTTGTGTGGGTGCCGAGGTGGATGCAGAGGCCCTGACATCAATGCCATACTTCTCCCTCGGTGTGCATGAGACTCCATGCTTGGTTGTCGCTCCATACGGTGGACGACGAGGCGGATGACGATCGGACCACACAGCGAACGCTGAGGAGATGGCATATAGCGGACGATGCAACATACGGCGAGGAGACCACACAGAGTATGATGAGGAGAACACAACATGGCAAATGCCTTTGCTCTCTGCTCTATGTGACGGTGCCCCCTAGACCTCGAGCCCGACTACCCAAGTGCCTCGATTGATGCTTTAGTCGACTCTAGGGTTAAGCGATAATGGGCTCGGAAGGCTGGAAGATCTAGGCCTAGGCCTCAATATTCCTCTATGTTGGCCGACTAGACCTATTTCCCTATGAGCCTACCGAGCAACTTGTTAGAGGCTTGTGCTCGTCTCGTTAACGCAGTGAGCTGAGATGTACGTTGCGAGCTTGAGCGGAGCATGTTTCGAGCCGAGATGACTCGCAAGCCTCGAGCTTTTTTTTTAGCCCTAGTGGTGACTTGGCAAGTTAGAAGGATCATATGCTAGGATGTGCATGTGGAGGCCATTACAAATCAATGGTTTTGTTAAGGTTGACACAACATTCCCTTAGTTTTCTTACTAGGAGTAGTCTCGCGCTTCGTTCAAGGGCTCATTGGATACTCTTTTAATGAGGCTCTTATAATCTTAAAAAAAAACAAGGCTTTTATAGAATTGCATTTCTTTCCCTGAAGTGTAAAGTTGAAATTTTTCGGGAGTGTACAGTTCAAATTTGATTGAGTAGTGGAATATTCCTAAAGCCAGCATTGAACATTAATTCTGTGCAGTACGGTGTGTGTAACATCCCAATTTTGGGCTTGTGTTTCAAATGTAAGAAAATGAGTAGAAATTAAAACTTTTTCTTACATCATGTATTTCCTGTGTGTACTAAACAATTATTGTACAAGAGCTATGGAAATACAAAGTCACAAGTCTTTGATCCAAATCTCGATCCTTCAAAAACAATCTTGTCAAACCTTTTGATCATCCTCCGAAAATATTTTTCCTAAGTTCTTGGGATGGTATGTGACCCCTCTGAAAAATTTCACAATTTTTAGAAATTGTTTGAATATTTTGAGAGGTCAGTCAAACCTGTTTGACTTTCAGTCAAACCTTAAACCAGTACCTTGCAGAATTTTTGGAGAAAAATGCATAGCATTAAAACCTTTAAAATTTTTGCACTAGGTCAATATCTAAGTCAGCAAGCTCCTGTAAAAATTTCAGAATTTTTGGAGTTATTTTGCTACCTCTAATAAATCCTCAAAAGTCTCAGCTTAATTTTAAACCTAAAGCTGATTCACTGTTCCTTGGGTTTGAGTCGGACTCGGGCTCGAGCCACTTGGTTGAGCCTAATCAACTAACTGCATCGGGTCCCCTTTTAATCGCACGGTCGATATCAGCCATAGGATCTAAATCAAACGGCTCGGGGAGATGGTGCCGTTCGGCCCGCCGCGAACGCGCCATCTAATTAGACCGTTGGATTAAGATCCAACCGTCTTGGTTCATTGGGCTGTTCGGGTCACCCGAACATCTCAATGGATCCCATCCGTTCGATCTTGATCAGACCACTCTGATTGCTTGGAGTGTAAAACCTCTATTGGACCCTTTGAATCGTGACCGCTCATTGTCAATCCAACGACCATGATTTCTTTTCGTTCTTCTTCCTCCCTGTCTCTCCGCATGCGCGTGCGCCCATGGCGGGAAGAAAGAGAGAGGAGGGTGGCTTGTTGTGTCACCGAGCGTGCCTCGTCAACATCACTCTGTGGGGCATTAAATGCACCCCAGGCTTTCGGCTCCTCCATCCCGAGTCTCAGCTGCTCCCATCACTTCTTGGTCCATGACCGTGCCATGAACCGAGCTCACCGTGAGCTCTTGTTCTTGCTCGAAACCCTAATCCTTCCTCTATTTAAACCCCTCCAAGTCCTCCTGGTGTTCCTTTACACCACTCCTAGCTCTTCTCTGTGTTTGAGCTCAAAACCACTTCAAATCTTCAAACCACCATTGTTGACCCGAGGAGCTCCAATGTGGATCTTGGTGTCCAGTGGTTCACCTTCAATATTTCTTGCACCCTTTTGAGCTCCTCAACTTCCTTTATATTTCCCCTAACTTAATTTTGGGTTGCATTCACAGGAATCACTCGATTTTAAGTTTGGAGATTTTCGGCTGATTTCACCCCCTTTCTTCTCCAACTCCGGTAAGTGGCTCCTTTTGCAATTGCTTACTTATGGAGCTCGTGGGAACCTTGATGGAGCTATTTTGATCACCCATTGGTGTTCATTTTGCTCAGATTGTCATTTTCGTCTTCATCTTCCTCGGCTCCGGTGGACTTCATCGTGTTCAAGTCTTCCCCGGCCATCTTTGAAGCTCCTCTCGGTTCAGGTAGCTTCTTATTAGTCCCTAGAAGTGTTGGCACTCGCTTTCCTGGACCGCAGCGGAGCATTTTGCTATTTTTCATGTTTTGCCGAAAATAGCTCCATCTTAGTTTTCCGGCTCGCCGGCGTTCTAGACCTCCACCGCCGGCGAGGTCATCACCATTGGGTCCGCAACACTGTTGCAAACCCATTTTGATAATTGGTTGGCGCCGCGCATGCAGAGTCGCGGCGACAAGCCACTATTCTCACTCGGATTTTGCCAACGAAACTCCGTTTTCGTCATTTATTTAGGACACAGTTAATGCTTAATTATTGCCAATCATTAGAAGTATTAATTGTGTCCTAATCTGGCCTAAATGTCTCACTGACATGTGGACCCAACCCCCTGTAATCATCGCTGGCGTTAACCAACTGCTTTCGGACATCATTAATGCTAATGATTATCATTAAATCCCTATGTTAGCATTAATGTGTCCGAAATTGTCTTTTGGGTCACTGACGTGTGGGCCCGTAGGCCTTAAACCTCAGTCTCGGGGTCATTAGGACTAATTTTCGAGTTCATTAAATGTTAATCATTGTTAGCATTTAATTGGTCCTAAACTGTCCCATTGTGCCACTGCCAGGTGGGCCCCAATCACTTAAATCACCTCTCTTCAAAATCGTTAGGACACATTAATTGCTAATCATCATTAATCATTGGTCATTAGCATTTAATTAGCTGTCCTAAAGATCCTCTGTAAGTCACTGCCATGTGGGACCCGAGCCGTGTGCACGTGTGTTAAAGCTCGCGTGTGTGACTCACAGTCACTGACATGCGGCCCCACGTGTCAGCGCTCCATTTTGCACTTCGATCAAAGGCCACCGTCCATTTTGCGATTTGTGGCCCAGATCCGTTGGGCCGATCGGGTCACCCGATCCTCCCATCATCGTGGACCGTCCATTCGATGATCTACGGTCCTGATTCATGTGCCGTTCGCGAGGTCCGAACCTCCCTCGTTCGTGGCCATCAGATCTTCGATCGACGGTCGTGATCTATTGGGCCGTTCGGGTCGCTCTCGCGCACCCCTCGCGCGCGCCGTTGGATTCCAAATAAAAGGCTCCTAGTTGTCCACGTCGATTCTTTTCTGTTAAGTGTTGTTTATTTCAGTAAAGTAGTTATTTGTCAACTGAAAAATGGTATAAAAACTTTAGGAATTCATATCTAAATCAAAATAGATACTTCTTAAATGAAACCAACGGTAATAAATTTGTATTTCACTAAAATTTAATAGAAAAATGCTTTTAGCTATGCTTCTGTGATAGAAAATTCTGTAATCTTTAATAGCTTGTTTTCAGCCATTTTTGTATATTCCAGAATTGAATTAAAACTTAGAAAATACATATCTTTTTCTGTATATCTACAAATTGAATGATTTTAACTTTGATAAATTTGTTATTAACTAAATTTTAATCTAAAAATGGTTGTAGGCCTAAATCACACTGAGAAAATATGTTAATAGATTCAACCTTATTGGTAGCATTTAAAAATTCATTTAATGTTGTAAAAGACACAAGTAATTCCCTGTAAATCCTTAATATATAAAATTGATGCTGGAAAATCCCTCTGTTGGCATACTTTATTATGAAATAGGTTTTGCACATGTTTATGTTTCTGGAAAGTGTAATGTGCTAGGTTTACAACTTAGAAAAATCATAAGTAAATCATTATAACTCCAAATTTAGTAAACTCAACTTTGCTGTGATTAGGATGACATAAACTACCTACTATAAAAACTTTGGGCTCTAGATCATTATAGAAATTTTCGCCATGAACAGTACCAGTAATTAATTTAGGAAATTTATAGGCTGAGAGAACTAGTTTTAGCCATAACTTTTTCATGCTAAGTCCAAATGAAGTGATTATTGTTTCTAAAATTGTCTAAAATCAACCTCTAGCTGCTGTGTGAATTTCATGGGTTTTGGATGTCTTTTGCTGTTGAGTTTTGTTTGGTGTTCTTCGTTCTTATTTGGTTTTATCGCATTTTCGCGTTAGGTTCCGAAGGTTATATTGAATCTGAGAATCCTCCTCTGCAGCAAGAGCAAGACCAGCAAGGCAAGCAGTTTGATCATGTTAATCCCAGTATTTTAAGTATTTATGTTGTTTACAACTTCTATGTATGTATTGCTATCTTGTTTCATCTATTGTCGATAGTTGGCCTAGTATATGCATTTCCTTAGACAAATGTTTATCCTTTACTACCATGAGCCCAGGTTATTGCTGTGAATTAGAGCTCGTTTGATGAGCTCTTGTCACTTAGTAGTTTGCGAACTAATTGCTTAGCCATGCTTAGCTTCCGGTAGAAATGGACGGTTATCGACTTGTCGATAACCTTGATCACATAAAACTTATTATGATTTATGACTTCAGCCTTGTGCCATGTCTACTTATAAAAACTAAAAACTGAAAACAAAATGATTTAGACTTGGGCACAATGGTATGAATGGTGTGCTTATGGGTGTGACTGGAATGGTGCCCGAGTAAATTAAGAACCGAACTTCTTGTGAGTACCTGTTATCCAGGCAATTTGTGCGTGCTAACCACACTAGAGGGTATGGGACCTCTCTTGACTTAGTACTTTGGCGTGTATTGGCTTTGGGTGGCAGGGAGCCGCAGGAGGGATGGTGCTGGGAGCATTGTAGAGTCCGAAAGGCTTCCCCCGTGATGGCTGGTTGTCTTTCGGCTGGCAATGTAAGCGTATGGATTCCGATCCATACGAGCAGCTCGTAGTCAATGCACAATATTGGAAAGCGTCTCGTAGGACTTAGCCGCGGCATACCTTTGGAAGTGTGCTTTTGTGGCTTAAAGGCGATCAAGTGTGGGTACATTGGTACACCCTGCAGGTTAAAACTATTCGAATAGCCTCGTCCTAGGTTATGGACACGCTTGGGTAAGCTTTTCAAGAGTTAGACTACAACCTTTAATTAAAAATTGATGGGTGGTGCGAATCGGGGATTCGTGCTATGTTGTGGTGGCTATTGGGATAGTCACTTCCAGGTGGTTACTTGTATTTATCATTAATTCGCTGTTATGTCAACTAATAAAAACTGATTGCAAACTTGCTTTTAAATGTATTACATTATTGCAAATAAAGCTGGCTTTATGCAAAATGAGACATATAACCGCCACTTAAATGAGCTTGCATGTAGCATATGAATAGGTCTGCTATTCCACACGTCAGTCTTGCGAGTACCTTTATGTACTCAGTTATCTTGCTTAAATGTATTGTTGCAGAGGAAGGAGGTGAGCTTGAGGGGCCTCACTTTTGTGAGCTGTGTTGTGGTAGCTTGCGAGGCATCTAGCTTGGCGGCCCGGTCGGTTGCCTTGTGGGTTGTGTGGCTAACCAGTCGATGTTTGTTCTAGCCATCTTATGGCACCTTTTGCTTCCGTTGTCTTTCTTGTATATTGTTCTATTTGGCCGGTCGACTCTCTTTTGTAATAACTTTACTTTATGTATGTCCTTGTTGAACTTAGTGATAATTGTTGTATGGAAATTATGTATGATTTTGTGATGATGAGCGTGTGCTGCATTTCTGGGAAGCACATGTCCATCGAGGCTTAGAATGTTTAATTAGTAATGCTAGAACCATTTGGAGGTTAAGTGTTACTAGTTAAATATTCCGGGTCCTCACAGTGTGTGTGTCTATATATATATATATATATATATATATATATATATATATATATATATATATATATATATATATATATATATATATATATATATATATATATACAGTATTTTGTAGTTGAGTGTAGAATATCTATTCTACACGTCAACCGACCCAACACCCCAGACCGAGCGCATGCCCCCCAGCGAGTCGTGTGGCCCTATCAACATTGTTGAGATTTGGCTTTCAATTTTTATTGGAATTTAATAGATTTGTTTTGACATTGGGGACTTTGTTTATTCTAGCTTCCCAACCATTGCAAAATTTTCCTATAGGAAGATAAGTACAAGGCCTATTTGGTTGATAATGGATTGTTACATGTTGACCATCTGAGTCCTGATGATATTATCCCCTGACTGTCGGCGGTGTCGGCTTCCTACGGAGGCCACCCTAGATGAGTTGAAGTTTGTCGTGAATGAGGGAGGACCAGGAGACCATGGAAGACATGAAGAAGTTCATGACCGACATGCAGGGTGTCAGTGTTACAATGCCTCCTATCTTGACTGTGATGAGGAATACCATGAATGGAATGCATGGTTAGATGAAGGCATCGACGAGCGCACTGAGGTTTGGGCTAGATGGCAATGTGACTTTGGTGAACAAGAACTGTCGCTTGGGTGAGAGGTTGATGATGGTTGCCTAGTGATTGCCTTCCTCCTGGTGGTTTTCATGGCGGTGTTTCTTAAGAAGTAGATTGATATAGATGCTCGTGGTAGAAATAGCTTAATATAGATGTTCATGACAATATGTATTTTGTTGCCAATCTGTTGGCTTGAAATGGTTTAGTTGTTAGGAACTCAATATGTATTTTGTGTTCGGACTCAGTATGACTTGGAGACTATGAATGAATGAATGCATTGCACATATACGATAACATGAAAGAATGGAGATACAACTCAAAAATGACTAGATGGCATGACACATGCCTTAGTTCAACTCCAGAATTCAACTCCAAAATCATACACTAAACAAAAGCACCCTAAGTTAGTGGATTACAAGTCCATGGGGACCTTCCCGAAAGAACCAATCCATGCCTTACTTCTTCTCCTTCACTTGCCTAGCCCTTCCCTTCTTCTCCTTCACTTGGTTAGACTTCCCCTTGAGTGCTTAACCATCGTCTGGTTGGGAGCTGGAAGGGCCAGGGCTCCCAGTAAGGTCCATAGATCTTCTCTGACTGTTCATGAACACAAGGTTATGTGTTACAATACAGTATAGGCATCTTCACATTAGTATTTACTTTACAAGATTTACCTCCTTGTTAGTGGACCAGGACTGTTGTTAAGCTCCAGACAGAGGACTGGATCATTTCTTGTAGGTGTAGACCTGAAAGAGGTGACTGCTTGCTTGGCATTTTTGCTTCTCTTTCTCTTTGGCTTGGGGGGGGTGTAGGTGGATAAGCATCTGAACCATCAATAGGCTCATTGCATGTATTCTTCATGTGCCCAAACTATCCACACCTCTTACACCGAGTGGTCCTTTTGCCAGAACCTCCTTCCTCACAACTTTTGTACCTTTTGTTCCTTGGCCTTCCAGCTGCCCTCTTGAATATAGATGGCCACAACTTGAAGCCTAAGTCAACCTTAGGTCATTTATTCTTGTTTGTCTTTGGCATCACCCATCTTGCATACGCTGCATTGAATTTCTCCACACTGTAGTAGTCATGCACATATGTCTCAAGTTCTTCATTTCTTTTGAACAAGATGAGACAAATAGCACGTGTGCAGGGTAGTCTAGTGAGCTATCACTCCCTACAACTGCACTCCTTAACATTTAGATCAACTGTATGTCACCAAGTTGTCAAGTCCTTGTAGGTGCAACCAATCTCACCTATGAACTTACGACTATTGAATATTTTGTAAAGCAAGTTTCTGCTCTTTACATTGAGGTTTTTGATGACATGGAGAAGTACCCTTCCTTGCAGCTTTTCAGCAAGATTTATCCTGGTGCACATCTTTTGCATGATCATTTGCCTTATTTTATCCATTAACTCCATATCAGGGAGTGATTTCTCATGCCTGACCCAGCTATTGAATGTCCCAAACAACACAATAAGATATGCTAATTTTGTATTTCTTCTCTAAAAACTTCTTCAGAGCTGTAGCACCAATTGTAGGATCCTATCTCAACTTTGCAATAACCATATCCCTGACCCATGCATTGGTAGCCATACACTTGCTCTCTACTTGCCTAGTGCTTGGACATATATGTTTGTATGGCATCTTAATTTGGAAAAGGCAAACATGAAATCATATGAAAAAAAATAAAAACATGATAGCTTATGAAAATATGAAAGCTTACCATCCAAGTCTTGTCGTCCTGCAGTCTTGTTACATGTATCCTCTACTTGGACTTCTTGGCCTTGAAGTGTGCTATGTACCTGGATGCCTCACTATAGGTAGTTGCAATTTCAACCTTATTAAGCACTGCATATTGCTTTATACACCTGTTAAATCATTGACCATCCTCAAAAGTAATTCCAACGTCTATCTTAGGGTTCTCTATTGTTGAATATGGGGTATATGTGATCCAAATTTCTAATATGGAAGTATCCGGATTAGTTACCATACTAGCGGATTAGTTTCTTACTTGGACTCTAAGTCCTTTTGTCCCTTTATATACCTCTTGTAAGCCGCACGGGGAGGGTTGACGCCTCACACCTCATTGTAATTCCCGACGTTTTGTAATCGCTCCACATATAGTGATCATCGCCGGTTGGCGCCCGTGGTTTTTTCCCGTAAGGGTTTTCCATGTAAAATTCGTGTCTCTCGTCTCCCTTGATCCGTGCATTATTTCTAACAAGTGGTATCAGAGCACAGGAGATTAGGGTTTGAGAAGAGACGTGAGAAAAAAAACAGATCCAATCTGTTCATCGCGCCGCTGTCTCGTGAGAGCATCTGTGTCGCTCCCATCGCGCAGCGCCCGTGTGCACGCGTCGGCTTCGTCGCCTTCAAGCAGTGCTCGCGCTCGGTCATCTTCCGCTGCGTGCGCCCGTCGCTCTTTCGTCGCCTCGGTCCAAGCGCGTCTGCTCCGGTCGTTCGGTTCAGCGCGCCTCTACGCCAAGCCTCGGTCCGTGCATCGACATCAACTGCAGCCAGCGCACGGCTTTGCTTTGTCCGCAAGCATGCGTGGAAATCACCGAGCAAGGTCCTCCTGTTTCAATCACGTCACCACGGTCATCATTAATCCAACCGAGCAAACTCTCTATTGAAGCACGTGGTAATCTTTCTTTATTCAATTACCAAACAAGAGTTCTGTTGATCCAACAAGACAACAAGAAAGATATTTTGGCCATCTTTGCTACGTCCACACGAGAAGAACAGTACCAGAGTTTCAAAGATTTTTTGTTCCGTGTACACAGAACGTGTACCATACAGGTTGTGATTTTTGCTAGGTTCATACATATCAGTACCAGCAATTTTCAGGTTTTATTCCTCATGGCGACTTTGAAGTATGATCTTCCACTCCTGGATCGAGACACAAGATTTGCGCTGTGGCAAGTCAAGATGAGGGCTGTGTTGGCACAGATGGATTTGGATGATGCATTAGAAGGTTTTGCGAAACAACCTACTGCATGGACCGCAGATGACAAGCGTAAAGACCGTAAGGCTTTATCTCAGATTCACCTTCATCTATCAAATAATATTTTACAGGATGTTTTGAAGGAGAAGACAAGCTGCTGCATTATGGCTGAAGCTGGAACAAATTTGCATGACAAAGGATCTCACCAGCAAGATGCATCTCAAGCAGAAGTTGTACTCTCATAAATTGCAAGAAGGAGAATTTGTACTTGATCATCTTTCGACGTTTAAGGAGATCGTTGCCGACCTAGAGTCGATGGAGGTAAAATATGAGGATGAGGATTTGGGTCTTATTCTTTTGTGTTCACTGCCTAGTTCATTTTCAAATTTTAGAGATACCATATTATATAGTAGAGATACTCTCACTCTTAATGAAGTTTATGAAGCTTTGCATGCTAAGGAAAAGATGAAACAGATGGTACCTTCTGAAAATTCAAGCTCGAAAGGAGAAGGCTTGTTTATTCGTGGCAGGCAAAAGGAGAAGAACTCAAATAATGGACCTCGAGACAAAAGTTCGAACGGCTACAAAAACCGGTCGAAATCTAGAGGCAAGTACAAGTCGTGCAAATATTGCAAGAAAAGTGGGCACGGCATCTCTGAATGCTGGAAGCTCCAAAATAAAGAAAAGAGAATCGGCCATTATAAGCTAAAAGGTAAACCAGATGATGAAGGTAAAGCCTCTCTTGCTGCTGATGATAGTCCTAATGGAGAAATTCTTGTTGCCTTTGCTGGATGTGCTAAGACTAATGATGAATGGATTCTTGATTTTGCCTGTACCTTTCATATGTGTCATAATAAGGATTAGTTTGCCACCTATGAACCTGTTGAAGGTGGTACTGTGTTGATGGGTGATAACTCATCTTGTAAGGTTGCAGGAATTGGTTCAATTCAGATCAAGATGTTTGATGGTATTGTCGAACTTTGTGGATGTGAGGCATATTCCAGATTTAAAAAGGAACCTCATCTCTTTGAGTACTCTTGATACTAAAGGGTACAAGTATTCTGGTGAAGGTGGAGTTTTGAAGGTATCAAAAGGCTCTCTTATTGTGATGAAAGCTGATATTAAAACTGCCAATTTGTACCATCTGCGAGGTACTACAATATCAGTAATGTTGCTGTAATTTCAAGTTCATTATCTGATTCTGATGCTACTAATCTTTGACATATGCGTCTTGGGCATATGAGTGAACTTAGTTTGGCAGAATTGAGTAAGAGAGGACTTCTTGATGGACATAGCATCAACAAGCTGAAATTTTGTGAGCATTGCGTGTTTGGCAAACACAAAAGGGTGAGATTTAATACCTCAGTTCATACTACATAAGGTATTTTGGATTATGTGCATTCTGATTTATGGGGGCCATCTCGCAAAACATCTCTAGGAGGTGCTCGTTATATGTTAACAATTATTGATGATTATTCTAGAAGAGTGTGGCCTTATTTCTTGAAGCATAAGTCAGAAGCATTTTCAGCATTTAAAGAGTGGAAGACTATGATTGAAAGGCAAACTGAAAAGAAGGTAAAGAAACTTCGCACTGATAATGGGATGGAATTCTGTTCTGATGAATTTGAATCATATTGCAAGGCTGAAGGCATTGTTAGGCATTACACCGTTCCTGATACTTCTCAACAAAATGGTGTAGCTGAGCGTATGAACAGAACCATCATTTCCAAGGCCCGTTGCATGTTGTCTAATGCAGGTTTGCATTGGCGTTTTTGGGCTGAAGCCGCTTCCACTGCTTGCTATCTCATTAATCGGTCACCCAATATTGCAATTGAAAAGAAGACTCCAATTGAGGTATGGTTTGGTTCCCCAGCAAATTACTTAGAATTGAGAGTTTTTTGTTGTACTGCTTATGCTCATGTTGATAATGAAAAATTGGAGCCTAGAACTATTAAGTGCATCTTTCTTGGTTATAAATCTGGTGTTAAAGGATATAAGTTGTGGAATCCTGAAACAAGGAAGGTTGTGATTAGTAGAAATATTGTCTTTAATGAATCTGCTATGCTTCTTGATAAACTGCCTACTAACGTTCCTATTGAGAGTAAGCAGAATTCGAGTGTTCAGGTGGAGCACTCTGTTGGTTCAGGTAGCACATCAGATAAGAAAAATACCATTGTTCATGATGCACCTATTGTTGATAATACTCCCATTGTTGAGCAGTTACCACAACGGTCTATTGCAGTTGATAGGCCTAGGAGGGAGATTAATCCACTCAGGAGGTTGATTGAACAAGCTAACATTGTTGCTTATGTTTTGAGTGTAGCAGAAGAAATTGAAGGTAATACAGAACCTTCATCATACTCTGAGCCTATTAGCTCCATGATTCTAATAAGTGGATAATCATATGCATGATGAGATGGAGTCACTTGAAAAGAATGTCACTTGGGAATTAGTGAAATTGCCAAAGGAGAAGAAGCCTGTTCGTTGTAAGTGGATTTTCAAAAGAAAAGAAGGTATTTCTTTTACTGAACCAGCAAGGTATAAAGCAAGATTGGTTGCTAAAGGCTATAGTCAAATTCTAGGTATTGATTTTAATGATGTCTTTTCCCCTGTTGTGAAGCATAGTTCTATTCGCACTTTACTCAAGATTGTTGCTATGCATGATTATGAACTTGAGCAATTAGATGTTAAACCGCATTCTTACATGGGGAGTTGGAAGAAGACATTTATATGGACCAACTGAGGGTTTTGTTATTCTGAAAAGAACACCTTGTTTGTAGATTAAAGAAATCTCTTTATGGTTTGAAGCGATCTCTAGGCAATGGTACAAGAGATTTGACTCCTTTATGCTCTCTCATAATTTTAAGCGATGCGATTATGATAGTGTGTCTATTTAAAGATCAGTAATGGTTCACCATTTATTTGCTTCTCTATGTTGATGATATGTTGATTGCTGCAAAAGATAAGTCGAAATAGCAAAACTGAAAGCACAATTGAGTAATGAATTTGAGATGAAGGATCTAGGTGCAAAGAAAGAAAATTTCTCGGCATGGAGATTATTAGAGAGAAAATCGGCAAGTTATACCTTAGTCAAAAGGTTATATTGAGAAAGTCCTTCGTCGCTTAATATGCATGATGCAAAACCGTGAGTACTCCATTAGCTACGCATTTGATTATCTTCGCTTTATGTCCTAAGTCGATTATGATATTGAGTACATGTCTAGAGTTCCATATTCAAAGTGTAATTGGTTCTCTTATGTATGCCATGATTTGTTCTCATCCCGATTTATCTCATGCATCGAGTGTTGTCGGTAGATATATGGCTAATCCCGAAAAGAGCATTGGAAAGCGATTCGGTGGATATTCAGATATTTGCGTGGCACTTCTAATGCTTGTTTGCAGTTTTGGAATTCTAGAGATGGACTTGTTGGTTATGTTGACTCTGATTATGCTGGTGATTTGGACAAAAGGAGGTCTCTCACAGGTTATGTTTTCACCATTAGTGGTTGTGCTATTAGTTAGAAGGCAAGTTTGCAAGCTACTGTTGCCTTATCTACTACTGAAGCAGAATATATGGCTATTTCTGAAGCTTGTAAAGAAGCTATTTGGTTGAGAGGTTTGTACACTGAGCTTTGTGGAGATAATTCTTGCACCACTATATTTTGTGATAGTCAGAGTGCTATATGCCTTACAAAGGATTAGATGTTCCATGAGAGAACAAAGCACATTGATGTGAGATATCACTTTATTCGAGGTGTTATTGCTCAAGGTGATGTCAAAGTGTGCAAGATAAGTACTCATGATAATCCAGCTGACATGATGACAAAGCCAGTTCCTGTTACTAAGTTTGAGCTTTGCTCAACCTTAGTTGGTATTACAGTCTAGTCCTAGAGACTAGTTGGCGCACGGTGATTTTTATCTTACTGTGGAGTTATTTGATGTTTGATGATTCTTCATTATGCTACAAGAGGAAATTCGTCTCAAGGTGGAGATTATTGAATATGGGGTATATGTGATCCGAATTTCTAATATGGAAGTATCCGGATTAGTTACCATATTAGCGGATTAGTTTCTTACTTTGACTCTAAGTCCTTTTGTCCCTTTATATACCTCTTATAAGCCGCACGGGGAGGGTTGACGCCTCACACCTCATTGTAATTCTCGGCGTTTTGTAATCGCTCCACATATAGTGATCATCGCCGGTTGGCGCCTGTGGTTTTTTCCCGTAAGGGTTTTCCACGTAAAATTCGTGTCTCTCGTCTCCCTTGATCCGTGCATTATTTCTAACATCTATGTTAGTTACATGCACATTAGACTCGCGACCAGTCTCATCATCAACTATAGACTCATCATCACTTTCATCATCATTAGACCCTAGGACATACTTAGTCTAAAGCATCATTATCTGAGATCAAGTCTTTGTACTGAAGCTTCTCATCATCCACACCCACTGCTCTACCTGATCATCCTCACCCCTTTGTCCACCTTAGTAGCATGTTTGCAAGGTCCTGCCTCATTGTCATGGCAAGTTGTGCTTTGTTGTGTTGGCACAACCAGTGTAGATGACAATGCCTGCTGCTCAGAGCTGACCTGTTGGACACAAGACATGTTGCTAGTGCTTGGATGCCTAGATGTATTGCAACCAAATACACTAACAACCAGTAGGAGCCTCCTCATGTCCCAATATATGTCAAAGGCATCAAGCAAAGCTGAGTCAGAAGCAACATCGGTATACCTACTACAGTTTTTGTTCCAAATGGTGACAATAAGTGCTTGGTTGCTACCATGTTTCATCTCATCATCAAGATCTTTTAGTAAGTCAATCAAACAACTAGTATCCTTGTCTAAAACCTAGTTAATGTCACGGCTGACATGGTACTCTTGCCTACCATCATCAGTGAACTCAACATAAGAACCAACACGAATAGCTACCCTGGATGCTAATCCCGTATCCATCCTACGCATATGAGAATGGAACAAAATTGGTAATGTCATAGTACAATGTAGTCTCACTTGCTACAAGACCTAAAATCTAACCATAAAACCCAGATTTGAACTATACACACCACATTAACCAAGTACTCAACGAGTAAAAATCTCACAAATGGAGGCATGAGGAAGAAGCTTACCCGTCGGGGACCCATGAAATCTCCATAGGCTTCGATAGGGAGTCTGTGCTCCTCAGGCACCGCACCTTCGACTCTGACGAGTTCATCTCCATGAGCCCTCAACGTCCCATGCACGCTGATGACCGAGGATGTCGTTGGCCTCCACATCCAGTTGATTTGCAATGGTGGTGGTGGTCGGCGACAACGAAAATTGTTCGACGATGAGAGGATTGGGGGAGTGAGAATGGGGGGAGTGGATTTGGGATCTACAATTTTTGGCTGCGGCCCGCTGTGCGTGAAGCTTTTAGGGTTCGACCACACCCAGAGTCTTTTCCAAAAAATTCTCTCTCCTCTCTGCCTGAAAATGATATAATAATAGCCTTAGTGTCCCACAACAAAGAGGCATATGTTTTTAGTGTCTTTTGGCAAAGACACGAAATTTGGGTTCCTACAGCCAAAGACACAAAATTGTGATGTCATGTAGCTAATTTTGCCAATAAATTTATATATACTTATAAAATAAACTATATAAAATTCAAAAACTACAAAATAAAATCATATAAATATTAAAGAAATGAACAGGCTTATCAGACCGTGCTGTGCCAGGCCTAGTACTATTTATGCTATGTTCGGCCGAGGTCGCGACCCAAGCACGACACGGTGCGTTGTGTCGGGCCAAGAGTAGCGTGATTTGGGCTGATCTAGCTCGCACAACCCATTTGGCCACCTCCAATCTGTAGCAACACATGTTGACATGGGCACTCAACTAGTTGCATAAATATTGGGGGAAATTGGTTATGTAGCATCGCTTTCGTTTGTATTTAGATAAATGACATCGCTTTGACGATGTAGTGCAAAATAGTACCCCGAATACTTTGAAATATTGAGAATGACATTGTTGTTAGTCCGGTAGCCATTAGGAGATAGAGGATGGGTTGGGAGAGAGAGAGAGAGAGAGAGAGAAAGAAATGGCAGTAATGCTCCTCTTCTTTATGTGTGACCTAGACCTAATTCTTGATCCAATCGGTCGTCGCCTCCCACACTTTGCTCCTTCCCCTCTGGTGAAAGCATCATTGCCACGACTCCACTCCACCACCGCCACAGCTCCACTCCACCTCCACTTAGCCACCGCCGTTAGCACTCCACTCCACCACCGCCACTCCTCTCGAGCATCTTCCTCTCCTGACGCAAAAGCATGCCACGATGAGTAGAGCGAGTTGGAGCGAGATGAGTCCGGGCAACATCGAAGTGATGTGTCCGGTAAAGACCATGGTAGAGATGTTCCCCAAAGATGTGACAAGTTCGGCTTTGCGGGTGCCAGACGAGTAAGGATTTTTACTATTGAATCGTGCTTAATAATGGGGAAAATGGGGAATTAGGGTTTATGATTGGCTAGACAAATGGGGATTTATGATTTTCCCACTTTTTATTGCATTATTTACGGTAGACAGTGCTTTATTTATTTCTTGTGATGTATTTGTTTCTTTCTTGTAGTAGGATAGATCCTACCAAGGCTTTACGGCTAAGTGTTAGAGTCGGCTCGTACATGGCAAAGCCCAATAGAGGATTTGAGTAAGGCGTAGTGGGTACAGAAGGTCATATACTCATGGATTTTCAAAATAGAGGATTTCATTGCCTATTTGTGCACAAAATTCAAGTGGGAGTGTAGGATTAAGGATGACCGACTAGAGGGGGGTGTGAACAGGAGGTTTCTAAAAAAAATCTTGTGCTCTAATTAAGAATTTTAACAAATATGTCCTAATAAAAGAATTTTAGTACAAAACAAGAGTTATATTCTAAGTTTTCACTAAGACACCCCAAGGCTATGGCAATACTAAAAACAATTCTAGCTAAGCAATTCTACACAAGTAAGAGTTAGAAATATAAATACAGATAAAGTAAAGCCAAGAGAAAAAATCGCAATGAAGACAATTGATGTTTTCCTGTGGTATCAAAGACTTACCGGTCTTCACTAATCCACGTTGAGGTAAGCCCAAACGAATTGGACCGACTCCACGAATTAAGCCTAAAGAACCTCAATTTCACTAAGGTTGCTCTTCCTCCACTCCGGAGATGGTGAGCACCGAACCAATCACAATCGATGCTGAGCCTCTTCACAATCTTCTTGAAGAGATCACATCACAAACTTTCTCCAAGCCGTCTAGGTGCCGGTAAGCACCAAGAATAATGAATCACAACCCTTGCTTGAAGGTAATCAAGTGTCAAAGAGATCAACTAATGATGTATATGCACTTGAATGTTCTCAACTACCTCAAAATAAGAAATATGAGTAAATGAGTAGAGAAGAGTACACCAAAGGCTCAAATGTATTCAATGAGATCCAAAGTTCTAAGCTTGGTGCTAGTGAGGGGGTATTTATAGCCTCCAACCACAAATTCGATCGTTTAAATCAATCCCCTAAAAAATTCAGCAAGTGCGGTACTACCACCATAGATCGCCTGTTACTACCGCACCTACTGTTCACAGTCACAAGGAGTGCATTTAATGCTTTTGAACTAGCTGTTACAGTGTGGTGCGGTACTATCGCACTCACAAGGTCTGGTACTACCGCACAACGGTGGTACCGCTCAGCTCTTCCAGTACTACTGATATTCAGGGGAGGAAAAAACTCCAAAAAACACACTCTCTGGAAATAACATACCGCCAACTAGAAATCAGTCCTACCGCACCGCGGTAGTATCGCTCCTCAGGTACGATCATACCATTTTTGCTAATTTTTTTTAGATGTTGTTCTAAAATGCAATGTATGACTATTAGTTGATCAAGATAGCACAAAATAAATTTTCAAGCTACTAACCATGATCCCTCTTTATAGTACGACATCTAGCCTATAAATCCGGTCTTTTCACCAAACATCGAGACCGATAAAAACTATAAATGGGTCCTTAGGCTACAAAATACCTTTGTCTTGAGCCACATCAATTATTTGTTGTCTTTGCATTACCATTTCTATATTGTCATTCAAACTCCAAGACCAAGCCTTTAAAAAATCTTAGCATACATATTAGTCCCATAATACATTGTTGTCATTAATTACCAAAATCATTTTTAGGGGCTTAGATGCTTTCAGGGAGTGAGCCAAAAAATATGAGTGAGCTAGAAAGTGAGGAAAAGGGTCATGTTAGAGCGGATGAGGAGAGCATGTACAACATTTCTGATTCAGATGACAATGTTTTTGAATATGATCCTGTTAAGGATGAAGAGCATCTTAAAGAGGAGGTTACTAATGAAGCTCCATTGGAGCCTCTCCCTGTGACTGACCTTAACCATCCAGTAGTAGAAGTGGATTCTATCTTTGCTGACTAAAGTACTTTTAAGCGAGCTCATAGACATTGTGCCTTTTTAAATGAGTTTGAGTATAACGTTGACTATAGTGAACAGAAGAGGTTTGTGGCATCTTGCATTCATCCTGACCACAACTGGAGAATTCATGCATCAAGGTTGCACGACGATAGAACTTACCATGTATAGACAATTGACTGGGAAGTATAAGGGTCAGTTGGCATCTGCAACAATAGTAAATGAACATAACTGGATGCTTCCAGTTGCTTGGGCCATATTTGACTCTAAAATACTTGAAAACTGGGAATGGTTCATGGAGAAGCTGAAGGTAGCCATTTGTACACTAACAAGCTTGGCAATTCATACTGATGCTTGCAAGGGGCTTGAGACAACTATCAACAATGTGTTCACAGAAGGAGTTGAGCACATGGAGTGCATGCTACATCTCTTGAGGAACTTGAAGAAAAAATTCAGAGGGTCTGCGATTGACAAGAACATGTGCCAGCTGCAAGATCCTATAACCAGACAAATTTTCAGGGCCACATGAGTTTGATTGTAGCTGCTTGTCCAGACCTCATGCAGTTGTTGCACACATATCACCCTCACAAATGGAGCAATAGTTTGTTCAATAGAAGGTGCAAAGTTGACTACATCAACAACAACATATCTAAATCCTTCAACAGCAAGGTAAATGCTCACATAGGACTTCCAATTGTAGAGCTTCTGGACATGATTAGACAATACGTGGCTGCAAAATGGACTTGAGGGAAGAATTGCAAGAAAATTAGTAGGTAAGATACTGCCACACATTATCAAAGACTTGAATACCAACAGTAGGGGCTTGAAGAAATATAGGATCACTATATGTGGCCCTAGTGGTACCGAGGTTTCTACTCTGGAAGCAACAACAAAAGACACCACATGTGCAATGGAGTTGGATGAGAAGATGTGCTCCTGCAAGCAATGGCAAATTAGTGATAAACCTTGTACTCATGCAATAGCATTCATATGCCACACAAGGGACAAGATTGAGGAGTTCGTCGATGATTACTCCAAAGTGGATAAGTTCGGGGCTGCATATGCTGGTGTATTTAGACCTATTCTGACAAGTCTCATAGGGAAAACATTGACCCTGGTTTCAAGCTTCACGCACCAAAGTTGAAGAGGGCAATTGGAAGGCCAAATACGCAGAGGTACAAGGACCGTACAGAGCAACCCTTTAAGAGAAGACAACGATGCAAGCGTTGTGATGAACTTGGACATCGCCAGAGGGGGTGCAAAAACAAGGTACCAAAAGAGGGGGGAGAAACTCTAGCTGCAACACCAACTACAAAAAGGTAACCCTTTATATTTCAAATTTTCCCATTTGATAGATACTTATATCATCATGTATGAAGGAAAAAAGCAAGCACGAGTACCAAGGGAAATGCCATCACTGCTAATCAGGGTGATCAAGGAAGCCTAGGTCCCAGTACTAGGGGCATGAATAGATCACTAGCCATTGAGTTCCCAACAACCTCCTCACAAACCAAGATAATATCACTAAGAAAGGGAGGGAGCAAACAGACCTCAACCAAGTAGACGATGCAAGTTATTTTGGCCTAGTGCTCTTTTGTGATGATATTGTTATGAAACCTGTTATTTTGTGATGATGCTCTGTTATGAAACCAGGTGTTATGATACTTTGTGATGTTGCTTTGTTATGAAACCTAGTGTTATGACACTTTGTCATGAAGCTTTGTTGTGAAACCTGGTATTTAGTGATGAAGTTTTGTTATGAAACCTATTATTTTGTGATGATGTCTTTGCATGCCGATTGGAAATAAATGTACAGTGTTGCTGCCAATTTAATAAGTTAAAAATTTTCTGGTAAATAGGGCATATTTCTCATTCATTGGAATACTACAGTTTCAATATGACCACAACAAGAAGAAGCAAAAGTACACCTAGCATCCAATTAATATTGTATTCCAATCTTTCCACCGCATTGACCTCCATTTTCTCAACTCGCTCTATTAGCTGTTCAACGTCAAGCATTGTTCTTTTTCTTCCATCACGTTGTGCACAGAGGGGCTTGTTTGTAGCCTCCTGGACATACTCTATGTCATCTGCCCATCGCCAAAATGTACAACCGATACCAGTTTCCTTTGCAAAAAGTCAAAAAGCAGATCAATTACTAGATTCGAATTCATGTAAATTCACAAAATCAACGTACTTATAGAATACATAGGGATTTTTAGTAATCACGGTTGGGATTTTTCCATGAGCTCGAGGTCCGAGCCTCACCACAACATTGCAATTCGAGCACTTCACAGACAGAGTAGAGAAGGAAGGATGTGTACCCTCCTTGTTTCATTTCCACGAATTTGTAGCTCAACGAAGAAAACAATGGTGAGAGAAAGAGCAGGCCAGAAAGAGAGAGATAGGAGGAGAGAAATGGAAAAAAAACTAGGGTTGGCTTTATTCATAGATGGGAGGAGGAGGATTTTTTGGAGCCAAACGTCCTCTCCTCTGCAGCCAAAACTAACATTTTGGGACAACATACATGTCTTTTTACCCATCCAACATCTCTTAACGGTTGCCAAACTGACAGCAATGTTATTCTCAATATTTCGGAGTCTTCGAGGTGTTATTTTGCACCACGTCGCTAAAGTGATGTCATTTTTCTAAATATGAACAAAAACAACGTTGCTGAACCAATTTTCCCTAAATATTAAATCACCAACCAAAGATGCATCAAAGTTGCCACCTATACCTTGATGGTGCTCTGAGATTCGTGTAACATCTGTACTCTGTTCTTAAGCCTTTAGGAGGAAGCACTATCAATGTTTGTCCAGTCGTGTTAGTCCGGCTTTCGGTTGAAAAAGCTGGAAGCTGAACCAAACGGGTGGCTTTTGTGTGTGCCTTTTCCCAAAGCCAAAAGCCTCATCTAATGGGAGGAAGCCCGAAGCTGGAAGCCGCCCTTCCGCAGCTTCTTGCGCTTCCCACCTCCTCCGTTTCGAGTTTACCCCCAAGTTGGAGGGTAATTACCCACGTTTGCCCTCCGCACAAAACACCCTCCCTCCTCCAAGTCCGGCCGCTCGGCTCCCTCCACCCCGCTCGCCCGCTTTCCCGCTCACCTCCTCCTTCTCCCCTGCCCACCCTCTCACCTCCCCCAGCCTTCTCCTCCCTGGTGCCCTCCACCCCCACGCCCACCGGCCTCCTCCCCCCGCGCACCTCCTCCTCGCTGGCCTCCTCCCCGGGGCACTTCCTACTCGTAGATCCATATCCAAATCTAGATCTCCCCGGTGCCCTCCTCTACCTCCCTCTTCCCTGGCGCTGGCCTCCTCTCCCTACGCGGCCCCTCCTCCCACAACGTTGGCCCCCTCGAGCCGCCGCCGAACCCCTCTCCTCCTCCGCCACCCTTGGTCCTCCTCCTTCCCTACCACCGCCGCCGGTCTCCTCCCTCTCCTCGAGCCGCCCCACATCCCTGACGTTGGCCTCCTCCCGCGCGGCTCCTCTTCCCCCGATGCCGGTCTCCTCCCCTGAGCCACCGTTGAACCCCTTTGATCCTCCTCCGCCTCCTCTGCGACCTCCTCTGGTCTGACCCGACCGCGACAGCTCTGGATGGGGTGAGAACGACTGCAGCGTCTCCTTCACCTTCGGTGCCAACAAGGTCACCGAGTCCTTCTCCCCATCGTCAAGCGCCTCCTCGGCTGCTCAGGAGGCTTCTTGCTTCTCCTTTTCTTCGTCCTCGGCTCCCTGCAACATTTTGATTCATGTATTTTGATTCATGAATTTAGAAATTAATTGCATGATTGCATTGGAAAAGAAGTTACTTGTGTGTATTTTGTAGGAAGATAATCTTATTCAGAAACTAGTTGATACTTAATTGGCATCGCAATTTGGGGCAGTATATTTCAACTCCTTATACTTGCCCCATAATGGTATTTTTCTCTACGAATTCTGAAAATTTTAGCTATTGGTTAACATGCAACTTGAGTGATAAAAGTTTCGATTTTGCTGGTTGGTTTAGCTATTTGTTGTATCATGGACTGACCCTAGCTCAATTCCTCTTATTGTGGTCCAAAGCATATTGGGTAATTAGAGAACATGGGATTTTAAGGGTTCTGCTGTCTAATACAAGAAACAAGGAAAGGCATGCTGTCTAATACAAGAAATAGGGAAAGGCATGCTTTGGGTTTGTAATGTTCCTCTTCTGCATAAAGGTAAAGATGATTCTCTTGTCATTTAACTATTTGTTTGACCAGATTACACTTATGTGCTGTTTTCTCTCGGTTAATGGAGAAATAGATGGGTCCATGTGAATGCAAGACTGTTATCGTCACTTAGGTTTGCAAATGAATGTAAATACAAATACTAGCACTGAAGCACGGGTTCTTATCTGATTAATATCATCCATAAGACAAGAACTGATTAAGTGCTGCATGCATCATTTTTGGTAGCACGACAATGATGAGGAAGATTAAACCTGAGATGCTAATTACTGATGCAAACATCTAGTGCTGTTGGTTGGGAACAAAGAAAGAAAGAGGAATGAAAGAAAAGAAGATGACTCTCTTAAAAATGGTTGTAGTTTCTAATTATAGAATTGATCTCCAAGAGGCATAATTGAGTTGTAGTTTCATTTACGATTTGCATGAACGAATTTTTCAATGGCCATTGACTCATTGTAGATTAATGAATGTATCATCTGCAAGTTTTATGTACTAGGTATAGTTGACTTGAGATATTTTCATTTCACTTTGAAGCTATGTTTGCATTTCAGTTGGTTGAAAGCATAGCTATCTTCCCTAACATGAGCTATCTGTCATTCATTTTTTCCTCAAAAATATTTATGTACATACATGATCTAGCTGTCTTCTCTAACACGAGCTTTGTTTTGTTCTCTTAATTATTATCCTATAAATTTACATGGAGGTGTAATTCAATGTACACGAGCAAACTATAGTTTTTTTTGGGTGGTACGTGTGAGGGTGGGGTGCCTAACACTGCCGATGCCGGTCCCAAGCCCGGAAAAAAGTGGAGGGTATGAATTATTTATGTAATTATTGTCTGTATTTTTCTTTTTTTCGATGAAATAATTGTTGATGAAAAAATTGTGTGTATTCATTATTGTTGTAAATGAAATAATGTTGTATTCATTATCCACTGTAATAATTGTGTGTAATAGTTACTTATTGTAATAATTATTTATATAATAATTGTTTATAATAATTATTTGTTGTAATAAATATTTATTGTAATAATTGTCGTTAAATAATTGTGGTTTGTTGCGTTGTTTACGTTATATTATCGTTAATCGTGGTCAATTGCGTTATGGTAGTTGTCGTTTATTGCGGTAGTTCTTGTAAATTACGATAGTTGTCGTCAATTGCGTTAGTCGTCATTAATAGTCGTCAATTGTCGTTAGGTACTTGATCAGTGCAATATGCTTCAATTCTTAATTGAGGTTGGTAAGGTGTACTTGATATTTAGAGGATCAGTGAAACTTGCTCAGAAGTAGTTTACAATGACTGTGAAGTAACTCTGGACCTTAATATCTATAGAAATTTTTTCGGTTACTCTTATTGTCGTTAATGAGTTCTCGTCAATTGCGGTAGTCGTCGTTACTAATCATCAATTGTCGTTAAATGCCGTTAAATATCGTTAAATGTTGTTAAATATCATTAAATATTGTTAATTACGTTAAGCGGCATCAAACAAGTTATTACTATGCTCAAAAGCTACAGTCAACTAACCTAAAAACTAGACAACCAAATATCGAATCAGACAAATCCATCTATTCAATCCGCAGCTAGAAAACCTGCAGCCCGCTTTTCTGAGAAAGCCGAAACAAACAGCCCAACGCCTTCCCGGCCGGCTTCCCGCTTCCTCCCAGATCCACCACCTCGACGGCTCGGCCGGCGCCCACCGCGCAATGGCCGGCCGCCCCCGCCCGCAGCCGCACTCGTCGTCGGCCTCCACGCGGCGGCGCGAGCGGTGGCTGGTCGTCCTCGGCGTCGCCCTCCACGCCGTGTACATGCTGAGCATATTCGACATCTACTTCAAGTCCCCCATCGTGCACGGCATGCCCCCCGTGCCGCCCCGCCTCTCCGCGCCTCCCGCCAAGCGCCTCGTCCTCCTCGTCGGTTCGTCGCCTCTCCTCCTTCTCTGATCTGTCTGCTCAGGCTTTGACTCGATTTGGATGCAACCGAGTTGTGGGTGTGTGATGCGGTGAGGATTTTGGTGCGTGCGTGCGTGCAGCGGATGGGCTCAGGGCGGACAAGTTCTTCGAGCCGGACGAGCGGGGGAGGTACAGGGCGCCTTTCCTGCGCGGGGTGATCCAGGAGAAGGGCCGGTGGGGGGTCAGCCACGCGCGGCCGCCCACCGAGTCCAGGCCCGGCCACGTCGCCATCATCGCCGGCTTCTACGAGGACCCCAGTGCCGTCACCAAAGGTGCACTATTTCAGCTCTAGTTCTAGTGTATCTCTATTTGCTATTCTTCATGTTTGATGCAGCCTGCAGCTACGATGTTGGTCGTTAGTGCTCTATAGCAACCTGATTTCTTAGTGTTAATTGTTGTTACTACTTACTAGCAACTCAATATCATAGTTGGTACGGATAGGTTTTAATGGTCCAAATTCTAAAATCATGGGAAAAAAACGTTGATGCTATCCTCAATGCTAGCAAGAGCCAACTCCAGTAAGACTAGTTGTCTAGTTGTGCTGTTGAATGTTGCTCGGACAAGCTGGATTGATTTGGCTCTGACTTATTGTAGCTTTGTTCACAGCAATGTTTCCACAAGAATCAATTACAATTTGGTTGTAGTTTAACTATTGTGACGCAGTTTGTTGCAAATTTGCTCTAGTTATCTTAGCTTTTTAGTTTTCTGGATCTTCTGACTGAAAATTCAGTTATAAAATTGCAGTTAGTGCGCAACTGTAGGTTTTTGCGGACAGGGACATGAACAGATAAAGTCTTGTTGCAATTCCTGAGGTTTGACTCCCAAGGATTATAAGAGATTAATATGGACATGTTTTCACAACAAGTCATTCAAAATATTGTAATTTTCTAGTCTACTGGACTTGGTTTATGTCTTGCTTAATCCAACAAGGGCTTCCTTGCCATTTGTCCGAACCTGAGAGTGATATGTATGCATTAAGGTGCATTTTTTTGTTAAAAAAAATGCTACTAGTTGATTAGAATTGGTCGTAATTGTTCCCACAATCCTGACATGCTAGCCAAAACACATGTACTGGGCTATGTGTCAGTGACCGTGGGAGCATCGTTTAGAGGAGTAGGACCGACAACCTGCATTTGATCAATAATAGTTTAACAAACAGTAAGCATTGTGCTATCCCATAATATCCTATGTTAGCTTGTCCACGGATGCGGGCTACCTAGCTGAGCTTTACTAAGAAGGACCTAATTTATGTTATTGGAAATTTGGGGCAAGAAGGCACGTCAGAGATAATGTAGAAACTGATGACATGTTTGAATTACATAGCAAATGCTCTGGTGATGTTCTCAAACTTTGCTTATTGTGTTGTGCAGGATGGAAGGCCAATCCAGTTGAGTTTGATTCTGTATTTAATCAAAGTCGGCATACTTTCTCATTTGGAAGCCCAGATATTGTTCCTATATTCTGCAGCAACCTACCTCACAGTACCTGGGGTACCTATCCCCATGAATATGAAGACTTTGCAACAGGTCAGATTTGTTGCCAGTACATGTAGATTCTGAAACTTCAGCTATTACTATATCGCCTTCCAATTTTTGTGACAGACAGAATGATCTTGTGCTTTTTCTCAACATATTTAGATAACTTTTTTGCTTACTCATAATTCACACCCGTTCATCCTGAATATTCCAATTACTCTAAAAGTTCATCTTGCAGACTTGTGGTTGATAGTTGACACAATAGATGGGAAATAGGATTCTAAAGCTATTTTCTTCATTTTGATCAGATTTTTTTTAATCACAAGCCACAACTATTGTTGTTGAATTTAACATGCTTTTGTGTGAGTGATGGGCCCAAAGTTAATTGGGTAAATATGCCTGTTACTAATTTGAATAAAGGAGGGATTTGCCCCTCAAAAAGGGGAAAAAACTATGTTTACTAAACATTGCAGAATCTAAAGTATCAAGCCTCTACTTTTGTAATTTGCTCTGCTTTCAGAATCATGTGTTTACTTGGTTAGAGACCTTGATTGCAGATGCATCATTTCTGGATCATTGGTCATTTGACCAGTTTCAAGGTCTTCTCAACAGGTCTTTGGAAGACGTTAAATTGAGGCAGTTGCTCCTACAAGATAAGTTGGTTATATTTCTGCACTTACTGGGTTGTGATACTAATGGCCATGCACATCGACCCTATTCAAACATCTATCTGAACAATGTCAAGGTTGTAGATCAAATAGCTGAAAGTGTGTACAATCTCATGGAAAGCTACTTCAATGACAACCAGACAGCTTACGTTTTTACTGCAGACCATGGAATGAGTGACAAAGGTACATTATACTAACAATGGTTTCACCAATTAATTTCCCTGCTCTTCTTTTCATTTGGTTTTTAAAGATAGGGGTCTCTATACGAGTTCTGGCTCTACAGGGTTTGACAATTCATGGCATGGCATCTAAGCATTTTCTAGTGCACTGATTTTGCTTGACTTTACACAAGATTGCCTTGGGCGCATCGTAAGGATGAGTATCATTGACCTGTTATTAATAGCAAAGGCTTCTGTTTTGTTGGTTAACTTTTTTTTGGTATTAGGTTTTTACACTATATTATGCCTTTTGTATGATATCAATGTAATTTGGCAATTCTACTGATAGGAAGCCATGGAGACGGACACCCTTCAAACACTGATACTCCTCTTGTAGCATGGGGTGCTGGAATTAGAAGCCCAAAGTTCTTGGCCTATACAGACAAACCTGACGATGGTTTTCGGTTTGTTGATAACCATAAACATGATATGCCTACACCGCAAGACTGGGCCCTTGAAGGCTTTGAAAGAGTGGATGTCAACCAGGCTGATATAGCTCCTCTAATGGTGGCTTACAAATTTCCATATGCAAACATATTTTCATTTCTTCTTCAGCATCATCTGCTTTTCTTAAACAAAGTAATGCCTTTTCTCAGTTGTTCATAAAAATTGCAGGCTACACTCGTGGGTTTGCCATGCCCATTGAATTCTGTGGGAAACTTACCTACTCATTATTTAAAACTAAGCAAGGTCAGGCAATAAACACTACAATACTATGCAAAAATATGTTTATGCTTGGCTTGCGCACTACTTGTAAAAGTATTTCCCCATTATTTCTCTGTTATTATACAGGCTGATGAAGTTGAGGCAGTTCTGGCCAACACAAAGCAAATTCTTAATCAGTTTCTCCAAAAGTCACGTATCCTTTCAGAACAAGATTTAAATTTTGCTTACTCCACTCTTCTAAGCTTCTAGGACATTCTGTTATTGATGTACTGTGTGGAAGTGTGAATGGTTGATGAGACTATTTCATTATTGATATACTATTGAAGTCCACAGTTTAGAGTTGACCATCCAAAACCGTTAACTATGAATCTCATCATGTCAATCACTTTCCTATTTTTATGCAAATGTATCACCACTGAGATGAATACATTAGATCATATTCTTACTCCTATACATGTCTTCCCTAATCCATCTCAGAGATGAAGCAATCCAGTTCACTCTATTTCAAGCCTTTTAAGCCATTGGCAAACTATTTTTCAGTCCTCGATCAAATTGAAGATCTTATATCTGCAAGTGACTATGAAACTGCCATGAAGCATTCTGAAGAGCTCCGAAGTATGGCTCTTGCTGGTCTCCATTATTTTCAAACATATGATTGGTTCATGTTAATGACAACAATTACCCTTGGATATATTGGATGGATGGTGAACCTCATTCTACATGTGCTACAGTCTTATACAACATTTACTGCTAATCTTCTAAAGAGGACTCAAGTGTATCCCAAGAATACCTCCATGAAAGTAAGACAGTCTGCCTATCTAGTCTTCACTTTATTAATTTATGTCTATAATGTTTAATGTGTTATGAACATATGCTTCTGTTGCTATCTTTTCCAGCTTATTCAATCTGTATTGTGGTCGATATATTTTTGTTCAACTTTGATATGTGTTTTTGTTTCCATTTTCCCCAGAAACTCTTTTTTCCCCTTATGAAAATCAGAATAGGTGTGGTAAAATTTACATAGCATATTTTTAGGGGTTTGCTTATGTATAGAGCTATAGGCATCAGGTAGAATTACATTCAGAATATATGGGGTTGATACTTGTTCATTCTTGTGAGTTGTTCAAAGTTGCTATTTGAAACTACACAACTTCATTGGAGTGTCTTTTCTGTTAGTTGACTGCTGATGTGTTTTTGTTACACTGTTTCGATCTTATCTCTTCTGGTTGCAGGTATACATAGGTGGATGCTTGTTTATGGGGTTTTCATCCATTATACTACTTTTGGAGAAATCTCCACTTCTTTACCATGCCTATGTATTTATGACAATATTCCTTTGGACAAGAATTGTACAAAACGTTGGATTCCTGAAGGCAGTATGGAGAGAATTATCTAATATGCCATTCAAGTACATCGTGAATCTCCTGAACATTTCAGTTGTTGCATTGTTCATACTGGAGTTTCTGGTATGTATGCACTTGAAATTGACACCCCGAGCATTTTAGGACTACATGAGATTTGACATGTTGATACTTCTGCGCAGGTTATGAGCTTTTTTGATAGGAAGCTTTATACTTGGTGCTTTTTGGTCCTTGGGATACTTGCTTCAACTTGTGTAGCATTGTTTATTCAAGCTAGCCCTGCACTTGCTATATACATATGGCTTGCAAGCTGGTTCTTGTCTGTATTCACATTGATGCCAGCTGAAATTCCAGAAAACAACAACTTGGTGTATGCTTCTTTGGCTGACATAATTAATGCATTTTTTCTTTCATTTTATTAATATTAGCTGGGAACAAAGAGTTATCATTGATTCTCTTCTCTGAAATTCCTGATTTTTTGAGAATTAAAGAAGCTGCTAGCTATTTTACTGTCACCACAGTTTAATTTATCAGGTGTTTACTTGCAACTTTTGGTCTGATGAAGCCTATAAATGCAGAATTTTTAGTGGGGCACTGATAATACTAATCGCAATGGCTTCAAGATGGACGGCCACAAATAATACCAGCTTTTGGCTGTATCTTACTCGAGCAAATAAACGGGGCCCTCAATTCTCTAAGCTATTTTTTGTTCAGGTGCAAAATGCAAGCAGTGGTTTCCTCATATTGGTATTTGTTTGTGAAAGTTTAAATTGGAGACGATGTTGACAGCTGTTACCATGCTCTAGGTTGTTTTGGTTGCAGTATCTTCAATAATGGTGTGGTTATCTACCTCGCATCGTTCTCAGAACAAAGAGCTGCATCCATTGCACCAGTTGATCAACTGGTCCATAGCTTGTAAAGCCATAAACGATGATCCTGTAACCTTGCAATTTGTGCTGTTAATTTCTCCAATGTTTCTCTGGTTCCTGTCTTTTTTTCAGTTTTCATGGCAATATATGTTTGTTGATACACCTACATCTTGTTTTCTTGTAATTATACAGTAGCAACTTACAAGTCTGAACATCGCAAGAACTAGTATGTGTTTCTTTTGACACCAAGAACTGTCAAAATGGCTGATCAGCATCTAATATTTAACTGTCAAAATGGCTGTTCAGAATCTAACCTTTGATTCTTCTTTTAGTATGTCAATTTTCCAGCACGCATGATAGCACTTGCCTCAATCCATGCTGTCATTATTGTAGTAGGACTTTTGATGTCATTTACTTTTGTATTAGAATCCTTTCACCTTTAAAATTCGAAATGCAGCAAGCTGGAATACCATTTGGTGGTCAGAGCATTGATAACTATCAACCTCCCACACAGTTAGCTGGCATTATTGTGATAGAAATATAAAATATTCACGAATCAATAGTCTATTTAATTAGGATGGTAATATCACAGAACTGAGAAGTTTCCCAGGCTAGCATTCAATAACTACCTTTTGGTTAGTTTTTTTATGGGAAACAGTAGGGGAGGACTATACTGGAGTATGTTGAAATAGCTGTACATGGAAAAGAAGCAAAACAATAAATCTATCAGTCACTGGGAAATAGCTGTAATCCCAGGTGTAGACATTCTAACTTTTAAGAAATCCACATCAATTAGCAGAGCTTCTTCCATCTAAAAATCTAGTTGGCTGAACGCCTGAACTACATTAAATATGCATCAATTTTTTAAGCCATATGTGCCACCTTTTAGTTAGTGCTATGCCCTGGTCAATTGCTCTTGCTAAATTTCTAATAGTTTTGGTTGTATTGGTTTTAACTTATCATGTTTTTGGCAGGTGTCGCTATGGTGCTACCGCTTTTTTCACCGCCTAGTGTTCTATCTCGTCTTACATCTATCTTCTTGGGTTTTGCTCCTCCATTTCTGCTGCTGTCTATTGGGTATGCAGTTAACTTCTGCTGCAGTGTTCATATATGAAAGTTTTTGTTGCTGTATTTGAGGAATAGCATGTACGTGAATACAATGTTTCAATTTGATTTCTGCAGCTATGAAGCAGTTTTCTATAGTGCTTTTGCGATGGTACTCATGGGATGGATTTTTGTGGAATCTGCCAACCTGTTTTGCTCAGAAGAAAGCGGTTCTGCACGTCGTAGTAGCATTGTGGATGGCTCAATTTTTGGCTATGACGAAAGATGCTTACAACTATCTGATTTACGAATCCCTCTGTTATTTGTAAGTCTATGATCTTTTTCCAATTTTTTATGGATTGCAGCATGCTTTATATGCATAATATGATCTCAATTCTATAGTTGTGGTACATTACAAAACCGAGGAAACTGTTTTGCACAACCGCACAATACAAGGTTCTTGATATACCCACAGATACTTAAGATCTTATGGACATTAGGTCGTCCTCTAGGATTAAGATGTATTAAATGCAGCCAAAGATGCTAAAGTATTTGGAGTAGGGATAGCCAATGGACGCTATTTGAAATGGATTGCTGTACCACAGGCAATGGGTAGCAAGGAAATCTCAGTGTTGTTGTAGTAGGATTAGTGAATTGACAGGAACAGAAGGCTGAGAATTGTAGATTTGTAGGATTTCAATGCACTGAAATCAGCACGCTCAATTTGGGTTAAGGACCTTAAGGCCAAGGGTTTGTAGGGTTTTGATGAACTGAAATCAGCACACTCAATTTGGGTTAGGACCTTGAGATCCCTTGTTTGCCTTATATAGGTTGTGGTGCTCCTACTGTCATGCGCTTGTCTCCATGACCTTGTCCAGATGCAATCTGAGGCCCATTGTCTGTGTGAAGGCTTTCTTGATCATTGTACAGTCTTTGCAGGCCATCCAACACTCCAACCACTTTTTCCATCCCTTGCTGGCTCCAAACTTCCAAAGTCCTCAGCTACTAGTGCTTGTGTTTTTTGCAATTCTATACATAGAACTTATTTGGGTGATCCTAAATTCCTGCTTCTCATCCAGGTAATCTCAAGCTGAATAAAGGAGAGTTCATGTTTCAGTTTAATGAGAAACCATTTTTTAGGAGTAACTCTTATAAGGGGATTCCCAAAATGGTAGAATTTTAGAATATAATAATTTGCCAAACTGTGACTTCTAACGTATGTGCCCTATAAGTTGGATTGTAGAACGCTGAGTAAGGCTAAACAAAGTATATAATGGTCCAAATTGTGTGAACTGGAACTGGTAATCGGTGATATACCTGAAATCTACACTGACGTAAACCAAATCCCTGGTATGGTGCTGAAAACATTTCCTGTGTAGAAAGATATCTTGCTATCTTCATAGTTGCATTTATTCCACCTTATTTTTTTTTTTAAAAAAAAAATGTCCCATTATTTGTCACTAGGACTAAGAACTATTGTTATATTATTTTAATTCAAAACATCATTCCATAAGTATTGGTATCTTTCTACCTTGCAGATGATCTTATTTAATGTTGCCTTCTTTGGAACTGGTAATTTTGCAAGTATTGCAAGCTTTGAGATCTCATCGTGTACCGATTCATTACAATATTCAGTGTAAGTGTTTGTGTTATATCATTTTTCTACATAATATCATCTTTTACTTTTGTTTTATTCCAGTCACTGATCATTTCTCTCCTTTTTTCTTGGCAGCCATTTCTTATGGCGGCACTTCTTATTTTCAAATTGTTCATCCCATTTATGCTTGTCATGTAAGTCTTCTCTGCCTTTTGCTACTATTATATCAGACCATTTTATGGTGAATTGGTGATGTGGAAGTTCTTTTTAAAAAATAAGTGATGCTCTACGATTTAAAGATAAAATAAAATAAAAATTTCTAATCTATGTTGCATTGTTTTGTGAAAGAGACATTATTGGAAGAATGAACTTTTGACTTTTAGAGATTGAAGATAATTGATGTCGTAGGGGCAGTCCACCGGCCCCATCGACCAGGTGAAGCGCCAAGTATGATCACCCTTATTCGGCATTCCGTGTGGGGGGGCTGTAGAACACGTTTTAGTACCTACAAGTAGGGCTCAAAAGCTAGCAGGGCAAGAATGCAACCCCTGCACTGAGCGAGGGGGTCCACACTGTTAGATATGTATATAGTTAGGGTGTTCTTTGCATATTGACCTATCTTGAATATGATATATTGGCCTTTTTGTCCATTGGAATAGATGAAGGGGTTCATTCCAACATGGTATATGGGCCGTGCCCCCCTAACCCTAGTCCTAGCTACTATTCACTACCGCTGCCTGAGCACCGCCGCTTCCTCCCTCTCCTCTCCTCTGTTTCGTTTTGCTTTGCTTCGAGTGCACCTTCCTCTACTTTCCTCCGCTCGACGCCGACCGCCGATCCCTAGCCCAAATCAGCGCTCCCGCGCCGCCATCGCCGCACTGTCTTGGCCTCTCCACCGAGCACCGCGCTTCTTGGCGGCCGCCGCCGCCGCCGCCTCGGGCTCCTCGCTCGGACGGGCCGACGTCGCCCCCGAGCATCATCACCTCCTCGGGATGCCGCTACCTTCGAGCTCCTCTGCCCCCGCCTGGTTGCTCCTCTGCTCATCAGCTCCTCCGTCGCCTCGCGACGGAGCTCCTCGCTCATCGCTCATCTTCGCCGCCGGAGCTCGCATCTTGAGTCGCCCGAGTCGGCCGGATGGTCGCCTCCCGCGACTGCGCCCTTGCCGTGCTCCACGATGGCTGCGCCCAAGAGCACTACGACCATGTCTATGGCGAGGTTGGCGCCAGAGACGATGTCAAGCCGGTGAAGTAGCCTCGTCCGGGAAGAGGTCGCCGTGTGCATGATGATGAGATGGTGCTCTCTTGGTTGGTGCCCGAGTAGTTTAGGTTGATGCTGCGCACGCAGGAGTCACTCGTCGCCTCGCGCCGGTCTGATATCTCGGAGGGTTCGGCTGGCCACGGCACCAGCCACAAGCGCGCGCCGCCGCCTCCACGGATCCTGCATCGCGCCTCCTAGATGGAGGATGAGCGCTGCCTCCTCACGTTCGCCGCCTCGGTCTCGGGTAGGGGTGGAAATCGAGCCATTAGTCGTTTACTGAGCCAAATTACCGCGATTGATTTAATATCATTTTATTTATAGTTTGAAAGTAGGATGAGCGAGCCGAGTGAAATCCAATTTTATTTAAAATTGACTCATTTAATGTTCAATGAAATAACAAGTCTAATTGAAGCAATTTTGAATCGAGCCAACGAGCCTCACTAACGAGCTTTTTTTCCAGCCCTAGTCTCGGGACGCTGCCACCGCTTCCGCCGCCACCGCACGCCCCATCGCCTCGCTTGGGCGCGCTGCCGCCCTGCGATCGGGCTATACTTGTCTGACTCTTGCTTCTCAGCAGTCCTCCTCGCCTCCGCCACCTCCATCATCTGGTATCTTGTCTCCATGGATCCTGGACTCTGGTGCTTCTTTTCACATGATACCAGATTCTACTCGCCTCACTTTTGTGAGTATAACCGCTCTTCCTTCCACTGTTCCGACTGCATATGGTACCTCTCTTCCTATTGCAGGCCGAGGCATCCTTTCCACTTCTTTTCATATTCCTGTCGTCTCTCATATTCCCAAGCTTACTATATAGCTTATGCCGGCCGGTCAGATCACTGATCACGATTTTCGTGCTATTCTTAAGTCTGACTCTTGTTGTGTTGTCGGGACCTGAACATGCAAATCCAGACCCTCGTGTGTATTCTGAACTTGTCTCATGATCAGTAGCTAGCTCACACAGTGACAACATCAATGAAAATCATATCCATACAATGAAATAGGTAAGAAATAAACAAATTATTATTAAATAGTAGCAGCAGATCTTATGGTCAAAGTTTACACAGTTTGCCACGTAAGTCTTAAAAGACAAACAACGCTCTTGCAGCGGAAATAAGATAACTTGTGGTGACAATCGACATGCCAACATGCAATTGAGTGGGGAGCGTGTCCTAGTTCACATAGTCTTCAAAGTACTCCTCGTAGAACTCTGGATTCACGGATTCTTCCTCAATAGCTGATCAACAAGGCATAAAGTCATGAGTATATAAAGTACTCAGCAAGTCGTAGGGAATAATATACAATTAATATTCATGCAAGGCTTAAAGAAAGGAATAGTTGTATGGTTATTTTGCAGAAAACAATATTGACAGTAAATACAGTAAATAGATTGAAAAATATAATTAGAAAGATATATAAATAAAGTAAACAATTGCTTTGAAACAACCAGTGAACTACCCGTTCACTTTCTAACCAACAACCACCATCCAAACATTTTATAAAATCTCTATACCTCGTATGAAATCCCTCAGCATTGTCCATAACTGGGGACACGACTGCTCGAACAGTTTGAACACTCTGCAGTGGTTGTACAGCTTGACTCACAAGAGATAATCAACTTATAATGTTGGCCATGACACATTTCCGTAGGCGTGCGACTAGTGATTATCACAAGATTTTTACAAAGCTTTGACTTAACCCAGTTCTGTCTGCTAAGGTTTCACTACCGAATGGACCTCGCACCCATTCGGGGATCCCCTCTTGCGCTATTGTGAATATCCCTCGCAGAATTCACGCTTCAAAAACAGAACTAAAATCAAGACATTGCTAATTAATTAGCCAAGTCCATCCCATACTGGACATGTGATTATACTATGAGGCCCAGTTTAATGACGCACAAGATTAAGTCCTTAGTGATTACTCAGGCGAGACAATTTCATCCAAAATGTGCTACCCGCACCTCTTTTACTACACGGTCATTCGCCTGAGTATGAAAACATTTTTGTTCAACTAGGCCCAATGGCATCCCTTGCCCACAACAATTTTTACAACAGTGGCCTCGCACCACAATTCCCAGTGTTCCCCTAGGCGCTCGCCTAGCTCGCCTAGGTGGCACCTAGGCGCAGGCTCACCACCGCGATCTGGGTCTAATCGGCGAGCTAGGCGCTCCACCCGCCTAGGCGGTCAACGTCGGACCTGGGCGGTCCAAGGCGGCGCCAAGCGGGTAAGGCGCGGCGGCTCCAGGCGGAGCTGAGTGGATTCGAGGCGGCGCTGCCTCCTCCAACCCCTCCCTGTCGCGCCGCCTCCTCCTGTCTCCGTCGACGCCTCCCCATCACATCGCCTTGTCCCCTTGCCTCTGCTCGTTGTCTGCCTTTGCCAAATCTGGCGAGGAGTTGGAGGAGGGAGCTAGACTTGATATAGGAGAGGGTGAATCTACCGAGTCGAATGAAGGAGTTGGAGGCTTGAAGTGGGAGTGGGAGGAGGAAGACGAAGAGGAGTGGTGTAGTGTGTACCATCTCTGCCATTTGCTTTTTACTTTTCTTGCTCTACTGCTTTCGTTGCTTTTTGTTGTGGAGAGCTGGAGACTCGAAGCTAAGACTTAGCCTGCCTTTTGCTATCCTACACGCCATCTTTGCCTTTTTTTGCTTGCTGCCTCCTCGGTTTTGCTGCCCCTTTTCTTTCTCTTAGTCTCCAGCTGCCTACAGTACTTTATTGCTAGCTGCCTCCTCGGTTTTGCTGCCATTTTTCTTTCTCTTAGTCTATTTCCTACCGCATGTCTACTACTTTATTACTTCCTAATCTTATTGGCTGCGTGGTACATACTCTGTCTGGCTGCTATTTGCTTGGTGTTGGGTCTGCCGCCTAGGTGCCCTAGGCGCTAGGCGGCCACCCATCGCCTGCCTAGCGCCTAGGTGAACACAAACAATTCCATATATCATTAAGTCAAAGTTATCATGATTAACCTTGTGAATAGAACCCATCGTACAACTAAGCACACTACGTCACCCATGTTGGTATTACAATCATGTCCAACTAATAACAACCCGACGACTTCTTTCCGGCTTTCTCCGCGCTCTTCCTTCAACGACGTCATATCACTGCCCTCTATTGATGTCCACAACCTTTGGTTTTGGCGCCAAAAAGGTCTTTTGTTTTGAGTCCTTTTGGCCAAGCTCGAGGGGTTTCAAGAAACGGTCAGTGGGGCTTGGAGAGGCAAGGCGACGCTGACCGATCTTCTCCGCCAACTCGACTATCTCCTCAAAGCCACCAGCCGAGCTTTGCAAAGCTGGAGTCAACGTTGTGTTGGTAACATCCGCCTTCAAATCCTTATGGCCAAAGAACGCCTCGCGATTTGATCTAGCCAGCCGCTGTGTTTGGCATGCAAGATCCCTTATCACCGCCGTTCTTCATCATAGTCATGGATGTCCTAAACAACATCATCTCACTAGTAGATTCCCACTGCCATCAGAGCCCTGGCCTTTTAGGAGAATACCCCATTGCCTATCTCTTTGCGCACGATGCAACCTTATTCTCGCAATTGGCCGATTCGACTTTGGCGATCCGCGCCATTCTACAAGCTTTGGAGACGCTTGGTCTCTGCACCAAACCGTAAGAGTAGTTTTGCTCCACCATCGCTTCCTCGCCACTGCAACTAATTGAAGAGGAGTTGCGTTGTCCGCTTGGCCGCCTTCCCATGCAAGTACACTGGCGCCTCTCTCTCTTAAGAAACCCGCTAAGAAAGACTTTCAACCTCTCTCGACAAAATTGCCGCTCAGCAGATGTGGCGCCTCGCATGCTATCCTAAGGTGGTCGCCTCATCGAAGACGGTTGCTATCGCCTCCTCGTATTCTCCTTCTTGCTGAACCCCACCTCTGGTGATCAAAGAAATTGATATGGGCGGCTTGCTTTCTTGTGGAAAGGTGTCGACTTGCACGCGAGGCCATTGCCTTGTCAACTTGCGGTGGGCCGTAAGTTTCACTGCACGGAGGTCGGGTCTTCATAATCTCGGGGTTCTCACGAGCTCTGCGCATTTGTTGGCTCGCCGCAACGCCAGGAGCGAGCTCGTATGCGTCTTCCGGCCTGTGCCAATAGGCGTAGATGGATCTCTTCCGAGCTTCGCTGAGGTCCGGTGGGAACGACAAACGCGCTTTATTCCGTCGATCGGTGGATCAATGGACAAGGCATTCTAGTGGTGGCGCTTCGCTAATGGGCGGTTCCATCGGCGATTTGGAACAAGCGATCGGTGTCTCGAGGCTTTATCTAATAACCAATGGGTTGTTGACATCAAAGAGACCTCATTGTGCGTGTGTTTTGGAGTATCTTCACTCTGGACTTGCTTAGGGCATCATCTTGGTGCAACATGAGGATGCTTTCTTTGGTCTTTGGAGACCTGCTCAAGATTCAGCTAGATCGACTACAGGGCCTCCTTTTCGATTCTGTGAGTTTCGCTTGTGATGACCCATCCGGAAATCGCGGCTCTCAAGTGCAAATTCTTCCTTTGGTTGGTCGCATAAGCCGCTGTTGGGATGATGGGCAGCCGAACGCGAAGTCCTCCCGAGCCATCGGTGTGTGTTTTCTATAGTTCGCCGCGAAACAATCGATCATCTCCTAATCAATTTGTCTTGTCTCTGCGCTCAGATCGGCTCGCTTCCTCCTCTAGTTGGTTTTCAAACTTGCAATCCGGCTGAACAGCTCTCCTTAGAACAATTCTGGCTCTCCGCTCGCAGTTCGGTCCCGAAGAATCAACTTCAAGGGCTCGACTCCTGTATCGCTCTCATTTCTTAGATGTTATGGAAGGAAAGGAACAATCACATCTTCAACATGGTGGTTTCTTCGGTGACCTTGCTGCTGCAAGCGATTTTCGATGAGTTTCGCCTTTGGCGCATGCCAGGTGCTCGATGTTTAGCGGCGCTACCTTTTCCAGAGTAGTCACTTTGTATTAGGTCACCTAGCTCCTTTCTTGCTTTGCTTTATTGTTTTTATTATTTTTCTCATTGTAACAAAAGAACTTGGAAAACTAGAAAATAGCTTGTAACCAAAGGAACTCAAACAAATAAAACAGTTTTGAATTTAATTGAAGTTTGATTTATCTAACTTAAATTGTTTTAATTTTTGAAATTTTAAATTAAACTTTAATTATTTCAAGAAAAATTCAACTGGTTCTTTTTATTTTGAATTTTTCAAAAAGACACGAAAATTGGGATGTTACATGTGTTCAGGACCGCCACACGGGGACTGCTTGGTACTGGCCCTCGGTGCCGTGATTTGCAGCGTCTTTGGGAGTTCGACTAGATGCACCTTCCTTTCGCTATCTCCACCAGCTAGTTAGTCACTACACCTGCCTCTGTTTTTGCAGCGTCCTCTACTTTTGCTCAGTGGCACCATCGTTTGGGTCATCTCTTTGGATCGCAACGGTCGTCTCTAGTAAGTCATGGTCTTCTTGGGTCTGTTTCTAGTGACACCTCTTTACCTTGTATGGGTTGGAAGCTTGGCAAGCAGCTGCAGCTCCCCTATCCCTCTAGTGATTCTATCTCAGTTCGTCCTTTTAATCTTGTTCACTCCGACGTTTGGGGTCCGGCTCCCTCTGTTTCGAAAGGGGGCCATCGACACTATGTGATCTTTATTGATGATTATTCTCGTCATACTTGGATCTACTTCATGTCCTCTCAATGATCGAGTTCTCTATTTTACGTGAGGTTTGCCACCATGGTTCGCACTCAGTTTGATTCGGCCATTCGTGTTTTTCATGTTGATTCTGCTAGCGAGTACCTATTTGCTGCTTTGCGTCGCTTTCTCGCTAAGTAGGGTACCCTTCCCAAGTACTCTTATCCTAGTGCTCACGCTCAAAACGGTGTCTCTGAGCGTAAGCATCGTCACTCGCGCTCTCATGATTGCCTCTCTTGTTCCACCTCACTTCTGGGCTGAGGCTATCCCAACTACTGCTTTCCTCATCAACATATAGCCTTCCACTGCTCTTTAGGGTTCTACTCGCTCAAGCGCCTCTGACGAGAGCTCGAGCCCGAGTACATTATTTGCTTCGATTGTCCTTCCGTCCTTCCACCTCGTGAGCGCACAAGTTAACTGCTCGGTCAGTTGAGTGTTTTTCTTGGCTACAGTCTTGAGCATAAGGGTTATCACTGCTACGATCCTTTTGCTCGTTGGATGAGGATCTCTCGGGATGTCACCTTCGATGAGTCCCGACCTTACTACCCTCGTCTCTCTACTGTCAGCTCAGATTCTCTTATCGAGTCGATCTCATTTCTGACTTTTCCTGACACTCAACTTTCCATTTTTGTTTCCCTTCCGCCTTCATCTTTGCTTCCCTCTCCTCCGACTCTACCTGTTCCCTCTCCGGAGTTTCCTTCCAGCTCCTTTGATGAGATTCCACATTTTCCTCTGCACTACTCTCGCCGTCCTCGGCCTACTCCTTCTCTAGTTGAGCCTCCATCTTTGTTGGGTCATGTTCCTAGTTCTTCTCTGTCCTTGCTAGGTCCTGTTCCACCTCCTCCTAGATAAGATCTTTGTGATCATCGCATTGTCAGGCCTCCTGAGCGCTACGGCTTCGCGTTGCTGCTCCTTCGAGCCTATGATCTATCAGTGAGCTCGCCTTTTTCACACCGAGTGGCGACTCGCGATGAGGAGATTGTTGCTTTGGAGCGTATAAGCACTTGGGATCTTGTGCCCTTGCTTGAGCGTGTCACTCCTATCACGGGCAAGTGGGTGTACAAGATCAAGTTTCGCTCGGATGGTTCCCTTGAGCGCTACAAGGCTCATATTGTGGCACGTGGTTTTCAGCAGGAGTATGGTCGTGACTACGATGAGACCTTCACTCCTATCGCTCACGCGATCATCGCTCGCGACTCTCTTGCGCGTGGCCGCTCGACGATGGCCCATTTCTACCGGACGTTAATAATGCCTTTCTCAATGGCGAGCTGCATGAGGTTACATGCAGCTACCCTGGGTATTCTTCCCCTGATGGTATAGTTTGTCACCTTCGTCGCTCTCTATGGGCTCAAATAAGCCCCTTGTGTTTGGTTTGACCGCTTCTCCTCTGTTGTCACTACTGTCGGCTTCTCCGCTAGTAATGACGACCCTTCTCTCTTTGTACACACTTCTCCTCGTGGTCGGACAATCCTTCTCTATGTGGATGATATGATCATTCCTGGAGATGACTCTTAGTATATTGTCTTTGTGAAGGAGCGTTTCAGTGAGTAGTTCTTAATGTCTGATTTGGGTCCTCTTTGTTACTTGGGATTGAGGTCACTTCTACGCCTGAGGGCTGTTAAGAATCTTGTACATTCTCTCCCTCTCCTCTTAGCCCACGAGGTCCATGTAATTCTCTATATATACTCTCATTAATGAATAAGATGCATAGTGGTGAATAGCAAAAATCTCTCACAATAATTTTAACATGGTATTAGAGCCACTCAATCCAAAACCCTAACCCTAGTCATCATCATGCCGTTCGCAGCCTACCACTTTCGCGAGCCCGCCGCCGCCATGTCTTCACCTCGGATCCGGCGGATCTGTGTCAAGCTCCCTCCCGCCTGCCGCTGGAGTACTCTACTCGCCTTCGCCCACAGCAGCGCGCCGCCGGGCCGCCGTGCCTCTCGCCAGCGCCCGCTACGCCGGTGCTCGACGTGTCGCCTGTCTTTGCCATGGTCTTCTTCGCTTGGATCCGATGGCATCCGGCGTCCCCGCCGTGTTGCTCGTCGCCGACGTGTCCTCGTCCTCAAGCTCCGATCTCGCGTCGCTGGCATCGTCTCGCTCGCGCCGCTTCCGAGCTCATGCCGCAGCACCAAATCATCACCGAGCTGCCGATTCAGCTTGAGCCGAGCCCATCTAGAGTCCGCTCTGTCGGCTCGCTCCTCTCTTGAGTACATCTGAAGCTGCTCCATCTAGAGCTACTCTGTCTCTGGCTCCGGCTCCTTTGCTTGAGTCCATCTGGAGCTACTCCGTTTCTGGCTTCGGCTCCTTTGCTTGAGTCCATTTGAACGCCTATTTGTCGGCCGAAGTCAACTTGGACTAGCGATGAGCAACCTTAATGATCACGATGGATCTATTGGTTTTTCAGCACCATCCTATGACAGGTGTTTCACTTCCATGGTTGTTGGATTCAGGGGCTTCCTTCCATGTGACATCTGATGTATCTTAGCTCACATCATGTCGTTCCGCTGCACAAGGTATCAAGATTCAGACAACTGATGGAACGCCATGCACGGTCACTCATCAGGGGACTCTTTCTACCTCTCACTTCGCAATTTCCGATGTCTCGCTTGCCCCCACGCTCTCCATGAATCTCATTTTTGTCAGGCAACTCGCAGATATGAACTGCTTTGTTGGGTTCGATGATAGCTTTTGCTTTGTGCATGATCGTCGAACAAGAGTTGTCATTGGTACAAGTCATCGTTAGAGAGGTTCTGCAAGGTTCTATGTTCTTGATCGTCTGAGTTTTCCTTTATCCTCCATTTCTGGTACTGCTTCTGACCCTTTTCCTTTATCCTCAATTGTTGGTTCATCTACCCCTTGTCCTTCTGCATCTACTTCTGTTTGCCAATCTTGTCCTCAATGGTAGCATCGTTCGGGGCACTTGTGCGGCTAACGCCTCTCTATCTTGATTCATCAAGGTGTTCTTGGTCATGTTTCTGTTGACACAAATTTTCAGTGCAATGGTTGTAGACATGATAAGAAAGTACAACTCCCATATCATGGTTATTATAGCAGTATGCAGGCGGCGACCCGCACCCTCACACCTTTTAGCGTTAAGCATATGAGGCGAGGCGACGCCTTAGGATGTGTAAGGCGACAAAGATGCATGCAGCTGCCGCAGAAGATCCCCGCAAGAGCAGTGATTCTTTGGCGGCCGCAGAAGATCCACGCCGCCTCGCCGTAGCCGCTCGCCCTTTTCCCCGCCACCTACTCTCGGCCGCCACGCCGCCTCCCTCCTCTTTCTCCGCCTCACTCGCGACCGAGCCGCACGCGCCGCTCTCCGCTTCTCAGTGGGGCTGCGCTCCTCCTCCCTCTTTTCTTCCGTCTCTCGTTTCCTCTTCGTGCCTTCGCCGCGCCGCCTCTCGGGCCCAGGAGGCGTCCGCAGGAGCCGCGCGACGGCGACGGAGCCGGGAGGAGGAACCACGGGAGGAGGCGGCAGATCCGAGTAACGACATCACCCCGAAGCTCTCTCGCTCGATCCGCCCACAGGGCCTCCTACTCCGCCTCCGCCTCTCGGATCTCCGCTCTCCACGCCAGACGGCGATTTAGAGCAGACGGCGACGACGACGGCAAGGCGGGCGACGCTTGACACGAACGCACCGCTTACCGCTTAGGCGACGCTTTGCGCCGCTAAGCGACATTTTAAAACCATGTCCCATATCCTTCCAAAGATTTCTCTCATTACCGCCTTTGATTTGGTCTATTCGGATGTTTGGGGTCTTTCTCCTTTTGCTTCGAAGGGTGGTCATAGTTACTATGTCATCTTCATTTATGACCATACTCGATACACTTGGATCTACTTCATGAAACACCATTCGAAGTTGATTTCTATATATCAATCTTTTGCTCAGATGGTTAATACTCAATTCTCTTCTACCATCCGTGTTTTTTGTTTTGACTCTGGAGGAGAGTATCTTTTATCAGCCTTTCGTTAGTTTCTTTATTTCGAGGGTACTCTTCCTCAGCTCTCGTGTCCTGATGCTCATGCTCAGAATGGTGTTGTTGAGCGCAAGCACCGTCATATTATTGAGACTGCTCGTACTCTTCTCATTTCCTCCTTTGTTCCCTCTCACTTTTGGGGGAAGCAGTCTCTACGATAGTCTATCATCAACCGTCAGCCCTCTTCCAAGCTTCAGGGCAAGTATCCTGGTGAGGTCCTGTACAGAGCACCTGCTCGCTATGCTCATCTTCGTGTTTTTGGTTGTGTTTGCTATGTCCTTCTAGCACCTCGTGAGCGCACAAAGTTGAGCCCTCAGTCGGTTGAGTGTGTTTTCCTGGGTTATAGTCCAGGTGTTGAGACTCCTACAGGCTATGTTTGTCGTTTTAGGCGTGCTCTATATGGTCTCAAGTAGGCTCCTCGTGCTTGGTTCGAGCGTTTCAATTCTGTGATTCGAGCTGTTGATTTCACTCCAAGTGAGCTTGACCTTGCTTTGTTTATTCACACTTCTCAGCAGGGTCATACTTTGCTTCTGCTCTATATAGATAATATACTGATAACAGGAGATGACATGGATTATGTGGCTTTTGTCAAGAAGAAATTGAGTGAACAGTTTATAATGTCTGATTTGTGACCATTGAGCTATTTTATGGGGATTGAGGTTAATTCTGATGGTGATGGGTATTACCTCTCTCAGCATCGCTACGTTCAGGATCTGCTCGCTCGCTCTGGGATGACTGATACTCGCAATGCTGTCACACCTATGGAGCTTCACTTGCAACTTCGATCTACAGATGGTGTACCACTGACAGATCCTTCCCTATCGGCGATACCGTTGGGAGCCTTATTTATCTCAACACAGCAAAGCCGACATTACTCATGTTGTTCATGTGCTCAGCCAGTTTGTCAGTGCTCCCACATCAGTCCAGTATGGTCATGTTTTTCGTGTGCTGAGATACTTGAGGGGGACTGCATCCAGACGTTGGTTCTATGCCAGTTTGAGTCAGCTCCAACTGCATGCTTACTCTGACTCCACTTGGGCGAGTGATTCTACTGATCGCCAATCTATCACTAGCTACTGCATCTCTCTTGGTACTTCGCTCATTGCCTGGAAGTCTAAGAAGCAGACTATGGTGTCACGCTCTAATGCAGATGTTGAGCTTCGAGCCCTTGCCACTACCACCTCAGAGATCATTTGGTTTCGATGGCTCTTAGCTGATCTCGATGTCCCTTGTAGCAATTCTACACCTCAATTTTGTGATAATACACGTGTCATTCAGGTTGCTAGTGATCTAGTGAAGCATGAGTTGATAAAGCACATTGGTGTAGATGCATCCTTCACACAGTCTCATTGTCAGCAGTCGACCATCGACCTCAAGTATGTACCCTCAGAGCTTCAAGTCGTAGATTTCTTCACTAAAGCTCAGACTCGAGAACAACATCGACTTCATCTACTCAAACTCAGTGCATCAGATCCTCCTGATCCACCTTGAGTTTGAAGGGGGTGTTAAGAGTCTTGTACATTCTCTCCCTCCTCTTAGCCAATGTGGCCCATGTAGCTCATAAGGCCCATATAATTCTCTATATATACTCTCATTAATGAATAAGATGCATAGTGCTGAATAGCAAAAATCTCTCTCAATAATTCTAACATACTACCTCTCCTAGGAGAAGTACATTCAAGATATCCTTGTTCGCGCTTGTCTGGTTCCTCTTTGATTGCTTGAAGACCAAGAAGCATCGACGTTTCGCTCGAGAAGCCGAGGTGAGTTGAGAGCCATGGCGTCGTTGACAGCTAAGATCACCTGGCTTTGGTGGCTACTTGAGGATTTCGGTGTTTCAGTTTCTGCATCGATCCCTCTCTTATCAGACAGTATTGGCGCGATCAACATTTTGGTGTTTCAGTTTCTCTTCAGTATGTATCTTCGGAACTTTAGTTAGCAAATTTCTTCACCAAAGCACAAATTAGAGTTCAACACAGTTTCTATCTCTTCAAACTCAGTGTTGTTGATCCACCATAAGTTTGAGAGGGGGGTGTTAGATATGTATATAGCTTATGGTGTTCTTTGCATATTGACCTACCTTGTACATAATACATTGGCCTTTTGGTCCCATTGGAATAAATGAAGGGGTTCATTCCAACACAACCACTCACACATTCCAACACAACCCCTCACACTCGATGGAGGGGTAAGTGTACCCACCTCGCACCATGCGAGGGGTCTCCACAAGAGCAGCGGGCGACCCCCGCAGGACAAGGAGGAGCCCAACACCGATCGAGAGGGGAGGGGGGCTCGCTGCTGCCTGTGGACTGGAGGGAGACGTGGTGGACAAGACCCATGGGAGTCCACCATGCACTGATGCTATGGCCGAAGGGTAAATAGATCGGGGAACCCCTATAATCTTAGGGCCTTTATAGGGTCAATGTTGTAATTTCTCACCATCCCCGATGTAACTATAAATAAGCCCTCCTGCGCAGTGAACAAGAGATCATTATTTTTTGGCAAAATTGGCTAGAAGACATCACAATTTCGTGTCATTGGTTGTAGAACATCCAAATTTCGTATCTTTGCCGAAAGACACTACAGTTTAGCTTCTTTTTATTGTAGGACACACTACTTATTAAAATAACATATCCGGCTTAGAAAGGAGAGAGATTGATGAAAAGATTATTTTGCCTCTGTTAGTTTGTGGAGCCCACCGTCAATATCTTCGCGGCGAGGCGCCCAGGACACGCTCTGCCCGTGCACGCCTTGCCCAGACACGATGGGCCAACGCCGTGCGCGCCCATCATCTTCCTCCTCTTCTTGGCCCGAGAAGAAGTAGAACACCACCGCCACCATTACCGCCAAGCCTCGCCGAGCACAGCTCCCTCCTGTTTGATCGCGTCAAAACGTGTTCCCGAGCTTCTCCTACCTTTCCTCTAACCCAATTTGCACAGAGCTCACCGGCGCCGTCGTCGTCTTTGGTTTCGCCAAAAACCGCCGCCGCTCTCATCCCTTCTATGGTGAACTCCAAGTCAATTCCCTCCTTCCTGAGCATTTCACTACCTACCTTCACCTTCCTTAATAACTGATTCGGGCTTCCCTTGGCCCAAGGTCGCAGCCCTCGTCGAATTGTCCTCGCCGCCTCGGGCCTCTGCCACCATCTCTCCTTGGGCCACCTTTCTTTCACCGACCGCTTGGTGAGTTCCCCTAACCTTGTAGATGCCCATGACGAGCTTCATTTTTGGGTTTTATTCGCCGTTGCCCTTCGTTGGCATGGCAGTGCGTCATCGCCGCCTTCGGCTATAGCTTCGTGCCGCCATGGGCAAGGCGGAGAAGGGAGGAAAAATGGAAGGAGGATGATGGAGGGGGCAAATAGGACATTTTGCATGTCTTCTCTCTCCGCATCCTGGTTCATATATTATTTTAATGGTTTCAGTGTCCCACAATAAAGATACACATTTTTGTATTGTCTTTTAGCAAAGACACGAAATTTGGGTGTCCTATAGCTAATGACACGAGATTATAATGTCCTATAGCCAATTTTGCCTTCTTTTTTTACAATCTCATATTCACACATTTATGCTGTTTTCCCCTAACCAAGGATCTTGGGACAATTACCCCCCTCGCAGAGGTAACGACACGAGGGTCCTTCCCTTTTTCTACTGTTTAGCCTGTAGCCACAACCATGGATGTCACGGCGTCGCCAAGGCGTCGCCTAGCGCGTCCGGCGCGGCGGAGCGAGCGCCGCCGTCGCCGCTCGCCTTGGCCATCTCCTCCACCGCGCCTGCCGCCGCCCTGTGTACTCCATCTCCTCCTCCGCTCCTCCTCCTCCTCCCTCCTCCCTCGCGCCCGCCGCCACTCCTCTGCGCCCCTCGCCTGGATCCTCTCTTGCTCGTGATCCGGCTTGACCGAGTCGCCGCCGCCCGAGTAGCAAAAGAAGAGGAGGAGGTCTCGCCGCCGTGAGAGAGAGGAGAGCACCGGGCGGGGTTGGTCGCCGCCGGAGAGAGGAGAGCTCTGGCCGCCGCCGGGAGGAGAGCGCGAGGGGGAGGCCCGAGGAGCCGAGCCCGCATTTCACGGCAAGGGGGGCGGCAAAGGGGGCGGCAAGCGGGCAGCCGGATCTTCTGCTCCCAATGTATTGACTAGTGTTGCTACTTGCTATTGGTAGAATTGTAGTTGCTACATAGCTCGCCTTGCCTCGCCTAGAGGACGATTAGGCGCCCGCCTGGACGATTAGGCGTCCTGACGCCCCTTAGGCGCCGTGACAACCTTGGCCACAACAATTGATACGTCAAAGATGAGTATATTTGTGTTATTCCTTAATCCAAGCGACAATTACTGAAACACCACTTATCTTAGTAATAAAATGTTTAGAATTTAATCTTTGGTTAGACATATTATTGAGATTAAATGTGTAATCTTTAAATTAGTTATCACTTCAGTGGTTTTAAGACTATTTTGGAGTTCCTATTTAGTCTCTGTTCTCCAGCATAATTAAAAAATGGCATAAACAAAGATGAGATCCGCCCCCTCCCTCCCCAATGATGGGGGTATCTTTGGACCTTACATACGGCACCTAGATAAATTTACAAATCCCTTTTATTCACGTTCAACTGGATGCTATTTGTGATTAAGCTGATCCAGTATGTTGTAACTTATTGCAGATGTACATTTAGTGCCATAACCAAGATTGTACGAATCCCACGGCTCGGTTGTTATTTTCTTGTAATACTGCTTTCAGATGTGATGACAATTCATTTCTTTTTCCTGGTATGTGTGCTCTTCCCTTATATACTTCAAAATTTTCTTTTAGTAGTTTTAGTTATGTTCTATTTCATTGAGCATATTTAGTTGTTTTATAATTTTGTTTGACAGTTGAATGTTGTTTGGTTTGCCTATGTTTAAATCTATTCGAAGTGCAATTCCTACGTCCACAGCAAATATTATGCTGAATATTCTTGTTCATTTCACCCGCAGGTTCGAAATACGGGGAGTTGGATGGAGATTGGCAACAGCATTAGCCATTTTGGAATCGTGAGCGCCCAAGTAGTCTTTGTATTGCTGCTTTTTGCCCTCACAAATGTATACACAAAAGATATCGAGGTCTCATCTCGGCAACTAACCTCACGAAAAATCATGTAAATTTGTTCCAATTTTTTTTTACATATTCACCAGAATACATTTACTTTTTTTAGAACTAACTTTTCGGCTATGCTTTATTTTTCGCCCAAGTTTTGTAACTCAGCTCCTGTAGTTTATTTTTTTTTTTTTTTTTTTTTTTTTTTTTGCATTAGAGAGAGAGAGAGAGAGAGAGAGAGAGAGAGAGAGAGAGAGAGAGAGAGATGTGCTTGTTTTATTCTCCATACGCAAGAGTTGGATACATTTTGCGTTACGAACGTTGTCAGTTTTTTTTTTCTAATATAGCTGCGTTTCAGAGAGGAAAATTATTAAATTATCATCTAGCTTGCCCCCTTCCACCCCTCAGCTACCTTCTTCTACGAAGACATCCTCGTCCCAACGTGAGAGTGGTGGGGGTGGTGGGACGAGTTTGAGTAAAGGTTCCGTGGTACTCCCTCTGTTTTTATTTAATTTACTAAATTGTACTGTAGCATATTATTTAAATAAAAACGGAGGGCGTATATGCTAATATGCACATGAGCTTATCACAGTGAGAGCGCGTAGCGTGCTCCGTGAGGTATGGATTCCCAGTAAGAACTTGTTTGGATATATTGTGATCTAACTTAATCTCTTGGATTGACTCGGAATTTAAACTAAAATCTCTTCCAATCCGAAGAGATTGGTTCTAATCCTCTCTATCCAAACAAACCCTAAGAGCGCGTCGCGCTTATGAGGTATGGATTCCCAGTGAGAGCGCATCACGCTGTATGAGATACGGATTTATCTCTTTCAGATGTGTGCAAGTCGGCGCACTCGTGTATATGCGACGTTGTGCATGTGTGCCTGATTGTGCATCCATTGCACTTAAAAGAGATACCAAATAGATTCAGATGGGCCTTAACTTGCACGAGATGTGAATGCAAAACAATTTGAATTCCACAGAATGTGCTACACGTTTTTACGAGCTCAAACTCACGATTCAGATCGTTTGAGAAGTTAGTTTGAGTGAACATCGCGGCGAAGCTAGGGTGGGGATAAGTTGGCAAGCCCCAACATCAAAATAGTTTTTTTTGTGGCATCAAACTCTGCTTGGTAGTTGGAACGTGACAGGGGAGCCCCCTCTCAATTCATATGCAGCCATTATTAGGCGGTTAATTGTAACATCCTAATTTTCAGAGTTTAAAAATCTTTTAATAGTTAGTAGGGAGAAAATTCACCATTTGGATTTATTTGAATTTAAATTCAAAAGCTTAATATTGGACTTTACATCAAAAACATTTAATGTGAATAATCCCAACATGAACATTAGCCAAAACTATTTTATTTGGGTTCTATGTGTTCAGATATATTTTCTAGATTTTTCTAGAATTTTTCTGAGTACATTTGCTATTTTCTATTGCTTATTTGAATTTCTGGTATTTTCTAAAAAGAAAAACCTATTTAAAATCTCAGATCATTCCTGGGCCTAAACCCATTCCTATTCCCTAACCTGCCCATCTCCCTCCGCCGCCGGCCCAACTCCCGCAGCCCCACCTCCGCCTCTCTTCCGCGCGTGAGCCCTGGCCCCACCCGTCCGCCTCACCGCGCCACTGCGACGCGCTCGCGCGAGCCGCAACCGCCGCCATGGGTCCCATCTTGCCGCGCCAAGATCGTTTTCGCCGCGACTCTAGAGTCCGTGTCCGAGCCGCTGCCGGCCGCTGCGTGCGCCGCGACTCCTCGCTCCCGGCACTATTTAAAGCCGCGGACCGTGTCACGAGGATCGCCCGCACTCGCCGCTTTTCCCAAGACCAGAACCCTAGAGCGCGCTTTTCGCCGATTGAGCTCGAACCTAGCGCCGCGAGGAGCTCTTCGCCGACAGCCGCCGTTGGTGAGCCCGGCCACCATCAAGCCTAGCTCGAGTTCGCCGCATCACGCCCATGATGCGCGCGCTATCTTCGCGGAGGACCGTTCGCCGTCGCCTCTTCAAGCCATGCCGCCCGCCGCTTAGCTCGCCACCGCCGCCGTGGTGGTCGCCGACGAGATCTAACCGCGGTCACCACCTTCGCCGCGGTCGCCGGCCCGGATGCGCATCTTCGCGCCGCCTAATCGCCGCCGCTAAAACCGGGTCGCCGAGTTCTCGCCGACATTTGGTCGACATGGCGGTCCCCGCCGCCGCCACTCGCCCGCCGCCTCGTGTCGTCACGTGGCGCCGCGCGCCGCCGCCGGCCGCCGCGTGCCACTCGCAACCCTAACCCTAGATCCATCTCGCGTGGACTTGGTCCACGGTGCACCGAGCCACTGACATGTGGGTCCCACCTGTCAGGCCATCTGTCACCCCGTCCGAACGTCCTCCGATGACGTCAGCATTGCGCAATAATCCGATTTTTCTTCAGAGAAATAATTCGAAAATTCCAGAAAATCCAAATTAGTGTTTCTTTTTAGATTCAAACTTCCAGAGCTCATAACTTTTGCATCCTAACTCCGATTGAGCCCATTCAAATTTCTAAATTTGTCTAAATTCAAGCTCTATTTATCTGAGATTTTTATTTAATTTTTGGAGCTTGTTTTGCCTCTATTACTTATTTGTTTTGTTTGTTTGTGTCTCGCTTCATGAGTAGACGCGATATCGTCGGGAATTTCGTTGAAGAAGGAGCACCCCAAGATCAAGACCAGTACATAGACCTTTTCCAAGGCAAGTCATACCTTTGATCATCTTGAACCCAGTTTTCAAATTACTTTGTGTTAAATTATTGCATTCTACTTTAATTATTTATTTAAATGTTTTGGGCATAGTTATTATCCAAATTGTTATCACACCTTGGCCTTGTATGTCATAATTCCTTGTCACCCTAGATTGGTTATTAGTTGGTAATATTATAGCACCAACGTGGGTTGGTTAGATGCGAGTACAATTGCTTAGCCATGCTACGAGTCTCACATCTCGTAAGTTGCAAATATTAATTATGACTAAGTGACTATGGAACTTTGTGTAAAACTGTGTGCTATGTGTTGTTACTTCGTGATGGCATGTGTTGCACTAAACCAACTGGGTGGTAAAGGATTTAGACTGAGGCAAGTGGTGGAAACTGTGTGATATGGTGGACTATGTGATGAGAATGTTAATCTTTGTGATCTAGTTAGAAAATAGAAGTCTTGCCTTGGTCAATTAAGGACTTAACTTTGTGCACCATTGAATCGAGCCTTCATTGCACACCACATGCCCGGTATGGGACGGCCTAACTTAGTAAGTTATGGATTCTCGGCATTGATGTTCGTGTGGATAGGTTAGGTCGTGTGACAGGTGGAGGTGTGACTACTTGGTGGTTGCATCGCATGACGATTCGCCTTCCCCGTCCCGTAGCAGGTGTGTTATACCAATTCTATGTGAGTGGTATAGCGGTTTGTAAGCACACTGGGAATGTCAATGTTTGAGATGAAGTTTTCGAGCTGTTTTGTTACGATTGGTGCTTGCTACACTAGTTGTATCTTGTGGGTAAAGTGTACAACCTCTGCAGAGTGTTAAACAATCTATTCGAATAGCCGCGTCCGCGGTCATGGACATGCTCGGGGATTTCACACGAGGGGTAGTTTTCATAAAATGTTTGGGATGGGAGCTGTGTGACCTCAATCCTATGGCTATGTGAAATAAACTGTCTAGCTGTGTGTCTTTGTGGAAACAACTGTTAAATTAATATTGTTTAATTGTTTTGAATTATGCTTTCAATCTATTATTCGTATTCAATTGCAAATGTTGCTTTTATGCAAAAGAACCACAGAAGCCTTTTCTTTGGAATAAGCCTGCATCTATACATTGCATTCTGTGGTATGATTTATAGTACGTTGTGTACTCACGCTTGTTGTAAAACTTGCGCCCAAACCTACTGTAAGAGGAGGAGTCTACGCCGCTGAGGAGGAGTTCGCTGAAGGATGATCGTTCGTTAAGGTCCGATCCCGCGGTTGCTCGTGGTGAATTGGTGGGATCTACGCTGGAGTTATTTCCGCTCGCCGTTTATTTCTCGTTAGCTCTGCGTGGCTTAATAAGTGTAAACTCACCATAAGGTCAAAACCCTTATTTGTTATTCAAACTAATCGTTTACTTTATTTATCGCTCGTGCGGATCGATATTTACCTATGTTAACCCTGTGTGCACTAGCGTGATCCTGGACTAGTGCAGTATACACAGAGGGTTCCAGAATCGTAATTCTGGGTCCCGACATTAATTAATCCCCTTAATTATCGCCCCCAACAACTAGCACAATATTCTCCTTTCCTCCTTCCCGTCGACGATAAGGTTGTCATCGAGTCGAGTCCCTCTCTTTCTGCCCATGCTGTCCTCCATATCTATCTGAAACTCAATGCAGAACCTATGCAATTCCTCTATGGAGCAAGCCATGTAGCCCAGGGTAGAAGAACCAAACCAATCTTTCTATCCTTTCTCGCCGCATTAATTGTTCATCTTCCTCCTCTTGTTCTACCCTCCGAAGCAGATCCCCTTCAGTTCTGCAACGCAATCGCCTTCCCTACATGAGAATTCCGGCACCGGTACGTTAGTACGTTACTATGCATGGTACATAGTACTGCTTTTTCCCCTCCTCTTTATTTCTGATGCACTTAGTAAAAATTTGTCATAATGGAGGTATGGCAGTCGGCGTTCATGTCGTTCATGCCGGGAGATCTATTTTTGATGGAGTTATTATCCTTCATGAAACAATTCATGAGTTACATAAACAAAATTTGGATGGAATAGTTTTCAATATCGACTTTGAGAAAGCTTATGACAAAGTAAAATGACCGTTTTTACTTCAAACTCTAAGAATGAAAGGCTTTTCACCTAAGTGGTGTTTTTGGGTGGAAAGTCTCGTTAAGGGAGGGAGTGTTGGAATAAAAGTTAATGATGACTTTGGATCCTTTTTTCAAACTAAGAAGGGTCTAAGGCAAAGTGATCCTATATCCCCAATTCTTTTTAATCTTGTTGTGAACATGCTTGCCATTTTTATTGCTAGAGCTAAAGAAGAAGGTCTTTTATGAGGAGTAGTTCCCCACTTGATTGATGATGGGTTGTCCATATTACAGTATGCTGATGACACTATCCTTTTCTTGAACAATGATTTAGAACTTATTCTATGTGTCTTTGAGTAATTATCAGGTTTAAAGATTAATTTTCATAAGAGCGAGATTTTTTGTTTTGGTTCTGCAAAAGAGGTTGAATATCAGTATACTCAGTTATTTGGTTGTGAAGTAGGTGTCTTTCCTTTCAGATACCTAGGTATCCCGATTCATTTCAGAAAACTAAGGAATTATGATTGGAAAGGGGTTGAGGATAGAGTAGAAAAGAAGCTTAGTAGTTGGAAAGGAAAGAATATATCTATTGGTGGACGTTTAGTACTTATTAACTTGGTGCTTAGCAATCTGCCAATGTATATGTTATCCTTTTTTGAGGTTCCTAGGGAGGTTCTCAAAAGATTAGACTTTTATCGTTCTCGATTTTTCTGGCAGAGTGACAGCCATAAACGAAAATATAGGCTTGCTAAGTGGAGTACAGTATGTTCACCTAAAGAACAAGGCGGTCTAGGCATTCAGAACTTAGACACAAAAAACAAAAGTTTACTCGGAAAATGGTTGTTTAAGTTACTTAATGAAGAAGGAGTATGGCAATCTCTGTTAAAAAGAAAATACTTGGGTGGGAAATGTCTTTCGCAGATGGTTAGTAAGCCTGGCACTTCTCGCTTTTGGTCGGACTTAATGAAAATTAAAGATCAATTTTTTCGTTTTGGTTCATTCCAGATTAAAAATGGAAGGCAAATTAGGTTTTGAAAAGATATTTGGTTAGGAGACTCTTCACTGAAAAATCAATATCCACTCCTTTTTAATGTGGTCAGGAGAAAAGATGATACAATGGCAATTATTCTGAGCATGGCTCCTTTAAATATTTCTTTTCAAAGACCTATTATTGGGCCTAAGTTACAGGAGGAATGAGTTAATTATGAGAATTGCTAATGTCCATTTGATCTCTCAAAAAGATGATTTTAGGTAGAATTTGAATAAGTCTGGACTTTTTTCAGTACAGTCTTTCTATGCGGCACTAATTGAAAGTTCTCCAGTCCCCATCAGGAACTTTTTGCAAATTAATATTCCATTAAAAGTGAAAATCTTTCTCTGGTATCTCAAAAGAGGAGTAGTTTTAACTAAAGATAATCTGCTTAAAAGAAATTGGAAGAGAAGCAAAAAGTGTTGTTTCTGTATTAAGGAGGAAACAATTCAACATCTTTTTATTGAATGTCCCTTTGCACGGATTACATTGTGGGCTGTTCAATGTGCTTTTAACTTATCTCCTCCTGTGAGTATAGCAAATATGTTTGGAAATTGGTTAGCCGGTATTCCAAAAAGTTTAAAGACACAACTCTTGGTGGGAGCTAGTGCTTTATGTTGGTCTATCTGGCTATGTCAGAATGATGTTGTTTTTGACAAAAAGATTGTCAATAATCCATTGCAGATTATCTTTTTGAGCGGGCACTGGCCGAGGGCCTGGGAAAATTTACAGAAACCGGCCCAGGGCCTGGGAAAATTTACAGAAACCGGCCCAGAAGGAGTCCATGTTGGCCGGAAGCGACAGGCTGGAAGTAGTGGAGAAACAAATTTTAAGCATTCATGGGTAGATGTTTAGCCACAAGATTTGTAATGATTGAATTTAATTTTCAGTTGTCGTTTGGTTGTAAGGCCTTAAGCCACTTTTAACAGCTTTGGTTCCTTTGATACTTTAAACTATTTAATAAAACGGGTTGTGTGCATTCTTGATGCAGAGGTCAGGAGAGCTTTCTCTTCCATTATCTAAAAATAATGGAGGTATCGCAATAGGAGAGCGGCAAAAACGTGCATTTTATTCAGTTTCGCCATCTTGATTACTTTTCGCGTGTAGTTTTCTATAGTAGTTTGGTGGCCTTTTGCTGATCGGTGTTTAGAAGCTGTAGGTGTCATTAAAAAATATGCAAAACCACGTGTACACACACGTGCATATACTATCTTAGCTATCCAAAGTACCTCAACATTTGTGCAAGAGGTATTGCAATGATTAGAAGACGGGATGGTGCATTGAATTTTGAAAGTTTGCATCAATTTTGAGGCATATTTGATGGTGTTAATCACGTGTACATGTGGGAAAACCATATTCAGGTGTTATTAACGTTGTTGTTTTGGTGTTTTAAGAGGCGACTCAAGCCTCCTTAGGTCGGTGTTTGTAATCTCCTTTCTATCAAGGGGCAATTAAGAATTTGTCACCCAATAGAACGACGTTCTCACCTTTGCCACTATAGATTGCAATCATTTATTTGGCACTCTATACAATTTTCAATCATTCTTTTGCCACTTTGAACTTTTTAACTCATTTTTCATTTTTCAGGCCATTTATGCCCACCGAAAGTTACAAAAATGCCTCTAGGTCACATGACCAGGCACAAACTGCCAATCAGGCCCCACCGAACAAGCCACCCCCACCTTCTCTCTCCCCCTCTTATTCTTCTCCTTTTCTGGTCACTCCCGGAGGCACTCGTCACCGCCGAGCTCGCCTCCACCTTCCCCACCAACGCCGCCACTACTACCGATGTAGCGTCGCTGCCGCTGCCGCCTCAGCAAGACCCACCGCCGCCACAAGAAACTCGAACCCGAACCCACATGGTGCCGAGGAGAGGAGCCGAGCGGCTTGCGCATAGGCCACCGAGGTGGTGCTGGGCCGAGGGGAACGGAGGCAGGCGCTGGTGGCGGCGGCAAGCAGGGGCCAAGCGACAAGCTGAGCCGGCGATGGCTGGTGGGGCGGGGCCAAGCCTCGGAGAGAGAGAGGGAGAGCGCGGGGCAGAGGCGTGAGCTGAGGGCCGGGCCGAAGGGGAAACGACATGCGCGAGCGAGCCACCAAGGACGCGGGCGACGGCGGGCCAGCAGGCCGGAGCCAGCGGTGCAGAGCGCCAAGGAGGAGGCGCCAAGAACCAGAGGCGGCGCCATGAATTCCTTTGGCCAAGACAAAGAAGCAAGAAAGAAGGAGAAATCAGGGGCATTTGGGTCTTTTCACGTCCTTGAAAAATAAAAAAATGAGTTAAAAAGTCGAAAGTGACAAAAGAATGATTGAAAATTGTATAGAGTGGCAAATAAATGATTGCAATATATAGAATAACAAAGGCGAGAACGCCATTCTATTGGATGGCCAATTCTTAATTATTCCTTCTATCAATGGAATGAGACAGACCTCCTGCCTGTTAGTTGTTAATCTTGCTGTTTAGCTAGTTGCTAATATTAGTTTTGTGTTTTATATTTGCATGGCAATCAGATGAGTCAAGATGACATCATCATGACATCATCATGACATGTATGGCGCCCAAACGCAAGTTCACGCTGGCGGCTAGCGCGCATCAGTGCGTGTGTTATGCCGTGATCCTAGGACGTGATTCTCGCAGGATTATTGGCCTAAGTTTAGGATGCTATGTTCGTAGTTTTGTTGCACGATCGAACAAGTATAAGAAGGAAAGAAAACAGAAAAGACGAAAGTGATTACGCGCCGCCAAAAATATCGATCGCCTTCCTCGTGTGTTGTTCTCCCATCTCCTCGTGTTCGCGTGTTAACTCGCCGCCCGACATTTGGTATCGTGAGCAAGATTCATTAGAGACGATGAGTGACGACTCGTGGAGAAGTCGATACCATCGGAAGGCACGGTGAACGGCGACGAGATGTCGCCATCCGTAAGAGCTCCGCGAGAGGAGGTGGAGTGCTAATTCGTGATCCGATGCCAACAAGATTAACTACGCGGCGTGGGCCGTGAAGATAAAGATCATCCGCGCGCACTTGGTGTGGGCGCGATAGAGGTGAAGCACCGTCGAAGAAGAGAAAGATCAGGCGCCGCCGCATCTCCTGCCGCACGGACGCCGTGATGATGGCCATCGCGAGAAGGAGTCGGCGAAGGAAGCATGGGAGGCCATCGTGAGATGCACATCGGGAGGATCGTGTCAAGAAGGCGCGGTACAAGTATTGAAGAGGCAATTTGATCGGATGACCATGAAGGATTTCGAGACGATCTCGAGTTCTCACGAAACTCACCACAATTGTGGGCGAGATGCGGTCATTCGCGCCGAGGTGAAAGACTCCACGGTGGTGGAGAAGCTATTCGCCGCCCCCGATAAGTTCCTCCGCATCGTCGCACGATCGAGCAATGGGGAGATGTGTCGACGATGTCCTCACGGAGGCGATCGACGCCACGCGCTCGAGGAAAGTCTGGAAGGAAGGCGACACGCCAGGAGGAAGGGAGTAGCTGATGCTTTCGCGGCGCAATGGGAGGCACCGTCTCGTGAAAGAAAAGAAGGGCGTGAAAGTTCCAAAGAATGGTGCAAAGAAAGGCGGCGGGCGTGGTGGTGGTCGCTGCCGTGGTCAAGGCGGTGGGCGCGGCGACGATGTCGAGAGGAAGCCACATCGTAAGTTTGATAAAACTAAAATCAAGTGCTTCAATTGTTCAGAATATGGTCATTTTGCATCGGAGTGCACAAAGCCTAAGAAAGAGAGAGCTCACTATGTGGAGAGACATGTAGATGATGAGCCGGCTTTGTTGATGATTGAGACGTGTGAGTTGTCCAGATGCTTGAGCACAACACCGAGATGGTTATGCTCAATGAAGAGAAGGTAAAGCCCAAGCTAGGAGTTGGAGAAAATGGTCTAGTGATCTCGTGGTATCTTGACACAAAGCTAGCAATCATATGATCGCAACGTGGACGTGTTCACGAAATGGACATGTCGCTGAAGGGTTCATCAAGTTCGCGACGTTCCATGGTAGAGATACATGGGCGTGGCAATCGTGCTCCTTCAAGGTTTGTCGTGATCACAAAGTACTCACGGAGTATACTATATCCCGCGTCTGCAGTAATATTGTCGGCTTAGGGCAGCTTGATGAGTCCGATGCAAGACCATGATTGAAGATGGTAACTTGAGCATCTATGACCGTGAAAGGAAGCTACCGCCGAGTAAAAGATCGTGGAACCGCTTGTACATTCTACGGTTGAATCGCACTCAACCGGTCCGCCTCCTATCCAAGTATGAAGAGAAAGAATGGTCGTGGCACGCCGTATGGGCACATAAATTTTCGGCATTGAAGAACTTATCTCGGATGGAGATGGTTGAAGGTTTGCCCCACATAGAGCATGTTGAGCAGCTCGCGAGGCATGTTTGGCAGAAAACAAGACCGAGTCCGCTTCACACGCTGCCTCGTATCGTGGCCGAAAAACCTCGAGCTAGTGCATGCAGATCCGTGGTCCGATCAATCCGCAACACCGCGGTAACAAGTATTTTTGCTCGTTGTCGATGATCACCACGTTTCATGTGGGTTGTGTTGATCAAAAATAAAGATGAGGCTCCCGCGCTTTCAAGAAGATCAAGACAAGAGTCGGCGGAGAAGGAATGCAAGATAAAGGCATTGCGCACAGACCGTGGAGGCGAGTTTGTGTCAGGGAAGTTTGCCGCGTTCTGTGAGGAGTAGGGGGTGAGGCGTTTTCTCACCGCGCCTTATTCTCCGCAGCAGAATGGCGTGGCGGAACGATGCAATCAAACTATCGTCGGTACGGCGAGGAGTTTGCTGAAGAACAAGAAGGTGCCTGGGAGGTTTTGGGGTGAGGCTGTGATGACAACAGTGTACCTTTTGAACCGAGCGCCAACACGTAGTGTGCAAGAAAAAACTCCATATGAAGCATGGTATCAAAGAAAGCCCAAGGTGAACCACCTACGTGTATTTGGTTGTGTAGCACATGTCAAGGTGACCACTCCTCATCTCAAGAAGCTAGAAGATAGAAGCATCACGGTAGTGTTTATGGGTTATGAATTTGGTTCAAAAGCATACAGATTTTTTAACCCAAGCACTGGGAGGTTGATTGTGAGCCGTGACGTGGTATTTGATGAGAAGAGGGAGTGGAGTTGGAGTCATGCAACACAAGAGGAGGTGAATGACGCAGGAGAATCTTTCACTGTGGAATTTATCACTAATACTGATGCAGGTACACAACCGAACCTAGAAGATGTGGTGGAGTTCGCAACTCGACGCCGACGCGACGGTGACGCGCTCGTGCCGACACACCCGGCAGCACGCGACGTCGACATCGGCAAGTGCGTCAACGCCGGCGAGTCAGTTCACGTCGGTGAGCGCACCGACACCGACAAGTCTGATGGTGCCGCAGGCGGCGGCTCCGCCATCAACACCGCAGAGTCCCATCATAGAAACATCAACTGCTGAGCAGCCAGAGCGTTACCGATCTCTCCAGGAGATTTATGACGCGACATCCGAGGTGGAGCTAGACTACTCCGGCCTATGTCTGATGGGCTCGGAGGAACCAGCAAGCATACAAGAAGCAATGAAAGAAGGATGCTGGAAGAAAGCTATGGAGGAAGAGATGAACTCCATCCGAGAGAACAAAACTTGGGTGCTAACACATTTGCCTGCAGGTCACAAAGTCATTGGTTTAAAGTGGGTTTTTAAAGCAAAGAAAGATTCTGAAGGCAATGTCATGAAGCACAAGGCCCGGCTTGTCGCTAAAGGCTATGCGCAGCGACAAGGAGTTGATTTTGAGGAGGTGTTCACTCAAAGGGTCTGGCTAGAGACTCATGACTACTCATTGCAATGGCGCGCATGGAAGTTGGGAGGTGCATCATATGGATGTCAAGTCGGCATTCTTGAATGGAGAGCTAGTGAGGAGGTATATGTGTCACAACCTCCGGCTTTGTTGATGACGACGAGCCACACTCTGTTGAGATTGAAGAAAGCTCTCTATGGTCTACTAAGAAGCGCCTCGAGCTTGGAATTACAGTCGGATAGAAGCCTTGTTTCACTTGGCTTTGAGAGGAGTCCACTTGAGCATGCAGTGTACAAGAAGGAGCATGATGGCTTGTATCTGTTGGTAGGAGTGTACATAGATGATTTGATCATCACTGGTCGGCCATTGGTGATATACTCGAGTTCAAGAATCGATGAAGAAGCTATTCAAGATGAGTGATCTTGGGCTCTGAGTTACTACTTGGGCATTGAAGTGAAGCAACCGCTCAAGGGATATCTTTGTGCCAAACGGGTATGCAAAGAAAAGTCATTGAGCAATCAGTATGAAAGGTTGCAACCCATGCCAAACACCCATGGAAAATAGACTCAAGTTAAGCAAGAAAAGTGATGATCCCGCCGTGGATGCTACCATGTACGGAGCATTGTTGGTAGCTTACGCTACTTGGTGAATACGAGGCTCGACATAGCGATGCCGAGGGATTGTGAGCGTGTTCATGGAGTCGCCACAACCCAAAGATCTTGCCGCGTGAAACATATTTTGAGGTATGTCGCTGGTACTTTAAGCTTTGGTTGTTTTTATGAAAATATGGAAAGTGTGGAGCCGAAATTAGTTGGCTATAGTGATAGTGATTTAGCCGGTGATGTTGATGATCGAAAGAGTACCACCGCACCGTGTTTTATCCGGTACAAGTCCGATAACCTCGTTATCACGTATGTAAAATTGTGGCACTTTCGCCTTGTGAGGCGGAATATATTGCGCAACCACCGCCGCATGTCGCAGTATTTGGCTTGCTCGGCTCATGGCGATTTGGTGAGGAAGAAACCGAGAAGATAGTGCTTAGAGTTGATAACAAATCTGCAATTTCTTTATGCAAAATCCAAGACATCATGAGAGAAGCAAGCATATTGATACAAGGTATCATTTCATCCGAGAATGCGTAGGCGAAAAAATTGAAGTAGAGCATGTTAGCTCGGATGAACAATTTAGTCGATGTGTCGACCAAAGCTCTGGGCGCGCAAGTTTCTTGAGATGCGCCCAAAGCTCGGCGTGAAAGATGTGAAAGCTGAGCATCAAGATTAGAGGTGATTTGTTAGTTGTTAATCTTGTTGTTTAGCTAGTTGCTAATATTAGTTTTGTGTTTTATATTTGCATGGCATCAGATGAGTCAAGATGACATCATCATGACATGTATGGCGCCAAACGCAAGTTCACGTTGGGCAGCTAGCGCGATCTGTGCGTGTGTTATGCCGTGATCCTAGGACGTGATTCTCGCAGATTATTGGCCTAAGTTTAGGATGCTATGTTCGGTAGTTTTGCTGTACGTATCGAACAAGTATAAGAAGGAAAGAAAACAGAAAAGACGAAAGTGATTACGCGTCGCCAAAAATATCGATCGTCTTCCTCGTGTGTGTTGTTCTCCCATCTCCTCGTGTTCGCGTGTGTTAACCTGGGCTGCTCCGACACTGCCCTTGTTTATATTCAGTTTTGTCTGTCATGTAGACATGTAGTACTACTGATCTCCAAGAGTTGATTTGTTCACTTTAAGTAAATGGAAAAAATGGTAAAGAGTACCAAATGATCTTGCTATTGCGGGGTGCAGTGTGCACAATTAGTGAAAGTTAAATGCCATGTACAGGTTTATATAGTTAACCATGGATTGTTCTAACGTTTTGCCATTAGCACTAGCGCGTGAAGAGCACACAATTAGCTGTAGAGTAGTGCTTAGAAACCACCTAAACACTTCAACAATTGCTTTGCCTTTGCTTGCATGTAGGTGGCGATGATGCAGCCTGTGATCTATACAGTGGCTCTGCCAGATTCACAAGGGCCATTGTACACAAACACCACGTGCCGGACTCTGCCGGAGACGAAGAACTGCGCAAAGTACGGCAAGCCAATGGATTGCCTCCACTGGCGGTGGAAGCCGCACGGCCCGCACGGGTGCGAACTCCCGCGGTTCGACGCCGAGCGGTTCCTGAACATCGTCGCCGGCAAGAAGGTCGCGTTCGTGGGCAACTCCGTTGCCCGGAACCAGATGGAGTCCCTCCTCTGCCTACTGTCACATGCAAGACAAGCAACTCATAATGCATAATGTTGCAATGCACGTACGTACGTGTGCTCATGTATGCGAGCTGCAATTTGCAGGTAGAGACTCCCATCAACGTTGAGAGGGACGCCAAGGACAGGTTCGTGGCGTGGCACTTCAGGTCCCACGACTTCACCCACGCCGTGCTCTGGACAAAGTTCCTCGTGGCGGCGGCGGCGCGGCCGGCCAACGGCCCGGCCGTGCAGGCGTACGACGTGCTCCTGGACCAGCTGGGCACAAAATGGGCTGAGACCAGCACGCTGCATCAGGCTGACGTCGTGGTCATATCCGGCTCGCTGTAGTTCCTCAGGAGGAACTACCTGCACAACGGCGGCGGGAGGCTGGTCGGCTGCACGCACTGCTCCGACGTCGAGCCCAGCGTCATGGACCTCGGCGTCGCGTTCGCCGTCGGGACCGAGCCGGCCGGCCGGCGAGGGGGAGGACGTGGGCGCAGGCGCGTCGGGCCACATGGCGCTGCGGGGCGTTCAGGCGGAGGAGGCCGCGAGGATGCGAGAAGAGGCGGTGAAGAGCGCTGCGCGAGGTGGGAGGAGGAGGTGGAGGTGTTGGACGTGACCGGTGCGATGGCGAGGCGGGCGGACAGGCACCCGGGGCAGCATCTGAACCGGAAGTGGATGAGCAAGCGCAGCGACTGCCTGCACTGGTGCATGCCGGCCCCGTCCGTGGCGAATCTAGGATGAAAGCAGAGGGAAAGCTCAATTGTTGAGGCTACAGCACAAGATAAGTATATCAAAGGTATATCTACCGATCTTTTTACCATTGAAATACCAAATTCATACATAAATAGAAAGAAAACAAAGTGAAAATGTATAATACAATAATTTAGTAACTCGCTAATGGATAATATGCCCCCTATTTTTGTTTCTCTATTTTTGCAAATCTAAGAAAAATTCAACAAGTAATGACCACCATTGTATATGACAATTTGCATCGCATTCATACACTTACAACAAACCATGAAACCATAACTCAATCAGAAATTCAGAATGTACATCCAGTTAATTCATTTGCACCAATTCATCGATCTTGCATCAATTCATCAATTTGCATCAATTTGCACCAATTAGTGGCAACTATTCCCTGTTTTTACTTGGAAGCAGATGATCCTATGTCCAATGGCATCAAGTTAATTTGATCAGATATTTTCTTGAAGAAACATAGTGAATCAATGTATGTACTTGCAGAAAATTCAATACTGAAGAAATTCCAACCCTTTCTAGGTCATGAAAGGAAACAAGAACGGGTGACAATAACAAATCATGAAAGAATTAAGCAAGCAAAGCTAGAGAAGAGTGGCTGGTACCGAGTACTGACGGTGATGACAACGGCACGATGCCACCACCGAACTTCTGGCCCAGGCCCCAAGGTGAGCCCAAGCAGCTCATCGACCTCCACCTCGATGGGCCGGACGTGGGACACTGCCACCCACCGCATAGGCACAGCTCGCGCCTGCCGCCGCTCGCCGGTGCCCATCGCCATCGCAGACAACCCTTCGTGCAGCCGCTCTCCTAGTCCCCGCCTGGCCGCCGCGACCCTTTGGCTCCTCAAGGACTACCGCGCCGCCGCGCACTGTGCACCCACCGGCTGAGCGGTCCTCCGCGCTGGCCGCCATCATCTCACACTCAGAGGTCGCCCACTGCCGCCGCCTGCCACATCTAGGGACTAGGGCTTCGGATGCCATCATGCCAATCACGCCTACCTGCTGTGTTCGCTCCCCACCAATCCCTTTCTTTAATTGGGCTGGCCGACTGGGCCTTAAGCTCTAGCAACACATGCCACGGCCACAACCACCCAATGGAAATAAAACAGCCCACGTCGCGCGTCTTCAACCTCCAAGCTTCGTCCAGCCTCTAGCTCCGCCCAGAGACTCACCTGTTCTGCGTTGCCCCAACTTCGCCGGTGCTAGGGGTACTAGGGGTCCGACGGGGGAGGGGGTGCTCGAACACCCACTAGCACCCACAGTGGATTCACCACTAGGCCCCATCGATACCTTTAACCAGTTGCTCCTCGCCATGCTCGCCAAAAACATGTAGTCGATCGATTAGTACATATGTTTAGGTCGAACCTCTCCCCCGTGACTATTTCAAGAAAGAAACAATGCATCGATTGTTTTTTCAGAAATCCGAATGGAGAAATATTGTGTGGATATCATGGGGACATGCTCATGATCTTAGGATGATGATGCAATTAGCAATGGTGTCGAGGGTTTGTCAAAACACTCGTTTTCAGCAAAGTTCAGTAAAATTGGTTTGTCCACAATAGATGTGGGGACCCTGGTAATTATCTCCATAAGACCGAGATTAGGCAAGGTCTTAGGGACATAATTACGGTCTCCGTAAATAAATTCCAATTTAACTCTATCCAAGTGAGAGGCTTAGTCAATACTAGAGCCTCAACGATCATGCGCACGCTTCCTGTAGCGCTACATGATTGTCGATTCTCCTCGATTCAAGCACTACACTTAGTGAGTTGAATGGGAATTATCAACAACGAGTATGACATATATTGGCTCCCAAGATCAACGACCAATATACTCATACCCTCATCCAACGTTGATTACATCCATACAACGCATACAACAAGAGATAAAAATACATACCGCGTAATAGTCATAGTCTCTGCACTTATTACAAACGGCCGACCGCCAAATTCAAGTGAAGTACCAAGTAGCAATGAAGTAAATAAATAAAGCAAAAGACCAGCAGTGGTATGCCCATCACCCATCGGCAACCGATCGGGAGTTAAATGGTAGCACCTACTCATTAGTGTCACCCAAGTCAACACTAGCGAGATCATCATAATCATAACCTTCCTCACCGAAAAGGCCAAGAACATCCGGCCGAGTACAAGTGTACTGCAAGTCTTACACAAATAAAAATAGTTATGCATAAGGGTCGTTCAAAGGATGGCTCATATTGGTTTAGTTTTTATAAAGAGACGCAACAATTAACATGCTACACATACTAGTTTTTCATGTGCCCATTTAAAATCAGATTTGAAGTAGAAATAAAACATGTAGTAAAGCATTTCATAATAAACAATTGAATCATACAAAGACCAAAGTGGCAGCCCACTTTGATGTACTAAACACATGAACATCCCGCCCATGACGAATACCAAGTTCAACCACAATTTTAATTAAAAGTCTAACAATAAGAAGCCACAAATTTCAAGCGGTCGTCCATAACCGTGGACACGGCTATTCGAATAGATTAATACCCTGCAGGTGTACTACTTACCCACACGACTTGATTAGCCCGTAAGCCTCCATAGGCCTCTCAAATAGCACACTTCCTATGGTATGCCACGTGTAAATCAAGATACGATCATTTTCAAAGAAGAAAGCCCTATTGAGCTAAGTCCCCTTGTGAGATGGTTCCTTGCCTAGTACAAGCGCCGATAGCCCTTGCTAGGGGCTCTGGTTATATTGGAAATACCGATGCAATCAAAACAAAAGAATTGGTGCTCCCTTGCACACTATAAAGGATTACATCGGCTCCTCAAAGAACATAGATTTCACGGTCGCTATGCCCCTTACGCCACCAAGGACTTAACACAATAAAACCCTCCCCCTACTTAACCATACGGCACCCATACACCGCGTGTGGCAGCACGAGTGTTGCATGAACAGTAGGTACCCAAAGTTCGGTCCTCAATTGTCCAGACAAGTCCTTCCACTTACCCAATGCTCGTGCACAAAGCACCATCACTAACCAACACTTGTCCGAACCAATTCTCATTTAAAAACGACAACGTTTTACTCATAAAACAGCTACAAAGATCTAAAGTAAAAACATAAAGTAAGAGTTGTGTGTATCCCAAAACCGCCGGGTTATTCCCGACGATCGAACTACCGTATCTAGACTTGCATGGCTAAACAATTCTATAACCCACAATTCACACATCTTATCTTAAGCATATAGGAGTTGGCATAATTCAAGAGTAACCTCAAGCATAGGACATAACTAAACTACACATCACAAAAATATTGACATAATCAAAATAGCATGCAAGCAATTATCATTGCACTAACTTAACCAAAACTGGGATCAAATATGATGCAAAAGAAAGTTCAAATGATGCTTGCCTTGCTGGTACAGTAGCTTCTCGCTCTCAGTAGCGTAAGTGTCGATATCAATATGCTCGGGATCTATATAATTATAACATCAAATAAATACCGAGAAAACAACTCAAAAACCAAAATACTCAAAAATGCATGATTTTTATACAGTAGTTAGGTCATGATTTTAAATGATTTTTGGTGAAAGAATTATTTCATTTTGATTTAGCATGTGAAAGTTATAATGGTTTGAATTTCAGATTTCAATAAGCCGTCATTATATAATTTAATTATGAAGTGAAATTTTGTAGAACAGTTAAGTAGTACGTGGATCACATAGATAAATAGGCAATATTATTATAAGTCAAAAACAGTTGAGTTTGTCCTTTTTGGAGTTTTTATGATTTAGTTATTGATTTTCAAAGTTATCAACCTTTTATAGTATAAAAATAATGGAGTTAAGGAGTATATTCTCCCAAAATAGTTTCTGTGACAGAGGTAAGGTGGAGACCATTATTAGAATTAAGTTCACTGAAAATGAAAATTATCAAAAGTGGTCTCACTGTTTTTGGAGTTTCCAATACTTACTTATGTATTTTTAAAGATTTCAGTCGATTTTCCTATTGTAGAGATAATGATTTTAATGAATAAATTTCCAATTAAAGCCCTCTGCTACAGAGACATGTATGAAACTAATTTTGATAGGAAGTACATTAAGAATGTAAATTTCCATAAGTGGTTTCAGCCAATTTGGAGTTGAAATGATTTAGTTATGCATTTTAGAAGTTATACATATTTTTCAAAGGTGTAAGAAAAGGGTTTTCGAATTTACAAACATTTGCTACTTTTCTCACCGAGTGCAGCGCTAGTCAGCTGTCATCGACCAGTGGCCCGCTCGCCGCCCACTACGAGGCGCACACACGCACATCCCGTGAGCTAGATCGCGAGCCGCTGGATCAAGATCCAACGGCCCACATCGAAGTGCAATAGGACGGTCCGAATGTCTCACAAATCCAACCCGTCCCTTTCGCATCCGACGGTCCGATTGTTTCAGATCATTTGATTTTCTTAGCACGTGTTTAATGCCCCGGTCCACACGCGCCTCCGTGGCTTTAAAAATCAGCAGGCTTTGGATTTGCAAGGTCCCACTTGTGCGACACATTAGGACGGCTAAGACAAGATTTAATAGCTAATGATTGGGTTAACGCGCAAATGACTAAGCTACGCGTTCGCCCTAATACGCACGACAAAAACGCCACCGCTCGCTGTTCGGCGGCTCGCACGGCGCTACGCGCCACTACGGAGCCCGCCACTTGACGCGATTAGCTCCGCAATAGTCTTGCGATCATAAGCATGTGGTCTCGCCGGTCGAGCCGACTGCACGCGCGCTAGCCGAGATGAACAGAGGTGACTCTTACGGCAAAAGTGCAAACAACGATGTACAGCTCCGCAACGGACAACCAAGCGTGTGCCAGGGCCCTAGGGACTAAGTGGAAGTTACCGAGCTAAATGGAAGCTCGGGGAAGCTTGGAGATGGTCGAGCGAAGGATGGCGCCGAGAAGACAAGTGCGCAAAAGGGGCTTCACGTGGATAGGAGGCCTGAGCAAAACCAGCTTAAATGAGTGGTCGGGGTAGCTCAAGGGTTACATTAGGAAGCTACTAGAGCAAGGAATCGAGAAAAGACTTACCGGAACAAGGTAGGAGACGAAGGGGTGTTTCACGGCCGAAAATGGTTAAGTCCTCAATTCGCCGAGATCCTGCCGTGCATTACCCAAATAGAGTTAGGGGTTTAGATCAGTGGTCTAAAGCATGCAAGATGACGCGGTGGTTTGAGGACAAAACCTTTGGAAGTGAGAAATGGTACGAGGATGTCACTCTGCATGCTCCAGAGCGCCGAAAGGCACCAAGGTGGAACCAAAGCTACAAGTCATCGCAAGAGCTAGGGTTAGCAAAAATGGAGAAGGCATGGAAGTAGAAGAGAGGGGAAGCACCCGTGGAAGCTACCTGCAGATGAGCACGGAGAGCTTCCTGCCTCACCGCCGAGAGGAAGAGTGAGGAGAACTAGCGCTCGGGGTGTCTTATGTTCGGCGATGACGAGATGGAGGCGGCGTGAAGTGAGGAGCTCCAGGAGTGGTTGCATGCGCGCAACACACGGCACTAACGGAGCTGCAACGGGCGGGAGCAGAGCGCGCGCGCGCGGCGCCGTGTTCGAGTAGACGCGACGGAGGAAGACGGCCGACACTCGGCCCACCGGCCGAGGAGGAGGACGGGTCCAATAGCGCCGCTAGATCTCGATCGGAAGGTTGAGGTTTAAAGAGGTTAAGTGGCGCGGGGCGAAGGGTACGCCATCCGTGCGCTCGTTTTCCATCGGACGGCCACGTGAGGTGCATCTAGTTGATTGGGCTCGACCCGCGACTTCGGGCTCGGTCGGAGGAAAAGAGTCGGGTTTAGGTTTTTCAAGTTTGACTGGAATTAAAATCTGTCTAGCAACTTTGACCGGGTTTATAATTAGAAATAAATTCCTAAAATCATGAGATAATTTGTGGGGTTCCTGGAAGATATAGTTCCCAGAAAAATTATAAAACCCCACTGTTCATAATATAGTTTGTGATATTTAAATTCAAACATGTTGTATGTCTATGAAGGTTGTTTGAATTTTAATTAGGTTCAAACTGTTCCAAAAATTTTGGAAAAATTATATTAATTCATGATAATTAATTTAGTATTTGAATAAATTGTTTCTAGACGATGATCAAAACTTTTATTACTGATTTGAATTGAAATTCAAATTTGAAGGGTATGTTCATGTTTTTAATAGATTTTCCAAGTGCAATATATTATGGAATGTTTTGAAATCAATGATGCATGCTAATGAAATACATATTAATCCATTTTAATTGTTGGGGTTGTGACAAACCTCCCCTTACAAAAGATCTCACCCGAGATCCGGGTGGAGAAGAATTAGAAAGTTTTCATTAGAAGTCATAATTTACGTTGTCTTGATTTCCTTCAAAGATAGTGTTGACATGTTATAATTATGCCATAAGAATAATTTTGTTTATATTACTATGTTTTACCTTTCCTTTCTTGATCTGAATGCACTTCGTAGAGAAGAGGTCCGATATGCCGCCGCATCCGGTCTTCACGCTCCCAAGTTGCTTCATTCTCCATGTGGTTGCTCCATTGAACCTTGACGAACTTGATGTTACGATTCCTAGTCTTACGCTCGGTTTCCTCAAGGATACGAATCAGGCTCTCTCGATAAGATAGATCGGGTTGCAAGTCGAGTTTATCCAACACGGTTGCTTCCGTTGGGACTCGAAGACATTTCTTGAGTTGGGAGACATGGAAGACGTTATGCACGTCTGAGAGCGATGGTGGCAACTCCAACTGGTATGCCACCGATCCCAACTTAGCTAGAATACGGAAAGGTCCAATATAGCGAGGTGCTAATTTGCCTTTGATTTGGAAACGACGAACTCCTTTCATAGGAGAGACTTTAAGATAAACATGATCGTCCACTTCGAAACTCAACTCGCGACGACGACGGTCGGCATAAGACTTCGACGTGATTGAGCCGCCCTAAGTCGTTCACGAATGACACGAACTTGTTCTTCAGATCTTCCACCAAGGTTGGGCCATAAAATGGCCTCTCCCCGCTCGACCAGTTCAAAGGTGTTCTACAAGCTCTCCCATACAATGCTTCAAGGTGACATTTGAATGCTCGATTGGAAACTATTGTTGTAGGAGAACTCGCAAACGGTAAATATTTTTCCCAACTATATCAGAGGACAAGACGCAAGCCCGGAGAAGGTCTTCCAAAACTTGGTTTACCCTCTCGCTTGTCCATCCATTTGCGGGTGATAAGCGGAGCTAAAAGATAGACTGTCCCCATTGCTTTATGTAAGCATTCCGGAAATAGGATGTGAATTGAGGGCCTCTATCGAAACTATCACCTTTGGAACACCGTGGAGACAAACAATTTTGCAATGTAAAGCTCCGCTAACTTGTCCCCACGGTAGATGGTCTTGACAGAATGAAGTGAGCAACTTTCACAAACGGTCCACAATTACCCATATAGAATCAAATCCAGCTTTAGTTCTAGGAAGGCGGTGATAAAATCCATGCCAACTTCTTCCCATTTCCACTGGGAATGGGCAGGATCTAGAGTACCACCGCTTCAAGTGCTCAACCTTAACTCTTTGACATAGATCGCACTCACCACATCTGCGCAACGTTTTGCTTCATTCGGCCCACCACGCTTTCTTTTTCAAATCTTGATACATTTTTGTACTCCCGGTGGATAGAGAATTTTGAGTTATGAGCCTCCTTGAGAATCAATTCTCTCAAGTGGTGATCAAACGTTCCACCATACGGTTTCCAAACCATAGAGTACCTTGTGCATCTTGCTTAAAACATTTAGCCTTGTCTTGTTTCATTAGTTCTAAAATTTTAGCCACTTTCGCATCGTTTTAGGCTTCCTAATCTGGTCCTCAAGTGTGCAAGTCACACCGAGAGCTCAAGCGAACCTTCTTCAACTATCTCGTGTGTAGGCCTTGCAATGCAAAGACATAAGCTCAGAAAAAGGAGTTACCGACAAACAGTTGCATTGAGATTTTCTGCTCAATGCGTCGGCCACTACATTAGCCTTCCCTGGATGATAATGGAGTCCCATATCATAATATTTAATCAACTCAAGCCATCTTCTTTGTCTCAAGCTCAGGTCGGCTTGGGTGAAAATATATTTAAGGCTCTTATGGTCGGTGTAGATCTCTTAACGACACCGATGAGGTAATGTCGCCAAATCTTCAAGGCATGAACTACACCGTGAGCTCTAGGTCGTGCATGGGATAATTGGCCTCATGGGGCCTCAATTGCCTTGACGCGTAGGCCACCACTCGGCCGTCTTGCATAAGCACACAACCGAGCCCATGGCGAGATGCATCACAATAGATATCAAAGCTCTTATGAATGTCCGCGTAACAAGCACGGAGCTTCATCGGGCATCCTTTCGTGGTTTGAAAGCTTTGCTCGCATTCTCGCTATCCACTCAAATTTCTTTTCTTTCTTTAGAAGTTGGGTCATAGGCTTGCGATTTTTGAGAAATTTTGATGAACCTACGGTAGTATCCCGCAAGTCCAAGAAAACTACGAATGTCGTGACGCCTTAGGTTGCTTCCATTCAAGGACATCTCGCACCTTACTAGGATCAACAATGACACCGCCTTTAGATAGGATATGTTCCAAGAAACTAACCTCTCGGCCAAAACTCACATTTGCTGAATTTGGCGACGGTGATGGTGGCGTAAGCTTTTCTAACACTAGTCTCAAATGTTGCTCGTGCTCAAGATCGACTTAGAGTAGACAAGGATATCATCAATGAAAACCACTACAAACCGATCTAAGTATTCCATGAACACCGAATTCATGAGGTTCATGAAATAGGTCAGCATTGGTCAAACCAAAGGACATGACTGTGTACTGCACAAACCGTAACGAGTAGAGAAGGCGGTCTTCTAATGTCCTCGGTTCTAACTTTAATCTGATGGTAGCCTAACCTCAAGTCAATTTGGAGAACACCAGCTCCACTAAGCTGATCAAATAGGTCATCAATCCGCGGAAGCGGATACTTGTTCTTGATGGTGACCTCATTCAACTGACGGTAGTCAACACACATCCGTAGACTCTTGTCTTTTTCTTGACAAAGAGAGCCGGCATCCCCAAGGCGAGGAGCTAGGCCTGATGAAACCTTTGTCTTGCAACTCCTTAAGTTGTTCTTTCAATTCAGCTAGCTCATTGGCGGCATCCGTCACGGCCTTTTGAGATGGGCGCGACCGGATGCAAGCTCAATGACAAACTCTACCTCTGGTCGGGGCATGCCTGAAGTTCCTCGAGGAACACATCAGATACTCACTCACTATTGGTACCTCCTCTATCTTGAGGGAGGTACTCGCCTAAAGCATAAAGGTGAGAACTACCCACTAAAGGTGCAAAGACGACTGGATGCCGCCCTCGCCACACCGAAATAGACCGTTGGGCACAATCAATCTTCCCGATTCTTAGATAACCAATCCATCCCTAAGATAACATCGATGCCCACCGAACTTATCACTATTAAGTTTCTTTGAAAAGTTAACATTTTGTATTTCAATTTTACGTCCCTCCGCACTTGATCGGTGAGAAAACCGACCACGGGACCGAATATGATAAGGTGGGTGTAGTGTATGTATTTTGAATTGGTTAATTTCAGCATACTCGTTTTTAATAAATGAATGAGATGCTCCAGAATCAAATAGAACTGATGCAGGACATGAATTAACAAGTAATGTACCTAGCACGACGTCAGGTGCGCTCGCCTCCTCTGCTGAGACGTGGTTGACACGACCATGTGCATGCTGGAGTGGAGTAGGTGCTGCTCTCTGTGGTGGTGGCGGTGGCCTCGCTGGAGCTGGGCCTGGTGGCGCTGGAGCAGAGTACGCCCGGCATCCTCGCCGCTGGCGAGGCATCTGCGGCATAGTGACCCTGGCGCCACAGTGGAAACAAATGACGCCGGCTTGTATGCCCCGCCATCGTGGTCTCGCCCCGCTTGTCCGCTGAGCCGCCGGTGGAGAAGGTCGTGGAGGTGCCACAGAGACCTCGATGGTGCCGAGCCGGGCACGGTGCCCGAGGTAGTCTGGCGGCGAGCTCGAAATCGCCACCGCCATCGCTGCCTCAAAGGCCTTCCTCCTCTTCTCGACTCATCCACCGTCATGCTCTCATGCTCCACCACTATCGCCTTGTTGACCGGATGTCGAAACTCACGAAATCATGTGCGCTAAAACAAGCCGCAACTCCTCCGACGATCCATGGAAGAACTGTTCGGCGACGCAGCGCTCGCCGAGACGCCGTCCGAGCATACCGCCAAGTAGTTGAAATCATGCGGTACTCGCGGATCGCCCTCCGCCTCGCCTCAAGGCAAGGAACCGCCGCCGCTGATAAGCGCACTCCTCCGATATGGGCCTCTCGAACGCTGTCCTCGACTCGTCCCAAGTCGGGACGTGACCAGCGGGCTGCATGGCGGAATAACTATCCCACCACGCGCTCGCCGCACCTGCCAACTGATAGCTGGCAAACAAGACTCTCTCAACTCCGGTACACTGCGCAATGTTCAGCTTCTTCTCAATGTTGTGCAGCCAGTCCTCTGCCTCCATCGGGTCCTTGCCGCCCGCAAATGTCGGAGGGTTGGTCCGCTGGAACTCAGCGAGACCTCCGGACGCTCGGTGCGGGGCAGCTCCTCCTGCCGGAACGGGAGCTGGAGCGGTGTTGCGCACGATCGCCTCAAGCATCCGGGTCTGGTCCATCCGGTTGCGCTCAATCATCATCATAAACTCGACCATGGATGGCGGCGGAGGGAGCACCTCCTCAGGCGGTCCACCCTGTTGGGACGGCTGCTGAGAGGGCTCGCCATGCCCAGACGGCTGCTGGGATGACTGTCCCTGATCGTAGAAATCGCTCAGAGGTGCTAGACGTGGTGCCCTAGATGGGGATGGGGAGCCTCTGCCGCGCAGGGCTCCTGATCGCGTAGTCGGTCCTGTCATCCTGTATTGGACAAGGATGGTTAGTAAATAAGACAAAAGCCATTACTTGGCCATACATGCACAATCAATATCACAGAGCATGAAAATTATAACCTCAAATAGAACACCAAAACATTAAGCGACATAAAACCAAATCGAGACAACTCAGTACATAAGCGCCTGCGCTTAAGATTACAACTGAAATAGTAGTGTTTGCAAATAAAACATAACGGTTCGATCGACTACCCTATTACATAATCCCAAGGATACAAGCTCAAACATAGAGCTCCCTGCCCTAACAGCCTAGATATTATTCCGGCCAAAGTTCACCTGAAAGTCATCGGCGGGTGGTATCTAGGGATCTCGTGTCTTCCGGTCTCCGGTTGGTGAGGCGTAGGGGATCCTACGCCGCGATATGGCCTCCTACTTGTGAAGACGATAGTCCGCGCAGAAATGTACGGTGAAACCTCATTAGCGCCATACAAACACATCCGCATTTAATTAGCCTCATGTCATGCATAAGCCGCAAATGCTCCGAGCTATAATGAGACGCCGACGCGCCTCCCATAACTCATGCATTATGCAATGATGCATTTGGTCCATTACGTGAACCAATCTCGCCAATCGCTTGACTTGGGGTCCTCCCAAACGGATCTAGCGAACGAGCTCACGCCCCTAGCGCGCGCGCCGCATCGGAAAGTGATCATATGGGGCCGGGCTAACTCCGTCGTCGTAGCGAAGACGACTCATGGCCACCAAAGCCACTTCTTGTAACGCCATGGCCTCGAGGTACCACGCGCCGAAGCGGTAAGGTACGCCCCGTGACTTGTCTAGCAACGATATCTATCATCGCAATAAATTCCTCCATTCCCGGTCCTCGATCACGGCGGTAGATGGAATAAGTGGGCTGATATGTGAAGTTCGCCTCCACATCATGTCTCAGAGCAACGCCGGTATCCATCCACTCCTTCGGCTTGAGTTTCCTGACAAGGTGCTGAGGGTTCATCTAAAGGCAAGAAGGCAAGGTAAGTTAGTTTCATAAACCAAAACAGATCAGAGAGAAAAGATACTAAGATGGATAAGGAATAAAAATATTCTTAACTTAAACTTTCTCAAAGTAATTTGATAATTTCAAAATATTTTGACTCTAGAAGGCTTACTAACTCTAAAGCGGTGCTACCTCTAACCTACGGTCAAGATGGCTCGATATAACGTTGTGGGGACCGGTAATTATCTCCATAAGACCGAGATTAGGCAAGGTCTTAGGGACATAATTACGGGTCTCCGGTAAATGAATTCCAATTTAACTCTATCCAAGTGAGAGGCTTAGCCGAATACTAGAGCCTCAACGATCATGCGCGCTCCCTGCGAGCGCTACATGATTGTCGATTCTCCCTCGATTCGAGGCACTACACTTAGTGAGTTGAATGGGAATTCATCAACAACGAGTATGACATATATTGGCTCCCAAGATCAACGACCAATATACTCATACCCTCATCCAACGTTGATTACATCCATACAACGATACAACAAGAGATAAAAAGACATATCGCGTAATAGTCATAGTCACACTTATTACAAACGGCCGACCGCCAAATTCAAGTGAAGTACCAAGTAGCAATGAAGTAAATAAATAAAGCAAAAGACCAGCAGTGGTATGCCCATCACCCATCGGCAACCGATCGAGTTAAATGGTAGCACCCTACTCATTAGTGTCACCCAAGTCAACACTAGCGAGATCATCATAATCATAACCTTCCTCACCGGAAAGGCCAAAGAACATCCGGTGAGTACAAGTGTACTCGCAAGTCTTACACAAATAAAAATAGTTATGCATAAGGGTCGCTCAAAGGATGGCTCATATTGGTTTAGTTTATAAAGAGACGCAACAATTAACATCCTACACATACTAGTTTTTCATGTGCCCATTTAAAATCAGATTTGAAGTAGAAGTAAAACATGTAGTAAAGCATTTCAGAATAAACAATTAAATCATACAAAACCAAAGTGGTAGCCCACTTTGATGTACTAAACACATGAACATCCCGCCCATGACGAATACCAAGTTCAACCACAATTTTAATTAAAAGTCTAACAATAAGCAACCACAAATTTCAAGCGGTCGTCCATAACCGTGACACGGCTATTCGAATAGATTAATACCTGCAGGTGTACTACTTTACCAACACGACTTGATTAGCCCGTAAGCCTCCAGAGGCCTCAAATAGCACACTTCCTATGGTATGCCGTGGGTAAATCAAGATACACTCATTTTCAAGAAGAAAGCCCTATTGAGCTAAGTCCCCTTGTGAGATGGTTCCTTGCCTAGTACAAGCGCCCGATAGCCCTTGCTAGGGGCTCACAAGTTATGTTGGAAATACTGATGCAATCAAAACAAAAGAATTGGTGCTCCTTGCACACTATAAAGGATTACATCGGCTCCTCAAAGAACATAGGATTGCACGGCCGCTATGCCCTTACGCCACCAAGGACTTAACACAATAAAACCCTCCCTACTTAACCATACGGCACCCATACACCGCGGTGGCAAAGACGAGTGTTGCTTGAACAAGAGGTACCCAAAGTTCGGTCCTCAATTGTCCGCAAGTCCTTCCACTTACCCAATGCTCGTGCACAAAGCACCATCACTAACCAACACTTGTCCGGACCAATTCTCATTTAAAAACGACAACGTTTTACTCATAAAACAGCTACAAAGATCTGAAGTAAAAACATAAAGTAAGAGTGTGTGTTTCCCAAAACCGCCGGGTTATTCCCGACGATCGAACTACCGTATCTAGACTTGTATGGCTAAGCAATTCTATAACCCACAATTCACACATCCTATCTTAAGCATATAGGAGTTGGCATAATTCAAGAGTAACCTCAAGCATAGGACATAACTAAACTACACATCACAAAAATATTAACATAATCAAAATAGCATGCAAGCAATTATCATTGCACTAACTTAACCAAAACTGGGATCAAATATGATGCAAAAGAAAGTTCAAATGATGCTTGCCTTGCTGGTACAGTAGCTGCTCGCTCTCAGTAGCGTAAGTGTTGATATCAATATGCTCGGGATCTATATAAGGAATAATCAATTATTTGCCACTCAAAGATGTGGATTTCAGAATTTGCCACTCCATGTGTGAATGACATCTGGGTCCCGGGACCACATGTCATAGACACATCAGTGGCAAATCCTGAATTGCAAATCTTTGACAGTGGCAAATAATCAAATCTCCCTCTATATAATTATAACATCAAATAAATACCGAGAAAACAACTCAAAAACCAAAATGCTCAAAAATGCATGATTTTTCTACAGTAGTTAGGTCATGATTTTAAAAGATTTTTGGTGAAAGAATTATTTCATTTTGATTTAGCATGTGAAAGTTATAATGGTTTGAATTTCAGATTTCAATAAGCCGTCATTATATAATTTAATTATGAAGTGAAATTTTGTAGAACAGTGGCAAGTACGTGGATCACATAGATAAATAGGCAATATTATTATAAGTCAAAAACAGTTGAGTTTGTCCTTTTTGGAGTTTTTATGATTTAGTTATTGATTTTCAAAGTTATCAGCCTTTTATAGTATAAAAATAATGGAGTTAAGGAGTATATTCTCCCAAAATAGTTTCTGTGACAGAGGTAAGGTGGAGACCATTTTTAGAATTAAGTTCACTGAAAATAAAAATTATCAAAAGTGGTCTCACTGTTTTTGGAGTTTCCAATACTTACTTATGTATTTTTAAAGATTTCAGTCCATTTTCCTATTGTAGAGATAATGATTTTAATGAATAAATTTCCAATTAAAGCCCTCTGCTACAGAGACATGTATGAAACTAATTTTGATAGGAAGTACATTAAGAATGTAAATTTCCAGAAGTGGTTTCAGTCAATTTGGAGTTGAAATGATTTAGTTATGCATTTTAGAAGTTATACATATTTTTCCAAGGTGTAAGAAAAGGGTTTTCGGATTTTACAAACATTTGCTACTTTTCTCACCGAGTGCAGCGCTAGCCGCGGTCACTGACCAGCGGGCCCGCTCGTCAGCGGCCCACTGCGAGGCGCACACACGCACATCCAGAGCTAGGATCGCGAGCCGTTGGATCAAGATCCAACGGCCCACGAAGTGCAATAGGACGGTCCGAATGTCTCACAAATCCAACCCGTCCCTTTCGTGATCCGACGGTCCAGATTGTTTCGATTCATTTGATTTTCTTAGCACGTGTTTAATGCCCCGGTCCACACGCCACCGTGGCTTTAAAAATCGCAGGCTTTGGATTTCGCAAGGTCCCACTTGTAAGCGACACATTAGGACGGCTAATACAGATTTAATAGCTAATGATTGGGTTAACGCGCAAATGACTAAGCTACGGTTCGCCCTAATACGACACGCAGAAAACGCCACGCCGCTTGCTCGGCTGCTCGCCGGCGCTATGCGCCACTACGAGCCCGCCACTTGACGATTAGCTCGCAATAGTCTTGCGATCATAAGCATGTGGTCTCGCGCACCGAGCCGGCCAGATCGGCGGCTAGCCGGAGATGAACGGAGGTGACTCTTACGGCAAAAGTGCAACAAGAATGTACAGCCCCGCAATGACAACCAAGCGTGTGCCTGTGCCCTAGGGACTAAGTGGAAGTTACTGAGCTAAATGGAAGCTCGGGAAGCTTGGAGATGGTGGAGCAATGGTGGCACGGAGAAGACAAGTGCGCAAAAGGGGCTTCACGTGGATAGGAGGCCCGAGCAAAACCAAATTTAAATGAGTGGTGGGGTAGCTCAAGGGTTACATTAGGAAGCTACTAGAGCAAGGAATCGAGAAAAGACTTACCGAACAAGGTAGGAGATTTAAGGGTGTTTCACTACGAAAATGGTTAAGTCCTCAATTCGCCGAGATCCCGCCGTGCATTACCCAAATAGAGTTAGGGGTTTAGATCGGTGGTCTAAAGCATGCAAGATGACGCGGTGGTTTGAGGACAAAACCTTTGGAAGTGAGAAATGGTACGAGGATGTCACTCGGTGCGTGCTCCAGAGCTACCGAAAGGCACCAAGGTGGAACCAAAGCTACAAGTCATCGCAAGAGCTAGGGTTAGCAAAAATGGAGAAGGCATGGAAGTAGAAGAGAGGGGAAGCACCCGGTGGAAGCTTACCCAGAGATGAGCACGGAGAGCTTCCCTTCCTCACCGCCGAGAGGAAGAGTGAGGAGAACTAGCGCCTGGGTGTCTTATGTTCGGGCGATGACGGAGATGGAGGCGGCGTGAAGTGAGGAGCTCCAGGAGTGGTTGCATGCGGCCGCAACACACGGCACTAACGGAGCTGCAACGGGCGGGAGCAGAGCGGCGCGGCCGCTGTAACATCCCAATTTTGGGCTTGTGTTTCAAATGTAAGAAAATCAGTAGAAATTAAAACTTTTTCTTATATCATGTATTTCTGTTGTGCCAAACAATTCTTGTACAAGGGATTATGGAAATACATTGTCACAAGTCTAGTTGATCCAAATCTTGATATTCCAAAACAATCTTGTCAAATCTTATGATCATCCTCTGGAAATATTTTTTCCTAAGTCTCGTGATGGTATGTGACCCTCTGAAAAATTTCACAATTTTTAGAAATTGTTTGAATATTTTTAGAGCGATCAAACCTGTTTGACTCTCACCAAACATTAAAACAGAGCCTTGCAGAATTTTTGGAGAATTATTCGAAGCATAAAACCTCTGAAAATTTTATACAAGGTTAATATCTGAGTTAGCAAGCTCTGTAAAAATTTCATAATTTTTGGAGTTAATTTGCTACCTCAAATAAATCATTCAAAGTCTCTGTTCTTATTTCAAAGTCAAACTTGGTTTTATCGTTACTTGTTCGAGTCGACTCGGGCTCGAGCCTATTGACTCGGTCCGATCAACTAGCGCACCGCGCCCGCTTGAAAATCCCGTGACCGATCTGGACCGTTGGATCTAAATCGCACGCCCGCGCGTGTAAGACTTCTGACCTTCCGGTTGCAAGTTTGAGTGTCGCACCGCTGATCTCCATCCAACCGCCGAGATGCGCCGAAACCTTCGGACCCTCCGGTTGCATTCTTGAATCTGAGCCGTTGGATTAAGATCCAACGCTCGCGTGTCCTTTCGTTGTGAATTGAGTTTGCGACGTGTGGCTATCTAAGCCGTTCGTTTCTAATCCTAGGGCTGGAACCTCCGTTGTGTTTTAAAGCCCGTAGGCGTGGCACTATCTCACCGTCCGTGTCTCATCTAACACCGTGAATCACCGAGCCTTTCGCTGGTCGCCTTCTACCTCCGGCCGCGGCGAGCAATCAGTAGGGGAGTAATGGCAGTGTCATTTCTTGCTCCCTAAAGCCACCCTAGCCGACGCTTAGGGGTATGGGAGGTACTCGGGCCGTGCCATGCCCTAGTGCACCAGCCTTTATCTTTTCCTTGTCTCCACGCATTGTGCTTTGTGTTTTGTCACCGAAAGATGTGTGGTGCAAACCCTAATGCTTTCATGGCTTTATAAGCACTCTCAATGCTTCTGGTATTTCTTTAGACCACCATCAAGCTTCATTCACCGTATTGGAGCTTAACACCTCAAAAATGGCAAATCGCCATTGTTGACCCGTGGAGCTCCATTGGTGTTCTTGGTGTTCAGTGGTCCTCCTTCACGTTTCTTTGCCCTAACCTTATCTATTTACTTCCTTGAACATTTCCCTCACTTAATTTTGGATTTGATTCTCGTGAATTGTCCAATTTGGGGTTTGTTCAAATTCGCCGTAAATTGGTCATCTTCTTCCTCATTTCGGTGAGTGCTCCATTTTCTAATTACTTGCTCATGTAGCTTCGTGAATCATTATGAAGCTATCACGATGCTTTGGAATCACTCATTTGGCTCTGTATCTATCTCGGTTTTCTTCTCCAAGTCCCATGAAGCCACCGTGATCAAGCATCTCCCGCCATCTTTGAAGCTTCTTGTCACTAAGGTAGCTTCTTATTAGTCCTTAGAAGCTTTGGCACCCGCTTCCTCGACGCACGGAGCTTTTCGCTATGTTCATGTTTAGCGAGAAAGCTCCCATTTTCGCTTTCCCGCTAGCGGCGTTCTAGTCCTCACTTGGCGAGAATGCTACCATTAGATTCGTTGTGCTATTGCGAATCCATTTTGGTTCTTGGTGGCGCCGCCATGCCGTTGTCGCCGGCGATTTGCCGTTGAACTCGCTCGGGTTTTGCCTACACAGCAGCCTCCGCTGCGTCACTTAATTAGGACACATTAATTGCTAATCATTAGTTATTAATTATGTCTTAATCATTGTCGCTGAGCCACCGACCAGTGGGCCCAATATCCTTAAATCACTCTCGTTCAATCTCGCATCGTTCGACATCATTAATGTTAATCATTGGTTAATTAATGTGTCGGCATTTAATCCTCGTCGGAAATTTACCTGCGGTCACGACTTGGCCCAGGGTTAAAGTCAAATTTCAATGATCATTAGTGTTTATTTAAGGTTAATCATTAATGGCATTAATTTGGTCTTAACCGCCACTCTCGATCGACAAGTGGGCGGTGCAATCGTGCACGGGTTAAACCGGTAGCGCAGGTGACTGAAGTCACCGACATGCGTTCCACATGTCAAGATCTCCTTGAATCGCGATCAATATCTACCGCTCGTTTTTAGATCGGCGCCCGATCGTGAGTGCATTCGGACCTTCGGATGCCTTGATCGTTCTCGACCGTCGATCTTTTGATCAACGGCCAAGATCGTGTATGCAACCGCACCGTCCGAATGCATACACTCAAAGCGCCGTTGGATCTTGATCCAACGGTGGCTCCGTTGATTCGGCGTGCGCCGCTGTTTTACGCGCGTGAGCCGAGGATTTTAGATCAAGGGTTGGGAGTTGTCCACGCCTTATTCTATTATTTGAGTTTGTCGTATTTTGTAAGTATTTGTTTAACAATCAAAATGATATAAAACTTTAGAAACTCATAACTAATTCATTTTAATCGCTTTTAGATAATTCCAACGGTAATAAATTATGTTGTCACTTTAGTTTATTATAAAATTGAGTTAAGCATGTTGCGAGAAAGGAAATTGTGTAACTAGGAATAACTTGATTTCGTCATTTTGAATATTCCAGAAATAGTTTTAATCTTGAAAAATGCATATCTTTTTCTGTATAAATCCAATTTGTGCAAAATCAATTTTGTTAAATTCGTCTGTTAATATACTTTCATATAAAATAGAATCTGAGCATGTTCATAATTCTGTAAAATGACTTGCATTAGATTTACAACTTAGAAAAATCATAAGTAAATGTGTATAACTCCAAATTTAGTAAATCCAACTTTGCTGTTATTAGGATGTCATAATCTACCTACTATAAAAATTTCAGACCCTAGGTCATTCTAGAAAATTTTGCCATGAACAGTGTTAATTATTAATTAGATTGCTATAAGGCTGAGGAAGAGCATTTTGCTCATATCTTTTGCATGTTAAGTCCAAATTGCATAATTCTTGTTCTGGTCTTTGTCTTAGGTCATTCCCTAGCTGTAGTGTAAATTTTATTAGATTTGGATGTGTTTTGCTGTTAGAGTTTCATTTGGTGTTCTTCGTTCTTATTTGCTTATCGCCTTTTTATGTAGGTTCCAAGACAATATTATTAATCTTGATATTGAGCCACAAAGACCATCGATCTCGCACTTCACCGAGCAAGCGGATGTAGCATTCATTTGATCATATTGTTCCTACTATTTTCAAAGTCTAATATGTTGTTTGCAAATTCTATGTATGCATTGCTATGTTGTTTTAAACTATTGTCGATAGTTGGCCTACTAGATGCATTATCCGTAGGAAATGTTTATTCCTCTACTACTGAAGCCTAGGTTACTTGCTGTGATTTTGGGTCCGCTGGATGGACCCTTGTCACTTAGTAGTTTACGTGTCATTATGCTTAGCCATGCTTAGCTATCGGTAGAAATAGGCGCTATCGACTGTCGATAACTTTGATCACACAAACTATTACTATGTGTACATTTCAGCCTTGTGCTTTGTCTAAATTGCAAAACTAAAGCGAAAATGAAAACAATTTAGACTTGGGCACAATGGTAAGATGGTGTGATCTTTTGGGTGTGATTGGAATGGTGCCCGGTCAATTAAGGACCGAACTACTTGTGAGTATCTGTTATCCGAGCATTACGTGCGTGCTAACCACACTAGAGGATATGGGACCTCTCTTAGCTGAGTACTTTGGGTGTGTTAATTAATGAGTCGCGTGGTGGGTTGCATATTTGATTATATGCAACATGGACACGCTTGTAGGGAGGAGAACACCGCCGAGGCCGGTGTATCTTGCTCCACGTATGGGTCCTTGTGATCCATATTTCGTCGGCAGATCACTAAGGATTAACCCCATACGTGCGTCTCTTGATTAGCATATTCCATTGGAAAGGGTTCAGAGGACTTAGCCGTGCTTGGCATACCAAAGGAAGTGTGCTTAATAGCTTGGCAAAAAGGCGGTCTCAAGTGTGGGTACATTGGTACACCTGCAGGATTAAAACTATTCGAATAGCCTCGCCCTAGGTTATGGACACGCTTGGATAAGCTTTTCAAGAGTTAGACTACAACATTTTACAATTAAAACTTGATGGTGGTATGAATCGTGATTCATGCTATGTTGTGGTGGCTTTAGGAAAGTCACTTCTAGGTGGATACACATTACTTATGCTTACTCGCTGTTATTTAAATGCTTAAAAACAGATTTACAAGCTGCTCGATCTACTACAATATTGCAAATGAAACTTGCTTTATCGTCCAAAGAACCATAAAACCTCATTCCTTTGAATACGACTTTCATGTAGCTATGTATAGGCTTGCTACTTGTAAGTCTTAGAGTACATTTTTGTACTCACCGCATTGCTTGTGTTGTGCAGAGGATGATAGTGAGTCCGATGGACCTCACTTTGTGAGTTGTCGTGGCGCTTAAGGGCGATTAGCTTGCCTGCCGGTTGCCCTGTGGTGTTATGTGGCTAACCTGTCGTCTTTTGGTTTAAGCCATCTTATGGCAACTTTTGCTTCACTGTTACTTATTTGCTACTTATGTCATTTGGCCGGTCGGTGTGTTGTAATAACTTATATTATGTATGTCTTTGGTAGACTTGTTATAATCGTTGTATGGAATTGATGCATGCTTGGAATTGATGTATGTGTCGCTTGTTCAGGAGGCACATATTCATCGAGACGCGGATTATTCTATTTGTGATACTAGAACCAGAGGAAGGTTAAGTATTACAAGTTTAATAAACTGGGGTCTCACAGCCGCGTGGCGCTGGTGTTCGAGCGCACGCGACGGGAGGAAGACGGCCGACACTCGGGCCCACCGGTCGGCGCTCCGTTCAGCGTAGGAGGAGGACGTGGTCCAATAGCGCCGCTAGATCTCGTCGGAAGGTTGAGGTTTAAAGAGGTTAAGTGGCGCGGGGCGGAGGGGTACGCCATCCGTGCGTTCGTTTTCCATCGGACGGCCACGTGAGGTGCATCTAGTTGATTGGGCTCGACCGCGCGACTTCGGCTCGGTCGGAGGAACGATGAGTGGGGTTTAGGTTTTTCAAGTTTGTTGGGAATTAAAATCTGTCTAGCAACTTTGACCGGGTTTATAATTAGAAATAAATTCCTAAAATCATGAAATAATTTGTGGGGTTCCTGGAAGATATAGTTCCCAGAAAAATTATAAAACCCCACTGTTCATAATATAGTTTGTGATATTTAAATTCAAACATGTTGTATGTCTATGAAGGTTGTTTGAATTTTAATTAGGTTCAAACTGTTCCCAACAATTTTGGAAAAATTATATTAATTCATGATAATTAATTTAGTATTTGAATAAATTGTTTCTAGACGATGATCAAAACTTTTTATTACTGATTTGAATTGAAATTCAAATTTGAAGGGTATGTTCATGTTTTTAACAGATTTTCCAAGTGCAATATATTATGGAATGTTTTGAAATCAATGATGCATGCTAATGAAATACATATTAATCCATTTTAATTGTTGGGGCTGTGACAATAGAGGAGCGGTTTTACCGTAGCATGGTCGAAATCTTCGAGTACTGTAGCTACGAGTGCTGAGTGGTCGAAAGCTACGAGTACTGTTCATCGAGACTTTAGCGTGGTCGAAATTTTTGAGTACTGTAGCTACGAGTATCAAGTGGTCGAAAGCTCGAGTACTGTAGCTACGAGTGCCGAGTGGTCGAAAGCTACGAGTATTGTTCATCAAGTACTATAGCATAGGAGAAATCTTCGAGTACTGTAGCTACGAGTACTAAGGGGTCGAAAGCTTCGAGTACTATAGCTACGAGTGCCGAGTGGTCGAAAGCTGCGAGTACTGTTCATGGAGTACTATAGCATGGTCGAAATCTTTGAGTACTGTAGCTACGAGTACCGAGTGGTCGAAAGCTTCGAGCACTGTTCATCGAGACTGTAGTGTGGTTGAAATCTTCGAGTACTGTAGCTACGGGTGCCGAGTAGTTGAAAGCTCCGAGCACTGGTCATCAAGTATTGTAGCGTGGTAAAAATCTTCAAGTACTGTAGCTCTGAGTGACGAGTGGTCGAAAGCTATGAGTACTGTTCATCGAGTACTGTAGCGTGGTCAAAATATTCAAGTACTGTAGCTCTGAGTACTGAGTGGTCGAAACTTCCGAGCGCTGCGCAACAAACACCGTTCATTTTCGAGCACTGCGTATCGAGCACTGTTCATTACAAGGACTGCTCATTTTTTAGTACTGTTTATCGAGTTCTGTTCATTGTTTTCAACCAGGTGGTCGTAGACTGTGGTCGTGGACATTGGCCGTATATAGTGGTCCTGAACACTGGTCGTAGACAGTGGTCGTGGATACATATGTTGCATGATGCATGTTTTAACAAACGTGGATCAAGTTGCGAAGAACTTGTTCCCAGAATCGATTTTTTGGTCTATTATTGTGCAGGAGGCTTCAATGTCAACGAGGGTCAATGGCGAGGATGATCAGGACTAGGCTTAGAGAGCCGAGGTCCGAACAATCGAGAATATCGGGTGAGGTCGGTGGATTCAAGCATGGCGCAAATGGACAAGGGTGACCAAACAGACTATTTGGTGCGACGGGTTGCATCAAGTGGCGCAAGGGTCGGTGCAAGTAAAACCCGTTTGTGTGTGGGTTTAACGGGTGACTATTTAGATTTCTTCCTCTAGAAGCTAGCCTCCACTATAAATAGGGGAGGGTGCTGGCTGAGCACTCTGGAACCCCGGTATTGAAAAATTCTAGTTTGTGTTTAGGGAGAGGTTAGGGTTCTAGAGAGTTGGATTGATTGTTTGCTCAAGTGTTGAGCTTTTGTTCTCCAGAATGGAGTGGCTATAAACCAACATCAATCTGAAATCAATCCAAATATGATTTCTCAAGATGAGTCTCTTCGTGTTCTTGCTCTCTGTGTGATTTTGGAGCTTTCTTTGATCATTTGGTTTCTGGTTTGGATCTTGCTTGCTGTGACATGTGGGAATACATCTAGGATCATCTTGATCATCTCTTACCTACGAGCAAGTTTTTAGATCATATTTTAGTTTTAACTCGCTTTTGAAGCAACTTTCACTCAAACCGAAAAAGGTCGGAACTTTGACAATGATCTTCATGATCCTTGACTGGAATAGGTTCCTGACATCCTAGAGAAGGTTTGTTTCAAATTTCATGTAGTTTGGAGTTGTGGATCAAATCTTAGACCAATTTGTAATCTTGCGTTCTGGCTAATTTCATTGTTCATCGTGTTAGAGGTCTGATCGCCCCATCTAAGAGGTCCGACCGGTCAACTCATTTTGTCTTGAGTTTTTGGTGATTTTGGTCTGATTTCTTCAGAAAGTTGATTGGATTCAGTACAAGTCTTTCGCTATACTTGTATACTGATCTTTATACCTCTCATAGTTATTGGAGTGAAAATTATGTTGAATCCGATCAAGATGAAAAAGTGATAGTGCTCCTATTCACCCCCTCTAGTCACCTTTTCGGTTCAACAAGTTGATTGAAATTCCAGCGTGCGTATTGAACTGTTTTAGATTTTGTGTTTTTCTTTCAAAATCAACTAAATCATGAGTCGTTCGGTCAGAATCCTCAACCACATAAACCAGTAGGCAAGCACGCAGACGAGAGCGTGGTGTTTGCGCGGGCAGCAAGCGAGATACGGAGTGCAGCACCTGGTGAGTTGGTGAGCGGTGGCATCACTGGCGTACGCGCAAGAGGCTCTGTTTCTTCCTAGACGTGTATAGATGAGACCAATAATGCAACGGCAACGAAGCCAGTCGAACGTCAATGTCAGTAAATACACATCGCGTCCAGACCATTCCGGATGCCATGCATGAATCCCCGTGATAATGTAAAACAGCACGTTTCATTTTTCACCTTGGTGAAGAGTTGATGATGCTAGAGACGGCCGGTAGAAACCCGTAGGCCACCACGGTCGATCGGCCGTGATCGCGGTCGCGACAATCCGGTCCAGAGGCCAAATTCCGCCCCACATCGCGTCCGCCCGTTTGTTATCCACCACATCCCTCGTTATCCAGGCCCACCGCCCCCGCCACGCCACTGGCCGCGCGCCCTCCCACGGGAGATAAGGCGTGCCCCACTTCCAAACCTTACCTTAATAACCATACAGCCACCGCCAAAACACACCCCGCGAGAGCATCATCAACCTGGTCCACACACCGCAGAGCAGCGCAGCGCACAGCGGAGGTCAAGAACTCAAACCGATCGATGGCGTCGCTCACCATGATGGCGTCCCTCTCCGCCGTCGCGGCCGGGCGGCGCGTGGCCGTCCCGTGCCGCGGGAGCCTCGTGGTGGCCAGGGCCGCCAAGCTCAAGTGCCAGGAGCCGGCCGGCAAGCTGCAGGCTGAGGAGGCCAGCAGGGCGGAGGGCCGCCGCGCCGTGATGTTCGCCGCCGCCGCCGCGGCCGTGTCGGCCATCGGCGGGGCCGCGATCGCCGAGCCCGACGTGAAGAAAGGGAGCCCCGAGGCGAAGAAGAAGTACGCGCCCATCTGCGTCACCATGCCCACCGCCAAGGTCTGCCACAACTGAGTGAGAGCGTCCATGCGTGATGTGGGGCAGGGGGCAGTAAATATGTACGGTTTATCTCCTGTCAAATTCGAGCTTAGATGCGTGCCTGAGGCCGCTTGGGTGCCGTCATGGACGGACGGTCTCATAGTTGTAATATTAACATTGCCAATTCGAGGTGGAACCGCTCTCGTTTCGTTACATGCATATGTCAATGTGTACGTGTGTGGCTTTGTGTTGACGTTGCAATGAATTACGACGCTGAGTTGAGTAGTAGCCTGGCCTGCTTACCGCCGGCCGGTGATGCTATGCGCGCGGACGAACAAAATCGTGTGAAAACTAGTCCGGAGAGTCAACCGGGCCGGCCAGTGGATGCAGTTCTTGACAGAAAACCATCAGAGTGAATACATGCCGAGGCCGCAGCAGTGCATTTTTGTTTTAGAGAACAGTTGACTTAGTTAAGTAGTACTCAAACTCAAGTCGTGATCTGTTCTTCCTATGAGAGACTTTAATCTTTCTTCCCGAGTTTATTGATGACTTGTCACTTAAAGTTGAATTTAATTGCCATTCAGATTTGTTTGTGGAAACGAGAACTGTTTGTGGGCGTACGCATATGACAATCCATACAGCAATAGCTGGTGAAGGAGCCCAAAACATTAGTCCGATGGGCCTCGAGTGAGGCCCAAAACTTCGCCCGTTTCCAAATATAAGTTGTTCTCAGAAGCTGCCACGTGGCTGTGTGGCTGTGTACCTAGTCTGTCAAGGTTCAAAGCTTTAGATTTGGAGTTAATGTGCATCGATTTTAAAAGTACACACATGCGTGCATAGAATCCGTCAAACCTTAGGTACCTCCTAAAAATTCCAAGGGTGCCTAAAGAATACGAACACATGTAGGTAGGTGGTGTGAGTGTATTGTGTATTAAGTGTATGCATCCAACTTATACTCTAGAAAAACAGAAGTTGTCGTCGAAATTTCAAAGTCGCCGTATTTTTCCGTCAGCGAGAAATGTGCTTTCTCATGTGGCCAAGGGAACTTGTACATATATGTAGTTAAAATTCATGCATGTTCTCTGAAACAAATTTTATTTAGGAATGTAATAGAGAGATGAGAGCGTCTACATGCTTGTATTCCGTGTCACCTTCAGGCTACATGCATGCGTGGACGGACTCCAATAAGCCTAATTGACTGATCTTACGACACGTTTGGTTTCTTGAATAAATATTTTTTCCAGAGTACACGCAGCAGGATGTGCACACATAGTCACGCACACACACCACACGTATGTCCACACATATGTTTTTAGATAATAGAAGAGAAAACTCTTCCGACCTTTGTATCAAAGATGCACACAACCTACTTTATTAAAGAGTTTAAAGTACCAAAGGATCAAAACTATTAAAAGTGGCTTTAAGCCTTACAAGCATACGACGACTGAAAATTAAATTCGATCATTACAAATTCTGTGGCTAAACTGTCACCCATGAATGCTTAAAATTTGCTTCGTCACTACTTCTAGCCTGTCACTTCCGGCCAACATGGACTCCTTTTGAGCCGGTTTCTGCAAATTTGCCCAAGCCCTCAGCCAGTGCCCGCTCAAAAAGATAACCTACAAGGGATTATTGATAATCTTTTTGTCAAAAACAACATCATTCTGACATAGCCAGATAGACCAACATAAGGTACTAGCTCCCACCAAGAGTTGTGTTTTTAAAAATCTTGGAATTCCAGCTAGCCAATTTCCAAACATATTTGCTATACTCACTGAAGGAGATAAGTTAAATGCACATTGAACAACCCACCATGCAAGACGTGCAAAGAGACATTTAATAAAAAGATGTTGAATTATTTCCTTCTTAATACAGAAACAACACTTTTTGCTTCCCTTTCAATTTCTTTTAAGCAGATTATCTTTAGTTAAAACTACTCCTCTTTTGAGGTACCAGAAAAATATTTTTACTTTTAATGGAATATTAATTAGCCAAAAAAAATTCCTAGTGGGGGCTGGAGAACTGCCAATTAGTGCTGTATAGAAAGATCGTACTGAATAAAGTCCAGACTTATTCAAATTCCATCTGAACACATCTTGTTGAGAGGTAAAATGGACATTAGCAATTATCAGAATTAACTCATTCCACGCCTGTAACTTAGGCCCAATAATAAATCTTCGAAAAGAAATATTTAAAGGAGCCGTGCTCAGAATATTCGCCACTGTATCGTCCTTTCTCCTGACCACATTAAAAAGGAGTGGATATTGACTTTTCAGAGGAGAATTTCCTAACCAAATATCTTCCCAAAACCTAGTTTGCATTTCATTTTTAATCTGGAATGATCCAAAACAAAAAAAACTGATCTTTAATTTTCATTAGGCATGACCAAAAGTGAGAAGTGCCAGGCTTACTAACCAACTGCGAAAGACATTTCCCACCCAAGTATTTTCTTCTTAATGTAGATTGTCAAACTCCTTCTTCATTCAGTAACTTAAAAAACATTTTCCCAAGTAAATTTTTGTTTTTTATGTCCACACACATGTGAATACGTTTTTAGCACACATCTAATCTAGAGCAGAAATTTACACTTTACGGAGTGTGGCACGAGCACACTTTGACTACTTAATGCATCCATGTATGTGTATACTAATTCTACCTAGGATCCAACTCCAAAGAAAATTATTGGTAAGGCACGTGAGTTCAAAACTCGAACCCGGATAGGCAACTCGATCAACGGCGAAACTTGCCACGCTCCTCTTGAATAAATAATTTGGGTGTGTACCTAACATGTTCATGCCGAACATTCTTCCAGCTATACAAAGTCACAGGACCAGGATTTAATTAAAGTGGTTTGGCAAAGTTAGGAAAGTAAACATTTGGATCGAGGCGATAGATGGACTTCCAGCAAAGCCGGCCGGCAATATTGTACGTACCGACGTACCTTCCTTCGCGTGTCTTCTGTTTTCTTCCAAGAGTGTTCTGGAGTATTCTTGATTAGGCATATTATTGTTTTCTCGTAATACCTTTTCGTGTGATGACTGATGAGTGCATTACATATATGATATATCTTACATCTACAGCTTTTGCTTTGTCTACGCACAGTTGTGTTCCAAACAAAGTTGTAGTGCGCCTGAAAATTATTTAAGCTTTAGTCGATTTACTAACCATTGGATCACGCGTGGAGATTTGTGCTCGAGGTCGTCTTGCTCTTCTCCGGCTGGCAATGCCGAGTTAGGGTTAGGGTTTACTGGTGCCCCAGGGCTTAGAGGGAGCCCGGGGTAGCGGTAGATCGGCGGTGGGTGACGGCGGCACCACCGAACGCGGGCGAGGAGGAGGACATTGGGCGGTGGAAGTTGGTGGGGGCGACGAGACCGAAATGGTTAAGAGGTGGTGGCGAATCCGGCGGCGGCGGGGCATCTCACCGCAAAGGAAGAAGAAAGCGGCGGCATGAGAGGTGGGGCAGAGGAGGAGGACGGAAGGAGAGGTGCTCGGTGGCAGGGCTCACTAGTGCCGGAGACAGCTTTGGACAGGTGGCGGGAGGCGATGCGAGGATGGAGGTGGGCGCAGGCGCGGAGGCAACGGCGCAACGCGGGGTGCGGGGGCTCAGGGAGCAAGAGGTAATGGATGAGGGTTAGGTGGGTTTATGTTAGTTTTGCATGAATCTTAGAACGATCTCAACTGTTGAAAAGTAATTGATCAGTTCAACTGTGCAATAGTCGCCTGTTTTGGGGCTGCAGGCTGCTTGCTAACTGATAAACTATTGCTGCTGTGTTTCTGCTAGTTATTGCTGCTGTGTTTCTGCTGGAATGCTGGATTTTTTAAACCTTTTTCAGATTAAGTTTCCATAACATAATCAGACTGTCTTTTCACAGGATCGATAGGGTCGACATGCTGACATCCTAGGGCATGCACATGTGACCGATTTTACGGATGATTTGGAACCTTTGAAAGGATAATAATCACGCTGCCGATGAGATAATAAGATGCAAATTCTGATTGTGTTACAAGTCTCTCCTCATCTAAGGCCGAAACGAATGGCAGAGGCGCTCTCGGAGTCGGATGCAGCAGACGACAAAGACAATACACCTAAGCCAAGCCCCAAAGATACGCCTCTGGATTGCTTTATGTGATGCCATATGCATGCATGCACTTCTACAGCACATTGTGCCAGTACATACATGTACGCACGCACGCGCCTTATGCTTAGAGCTTAAGGATATATATGGTGTACATGCATGAATTAATGTTATTTAATGCATGTGTAAATGTGTTATACCCTTTGATTTCGCTGACTTTGAGCTGGCGATTTTTTTTTTGAAATAATATTATTTTAAAAGAAAATCACAAAAGTAAATAGTCAATTTTTTTTTTTTTACAAAATAGGCTATCGTCGCTATTTGAAATGGTGAAATTCACCCATCGCCATTCCAAATGGCGACAGTAGGTTGGAACAGTGCAAAGAGGGTCCTGTCGTCATTCTAACTGGTGATAGGACCTTGTCGTCATTCCAATTGGCGATAGGGATCCTTTGGTTAAAAATTTTTAATATTAAAATTTAGGACAACCGTTATTTCAAATGGCGACGGGGATCCCGCAAGTCCTTAAATTTTTTTAATATTAAAATTTAGAAAGATCATCATTTCAAATGACGACCGGGATCCCGCAAGTCCCTAAAATTTTTAATATTAAAATTTAGAAAAATCGCCACGACAGGGATCCTATAAGTCTCTGTCGTCATCCCAAATGGTGGCACAATCTACCCTATAAAAGACCCTAAAATTCTGGCATAACTCACTTTTATTCAGAAAAAAGAGAAAGAGGGGAGGGAAGGGAGAGGAGCAGAGAGTAGTAGAGGGGAGGAGAGAAGCTAGCAAAGCGATGCTCGTCCGGTCGTCCACCTTTTAGGTAAATTTTATAACCGAATGGATTACGTAGTTTTAGATGTACGGTTACGTACTGTAGTATGTTGTACATAATCTATTTCAGTGGGTAGTTTAGTTTTAGAAATGTGGTTAATAGTGAAAATCTTGTTTACAGTGCAGTACATCAAATACGTTGGACGCCACCAATTTCAAAATTTAGTACGGTCAGTGGACTATTCTAGAGGGTCCCGAAGGGATTAATTTGCATTATTTTCAATCGGCGACTGTGACCCTAACAAGAGTAGAGTAGCGTACATAGGACATTGTGATACGGTGGTTGTTCCACACATTCGATTTAGGATCATGCTGTGTATGATCTAAGATTGAATTACCTTGCCAATCGAGCACCACATGAAACATATTGGGAGTTAGCGCAGCTCAAGAGAACAAGGTCATGGCACTCATATGTACGCAGGGTAAGGGAGGAACGATGGAATTTGGTCCTTCTGCCCAAGCATATGCCAAGCCCACTCCTGCATCGGTGGCTGAACAAGAAGAGGGTGATGACGCCGAAGAAGAAGTCGGGGACTCCAGTCACAGCGCGGCGCACACAATAACTGAAGGTCTGGGAGGTGTTGATGTTGTCGATGAAAACCGTGTGGAAGGAGCTTCTTTAGTCAGGCGAGCTAGTGGGAATACTAACAAGGGTGAGGAGATGGAAACCCTAGTCCAAAGGATGAATCTTAAAGACTATGACTACCTAGCATTGTCAGAAGATGAAGGATCCGATGACAAGGATGTTGTGGAACAATATGCGGTTCCATCCGAGTGAAATACATACCAATTCGACAACCTCGTCATTAACAAAAGCTCCCGTATGCCGTGAGAGTATGACCAAAGCGAGGTTAGGCAAGGGGCCATGTACAAATGCAAGGAGCCCATGCAGGAGACGGTCAAATTATGGGCCTTATCGGTGTGGCGTGCATCACAGTCATCAAGTCTAACCCAAAATGCTACAACATGAAGTCTAACCCAAAATGCTAAAACATGAAGTGCGACATGGAGGAATGCCCTTGGCGAGTGCACGCATTTCAGCCTAAGTGGGACGCCTACTGAAAATGCTCTATAGTGGTCTCTCACACATGTATCGTCACTGAGTCAGTGCAGTCTCACAAGAACCTGTTATCAGGCTTCATCATGAACATCATGTATAGTGAGATCGTGGATAATCTAGATTTCGAGCCACGATCTATCATTCGGACGATTGAGGCAAGGTTCCAGTACACAATCAACTATGCCAAGGCATGGAGGGCAAAATAGAAGGCATTGGAATCAAGGTTTGGTACGTTCGAGGACTCCTACCACAACCTGCTAGACCAACTCCAGGTCATACAGGACAGGAATCCCAGTACTCATGTCACCATTGAAGATTCCATACATCCGAAGTGGGGCAATAAGAGGGTACTGAAACGAGCATTCTTCATCTTTGGTCTATGCATCAATGCATTTTGGTACTGCCGTCCAATCTTATGCGTGGATGGTACATTCTTGATTGAAAAGTACAAGGGCCAGATACTGACTACAATAGCGATGAACGGGAACAATCAGGTTCTTCCCGTGGCATTCGCATTCGTTGCAAGCGAGAACACGAACAACTAGTTGTGGTTCCTGAGGAATTTGAGGATTTCTGTTATATAGGGCCATCCTAACGTATGCATCATACATGATCGGTATGCGGGCCTGCTGAGTGCAATAACTCAGCTACAACAAGGAGAGAACGACCACTTCGATGGGTGGATTTGTAGAGCAGGTGGTGCATGAGGCATTTGGGTGTAAACTTCTACAAGCAGTTTCACAACAAGGACTTGATGAACCGGTTCAAGTGACTGTGCAACCAGAACCAGTAGTGAAAGTTTGACGCACTCTGAAATATTTTGGATGAGCGGACTCAGACGCACAGAAGGGAGGCAGTGAAAAAGACCGCTGCAAGTGCTGACCAGGCCCCCGAAGCCGAAGCATTGCCACAGTTACCCACAGATGGTCCTAGTGTGACGAGGAAGACGGGGGTGTAGGTGAAATGCTTCTCGGACTGTATAGAGTACGAGCCAAAGGATAAGTGGTCGCTGCTACATGACAGGGATGGTACTCAATATGGTATCATGATAACCAATCTAGCCGATGTGTATACTTGGGTCATGCGCAGTGCCAAATGTCTCCATTTGGTTGGTATTGTGCTGGCAATTCTCTACAATACCACAATCACTTCGTTGACAGAAGCAACAACACATCGCTCTCCATGGCAAATGACATAGTACTGTACTCCGCTATGATCACCAAGTACATAGAGGAGAAGAGCAAGAAGGGTGAGATGCAACGGGCATTCAAGATGGGCACAAATTAAGGAGCTTCACTTCGAGATACTATGCAGAAATAAAGGATGCTGCGGGACAAACCACGAGAGGATCACCCGCGAGTGCACGCTACGCCGCTCTAGTTGCGTATGTACTTACAATAAGCCTCTTCTTCTGTATAGACCCTGCTCACATATCATAGCCGCATGTTCGACGGTGGCGCAGCATCCCGGCCAGTGCCTCTCTGATTATTTCAACAAGGAAGAGGTGATACAAACCAGAAGTGTAGAGCTATATGGTTATGGCGTGGTTGGCTATTTCACTGGCCATCCGATCTGAGAGCAACTTATCTGGGCCGCGGACATTGATAAGCTGAAGGGAAAGGTTGGCTGACGATAGGTACGACATCAGGAACGACATGGATGAAGCAAAAGTCGGGCGTCGTACGAAGAAGTGATCTATTTGTAGGGAGTCTGGGCACACCTTCAAGAAATACCATACGATAAACGCACAGGATGAAGGAGACATTGATAGTCCGAACGGCGCCGCGGGGACCTCATCCGACCGTCCCACTCAAGGAGGTCGACATGGCATACGTTGAGGTCACGGCCACGGGAAAGGTTTGTCTTGTTGAAATATGTGGTGCTCAATGTTTTGTAGTATCATTTTGACTTGTCGAAAAACTAGGTGATGACGTTGTGCTGAATATTTTATAATATTATTATGATTTATTGATAAAATATGTGATGATGTGGTGTTGAATGCTTTGTAATATCATTATGATTTGACGACAAAATATGTGAGGACTTTGTGCTGAATGTTTTGTAATATCATTGTGATTTGTCGTCAAATATGTGATGACGTTGTATTGAATATTTTGTAATATCATTGTGATTTGTTCACAAAATATATGGTCGGAAATAGACAGTAAAAAAACAGTCGCTAGTTGGAATAGTGACAGGACCATCTCTGCACTGTTCTAGGCTATTGTCGCTATTTGGAATAGCGACATGAGAGTTTCGCCATTTGAAATGATAACAATAGCCTATTTTTGTAAAAAAAAAAACGACTATATTTTTGTAATTTTCTTTTAAATAATATTATTTCAAAATTTTTCTTTTCTTGTGGTAGCTTGCTAGCTGTCACTGGATTTAACATGTCATCTAGCTAATAGAAAAGAAAAGTTGCAGAACAAAAAGGAATGGTGTGATCTGAGATTTATATGTTCCTAGTTCTTTCGAGCTAGTGGCTGAGATGTGTTCCGCAGAAAGATTAGAAAAGATCGATGATTATTTGTGAATTAATGATTGTAGAATTAATTGTTTGTTGTTCTTCCTAGTAGCTTCGTGGCCAAACAAAAGGTGGCGAGATTTGTTTCTTTTCGCCCAATTCGCCCACAGATCGCCGCTTGCCAGCTACTTTGGAGGCAGAAAAAAATAGTACTACTCCACTCACTGTTCATATATGCATGTACGCGTACCGCGGCAGAGAAAGCCTGAGAAAAAGGAGATCAACAAATTGCACTAAACTAATCAATGTAGCTTCTCGTCCAATTAAGAATTACTTACGTACCTTAACGCGGCAGCATAAGGACCTGAGATCTGGAGATCTAACATTCGGATCGATATGTAAGTTTAAATTGTAGACGGCAGTAATCGATCTCTGCTCAAAGTCTGATTCGTACGTGAGTTAAATTGCATATATAGTTAAATTGCATATATCGATCGAAATTATTAGTAGCTCTCTTGTTATCAGAAAAAAGAGAGGAGGAAATAAGCTCACTGCATGATTGCCGTCCCAACTGATCGAAGCTATATCAATGAAACGTAGTAAATTGGATGTATACGAATCCAATTTGGCGCCGCAAAACGAAAAGATGTTGGTGACCAAAACATAAAAGGCAGTCCATTTATGATTGCGATTCCATAGTTCTTCCCTTCTCTTTCCTACGTTAAGCTAGAGCTAAGCTACGTGATAACACCCATAAAATGTTTAATAACACCAGCATTTGTCTAAACAAATTGAGAACGGGAAGTGGTAATGGAATTGCATACCCCACCATGATCTCCCATACACATTAGTGGCAACCCGAACCACGGCTCAGAATGTAGGACGAAGTGTGCAGCAATTATAGTATTGGATATTGTAAGATTGTTCTAGGCTTGCAGTAAACCTTAAACAAGTGCTAGCTAGCAGATAGCTGCATGCAAAGGTACAGATTCAAAGTCTTGACCTTATTAGCTAAGTAAAGCAGATTGTTAATTTTGAATTTTGACCACTTTGCCTTTCCAACCTAGCTAGCTAGATAAATTAACCTCATGCCGTAAGGGAAAGCTTTCCAGTTTTTGTTCGGAGCATGCATGCAGCTATATATCTATATAGGGCAAATTAGCTTTTTTGCATGCATAATGTTACTCAAACCGCGGAGAGAGAAAACTTAGATGTAGTAGGCGAAAGATTCGCACGGTCTGTTGCTATATACTTCATGTTAATTGCAAGTTGCAAATTACACAGCCAAGATAGACAAACTACTGCATGGCAACAAGAGCGAGAACGGTAGAACCATGCGCCATGGCATATCTTTTTTTGGATATTTTCATATGCCTTTTGGCACAGTGCTATAGAAAGCTCTCGTGAGAGACAGTGATTGGCAAGCAATGATCATCAAGCTGTACTGTGCAGCATCAAGTTCAAGGGGGAGAGAGAGAGAGAGCAGAAACAAAAGGTCCATGCCCCCCTAGCTAGGGGCTGGTGCAAAAACTAAAGCTGAGAGGCGGCCTGGAAACCACGCTTGCTTTTTGCTCGCGCGGGAGCTAGCGTTCCATTTCATCAATCATCCTGTGCTGCTAATTAATGAATATAGAACATGCGCTTTAGCATCCTTTCGTACCGCGCGATCTCGGCCGTCCAGTCCTCTCTCCCTCTCGCTCGTACGCCTTTAATTAGAACCCTAGCTAGCTTGCATCCACCATCTCCCATGGTACGATCGGGCACTCCCCTCCTATAAATTGAGATGTGGTCTCTTCTCCTCCTTAAGCCTAAGAGCAAACAAATTCTCTAGTTAAGTTTCTCTCACTAAACAGCAAGCTAAACTTGCTTAGTTTGCTTGTCCGGCCTCACTGAGCGAGCTAGAAGAAGACGACCTACATAGCGAGCAGCTAGCATGGGAGGGAAGTCGTTCTTCTGCACGATCTTCAGCTCCCTGTGCAAGTCGAGGAGGTACGACGACGACATGAGCGACTGGGACAGCCGACCGAGGCACGTGAGCAAGGTACGGTCCAGCGACGAGGACTACGGCTGGTGGGTCGGCGAGCGCGACGTCGACCGCAAGGCCTCCGACTTCATCAACAACTTCCACCAGAGGAAGGTCGCCGTCTAGTACATACTACCACGTCATGGCATGGCATGGATATCTACACGGATATATGGAACTGCGCGCGGAGGAGTGTACGTACGACGGCAGCGGCGGCGATGGTGCAGTGGTACGGCCGGCCGGCACCCATGCGACTATCAACCATGCATATGTACCACATGTAGGCTCTTAATTCTTCTTATATGTTAATGTATGTTGATTAGTTTACCTCTACCGTGTTGCTATTATGTTGTGTTAATCTAGAGGATGAATAAATGCTGGGCAGATATCTATCTAGATCTCTCTGTGTGTTAGTCAGCGTGTGCGTGTGCAGGTATGTATTTGTTGTCACCCAAGAAATAATGAATGTATGATTTGTTATCATGCCATTACTGTTTGATTACTATTTCAGTCCTTCTTTGCGTGTTACATACATAGCAGTCCTATTGATTTGATTTTTCTTGATTATTAGCATATACATATAGTCCCCGTTTAATCAACTGCAATTAATATTAAACTACAATTAATTAAGATCCGCTTGCATATGTAATAGAGTTATGTCAAGATGTGACGACGTGTACTGCTTGTTGCGTTTCATTTTGATTTTTTTTTTCAGAATAAGTACATCTTTCTAGCCCTTAAATATATGTATTGACAATTGAAAAAAAAACTGATTAGAGTCTTTTCACAAAGCCTGATCAATGATACAACAAAGACCACTTGCATATAATTAATTGGATACAATCAATTGATCAGTAACTCATCAAGGTTTCAACTGTCCAGTTTATGCTTTTTTTTCTTGCTAATAATCTTTTCAAGAGGTTGATTACGAGCTGAAACAACATGAAATGTACACAAAAAAACGAGCTTAATTTTTTAACGTGTTTGGGAATTCTCTTCTGATTTCTTTTATTAAGTATACCATAGTGTTGGGTTCCTGAATACCATATGATCATGCATGTATTTTTCTTCATTTCTTCAACAATTAATACTGTAGAGATCATAAGACATGTATGCATCCAATTCCAAAGTTGTGGGTGCCTTATGTAACAAGTGTTTCATGCACCTTGGTGTTTAGGCACCCAAATCAATACCCGTTGGTGTACTTTGAGATTCACAAAGTTTGACGTAGGTGTCTACACATACCCTTAAAAAGTGTATTTGAGCTGTCAAACTCCGAAAAAAAAATTAAATTCATCTTCAATTTAACTAGTTTGAGCTAGTTTCATGGTATATAATCACTCTAGTTGCACTAAATTCAAAAGTAGTTGAAACTAATTTGAATTGAGTTCAACACTCACTTGCCATAAATATATCAGGGGTATAAAATATTTTCATATTCAAACTCCAAAATTTGCATCGATCATACACATGTATCGGATGGTTCATGATATGGGTGTCTAAGCACCCAGGTACCTTATGTAATTTCCAGATACACACACACACACATATAGGAAAATGGTATGGTACTCCTGTGAGTACGTATTCCCACATCTTATATAACACTTGAATCGTATGATCGATGATACCTCTTTATCTATTTAAACATACTTAAATACCAATTATAAATACTCCAACACGACATGATTGGAATTTTTTCATTGGAGTCCTTTGTTTTTGCTATATACCCCTTTTCACATATAAAACAAGTATATACACAAAATTTGCTATAAAAGTGGTCTTTAATGAAATTTTTCATGGAACTCAATTTGGGGTATGTTATAATCATTATTGAAGTATGTCCAAATTGATAAATAGTTATCAATCATATGCTTTAAGTGGTATATAAGAAGTAGGAGTACCATATACCATTTTCCTATACATATTAGAATCATTTTGACAATATCTCCTAACCATTTATCTTATTTACAATCATTTTAAAGCATTTTGCTGGAAAAAATATGCTTAACAAAAAGAGATCCATGATGACTATGTTTTAACGTTGTAATAAAATTTATTGCACCGAAATTTCGGATTTACTGTACCTAAGCCAATCAATTACTACATCATATGAGCGCAGCGCAACCGACCATAAAACCACGTGTGTGCCCTCAATCCACCATCCTCCCTCTTCCGACGCCCCCCCTTTACTGCAACATGACAAGAGATTTACTGCGATCTTATTATGTCTTTTACTACAAATATCCTTGTGCTTTAATGCAACACTATAAGATATTTACTGCGATCTCATTCTGCATTTTAGTGCAACACTACAAAGATTTACTGTGACCTCATTGTGTCTTTTACTTCAACCTCCTTGTGTTTTTACTACAACACTACAAAAGCGATTTATTGCGACCTCATTGTGCCTTTTACTACAACACTACAAGAGATTTTACCACGATCTTGTTGTACCTTTTACTGCAGCACTACAAACATATTTACTACCATGCTAAGTGTAGAGGGCATGGGATCATGACCCGAGGAAAAAAAAAGTTCGCTTAGGTGTGATGGGGCGGTAAAAAAGGGTATCACAATTACTTTTCTCACCATTGCAAGTTACTGTCGCGCGTGTGCAGATCGTGGGACTGTGTCCAGAAAAAAGTAATACGCTATGAAATAGTCTGACAGTAAAAATATTATTAGAATTACTATCACATACACTACCTATTGCTGTAATACCCCGAGTTTCGTTTAGAGGGGATTTATTCGGGAAAAGACTGCTAGTGTTTTTTTCCGATTTGAAGCGCTTTAGTGGGTGGATATCGACTGTGCCCTCCGTGCCTTGTGGCCGGCCAGGGAGTTCCCCATGGGCCTAGGCCCATGCGCCCATCCCCTCCTAACCCTAACCAGCCCCCCCTTGGCCGAACCCCTTTTTCCCCCTCTTGGCCGCCGCCTCCACCCTCCTCTCTTTCCCCTCACGCCCCGCCCCTAGGAGCGCCCCATCCTCCCCGGTTGCTGATCCTCTGCGTTGCCTCCCATCCCGCATTCGGACCCTTCCCCGCTGCCGGTTGCGCAAGGAATTGAGGAGGACAGCAGCTTGCTTCGGGCAAAGGAGGTGATAAGGAGGAAGATCATCTTCTCCAAGTTTCTCCCACCTACTTCCTGGTTGCTGCAAGGGTAACGAGTGCTGGTCCTCATCATTTGATTAGTGGTAGATATGATTTGGATCGTAATTGGTTAGATTAATTGATTTGCTGCGACTAGAAATCTGGTTCTGTCCAGATTGTTGCGTGGCTTGTTTCGTGATTTTAGAGGCCGAATTTGAGTTTTCCATCTCTTAGAGTTATGTAGGTTTTGATCTTAGCTTTTGGTGGCCGCCAAGAACACTGAATTCCGACGTGCGGATCAAAAGTTATGGTAGTTTTCGTCTCTGCTGTCCAGAATCCTGACGAGAATAAACTATCAGTTTTGTCTTTTAATTTTGGATGTGTTAATGGAAAATTCAGAGCTTCCACCCAACTAGGTTATTGTAGGCCTTGGTCTTAGCTTTTGATATTGTTAAAGAACGCACAATTCGGAGTTGTAGATTAAAAGTTATGGCCGTTTCAATTCTGTTGTTCTAGTTGCTCAGTCAGATTCTGTTCTGCTGTTTCGTTTGACAGTTAGCTTTAGTTTGGCCGAATTGGGTTATCTCGTCAACTACAAAGTTGTAGATATATTTGTTAAGCTCGTGTAGGATCTGGGCTCACCTCGTTTGGAGTCTCAGGTCATTAGTTTTGGTCTTTACCGTGCTGCTGTCCAGATGCAATTCTATGGTGCTGTTGGAATTTCAGACTTGAGGTTATGGCTATGTTTTGGGTATGCAAGAGGGTAATTGTAGGATGTTAGGACGTGTCGAGTACCTTGTTGTTCTTATTTCATTTATTTTAATTGTTTAGGCAGCGAGGCTACGGGTTTGGGAGCATCGTCGTTGCCTGTGAACGCGTCGCAACGCGGAAGGCAAGTACTTTGTTGATCTTAAGTGCTATGATTGTGAATGTTCATATGAATTTGTTGTGACACCTTGTGATATGATAGATGATGAACTGTCCACGTACTTTCAGATATGTTGAAATTATGCTAAGAGTTAATGTCTTTCATTGTTCATATTCATGTCATACATCTTTAAATCATGTTTTATCCACGGGAGTGGATTGTAAGTCCCACCATTCCAATGTGGGCAGATTTGGACATTGTCATGTCCCGTCCACGGGAGTGGATAGAAAGACCCATCAATTCCAGTATGGGCATGTAAGACCCATCAATTCCAGTATGGGCATATTTGGACACCTGTATGAAACGTTCTTCATACGGGATTTGGATCCCCATACCTTTGTTAAGGTACGAGCTTAAGTGAACACCGACGGGTGTGTCACTAGCTATACCGGTATAAGCATGTGTGCAGTTCATCCTTGATTACATTCGTTCATTTCATGCATTCCTAAGTGTTCATTCGGCGTATATTCACGTTCTCTAATGATGATGCCTTGTTCATATTTGTGATTTGTTCTTTTCACTGTACTTGCTGAGTCATGGACTCATTCTTGCGTTGTTTGTTTATTTTAGGTAACCTCTGATGTTGGCTCACTTGGGAGGGAGTAGACACGCACTGCTCATACACACCATCCTATTCAAGTTCAAGATTAAATTTAGTTCTATCCTACATTCGTTAATGATGAACTGTAATAATTAATTCTAAGTGGTGAAGGAAGGATACCTTCTCCCTGATAAGTTGATTTATTACTGCATGTGAACCTTCTTTATTGATGATTTGTAATAAATAACTTAGAAGGTGAAGGAAGGATACCTTCACCATGTCATGTTTGATTTAATACTACCATCAGATGATATCTTTATTTCATATTCTCCCGCATTGTGTAGATTGATAGATTAAATAGGTGGCATCTTGGCTTCCGAATAGCCAGGGTGTTACAATTGCTGTCGATATGCGTTGCGTGTGGGGCGGCTGAGGTTCTTGGCCCATAACTATTCGGATTGGGCCGCTCGGACTGGGTGGGCTAACTAGCATGTAGAATAGCTATTCTATGCTTAACTATAGAATATATATATATATATATATATATATATATATATATATATATATATATATATATATATATTAGTCGGGACCTAAATATGTAAATCTGGACCCTCTATGTTTACTGCATTAGTACCATTCTACACATAGCGAATATAAGAATAAATGACTAATTTGAGTAGTAAATAATGGTTGTGCCCTTGTAGTCGAGTTTACAATTATTAAGCCATGTAAGGCTGAGCACTAAATAAAGAAATAGCTGCGGAATGAAAGCAACTCCAGCAGGAAACCATCGACTTGCCACAGGCAACCAACTAGGAACAGGCCTAGCGATCAACCTCCTTGTGAAACTCCTCAAAAGTAGGCAAAGACTCCTCCACTATAGCTGAATGATGATTACAGCAAGTATGAGTACTCCGTGTACTCAGCAAGTTGTACCACAGAATGCAAATATAGATGATGGCTTATTTTAAAAGAAATGGCTTCTTTGGTTATTTCACAAAAGCAACACTTGCATTTGAATACAAATAATAGATGGAAAGCATAATTTAAAACAAATAACAATAATAATTTAACAAGTATTTCACAAAGCTCACATAGCTTAATCAATTCTCTCACACAATTACCATATAAGTTGATTCACACAACTGTCCCTCCCAAGTGTTTTATGAAAATCTACCCCTCGTGTGAAATCCTTAAGCATGTTCATGACCGTGGACACAACTATTCGAATAGATCGGTAAGTCCTTAATTGACCAAGACAAGACTATCAATTTCTAACTAAGTCACCACGATTCACATTTCCCAAGCACACAACCCACCATAACACAATTCTTTCCACTCGCCTCAGTCTAAATCTTTTTCCCACCCTGTTGATTAAGTACAACACATGCCATCAATAGGTGACAATATACATCACACTGCTTTTCACAAAGAAGTTCCATAATCACTTAGTCAAGTATATATTTGCAATTTAAAATGATATCAATGACTCATTGCATGACTAAGCATACTAATCATTTCTAACCAACCCAAGTTGGTGCTATGATAATACCAACTAATCATTGACCAAGCTAGGGTGACAAATGATCATGGTAATACAATAAACAAGGTGGACATAATCAAAATAGGACCACAGGTTGATAGGAGGGACCCATGGTCTATAGACTGAGTCCACGGACTTGGTCCACGGGTATATGGGCTCACAGGTTCACAAAATAGTGCACTGATATGTGGGGTCCACATGTCATAGGCACAACTCACGGTAGACTAGGTCCACCTAGGTTTAGATCTAGGGTTAGAGCTTGCGTGGCGGCTGGTGTGCACGTGGCGGTGAGGTGGTGATGACTGGGTGACACATGGTCGACATGTGGGATGGGGCAGTGATGTGGCGGCGACAACAGGAGAGGCGAACACGGCACGTGACGAGGATTGTTGACTAGTCAATCATCCGAATATATCTTTATTTTCTTATGAATTAGCCAGGTTTGTTTACTAGGCCTGAAGTAGCTTTCTGAACCTGGTATTAATCCCAAAACCCTTCTGGAAGGCCAGTTGGACCTCCTCTATAGGTTCCTACATGACCACCCCAAGATCACTCCAGGACCTCTCTTCCTTAGAGGAGGTCCTAGAAGGCGGTTACCCATGTGTGGTTAATAACATATGCACGTGGAGATATCGGCTATAACGGTCATCATGAAGGGACGCGACGATCGACATGAAGAGACGCAACCTTTGGCGTGAAGAGGCACTACTACAACCAATTGCCGACACTTGTAAAGCTATAAATAGCCTGGCTTATGTGCCTTTGTATTCATTCTGACTTGAATCCAGAATTAGATTCACAGTCTTTTCCCTGTAATCAGAGCATACTGTTTACAATATACATCACCATTTTGAGTCCTTCGGCGAATAGATAGTAATATCCATTTTCCTTTTATATTCTTGTTTGTTCGTTCTATGACAAGAGTCCCAGACGTTGACAGCTGACACCGACTGTGGGGATCGCTATCATCATCTTCGCCGACTCAGTTTTGGTAATGTGTCTTGTGCTTTGCTGATGAATCACAACTTGCCCGCTTGGAGAGAAGAAAGCATCCTCGACATCTCTGATTACGATGACGACATGGAGGAAAACTTCATCCTCGTATCTGGCAACGCCCGTGGTTCCTCTAGGGCCATTGCTAAGGTACCTTCGCCCACTGAGTCCACACCCGCTGGATCCACGACGACCGTGCCTTCGCCCACCAAGTCAGCATTCGCTGGCTCCACGCCGGTCGTGCCTTTGTCCACAAGCCCCGCTGTGGACGAGTACTATCCTGAACCTGTCTCCCTTTGAGCAGGAGATTCAGAAGGTTCCTGCAGTCCAGCATTTATCTTGCTAGCAGCCTCCACACTGAAGGCTTGGAGAGAACATCTGGGGAGAATCTTCTCTTCGCCCTACAATACAAACTATCTTCTTCCTCAGAGGACAATGGCATGTTCACCCCTTTCGCCTGTTCCGACGGTCGTCAGGTCGCTGCCATCGGTGACAATCAACCCAACTCTGGAGATAATCCCAAAGCATCAGGGCAACGCCATGAGCGGGAGTAACGGGAACGCCTCCAACGAGAGGAAGAGGACCGATAAGCCGAGATACGTACCTCCACACAAACGCACATCTCGCAGGTTCGCCAACACTACTATAGAGATGCCCCTGGCTCCTCAGCAAGGGCACCACCGCAGACGATGCATACGCCACCGCTGTGGACAATGATGGTGAGAGAGTCAAATGCCTTACCAGCCTCTACGCAGGAGGACTCCCCTGCAGAATGCATTCGCTACTTAGCAAGCGCCATCGCACGCCCTCCGGAAGGATTAACTCCAGAGCAAGGAGTGCAAGTAATGCATGCTATTGCACAAGAGCTACAGGATGCGGTGGAAAATATTTCTACCCGATTGCATACTGTGGTTTCCCAAACGGACTCACACCTGGAAGGGTCCTTGATTGGACGTCGGAGGCAAAGTAGAAATCATGGTGCTCCTAGCCGTCATGATCAAGGCCAAGGTGAGCATGATACCCATTTTTCGGGATTAGTAGACGTCCCAGATCTCCTGCTGGCCATAATAATCACCCATAATGATCGCCGTAATATATGACCATGTGTTGGACCTTATGTAGGTTGCAAAGCTTTCTCTCCTGTGCTAAGGGATGTCACTTGGCTGGAGAAGTTCAAGCCAGGAAGTATGGAGACTTTTGATGGGACGCAAAACCCATCAGAATTTCTCCAAGTCTACACTACTGCCATCCAGGCTGCTGGAGGTGATGAAAAGGTAATGGCTAATTATATACCCATAGTTCTAAAATGTTCTGCCAGGACCTGGTTATTTAACCAACCTGAAGGATCCATATATAACTGGGAGATGCTTTGCAACACTTTACAAAATAATTTCAAAAGTTGTTATGCAAAACCGGGGAAGGAGGATGATTTGCATCGACTCCGTCAAACCCCTGAGGAAAATTTACGACAATTTCTCAAACATTTCATAGAAGTCCGTAATACAATCTCGAATATTTCTGACGACTCTGTGATTTGAGCTTTTAAACAAGCGGTGAGATATCGACGATTCACAGAAGACCTCAACATCAACCCGCCCATGTCCGTGTCAGAACTCTTCGACATGGCTGATTGGTACTCCGATGCCAATGAGGTAGTGGAGTGGAACCGAATGGTGGATAAGGGGACCACCCCTCCTCGGCCAGGCCTTAAGGATGTCAAGGAAAACAAGTCCAAGAGGTCCGAAGGCTCCACAAGCACCAAAGGAAAACCCAAGAAGGAGGAGATGGGGAGGTCCAAGCAGTCCACCAGGGAGGTCGCAGCAGTTGACCAGCGACCACCCTACGATAAAAACAGAGGTCCTTAGACCAAAAGGTGGCAAGGAAGTCATTCAAATGATCATACTGCCCCACAACCTGCGAATATGTCTAGGAGCAATGAGCGCTAGTGCCCATTGCATCAAGTCCCTAGCCATAACCTCCGCAACTACCGTATTTGGCAGAAGCAAATGGAGGACTACTATGATGGGAAAGGTCCAACGCCTGTCCCACTAGAAGACGGTGGACCACCAGTGGTCCAAAACAACGACAAGGATGCGAAAATGCCGTTTCAATAGACGGATCACCACATCAATGTCATTTACAGGGGTTCGGCCGCCTACACCTCCAAGCGGCAATACAAAGCGGCGTGGAGGGATGTCAACAACGTTGAGGTCCCGCCGGGTCGTCCAGAATACCCCAAGTGGTCAGAGACCTCCTTGACCTTCACCGAGGAGGACGTCTCTAAAGGTATGCCTACCTCTCTTAAATTACCATTAGTAGTTTCTCCTACCATAAGTAATTGCAGAGTAGGGAGAATATGAATAGATAGTTGTAGTTCTTTGGACCTGCTATTTATTAGCACCTTAGATGAGATGCAAATTCCTCGTTCTAAGATTAAGCCGATGACAAGTCCTTTCTATGGGATAGTGATAGGTATGTCTGTTGCACCAATAGGGCAAGTAGTGTTACCAGTAACTTTTGGTACGGCTAATGACTTACGGACGGAATTAATTACTTTTGAAGTGGTTGATTTTGAGTCTGCTTATAATGCTATTTTTGGAAGACCATCTCTAACGAAGTTCATGGCAGCCACACACCACACCTACCAGAAGATCAAGATCCCTGGGTCAAAAGGCGTGATCGTGGTGCAAGGTGACTAGGCCGTCGCACTTTCATGTGATCGTAAGTCATTAGAACTTGTCGATCAGTTACCTCTGAAAGATCTTACTTTAGAGGATAAAACAGGGAAGGCCGCGAAGGTCAAGTCCACTCCTCAACCCAGCGAGGAGGTAAAAGTCGTACCACTCAGCCCCGAGGACCAATCCAAGGCAGTTCGGATTGGCGCAGGACTAAGTAAGAAATATGAAGACGAGCTCCTCACCTTCCTCCAAGCAAACTCAGATGTCTTTGCGTGGAAGCCATCTGATATGCCGGAGTCCTAAGGGAGGTGATTGAGCACAGGCTAGCCATTTAGCCTAAGAAAAAACCAGTCAAACAAAGACTGAGACGTTTCGCCCTGGATCATCAAGAAGCCATCCGAGCAGAGCTAGCTAAGCTCCTTGAAGCTGGTTTCATTCGAGAGGTGGATCACCCTGAATGGCTTGCAAATCCGGTCCTGGTCAAGAAATCTAACAGTAAGTGGCGTATGTGCGTAGATTTTACCAGTCTAAATATTGCTTGCCCAAAGGATGACTTCCCTTTGCCTCACATTGATCAATCAGTTGATTCTACCGCGGGTTGTGAACTGATAAGTTTCCTTGATGCATATTCTAGATACCATCAGATCAGCATGGAGAAAGAAGATGAAGAAAAGACTGCCTTCATCACACCCTTCGGCGTCTACTGCTATGTTAAGATGCCGTTCGGGTTAAAGAATGTTGGGGCCATGTACCAGCGTTTAATGCAGAAGACCTTCAGTAATCAGCTGGGGCGTAATTTAGAGGCCTACATAGATTACCTCGTTGTAAAAACTAGTACTAAGAAAGTCCATTTGAAGGATATCGCAGAGACCTTTGAAAATATAAATAAACATGGAATAAAACTTAATCCCAAAAAGTGTACTTTTGGAGTTATTTATGGCGGATTGCTTAGATTCCTTGTTTGTTCTTGTGGGATTGAAGTTAATCCCAAAAATATTTGAGCCATTGAACAATTACGGCCACCTTCTACAGTGAGGGAGGTCCAAGCGTTAACTGGTCGAATGGCGGCTCTTAGTCGTTTCATTTCTCGATCAGGAGAACATGGTTTACCTTTCTTTAAGGTGATTCACAAAAGCAATAAGGGATTTCAATGGTCCAAAGAAACTGACAAAGCCTTTGAAGGCTTAAAAGCTTATCTTTCAAATCCTCTAGTATTGGTCTCGCCTTTAGAAGGTGAACCTTTACTAGTTTACTTGGCAGCAACGCCAAATGTGGTCAGTGTAGTACTTATTGCAGAAAGAGGAGGGTCTCAACGACCCATCTACATGGGTCAAAGGAGAGATACCCTAAGGTCCAAAAGCTAATTTATGCTCTTCTGATGATTTCCAAAAAACTGAGACATTACTTTCAATCTCACAAAATCACAGTACCTTCGTCTTTTCCTCTTGGAAATGTACTTCATAACCAAGAAGTGACGGGTCGAATAGCCAAGTGAGCAGTAGAACTTGGAGAATTCGATCTTCATTTTACTGCCCGAATAGTAAAAAAAAGGCAAGTCTTGCTGACTTTGTGGCTGAATGGACGAACGTTGAGGATCAACCTCAAGTAAGTCCAAGGCAAGATGACCATTGAACATTGTATTTTGATGGCTCCCGCGAGCTTAAAGGCCCAGGGGCTAGGATTTTGTTGATAACACCACAAGCTGATCAATTACAGTATGTCATACAGTTGTTGTTCCCCACCACTAACAACGTGGTAGAGTACGAAGGACTTCTAGCCGGGCTTCGAGCAGCCAAATACCTCGGTATCTGTCGGCTTTTAGCGAAGGGAGATTCGCAATTAGTCATAAACCAGGTATCAAAGGAACATAGATGTTCCGATGAGATAATGGCTCAGTACCTGGATGAAGTGAGGAAGTTGGAAAAACACTTCAGGGACTTCGAAGTCCAACATATACCACGCAAGGAAAACTCCTTAGCGGACTAGTTATCGAAACTGGGTTCCTCACGAACACCTGTTCTAATAGATGTTTTTCTCGAATACCTTTCAAACCCTTCAATAGAAATGGGTTCGACCACCCCAGAGGTTGGAGTTATCGAGCAAGATGCGGAGTGGATAAAACCATTGACCACTTATCTTGCATCAGGGACATTGCCCGATGATCCTCAACAGAAGGATAGGTTAATTCGAAGAGCACGCATGTACAAGCTAGTTGAAGGATCATTGTACAAGAAAGGAGCACATGGTGTTCTTATGCGTTGCATATCCCAAGACTCCGCGATAAAATTACTAAAAGAAATCCATGGGGACTTGTGTGGTACACATGCATCCTATAAAACATTGGTCGGAAAAGCTTTTCAGCAAGGTTGTTACTGACCCACCACTCTACAAGATGCTATGCATATTGTTAAGACATGTGAGCAATGTCAGTTCCGTGCCAAGCAAGTGTACCAGCCATCATACCAATTACAGACCATTTACTTGTCATGGCCTTTTTCGACTTGGGGTATTGACATAGTTGGACCACTACCGCAAGCACCCAATGGGTATACATTCTTGTTCGTGGCCATTGATACATTCACTAAGTGGATAGAAGCTGAGCCAGTTATTCGCATAATGGCTACAGCAGCAAAAAGTGAAAATGACTGGGGTAAAAACGTACCTAAGGAGAAGTAAAAGAATCCATATATACCCTTGGTACATTTAAAACCCACTACTTCAAAGATATAACAACTGTACCTTGATTATCGGTGACATGACAACTCACGTCTGGTCAAGGAGGCTGTTCCGCACATCAGAGACGTGTAAGAAAAAGTAGTTGAAAAGCTTTAAGGATAGAAGTTTGACGAAAGTATTCTAAAAGGATGCTTTTTTGCCCTTCTGGTGGTTATTTATAGATCAGTAACTTATGGGAGAATGTGGCGACTCGACCAGGGGTCACTCGAGAGACCCTCCAGGAGCTGCCGAAAGGTCCACCAGGACCTCCCAGGAGGTCCAGCAGGATCACCTGAGAGGACCTCCTAGACCAACCAGGAGGTCCAGTAGGACCACCTGGAGGTCTGGAGATCTGACCCGAGGAGGTCTTGAGACCTAGGACCTCCCCAAATGTCATGACTTGACCTGAGGGAGGTCAAGAGACCAATCTCGAGGAGGTCGTGGGACTTGAAAAAACCCTAAATCTCCTGTGATCCGAACTAGCTCCAAGGATCAATGGCTAGCTCACACAGTAAGCACAAGTGGTAGCATACATCAACGCAGACTTTATTAACAACAAAAGAGTTGATTACAAGATTGGCTTACGAGCCAGCAAAGATAATTTACACAGTGGAGGCAAAATGACAAGTCCACCCAATACACCACAGGAATCGGCTGGAGGGCGTGGCCTAGTCGTCCAAGACCTCTTGGTCCTCAACATAGATCTCTTCACCTGCTTTTGCAACAAAGCAAGAGTGAGGACAACAACCGTGCTCGCAAGTCACATCCGTCAAATAACAGATTCATGTATGCAAGGATATCACAAAGGAGAGCTTATATGGTTGATTTGCATAAAGCCATGTTTTCTTCCAAATACAAGTAATAAGTACTAAAGCAGTCTAAACCATATATAAAATTTATTCTCTAACACAGCTTTGATTGATTGACAACAAGAATAAAAGGGTGAAGGACAACCTCCTATCACCAGGCTAACTGCCAAGGCTCCCCGCTCAAAACCCATTTGGATAGAGATCCAAAACCAGTTAACAAAGGCATTTGAAAACACAAAACCAAAATCTAACTTGGAGTGGCTTTGCTAGCATGTCCATAACCGTGGACATGGTTATTCGAATAGATTTACACTCTGTAGATGTGTACAGCTTTACCCACAAGAGATAACCAATTTATACTGTCCACTCACACACTTTCGAAGGTGTGCGACTAAAAGGTTATCACAGGGCCTTTACAATGCGCCTCCTCACCACAGTCCCCCCTCGCTAAGATTTCACTCCCATTGGGCTAACCACCCGAAGGGTTCAGGCCCCCTCTTGCGCCAGGTGGGAATGTAAAGAAGAAGGTCATGAAGGACCACCCACTCAACCAAATGGGACAACCATGGTGAGACATTGCAAATTATTCAGCCAGGTCCTGCCTATACAAGACTTGTGGTTGCACGATGGGGCATGGCAAAGGAACGCTCGAAGGCAAATCCTTAACTGATTTGGGCGACAAACCACAATACCCTTGGGTATCGGCCATAGAAATGACACGAGCGACAACAAGTTCGGTTTTAAAGTCAACATTGGCCATAAGAAGGATTTAGGTCTAACTATGAATTTAAAGACTAGTATTGAAATACTAAGTAAAATATGCATACAGTACTTAGCTTGAAACAGAATTACATAAGTTGAAGTACTAGGTGTCAACATGATCAAGGGTATGACTTTCCTTGCTCGAAAGCTTGTGTATCTTCCTCCTCGAAGAACTCGGGCTCCTCGGCGTCATCACAATATACACGAGAGAACAAAACTAACTCAAATAAAGCTCAAGTAAAGACCAAAATAACTCCAAGGAAAACACCAACTAGAACCAACAGAAGAACTCCGATGGTTTGGAGGAGGTCCAAGGAGCTGGTCGGGGGAGGTCCAAAGCTTTAGAGGCAGGTCCAAAGAGCTGGCTGGGAGAGAGCAAGAGAGCTGAAATGAGGAAGAAGGTAAAGATAGAGAGCTGCCCCAGCTTATATAGCCAGGGCTGCTGGGAGTTTCAAAGGCTTATGTGTTCAAGGGTAGGTGAAGGAGGAGATGGGAGTAGGTAAAGGAGATGACAAGAGAAGGAATGAGTGTTGCAGAAGTGATAGCATTTAATGCGACACAATCGGCATTAAATGCACGAAGACTTCTGTGGCGTCCGTGGTATTATCAGAGGAAGGAGAAGGTGAGCAGGACTGACAGATGTGACCAGTCAAAGCTCAAATTGGAGGTCCTACGGAGGTCCTGAGGGGATCCCGCAGAGGTCAAGGGAGGTCCTGACCCACCAGGGTGGTCTATGTAGAAAGACCTAAGGTCATGACCACAAGGGGTGGTCGTGACCAAAGAGGGTGGTCTTTGCAAAAAGACCAGATGTCATGACCACATGGGGTGGTCTTGACCAAGGAGGGTGGTATTTATAAAAAGACTTGAAGTCATGACCAGAAGTGGTGATCTTGACCAAAGAGGGTGGTCTTTGCAAAAAGACCAGAGGTCATGACCACAAGGGGTGGTCTTGACCAAAGATGGTGGTCTTTGCAAAAAGACCAGAGGTCGCGAGGAGGAAGAGGAGGAGGTCCAAAAGACAAAGGGAAAAGGCGCAGCGAAACAAAGCCTTCCGATTTTGATCGGGTGGTCCAAAGAGATAGGAACGTTCAAACCGCGTGAACGCTCACTTACATTGGGTCGCCTAAACTCAATCGGACGCACCATAATGCTGGGAACGTTCGGACCATCCGAACACTCCTCTTGATCAGGTCATCCAAACAAGATCTGACGGTCCTCGAGAGAGGAAGGCGCGCACTGGATCGGACCACGCGAAGGGATAGAGGAGGTCTGGACTCAAGGGGAGGTCCAAACAAGGAGGAGTTTTAATGGAGGAGATCCAAAGGGGAAAGGATCCAACGGAGGAGGTTCAAGGAAGGAGGTCCAAGGAGGTCCTAACAGTCAGGATGGAACCAAAGGAGGTCTTAACAGTCACGATGAGATCAAAGGAGGTCTCAACAGTTAAGATGAGATCAAAGGATATTTGAAACACAAACCCGAGCTTAGAACAACTCGAGGGTGGTTGTGACCTAAAAGGGAGGTCAGAACCGAGGAGAGATCTGGACAAAGAAGAGGTATAAACACAAGGGAGGTCTAGACCTGGAGAGATCTAAACCGAAGAGGAGACACAGAGGAGGTCTAGACCTGAGGAGCTCTGAACCAAAGAGGAAGGTTGGTCGAAGGGAAAATGAAACAAACACAGAAGGGGAAAGAACACCAGAGCTCCAGCACTCCCACAAACCCGACAAACCAACAGGGAATTTTAGTTGAAGTTCGAGGTAATCAATTGGAAACTATTCCAAAATCTCAAATTAAGCTTTTAGACTTTGATAAAACCAAATAGTTCATTTTATTTTGAAATTTTCAAAAGGCTCCAAAAATCAGGGTGTTACAAACCTACCCTCTTAAGGGAATCTCGACCCCCAGATTCAGACTTGGCCAACAAAGATGTGAGGATACTCAGCCTTAAGATCTTCTTCATGCTCCCAAGTGGCTTCATCTTCAGAGTGATGACTCCATTGCACCTTGCATGATCAGATGACTTTGCTTCGGGTAACACGCTCTATGACGTCCAAAATCTTTATTGGCTGTTCCACATAGGTGAGGTCTTCTTGAAGATCAACACTCTTTAAGGAGGTCCGCTCATCTGGACCCCGTAGACACTTCTTTAGCTGTGATACATGGAAGACATCATATACCGCAGACAAGGTTGCTGGTAGTTCCAACTGATAAGCAACTTCACCCTTCCTTTCCAAAATCTTGAACGACCCGACAAATCTTGGCGCAAACTTTCCCTTGGTCTGAAATCTTTTTACTCCTCTGAGTGGAGTTACCCTGAGATACACATAATCCCCTACTTCAAAAGATAACTCCCTTCTATGGTTGTCAGCATAGCTCTTTTGTCGGAATTGAGCCACTTTCAAACGTTCTCTTATGAGCTTCACTTTACTCTCAGCTTCTTGGATCAACTCAGGTCCAAAGAACTATCGCTCACCAACTTGATCCCAAAGGAGAGGAGTTTGACACTGTTTTCTATACAAGGCTTCAAATGGAGACATCTTCAAGCTGGCTTGGTAGCTGTTGTTATAGGAGAACTCAGCATAGGGGAGGTTCTTGTCCCAACTCTTTTCATAGTTCAGTGCACAAGCTCGGAGCATGTCTTCAAGGACTTGATTCACACGCTTTGTCTGTCCATCTGTTTGAGGATGTTAAGCTGTGGTGAAATTGAGTCTTGTTCCCAGGGCTTCATGCAAGCTCTTCCAAAACCTGGAGGTGAACTGAGAGCCTATGTCGGACACTATCTTTTGAGGTACGCCATATAGGCAGACAATTCAGGCCATGTATAGTTCCGCCAACTTACTACTTGGGTAAGTGGTCTTGATAGGGATGAAGTGTGTCACTTTGGTTAAACGGTCGATCACTACCCAAATGGAGTCATAGCCATGTATAGTTCTGCCAACTTACTACTTGGGTAAGTGGTCTTGATAGGGATGAAGTGTGTCACTTTGGTTAAACCAGTGATGAAGTCCATGCCTACTTGCTCCCACTTCCACTCGGAAATGGGTAGGGGCTGCAGCAGACCTGCTGGTCTTTGATGCTCGGCCTTGACCCTTTGGCATACATCACAACGTGCCACAAACTCAGCTATTTCTCTCTTCATGCTGACCCACCAATACTTCTCTTTGAGGTCTTGGTACATCTTGGTATTCCCTAGATGAATAGAATAAGGAGATTCATGAGCTTCCTTAAGAATGAGCTGCTTAGTTCTCGACGATCCGGCACACAGAGGCGGTGGCCGAACCAAAGAGCTCCCTGTTCATCTTCCAAAAAACCAGGAGATTTCCCTTTCTTTAAGTTTTCTTTGATCTCTTGGAGGTCTTCATCTTCAACTTGGTTCTCTCGGATTTGTTTCTGAACAGTGGGCTCAACTTCCAGAGCATGCACACTACCTTGATTGATAATTTCTAAATTTAAACGTCTCAACTCCTTATACAACTTGGGCTAACTTTCCTGGATCAACAAAATGCTGTAATAGCTCTTTCAACTTAGTGCATCAGCTACCACATTGGTCTTACCTAGGTGGTAGTGGCTTCCAAGATCATAGTCCTTTATGACCTCCAACCATCTCCTCTGCCTAATATTGAGGTCGGACCGAGTAAAGATATACTTCAAGCTTTTGTGGTTTGTAAAGACCTCACAACGATTACCAATAAGGTAATGGCGCCAAATTTTTAGCGCATGCACTACGGTAGCCAATTCCAAATCATGAGTGAGGTAGTTAGCTTCATGAGGCTTCAATTATCGGGAAGCGTAGGCTACCACTCTTCCTTCTTGCATCAAAACACAACTAAGGCCCTGCCGGTATGCATCACAAAAGACCTCAAAATCTTTCTGGATATCTGGCAAAATCAGCACTGGGGCAGAGGTCAAACGCTTTCTCAGCTCTTGAAAACTTTACTCACAGGCTGGTGTCCAAACATACTTACTTTCCTTCTTGAGCAACTGGGTGAGAGGTCTGGCTAGTCTTGAAAAGCCTTCAATGTACCTATGGTAATACCCTGTCATGCCAAGAAAACTTCTGATCTGAGGCACTGAATTGGGTGAATTCCAATTTAGCACATCTTGGACCTTGCTGGGGTTGACGGCTATGCCTGCTGCTGACATAACATGTCCCAAAAAGTTGACCTCTTTCATCCAAAAGTCACACTTATTGAATTTAGCATAGAGTTGGTGGTATCTGAGCTTATCTAGGACCAATCGAAGGTGCTCTTCATGCTCTTCTTCATTCTTAGAGTACACTAGAATGTCATCAATGGAGACAATGACAAACTTATCCAAGTACTCTATAAACACTTTATTCATCAAGTTCATAAAGTAAGTAGGAGCATTGGTTAATCCAAAGGACATGACAATGAACTCATAAAGTCCATAACGAGTTGAGAAAGCTGTCTTTGGGATGTCTTCTTATCGGATCTTCAATTGGTGATAGCCTGATCTTAAGTCAATCTTGGAGAACACTGCGGCTCCCTTTAGCTGGTCAAACAAGTCATCGATCCTAGGCAAAGGATACTTATTCTTGATAGTGAGATCATTAAGTGCTCGGTAGTCTACACACATGCGCTGCATACCGTCCTTCTTTTCCACAAAGATCACTAGAGCTCCCCAAGGTGAAGAGCTGGGCTGAACAAAACCTTTGCTTTGCATTTCTTCAATCTGTTACTTTAGCTCGACAAGGTCATTGATAGGCAATCTGTAAGGTCTCTTGGAGATTGGTGCTGTCTCTGGAACTAGGTTGATGACAAACTCTAGGTCCATGTCTGGAGGCATTCCAGGTAACTCATCTGGGTACTCACTTACCACAGAGAGGTCCTCTAGCTTCACTTCCTTCAAACAGGCCATGCTAGGACCTCCTCTAAAAAAGGTCTCGGGACTGAACTCAAGTTGAATCCCTTGCTCATTGGTGAGCACAATAGACTTTTTGGCACAGTCTATCTGTCCTTGATTCTTGGCTAACCAGTCCATTCCAAGAATCACATCTAACCCTTGGGAGTGCAAGACTATTTGGTCTGTAGAGAAGGGTACTCCCAAGATCTCCAAGGTAAGGTTTGGGCATAAGGAGCTAGTCCACATTTCTGAGTCCGGAGAGTGGATCAGTATAGGGTTTACTAAATGAGATATAGATAATCCATTTTTACCCACAAACTTAGTCGAAACAAATGAGTGAGAGACTCCGGAATAAAAAAGAACAGATGCTGGTACGGTATTGACAAGAAACGTACCAAAGACCATGTCTGATGCGGTTTGAGCCTCTTCAGTTGTGACGTGATTCACACATCCCTTGATATACTGGACCGAAGGCTTCATATTAGCAATGCTACCAGAGGCTGGAGATCCTTGACCAGCTCGGGTTGGAGTTGAGGTTGCGGCTTGAAGCTTCTTTGGATATTTATCGGCATAATGCCCAACTTCATTGCAATAAAAATATGTGACCCCAGCTGCAACTTCATTGCAATAAAAACATGTGACCCCAGCTGCAAAGGTCACTGGTGGCTTCTTCTGGAAATGACCTCCTGAAGAGGTCATCTGAGGACTGGAGGTGCCAGGGCGTCTGGTTGGCATGGGAGGTCTGGAAGGGGAGGAGGTTGCAGGTCTCCCATGCTGAAATTGGGAGGTCTTGGGCCTTGAAAAACCTCCTGAACTGAACTACTGAGCTGCCTTCCTTTTCTTGCGGTTTTCTATCTCAAGGTGCTTGCCCTCTTGGCGAATTGCCTTGGTCACAAGCTGCTGAAAATCTGAGTAATCTTGGGCAATAAGCTGAACAACGAGGTCATCATTGAGCCCTTCCAAAAAGCGCTCTTGCTTGGACTCGTCTGTTGCCACATCTTTGGGAGCATATGAAAAGTATTCATTGACTGAACGGTTGCCTTGACGCAAAGTATGAAATTCCTTTTCTTCAAAGTCATCATGCCTGGGGAAATGTGTGCACGGCAGAAAGCTTGCACAAAGTCTTTCCAAGTGATAGTTTGAGCATCAGTGTGGGACTAAGTAAAGTTGTACCACCACTCAGAGGCTAGCCCATTGAGCTGGTGAGAGGCGAACAAGACCCTCTCACGATCTGAACACTGGATCATGTCAGTTTCCTTCCAATATGCACATGCACAGTATCATAAGCCTCAATATGATCTCAATATACACATGCACAGTTACTCTATTCATTATCAACATGCAATAGCAATAACATCATACATGAATAGAACTTAATCATACTTTGAGCATTCACCATTAGTAATACACATATCATGCCAACAACCATGCATCGCTATCATGTATCAAATACACGCAATCATGATCAAGCATTCACAATTAATCTATCAATCAATGTACTTGCCTCAACCGTGCGAGAATGAAGGACGCGAAGAGGGCGCTGCCCTCGGAACCAATCCCCCACCCGAATTAAGTTAAAAAGCACTATAAGATAACAATACTAGACCAAAACAAAGCTAGAAGCAATTACGCAGTTAACATCCTCTATTGAAAGCTAAAGATGTGACCTACAAATCTCTAGGAGATGGCCAGATCAAATTTCATAGTTAACATCCTCAAAACAGTCAGAAACTACAGACTGCCCTAAACCAATCCAATACCGACATTACCTAAATTCAAGAATACACGACGAATCGAACAAGATCAGGGGTTACCCTTGGAGAATCCACTGAAGAACATGAGAACAACCACGTGATCGCTCTCCCTTCCCTTCTCCCTTCTCCACCCTTCCTCTTCCTTTCTTCTTCTTCTTTCCTCTCCTTCCTTTCTCCTCTTCTCCTCCTCTTGGCATAGCAGTAGAGAAGGGTGTGCTCTGATACCAGTGTTACAAGACGACGCACATCAGAGTGTGGGTGCTAGGGTTTGGTTGATCCCCCTTGCCTTCTAGCGGACAGTCATGGGCCTTGGGCCACAATGACCAGTTTTTCCCCCACTTGAAAATAGATTGACGACCCATTCCTCCCTCAAAAATATGAATTTTCCTCATTTAATTCCTTTAATTCTCTCTCTAATTTATTTACACTCTCTAATGATATTCGGGATATTACATTTGTCCAGCCCAGCCAGATGACTCTATGATCAAGAGTATCAAGGTTAAGATGGAAGAAGGAAAGTTCAAGGATTTCACTAAGGATGATCAGGACATGCTTTGGATAAATGAACATATTTGTGTGCCTAACAGTAATGGTTTGAGAGAGTTAATTTTGAAGGAGGCTTATGATTCAAAGTATTACATTCATCTAGATAGTACCAAGATGTACCAGGATGTTAAAGATAGATTTTGGTGGCCAAATCTAAAGCGAGAAGTCGCAGAGTTTGTTGCGTTGTGTGATGTGTGTCAAAGAGTAAAAGCAGAACATCAGAGGCTAGGTCTGTTGCAATCATTGAAAATTCCAAAGTGGGAATGGGAAGAAATTATTATGGATTTCATCACCAGTTTACCCAACACTCAATTGGGTTATGATTCCATTTGGGTAATAGTTGATTATTTGATGAAAGTTGCACATTTCTTACCAGTCAAAACCGCTACTCTAGAGATCACCTTGCATAATTATATATGTCAAGGATTGTCAGTTTGCATGGTATGCCAAAGAAGATAGTGTCAGATCAAGGATCCCAGTTCACCTCGCATTTTTGGCAGAGTTTGCATGAATCCTTGGGGATTCATTTAAATTTCAGTACTGCCTATAACCCTCAGACGGATGAACAGACTGAAAGCGTGAATCAAGTGTTGGAGGATATGTTGAGAGCTTGTGCTCTAGACCATGCCACCAGTTGGGACAAGAGTTTGCCATATACTAAATTCTAGTACAACAACAGTTTTTAGGCTAGCCTGCAGATGTCACCGTTTGAAGCTTTGTATGGTCGTGCTTGCAGAACCCCTCTAAATTGGAAAGAGACGGTTGAACGTCTTGTGTTCGAGCCAGATATCATTTAAGAGGCTGAGAACCAAGTTTCCAAGATCAAGGAAAGATTGAAGCTAGCTCAGTCCAACCAGAAGAGCTACGCTGATAATCGTCACTGTGATCAAAGCATTGAGCCATAAGATTTTGTTTATCTTTGAGTAACTCCTCTTAAAGGTGTTAGAAGGTTTCGTGCCAAAGAGAAGCTTGCCCCTAGGTAGGTTGGTCCTTTTAGGATTGCAAAACGTAGAGGAGAAGTTGCTTACCAGGTTGAGTTGCGGAAGTCGTTAGCAGAAGTACATGATGTCTTTCATGTCTTACAGTTGACGAAGTGTTTTCATGTGCCAACCGAGTAGACTCCCTTGGATTCAATTCAGTTGAAAGAGGACCTGACCTAAAAAGAGTAGCCAGTCAAGATTTTGGATGTGGTAGACCATTTAACCAGAAGCAAGACTGTCTGTTTTTACAAGGTGCAGTGGAGCAACAACTCGGAGAGTGAAGCAACCTGGAGCACAAAGAAGAACTGAAGGTCGAGTTTCTTAGCCTTTTTTCTAGCCAGCCTGAATCTCAGGGTCGAGATACCCTTAAGGAGGGAGGTTTGTAACATCCCAATTTTTGGACCTTAAAAATCTTTTGTATAGTTCAGCTCTCTAGAAAATTTCCACAATTTTTGTCGAATTAATAAAGCTCAAATGAGACTTTTTAAAGTCAAAATGATTTAGTGTGATTAATATGAATATTAATTAATTCCTAAATTATTTTATTTGAGTTATTTGTGCTTGAAATTATTTCCAGATTTTTCTGGGAATTTTTCGAGTTCATTTACTATTTTTAATTTGCCATTTGAATTTTTTGTAATTTCTATAAAAAAATGGGAATAGCTCGTGGGCCACTTCCTTTCCCATGGCCCACCTCTATCTTTCTCTCTCTCTTGGCCCAGCTCGCCCACGTGTAGAGTCCGACGCCGCCGAAGCCACTTTTGATCAACCGGATGCAGTGACCTCAACCTTCGGTGAAGGCGAGTCTTCTTTGAACATTTTGTATATATGATTTTTAAATTATGTTTTTAGTTTTAAAAGTATTATGCATTGCTATTTCACATAAAATAACGAGTTCAAATTGTAGGTTGTCAGTTAAACATAAAGCTAATGTGAGGATAAAGTATTATAAAAGCCTTATGATAATCACTTAGTTGCACACCTTTGGAAGTGTGTGAAGCGAATGTTATAAGCTGAATATCTCGTGTGGGTCAAGCTGTACAATCTCTGCAGAGTGTAAAACTATTCAAATAGTCGTGCCCACGGTCAAGGGCGGACAAGGAGCGTTTTCACATGGTAGATTTTGGTTTTAATTTCAAAAGAGTAAACTTTAGGAACCTGGGAGCAGTTGGGACTCTCGGGTAGTTTTCTGGCAGCTAGAGCGAGTTGGGCAGCTAGAGCCATATCCTGTGAACCTTGGCAGTTAGAGCCTCTATACTAGTGTTTGATAGCTAGAACCTTCACTAGTCAATCTTTTAAATTAATTATTTAATCTTCATTTGTCAAATGTGATTTATGAAAAATATTTAAACTTAAAATATTTCTTGTGCAAAAGAACCATATAAGCCCAATTGTTAAAGCTATGTATATGCATATTTCCCAAGACTCGCAGAGTACTTTATGTACTCACATGCTACACTCAAAACAAATATCAGAAGTCTACAATGATTCCAAGGGAGACTACGACTACTTCACATGTGGCTTTAATGAAGGACACCTGGAGTACTAGGCTACGCTCCCCAGTCGAATGCTGGTAGGCAATTTGATGGGTCACCACTCTCTTTTGTACTAAGTGGCCATAAGGTCGGTACTCAGTTCTTTATTAATGTTATTCTGTGATTAAAACTTGTTATCGATGCTATTACCACTGTGTGCACTAGCTACTGATGTGGGATTGGTGCAGAAATACATAGAGGAATCATATTTAGAAATCTGGTCCCGACAACCCCACATCACGCCACCCCTTTTGCCCAAGCCGTTGTCACCCGAACCACCGTGTAGTGCTGCTGTTGTCATCCTCTTTGCCTCCGGCCTAATGACTCCGTCGTCACTGTTGCCTCTCGATGCCGCCATCAGAATCGTCTCGCCGTCCTCATCTTGAAGCCATCCTCACCGTCGTCGAAGCGTCTCCCTAGCATCGTCGCCGTCGAGCCCGAACCCTAGCTACCGTCTTCCTCTCACCGCTGGCCATAGCCCTACTGTTGGCAACCCTTGGAACTCGAGCACCGCTGACACTGTTGTTGCCATCTGCGTCAACTCCACCGTTGTCTTGTCTGCCACCTGGCCACCGCGTCAGCACCAGCCTGTGCTGTCGACGTCTGGGATTCTCGTCATAGAATGGACAAATAAAAATATAAAAGGAAAAATGGAGATTACTATCTATTCGCTGAAGGACTCAAAATGGTGATATATATTGCAAAGAGTATGCTCTGATTACAGGGAAAATACTGTGAATCTAATTCTGGATTCGAGTGGGAATGAATACAAAGGCACATAAGCCAGGCTATTTATAGCTTTACAAGCATCAACAATTGGTTGCAGTAGTGCCTCTTCGCACCAAAGGTTGTGTCTCTTCATGTCGATCGTCGTGTCCCTTCATGATGACTATTATAGCCGATATCTCCACGTGCAGCTATTATTAACCACACATGGGTAACCGCCTTCTAGGACCTCCTTAATGGAAGAGAGGTCCTGGAGTGATCTTGGGGTGGTCCTGGAGTGGTCCTGTAGGAACCTATAGAGGACATCCAACTGGCCTTCCGGAAGGGTTTTTGGATTAATACCAGGTCTAGAAATCTACTTTAGGCCCAGTAAACAAACCTGTCTAATTTATAAGAAAATAAAGATATATTCAGATGATTGACTAGTCAACAATCCTCGTCAGCTAACCCCTCAACTTCAAGTGAAAATGACTTACTTGAAGAAGTTTTTTTGATCAGAACTAGACTTGGTCAAGAAGATAGTTTTACTTGAGTTGTAAATAATTATTTTCCTTAAAAAGCAGGAGCATCAACCGCATATACGAAAAACAATTCCCGAAGGAGCGATCATGTTTTTAGTCTTGAGAAATTTATTAGGAACAAACTCTAATAAAATCTTATCTATTAGACTTCCATCTAGTTTATTTAGTTCTCTATAACACCCTGGTTTTTGGAGCCTTTTGAAAATTTGAAAATAAAATAAACCATTTAGTTTTATCGAAGTCTAAAAGCTTAATTTGAGATTTTGGAATAGTTTCCAATTGATTAACTCGAACTTCAACTAAAATTCCCTGTTGGTTTGTCGGGTTTGTGGGAGTGCTAGAGCTCTGGTGTTCTCTCCCCATCTGTGTTTGTTTCGTTTTCCCTTCGGCCAACCTTCCTCTTTGGTTTAGACCTCCTCAGGCCTAGACCTCCTCTGTGTCTCCTCTCCGGTTTAGATCTCCCCAGGTCTAGACCTCTCTTTTGTTTGGATCACTTCTTTGTCTGGACCTCTCCTCGATTCTGACCTCCCTTTTAGGTCACAACCACCCTCGAGCTGTTCTAAGCTCGGGTCTGTGTTTCAAATATCATTTCATCTCATCTTAACTGTTGAGACCTCCTTTGATCTCATCGTGACCGTCAGGACCTCCTTTGGTTCCATCCTAACTATTAGGACCTCCTTCCTTGAATCTCCTTCATTGGATCTTTTCCCCTTTGGATCTCCTCCGTTAAAACTCCTCCTTGTTTGGACCTCTCTATGAGTCCAGACCTCCTCTATCCCTTCGCGTGGTCTGATCCAGTGTGCGCCTTCCCCTCTCGAGGACCGTCAGATCTTGTTTGGATGGCCCAATCAAGAGGAGGTGTTCGGATGGTCCGAACGTTCCCCAACATTGTGGTGCGTCCGATTGAGTTTGGGCAATCCGATGTAAGTGAGCATTCACGCGGTCCGAACGTTCTTATCTCCTTAGATCACCCGATCAAAATCGGATGGCTCTGTTTCACCACACCTTTTCCCTTTGTCTTTTGGACCTCCTCCTCCTCGCGACTTCTGGTCTTTTTGCAAAGACCACCCTCTTTTGTCAAGACCACCCCTTGTGGTCACGACCTCAGGTCTTTTTGCAAAGACCACCCTCTTTGGTCAAGACCACCACTTGTGGTCACGACCTCTGGTCTTTTTGCAAAGACCACCCTCTTTGGTCACGACCAGCCCTTGTGGTCATGACCTTAGGTCTTAATGCAAAGACCACCCTGGTGGGTCAGGACCTCCCTTGACCTCTGCGGGATCCCCTCAGGACCTCCGCAGGACCTCCCACCTGAGCTTTGACTAGTCACATCTATCAGTCCTGCTCACCTTCTCCTTCCTCTGACAATACCATGGACGCCACAGAAGTCTTCGTGCATTTAATGTCGGTTATGTCGTATTAAATGCTATCACTTCTGCAGCACTCATTCCTTCACTTGTCATCTCCTTTACCTGCTCCCATCTCCTCTTTCACGTACCCTTGAACACATATGCCTTTGAAACTCCCAGCAGCCCTGGCTATATAAGATGGGGCAGCTCTCTATCTTTACCTTCTTCCTCATTTCAGCTCTCTCGCTCTCTCCCAGCCAGCTCTTTGGACCTCCCTCCAAAGCTTTGGACCTCCCCCGACCAGCTCCTTGGACCTCCTCCAAACCATCGGAGTTCTTCTGTTGGTTCTAGTTGGTGTTTTCTTTGGAGTTCTTTTGGTCTTTACTTGAGCTTTGTTTGAGTTAGTTTTGTTCTCTCGTGTAGATTGCGACGACCCCGAGGAGCCCGAGTTCTTCGAGGAGGAAGACACACAAGCTTTCGAGCAAGGCAAGTCATATCCTTGATCATGTTGACACCCAGTACTTCAACTTATGTACTTCTGTTTCAAGCTAAGTATTGTATGCATATTTTACTTAGTATTTCAATATCAGTCTTTAAATTCATAGTTAGACCTAAATCCTTGTTATGGCCAATGTTGACTTTAAAATCGAACTTGTTGTCGTCATAGTGAAAACCTGGTTAATGCAATAGTATGACCAGGAACTTTTAAAAAGAAATGCTTAGTCATGCTTAAACCAAAATCTTAATTTGGGAAGTTTTACTGCCAAAAGACCAATATTTGTCTCAAATGTTTTAACTGTGACATTAGGTTGTCATGGAAAAATCTATTATTGTTTTGAAAAGCAAACAATGGAAAATGGGTTTGGACTTAGGTGAACTGGTTGTATGGTTGGTGCATGTCTATGCACGGGGTCGTGTTATTTCTATGGCCGATACCCAAGGGTTTTGTGGTTTGTCGCCCAAGTCAGTTAAGGACCAGCCTTCGAGTGTTCCTTTGCTATGCCCCATCGTGCAATCCCAAGTCTTGTATGGGCAGGACCTGGTTGAATAATTTGCAATGTCTCACCATGGTTGTCCAATTTGGTTGAGTGGGTGGTCCTTCATGACCTTCTTCTTTACATTCCCACCTGGCGCAAGAGGGGGCCTGAACCCTACGGGTGGTTAGCCCAATGGGGGTGAAACATTAGCGAGGGGGACTATGGTGAGAAGGCACATTGTAAAGGCCTTGTGATAACTTTTTAGTCGCACACCTTCGAAAGTGTGTGAGCGGACAGTATAAATTGGTTATCTCTTGTGGGTAAAGTTGTACACCTCTGCAGGGTGTAAATCTATTCGAATAGTCGTATCCACGGTTATGGACATGCAAGCAAAGCCACTCCAAGTTAGATTTTCGTTTTGTGTTTTCAAATGCCTTTGTTAACTAGTTTTTGGATCTCTATCCAAATGGGTTTTTGGGCAGGGAGCCCTGGCAGTTAGCCTGGTGATAGGAGGTTATCCTTCAACATTTTATTCTTGTTGTCAGTTAATCAAAACTGTGTTAGAAAATGAACTTTATGTATGATTTAGACTGCTTTAGAACTTATTACTTGTATTTGGAAGAAAACACGGCGTTATGCAAATCAACCATAAAAGCTCTCCTTTGTGATATCCTTGCATGCATTAATCTCTTATTTGACAGGTGTGACTTACGAGCATGGTTGTTGTTCTCACTCTTATTTTGTTGCAAAAGCAGGTGAAGAGATCTATGCTGAGGACCAAGAGGTCCTGGACGACTAGGCCACACCCTCCAGCCGATTGCCTGTGGTGTATCGGGTAGACTTGCCATTTTTCCTCCACTATGTAAAGTTGTTTTTGCTGGCTTGTAAGCCAATCTTGTAATCAACTCTTTTGTTGTTAATAAAGTCTGCATTGATGAATGTTACCACTTGTGCTTACTGTGTGAGCTAGCCATTGATCCTTGGGACTAGTTCGGATCATAGGAGATTTTGGGCTTTTTCAAGTCCCACGACCTCCTCGATATTGGTCTCTCGATCTCCCTCAGGTCAAGTCGTGGCATTTGGGGAGATCCTGGGTCTCAATATCTCCTCGGGTTAGGTCTCCAGACCTCCAGGTGGTCCTGCTGGATCTCCTGGGTGGTCCTGGAGGTCCTCTCGGGTGATCCTACTGGACCTCCTGGGAGGTCTTGGTGGACCTTTCAGGAGCTCCTGGAGGGTCTCTCGAGTGACCCCTGGTCGGGTCGCCACAGGGTGGTATCAGAGCATCTTGACTGTAGGTCGTAACCTAGTAGAGTGGTCATTAGTAGAAAGTTCAAAACATGGTTTACAAAATAAGAAAAGTAAATTGTTCTCTTCTTATCTGACTCATCTTTCTAATACTTCACTTACATAGTAAACAGGTCATTGGACCATACTGGTTCTGTGATCAGTACAGCACTAACCACATTGGGTGTAGCAACCAAGTATACAATAGTAGTTCACCTGGGTACGGTGATACCAATATGGATGGGCTTGCAAAATAAGTTTTAATATCCCTAAAAGCTTTGTTAGCTTCATCCGACCATTGAAATTTGTCATGTTTTTAAATTACCTTGAAGAAAGGCAATCCTCGTTCACCTGATCGAGAAATAAAGTGACTATGTGCTGCGATTCGACCATTTAAACCTTGAACCTCCTTCACACTTGAAGGTGGTCATAGAGACTCAATAGCATAGATTTTTTTCAGGATTAACCTCAATGCCTCCAGAATTAACAAGAAACCAACTAGTTTGCCAGAAGAAATACCAAAAGTACACTTTTCTATATTCAACTTAATTCCTTTATTATTCAAATTTACAAAGGCTTCTGCCAAGTTAGACAGATGATTAGAGCTTTTTGTGCTCTGTACAACGAGATCATATACATATGCTTCCAGATTGTGCCCTATCTGGTTGACAAAGGTCTTCTACATAAGTCGCTGGTACGTGGCATCAGCATTTTTCAGCCCAAAGGCATCTTGACGTAGCAATAAATGCCAATAGGGGTAATAAAGGAAGTCTTCTCTTCATCTTCTCTTGCCATATTTATTTGATGATAACCTACGTAAGCATCCAGAAAACTCATCAATTCACATCTCGCGGTAGACTCGACCAGTTGGTCGATGTGAGGTAAGGGGAAGTCATCCTTAGAATAGGCAACATTCAAATTAGTAAAATCAACGCACATGCACCACTTACCATTTGATTTCTTGACCATGATCGAGTTCACAAGCCAATCTGGGTGGTCAACTTCACGAATCAAACTAGCATCTAAGACTTTATCCAACTCTTGAAGAATGTCTTCTTGTCGATCAGGAGCGAAATGCTGGAGCTTTTGCTTCACTGGTCGTTTGCCAAGCTATGTGGCTAGTATGTGTTCTATCACCTCCCTTGGGACTCGAGGCATGTCGAATGGTCACCACACAAACACATCTACATTAGCCCAGAGGAAGGCGATGAGCTCGAGTTTTTATTTCTCATTCATCCCTGGCCTAATTTGCACTGTCTTGGACTAGTCATCAGGGGTAAGTGGTACTTGCTTCACCTTTTCATTTGGCTGAGGAATTGCCTTCAGCTTTTCTGCTTTTGTAGCCTTGTTTGGTTTCACTGCATTAATAGAATCTCTTAATGGCAATTGATCAACAATTTCCAAGGATTTGCGATCGCAATTAAGTGCAGTAGTGGTTACTTTGCACAAAATTGACACCTTTTGGGCCAAAAATTTTAATGCTCTAGTAGGCGTGATGAGTTGCTACCATGAATTTTGTTAGTGAAGGTCTACCCAAAATTGCATTGTAAGTAGAGTCAAAATCTACAATTTTAAATGTAATTGATTATGTTCTTAAAATTGTGAGAATCTCCTAAGGTTATTGGTAATACAATCTGACCCATTGGAGTTATTGACGGATTAGGTACTATCCCAAAGAAAGGATTTGTAACAGGTGTAATTCTAGAACGAGGAATTTGCATCTCATCTAGAGCAGTTATAAAAGGTAAATCTAAAGAACTCCCTCCATCTATCAGTACCCTTCCTACTTTGCATTTACTAATAATAGGAGAAACGACTAGTGGAAGTTTACAAGGAGTAGACATACCTTTTGGACAATCTTCTTTGTCAAAGGTCAGAACAATATCCGACTACTTCGGATAGCTTTTGTTTCCAAGTCAGGTACTAACACTATTGACCTCCCTATAGGCTTCTGATACGCCATTTGCTCATCTCCATCAGCATCTTTGGTGTTGCTTGGAACACCACCTTTAGGTACTGTGGGCATTGGCCCTTTTCTCGAGTAAAAGTCATCCATGCATTTTGCCAAATACGGCAGTTACGTAGGTCATGACCAGGCACACCATGAAGTGGGAACCAACGGCCATTTCCACTAGTTGTACTAGACCATTTGGAGAAAGACTGATCGGATGAACGACAAGCGAACTTCTTCCACGGACCCTTGCCTTTGTTCTTCCACTGGTTTTTCTTTTTGGCCTTACCTTTGTCAGGTCTGGTCAGTTTCTTGGACTCCTTCTGGTTGGAAACCTCCATTCCTGGTTGTGACAGCGTATGGCCCTTGTCGACCATACGGTTCCATTGTACTGCTTCGTTAGCATCTGTATAGTGGTCGGTCATGTTGAACAAATCTGACACAGTCCTTGGTGGATTTATATTGAGGTCATTAGTAAACATCTTGTATCGCACCGCCTGTTTAAATGCTTGAGTCACAGAATCATCAGTGATGTTATGAATTGTATTACGCACTTCTATAAATCTCTTAACAAACTGATGCAAATTTCCCCCAGAAATTTGACGTAGACGATGTAAATCATCTTCTTTTTCAGGTTTTATGTAGCAACTTTTAAAATTGCTTATAAGAGCATGACATAGATTTTCTCAACTAAAAATAGAATTTTTGGGTTGGTTGAACAACCAAGTCCGAGTAGATCCTTTTAAGATAGTGGGTAAATAGTTTGACATTACCTTTTAATCGCCGCCCGTCGCCTGGACAGTGGTAGTGTAGATTTGAAGGAATTCTGAAGGATTTTGAGTTCCATCATAACCTTCTATATGCCCAGGCTTGAACCTTGCCTGGGTGAGAAAGCCTTACACCCTGTGTAAGGTCCCAATCGTGGTTCGACATTATGACATTCGTCATAATTATTAGGAGAACGAGATCGTCTACAACCACAGTTAGAGCGCTCACCTGGGTCCAATCTGTCAAATATATTCCAATGAGGCGGGGCATCTTCTTGATGAAAATTGCCATCATGATGATGATGTCTAGAGCCGGACTAGTCTACTCTAGAACTGTTATGAGCTCTTGATGACAGCGAGAGACTTTGCACTTCGGTAGCGGTCTCTTGTTGGTCGACAGCGAGTGAACAAATGACAAAAGGTCCTGTTCACCGTCATTTCCTATTGGGTGGTTGGCAATCACACTTGAGAGTATTGGTACTCTATCAATGGGAGTCTCTGCCTATGAGGGTGATGGTAAAACATTGAGATCTCTTACCATCGTCCTCGGAGCAACCTGGGGCGAGACTGGTAGATATTGTTCACCAGTCGTAGGTCTTCTAGATGTTCTTGGCGTGCTGTCGTGGCACTGGCGACATGCCTCGTCCATTGCCTTCTGCTTTGCTATGTGGATCTGAGTGTGTCATGCCTATGCCAGATGTTCGACCTGCTCCTAGGCCTCGCGTTGTTCATGTGTTGTCCGTTGTTCATCAGTCTCGTTGGCACTGATGACTGCATATCTACGAAATTTAGAGCAGATAGAGGGTGAGAACATCCCATCCTCATCACAGGAGGGGTAGTAATTGAGACCTCAGAGTTGATAGAGTAGATGCTTTGGAGATGATTCTTCCATCGCCTCAACATAGTCTTCATCATCGAGATCGTCATGAATTGCCATGGTACTAGTATCATGGTCATTTGTCTCCTGATTTGAGATAGAAGTTGGGACATAGCCACTCTCAAAATTGCTTGAGAGTGGATTTGATGTTCCCACCACCTTACTCCCAACGGATTGGTTTGAGAGCAGTGAAGACTTCTTCTCTGGAATGTACTCATCGAAGAAGTTGCTCTTGCACTCCTCCTCTGGGGTGTAGTCCTCCATTGTGAGGTGCGCGTAGTCGTCGAGATCGAAGGAATTCTCCTCGTAGTCCATTGGCGAGGCCATAAGGACATCACAGCGAAGAAACCTTTAGATTTAGAGGACGATCTTTAGAATGATGGCGCCTTCCTTCTAGCGCTAGCTGTCGATGATTAGAACACAGGGTTCCTAATCAAACTTACTCAGGAATATAATGTGAGAATGCTATCAAATGAAGACCGTATATTGCTATATATGAATATGTTGGGTGTTTGTATGAGAATATAAAGGATGTTACAATATGATTATAATGTGAGAATGCTATCAAATGAAGACCGTATATTGCTATGAATATGTTGGGTGTTTGTATGAGAATACAAAGAATGTTACAATATGATCGTAACAATAATTGAACTTATGATTCTATCTCATAATGGGTTATGGAACCTATGTTATAGAGAACGTGGGATACCCCTTTGTAGTATTTGAAGGGGGTGGCAGTTAATGCCGCTAAAGGCACATTTAATCTTCATACGTGTTCACCAGGAGAATCTTGAACTGCCACGTCCGTTAGACAACTGTCATAAGTTGCTAAATGCATTAAAAGTCGACATCCCACCAGTCACGTGGGTAACTATTGGCGTCTCCCGACCAGTTAAGTGGTCGGTGATTGTCCAAGCCGTATAGCTGGTCGGACATGATCTAAACTAGTTGTCAACTAGTTTGGCTGTAATAAAGGGAATTTAGATTTCTTTTATAAATTGCTTGTAATCCCATAACTGTAATGTAGTAGGTCTATGTTTAAGTGGGCCTCCTTTGACAGGAAGTCTGACTTTGACCAAAAAAAGGTTGACCTAGTCAAGAATCCTCATCACCGGTAAGCAGTAACTACATTCACGACTTGTAGTAATATGACCTTTTTTATGTGTAGTAACTTACAAGTGATGCTATCAGCCGTATGCAGGTGACAAGAAATGAGTACAGGGCCGAGCTGATGTTCTATATGTTGTTCCACAAGGTCAATAGTGTCAAGCCTCTCCTTGATATCCCAGAGAAGCTCAAGATGCTTAGCACGCCAAAGTAGTTTGGTTTTGTTTTTTTAAACATCCCAATAAACTTTTGTGTAACATGCAGTAAAGACATTTTAAAGTGAACTAAAACATAGAAATTCCTAAAATAACAAGCGTTTTTTCCTGTGTGATGGATATCATTAAAATCCAGTCTAACATGCAGCAACACACTAACATGCACAATAATTCCCAAAACAAAAAAAGTACATGCGGGGAGGAAACAATAGCAAACGAATGCCTTAAAAGCAATAATATTATGCGGCTTTTACACTAAGATAACAAACATAGAACAGTAAATCAAATTCACCCACTCACGATCATGTATAGACGCCAGCAATGATGATCAGTAATACGACATGCCTTTTACAGTAAAACAACATTATGCAGTTGCGGTATCATTTTTTGTTTGGCACGGTAGTAAAACAATGCGGACGAGCCAAATCATGAAGCACGACTTGTCCAGTGAAGAAGGATATTTTTTGTTGCCAACACGGGTGATGGGAGATTTTTTACTACCATGTTTTACTGTTGGTTACGAGGGGTCAATTTTACTGTCGGTATGGACACTCATGTGCCATTTTACTACCGATCGCGGGGTGCATCGTGCACATTTTTCTATCGATTCCGAGGAAGGGTGACACGCGGGGGGGGGGTAGTGTGGGCTAGGCGCGCCACGCGGCCCACGCGCATAATAAGCTATTCTATGCTTAATTGCTGAATAGCGCCACCGTGTGAACACACACACACACACACACACACACACACACACACACACACACACACACATATATATATATATATATATATATATATATAATGGTATAGTACTCTTGGGAGTACGTACTCTCACTTCTCATATACCACTTAAATCGTACGATGATACCTCTTTATCTATTTGAGAATACTTCAATAATGATTATAATATACCCCAAATTGAGTTCCATGAAAAAATTCATTATAATCCTTTTTTATAGAAAAATTTGTGTATATACTTTCTTTTATATATGAAAAGGGTATATAGCAAAAATAAAGGGCTCCAATGAAAATTTTCAATCAAATTGCATTGGAGTATCTTATGATTGGTTTTTACGTATACTAAAGGTGATAAAAAAAAGTACAATATATTCATTTAAGTGGTATATTAGAAGTAAGGGCATAAACTCCCACGAGTACAGAAAAGACTTCCTATAGGAAAATGGTATAGTACTTCTGGGAATACGTACTCCCACTTCTCATATACAATGTAAATCGTATGATGATACCTCTTTATCTATTTGAGCATACTCCAATAATTATTATAAGATACTCCAAATTGAGTTTCATGAAATTTTTTTTATTAAAGTCCACTTTTTAGAGCAAAATTTGTGTATATACTTCTTTTATATATGAAAAAATACATATAGAAAAAATAAAAGGTCTCAATAAAAATTTTCAATCAGGTTGAATTGGAGTATCTTCTAATTGATATTTAAGTACACTGAAACTGATAATGAAGTATAATATGTTCTTTTAAGTGGTAAATTAAAAGTGAGAGTAGACTCCTACGTACGGAAGAGGCTATATATGATGTCAGTCTGCATGTTCAGGACATCGTCGGACGAATTTAAATATTAATTATCAATACGATGTATAGAACATCGTCGTCGTCGGATGACAATCTGTGATGCTCGCAAAATGAATATGATTTTTGTTGCCCAGCATGCATGCATCTTACTCTACCAGGATAATTTTTAAGATGAACCTTGTTTGGCCAAAAAAAAATGCATGCATACGCCTTAATCAATTCTTTGTTTTTTCTATAGGAAATGTATTTTTCTAATATTTTTTAGCTTCTTAAAATTTGTTTTGCTTTCTACTATTTTTACCAGCACGACGAAACCAATTATTGTTCTCTGGTATAATAAAATCCAATTTAATACAATCCTACTTTACTAGTATATATGTAGCTAGATAAATGAGAATAGCCCATCTAGTTCTAGCAGGTCTTTAGCAAGTAGCAACTCACAACCCATCAATTAATGCATATATTTTGTTCTTTCTTTAATTTGCTCATTGCATCTTATTGTTGAGCTTGTTGTCTTTTTCCTCTCTTTTTCCCATCTTTCTATCTACTAGGACGCTCACCCGCACGAACCGCGCGGGCCGTTTTGTTGCACTGGGCGCGGGCGAGAAGACGCGGGCGGGAACGCGTGCGGGAAGGCGCGAGTGGGAAGGCGCGCAGAAGATCCGTCGAGGCAAGCGCAGCGTCGATCTGGGTTGATCGTGCGGCCGACGGCACGAGTCCGAGCACGGCAACGAAATCGCGATGCGGCGTGGAGGCACGCGGTTGGCCGGAGGCACCCGGGAAATGCGGAGAGGGTTGGAATTCCACCGCAAATAGATATCTTTTAGATTAGTCCATTGACCAACAAGCTTACAGCTCTTAGTTTGATTAACCATTCTGCCATCCAAGACCTGGTATATATTTCTTTGTGCGTGCTCGATCAATATATATTTGCGAGGACATTCATATCTGTGTGAGACCAAGCAGCCGAATCCCTTAAACAGTCCTAGTCAAAAAAGAAAAAACTTGGTGGTTTTTTACACCGTGTTTCAACTTTTCCTATTTACGATGAGACATAAGCATTATTCCTCTTTTTTGTAGCTAGGAAGCTGTGTTTTACTATTTGCAAAGCTCTCTTGAATCATCTTCTTTAGCTCATGTGCTTGTTAGCTGGAACTCATGGTACTGATCTTTTGAGATATGTTCCATGTCTAGCTAAATCTCTAAATTAAGCGCTTCCTCGGCCACTTCAACACTATCAGATGAAAGCATTCACTACTACAGAAAACGTCATCACAGACGGTTTTCCGAACCGTCTGAAAAAGTTCGTCTGTGATAACAGACATTATCACAGATGGTTCGGAAGTAGAACCGTCTGTGATAATAGTTATCACAGACGGTTCTACTTCCGAACCGTCTGTGATAGTATATTTTCACAGACGGTTCTTGTTAAAAACCGTCTGTGATAGTTTTTTCAACTGCAAAAAAAATACTAAATGTATTCCCCTTGGTCGTCCGCCTCCGGCACCTCGTCCACCTCCTGGCTCCACTCGCTCATGAGCCTTCTGAAGAAGGTCATGATCTTGTCCTCGTCGCGGAGCTCCTCGAAAGGCACATCCTTATCCTCATCCCTGCCCTCCTTCCTCACGGCCGCATCGCCATCTTGGGCTTCGCTGCCTCCGCCGCTGCAAACTGAAGCATTTGTCAAATCATCAAGCCACATTGTTCCCCGTCCATTCAATCACAAAATTATATTCAAGCACACATTCAATCACAAAGCGTATCCAAGCACACATGTATACCTCGATCTAGAGAAGCCGCCGGGGGCAGGCGGCACCGGAGGAGGAGGGCCGCCGCTGGATGGGGCGGCGGTGGTGGGGAGGCGCCGCCGGCCGTCGGGGAGGGCGGCGGGAGGAGGAGGCCGGTGGAGGGAGCAGGCGGCGGCGGGGACGAGCGGGAGGGACGAGGGCGGCGCGGGAGAAGGAGCCTAGAGGTCACGCTGGATTTGGGGACTCATTAATATATAAGGATTTCGCTACTCCGCTCACGCATTCAAAATTCCCGCGCACGTATTCAAAATTTTCAAACTCCCGCGTTGTGAATCACATATCACAGACGTTTCGTATCACCAACCGTCGTGATGAGGTACTTATCACGAGCGGTTCGTGATACGAACCGTCGTGATATATCGCGACGGTTCTATTAAAAAACCGTGCGTGATAATCTGCAGTATCATAGACGGTTCTATTAAAGAAACGTCTCTGATAGTATCATAGTCGGTTCTATTAAAAACCGTCGCGATATCTGCAGATTATCACGACGGTTTTTAATAGAACCGTCTATGATCTTGAGTATCACAGACGGTTTGTATTACAAACCGTCTGTGATAGGCCCGACAGACCCAACACAGACGGTTCCATTTTAACCGTCTGTGATGAGGTGTCTACTATTGCATGTTTTGTAGTAGTGATTCAGTAAACAAACGAATTACATGCATAAAAATCTCTGCAAACTCCATCTCTATAGCTTGTTTCAGAGAAATGAAGAGCAACCGCAAGATCCGACCAAACATTAATTACTACGATCTTAGCAATAGCCATGTCAAGAGAAGAACAAGTGAACAACTGAACGAATCAATGAAGAGGACGTTATTTTTCTTGATTTCAATGTACAATAGTAAGCAGAGGCTATCATACTTGTTAATACCATTCCGAAAGCCATACCGGTTTGGCTCTTGAAATAGTACATTATGGTATCGGTTCATACCGGTGTACCATTCCAGAGTTTAATATAATAATATATATTTATAAGTATATATATGTTAAATTATATGTACATTAAATTTCACTTGTAATATTACTCCAAATACATAGTAGTATGATCAAATATAACATATACTTCAATAAGTTCAATAGACTGTATTTTCGATTCCACTTGTATGGTCGACGTTGTTCGGTATCGAAGCCAGTATGACCAGTATCGAGTTGGTATGGCCGGTATTAACCGGTATTGAGCCAGTACGGATCAAATATAACATATACTTCAATGAGTTCAATAGACTGTATTTTCGATTCCACTTGTATGGTCGACGTTGTCCGGTATCGAACCGGTATAGCCGGTATTAACCGGTATCGAGCCGGTACGGCATACAAAGCTATTCTATACCATTTTAGATGGTGGAATGATACATACCGGTCGGTACCGGAACGGTATTGATAAATTTGTATCCTTTGTTCTTCTTTGTTACTCATATACCTTTTAATTATACCAGGCAATTAATTTATCACAAACATTCTACCAGCAGTACGCAAGTTCTCTGTGCTCTTTTGGTCTTCCGCTTCCACCAAAAGTGAACAACTTTTAATTTGAGGGCAACATTAATTTGCGAAGTACTTAAGTACACTGTACACCCTACATGCATCATTATGTTCCAGTGCATGCTAGTACTGCCCGAATTACACATTTCAACACCCGCAGCATCTCGTCTTGGTTTGTGATTATTCTCACGCAGATATGCTGTGTTATTTGGTGCGAACCGAGGAATGCAAGAGGCAGTACGTACGAGTAGGGGTGAAAATGGATCGGATAGTTTCCGACCGATCCGGACAAAAACGGATTCGGAATGTCTCGGATCGGATTTTTCTCGGATAGTTTTCGGATCGGAAACGAATTCGGATTTTTTTTGTCGGAAACGGAAACGAATACGGTAGGCATGCTATCCGGCGGATACGGAAACGAATACGGATTATCCGGATAAGACGGAGACCGGATATCCGGATTTCGGCCCAAAAGAGGATTTCAGCCCAAAAGAGAAAAGGGGATTTTAATTGATTTCTGAATTTCAGAAAATGCAACAAATCAAATAGTCTTTTAGAAAATAGCAAATAGAGTTCAAAAATCCTAGAAAAAATCACAGGAATTCGATGAATTATGTTTAACTTAATAAAATTAATTCCAACTTAAAGTTGTTTTTTTATTTTTGTATATAAATTATTTTAAATTTCTAAAAAAATAGGAAAAGCCTTTTTAAAATCCAGAAAATTCAATAAATTAATTAAAATTTTCTTTTTCACTTTAAATCCAATAAAATCCCAGAAAACTCAATAAATTTTATTTTTTACATTAAAAACTAGGAAATTAAATAATTAACTTTATTTTATTATTTTTTCCCTTTTAACCAGGAAAACTCTTTTAAATCTCAGAAAATCCAATAAAATAATAACTTTATTAATTTTATTTTTGGTAACATACTTTGGGATGTTACAGCCATTTGCGTATAGATTAACCATCCAGTCTAATCGATGTTAGTGTGAACTAAATTTTATGTATATGATGAACTAAGTGCGAATGCGTGATGACTTTGGGAGTTATGACTTATGAGTTAAATATGGTAAACTAAGTGTTATATTTTGTGATGAACTAGTTAATGTAACTCGCTAGTGCCAATGTTATGTGTGGTTGCTGAAAATATAAACAATTCATGAATGTTTACATCAAATAAATTAGTTATATGCTTTCGTTAATTTCTGGTATACAATTTAAGGGGTTTTCATGTTCCGAAAAATATCTGTGTCCGTATTCGTTCCGTATTCGTATTCGATACTATTCGTATTTGTATTCGTATCCGGGGTATTCGTATTCGTATCCGGATCCGAGAAAAAATATGAAAACAAATATGGCAAAACCATTATCCGTCCGTTTCCGATCCGTTTTCACCCCTACGTACGAGCCAACAGCCAAGCCCTAGCGAATAAAGCAGCAGCACGCATTGGCCATTGGAGGGCATGGTTTCCTCCAAAGCTGCAGCCCTGCAGACACATATCAAAGGCATCACACAACACGGGCACAGCAGCAAAGTGAACCGGAAAGTGAAAGCGACGCGTCGTGCTAGCTTTCCGGCCCGCCGGCAGCTCGATGTCTTGATGTCTCTCTGGAATTTGGATGATCAATGATGAGACGAATAATGACGTCTCTGCTGCACGCATAGAGCCCCAGAAAGAAGCGTCCGAAGCCCCAAGGCAATACGCGCCTTCTTGATCTCTTCGCCGGTCAGTCGTCCATGCCGACGACACGTCCAAATCTAGCTCAAAAACGCTGCATTTCCCCTCTGCTTTTCCTTGCTACTCCTACTACTGCTCAGGGAAAAAAATCTTGGCGAAATTTCGCCGGTTACTGGTTACCGTAGCCGGTAGGAATTAAAATCGGTTTTGATGAAATTTGTCAAAAAAAACAAATTTGTTTGAATTTTGTTTGAATTTGTTTTTTTTTAATTTAAAATCCGAAAATTTCAGAAAAAATAAAAATTCCGGCTGAAATTTCCGATTTTCAACGGTTACCGGTCCCCCGGTAAAAAAAAACACTTCCGGTAGCAATTTCACTGCTACTGCTACGGAGGAAGAGGGGGTTAGGTGTTAGGACAGGGTGGAACTGTAGGAGAAACTGCCGGCTGTGAAACGGCATATGTTCGGAGCCCCGTGGCCCTCACATGGTTTTCTGTGACATGTCTGCGTTGCGACGGAGCATGTCTCGATGACAAAAGAAGGAGAGAAGACGACCTTTTTCGGACCATCGTCAGGGAATCTACGTAGTCGGCCTAGAGCATTTATCGACGAACTTTCACCCTTGGATACCGATGAAAGGAGACGGCACACACGCAGGTAGCATAAAGGAATCTTGACATGGCTATTGCTAAGATCGTAGTAATTAATGTTTGGTCGGATCTTGTGGTTGCTCTTCATTTCTCTGAAACAAGCTGTAGAGATGGGAGTTTGCGGAGATTTTTATGCATGTAATTCGTTTGTTTACTGAATGCTTTCATCTGATAGTGTTGAAGTGGCCGGAGTAGGAAGCGCTTAATTTGGAGATTTAGCTAGACATGGAACATCTCAAAAGATCAGTACCATGAGTTCCAGCTAACAAGCACATGAACTAAAGAAGATGATTCAAGAGAGCTTTGCAAATAGTAAAACACAGCCTCCCACAAAAAAAGAGGAATAATGCTTATGTCTCATCGTAAATAGGAAAAGTTGAAACACGGTATAAAAAACTACCAAGTTTTTCTTTTTTGACTAGGACTGTTTAAGGGATTCGTCTGCTTGGTCTCACAGATATGAATGTCCTCGCAAATATACATTGATCGAGCTAGCGCCAGTTGAAACTTCTGCGTTTGGTCTAACAATGTAGTAACTTCTAACGAGTGTGTTTAGTTTGTGGGAAGTAACATGATTGTTCACGACACTGGTTTAACTTTCAGAATTCTGGTTCACAGTTTACAATATATACTACTTCCTCAAGTAGTCAGGTTATCATGCAGTACGCATACTGCGCTCAAGCTATGGTCATGGACATACACACATGCTGTAATGTGGCTTTAGTACTAGTAGTCTAGTACAAATTTCACATAATGGTCATATGACATACATATTTTACATGACCAAGAAAAAGGTTTTAAAAACAGAGTCTTTTTACTGGTACATTTAAATCTCTACAGAGTGAGCAGTAAAAGAATATCAGCTAAGGGGAAATATTTGAAGTGTAACCTCTCGTGCATACATGAAACCACAAATGAGCTACCGAAATGGAACGAATCATAGCTCGGCTCTAACGAATCTCTCGTGAAGAATAATGCTCGGCATCCAACAATCTGCACATATTCCCACAATCCAGGAAAAGAATACATAAGCTGGGATATTGGTGTCGACGTTCCTAGCGTCACGACAACAAAGAAACAAGATGGCTACGACAATCAATCTTCATGCTCGTCTTCGCCTTCAGAGTCTGCATGCAAAGCACAGCAGTGCCAAATGATAGCAAATTCAAATATTTTTAGCCTCCAGCAGCAGTTGGAATAAACAAGTTATAAGTACAACTTCGTCCCCATGAGCAACTGAAACTGCTTTGGTTTGCAATTTTGCATGCTCATGAAGTGCATAAAAACATCAGAGGGGACAGAGCTTACCAGATCGAACATCATCTCCAACATTTCTTGTCTTGATTTGTCTCTCAAGCATCCGATATATTAAAACCCACCAATATATGTGAAGAACAAGTAGTGAAAATAGAAGAGAATTGAACACATAGTAATATATAGGCCCGTCGAAATTGTGCTTCTTCTTATCCAATGTCAACAAGACTTCATAACTGAAACAAATGGATTTTAGCCAGGTCATGTATCTTCTAAAATGTAAAGAATACAAACACTGGGAAATTAAGATCTGAATACAAACACCTTTATGTGATAATTTATCTGAATTTAACATGTTGGTTATAGTCTGTTTTATAAATTACAATGGGAAAATAACATACTCCATATAATCATTTACTGTGCTATGACATATTTTGGACAATAAATAGTATGATTATTGATTAGCATGGTGAACAAAAGTGTCAAAAAGAAATCCCTAATTGTCTCCATAAAAAAACGAAATCCCTAATTGTCACACAGAAACTATGCCAAAATTTCAGCATGTGAAGGTGTGACCTAGATAAGAGATGTTTTGCAAGGTATAACATATTATTGTAATGTTAAGTTAGTGTTCAAAGGCCTTTTTTTAGAGGAACTTACTTCTACGTAAAGTTCACAACAATCATTTGGTATAAGCCAAGTATACACATGCTTTCACAATTCATAGTATTAAAGCCAACCATTCATAGTATTAAAGCCAACCCTTTTTCTCAAAACACTCCGGCAAATTTCTCTTGGCATATCTCAGCAAGGGTCTCAGATTAATACGTCAGTAGAGAACAATTTACCTCATACTTGTGAGAATCCAGAATGGAAAATATGTTAGGAGAAGAACCCCTCATGAAACAACAAAAAGAAGAAATGCAACGTTGGCAAGCCAATCACAGTGGCTACACTTGGCCAGATTTCTCTTGGCATATCTCAGCAAGGGTCTCAGATATTAATACGTCAGTAGAGAACAATTTACCTCGTACTTCTGAGAATCCAGAATGGAAAATATGTTAGGCGAAGAACAACCCATGAAACAACAAAAAGAAGAAATGCAATGTTGGCAAGCCAATCACAGTGGCTATACTTGGACATCTTCCCTACTTCCAAAAACACGTCACTTGCATCATGAATTGCCAATACTATCGAACCAACTCTAGCGAACCTGGTGATGAAGAAATGCAATGTTGATGAAGAAATAAGTTGGAAATTAAATGAATTAATCATTAGTTATCGATGAAGTGAGCAAAAAAAAAACTAAAGAAATCAGTGATGATGACTAAGAAGGCCTATGCTGCTAATAGAGTAATGTTGCGATTCAACGTAAAAAATACAAACTCATGCAACAACAAAGCTAACGATTATCCAGATAGGAACAGACCTGAACACATAAGATAAAATGATCAACACAACAGTTGCAACATGATGTGACATTGACACGCCAAAATCTGAACGCCTTGTTTCCCAGAACATAAGTGCGAATATGGAGTATGTGTAGAATCCAGCAGCATACATATAGACAGCCTTAAGTTTTAATCTGTGGATAAGGGCACAACCGTTAGATTTAGATCAGCCTGAGAACCAGAAGAAATTTGTATATGAAAGCACAGTGGAAGAATGCACATTACTTTATCTTTTGATCAGGCCAAACCTGTTCTCCAGGTCCTACCCAAAAATATTTGGTGTTAGTGAACCAAGGCTCATTATATGTTACTGACAAAGATAAAAGCTCTCCAGATAGGAAATAAATGCACTTCCAAGCCGATTCCTTAAATTTTCTTATCTTCTTTCTTGTTTCTAATATTTCATAATTAGCTTTCTCCTGTCCCTTCTCAAATATAAGTTTCCTTGCAACCCTCTGAAACAAGCACAAAAGAAAAACAATCAACTCACATTGTCAATACCAATCTTTTGATAATTATATCAATGGTTAAAGAATCGTCAAACAATTAAAAATGGGTGAATCTCATAGATAATTAGAACCATAGTTACCGGATTCGCTATAAAACCCCGCGAATCGCGAACCGGATTTGTCGAACCCGAACCGGTTTATGGTACGGGGTTCGTGTTCGCAATGGAAATTAGAAGAAAAGGTGGCAAACTACGAACCCGAATCTTGTACCGTGACTCGGGTGAACCGCGTTTTTGGTAACTATGATTAGAATTTAGAACTATAGAACCATGAAAGTAGCTGTTGTAACCTTTTTCCCAACCATGTATTTCAAAACAAAAATTTGCTTCAGATCCATAACAGCTGGCTAAATTTTCTCAGTAATAAAGCAAAGGGAGAATTGGTTACAGGACACTGCTCATTGACCACCTTTGCCAACGGACACTGAAAAAACGTGGTACTGCTAGAAGACACTGAAAAAAGGTGTAATTTTGCTGTTAGACATTTTTCTCATTAAAATAATATATCTGAGTGATTAGGAGAGAGAAATGGCGCAAAATGCCCTCACTGCCCTCAATGTCCAGCCATTCCCGCTTCCCGCGGTCCCAATGAAAAATTGAGAGCTTATTAGGAAATTACAGTGGAAGGAGGGGAAAATATTTGATTAATGCAAATGGATTAATTAATGTAGAATCTGTATTGGTGTAAAGCACTGCAATTCAGATGGAATTCTATCTGATTCACAAAGTTTGGCGATGGAGATGCATATCGGTTGATAAATAATGCTTTGGACAGTTCTTAATTTCAGTTCGGAATCTCAGCCAGAAACAAGATTAACATCAACAGACTTCTCCGGTCGCTATAGTGCGAATCATCGTCTTCGCGAGCATCATCTGTGCGTAGGCGGCGGCCGTGGCGAGGAGGTGGCGTGGAGGAGGAGGCGGCGGCCGTGGCGAGGCGGCGCGAAGAGCGGCGGCGCGTGGCGAGGCGGCGGCCGTGGCGAGAGAGGCGGCGGCGGCCGTGGCGAGGCGGCGCCGTGGCGAGGGAGGCGGCGGCCGTTGCGAGGAGGCGCGCGAAGAGGAGGAGGAGGCGGCGTGGCGTGGCGAGGCGGCGACCGTGGTGTTAGTCGCTGGATTCTTGCTCTTGGTGATAGCAAGATCCTTACTCTCATCGAGAGGATGACACTTGGAGATGGGGCAAATTTTCTAGGTTTATTTCTCACACAATGCCATACCAACTTTGAGGGTTGGGGATACAAATTATAGGTCATCAACCACCAAGCATATGCTAAGATGCTAGTCTAAGATCTTGTCCTAGATGTTAGTCAAGATGTCCTAGATGCTAGTCAAGATCTTTGTCCTAAGATGCTTGTCCTAAGATGCTGCCTAGATGCTAGTCAAGATGTCCTAGATGCTAGTCAAGATGTTGTCCTAAGATGCTTGTCCTAAGATGTTGTCCTAAAGAGATGCTATGACCATCAAGGATCTTTGTCCTTGAAGGCGACAAAAGCCAACAGAGACTTATCCATCACTCTCCCCTAAGTCTTGTGTGTCTCCTTGTGAGAATCGAGCCATCCCGATCTGGCGCAAGCTCACGGAACTTGATCCGCCAAGAGACTTGGTCAAGAAGTCGGCGGTGGTCTTGGGTGTTGATGTAGTTGTCCGGACACTCCCTTCATCCAGCACCCGATGAAGTGATACCTCACCGGATGTGCTTGCTGCGCTCATGGAAAACGGGTTCTTCGCCAAGGCCAAGGCGGACTTGTCGTCCACCGTGAGCTCCGCGCCTCTGCGTCTCGCCAGGAGATCGCCAGCGGCCGTGCCGACCACGAGCACGAGTAGAAGCGGTAGTGGCTGCAATGTACTACGCCGCAGCTAGACAAAGCCACTACCGCCGCTTGACCGATCGCCGGTGATCGGACATTTGCCGAGGAAATCTGGCGTCCGTGGTGCTCTTGCTCGTGTCGATGTCGCGGCGTGGTCGTTGTCGGCATATGCCGATGAAGTCGCGCGCGCCGGCACCTTGGGTAGTGCAAGCCGTGGTCGGAGGTGCCCGCGACGTAGCGGAGGATCCTTTCACACGCTGCTTTGGTGTTCCGTCGTCGGTCGGCCGCATGAACCGGTGGCGAGCCGACGGCGAACGCCAAGTCGATCGCGTGTGGACAAGGTAGCGAAGGTCATCCACAACGCGCCGATCTGCGTCGCGTCCACCTCCTCCGCCGTACTCTCACGACTCGGCTTGACCTCTCCATAGGAGTGTGGTGGGTTGCGATCGGTGAGGCCGCCAGCTCCACGATGCGCTTGGCGTGGCGATCGGCGAAGAGAGATGCCGAGCTGTCTGGTGGACCTCGATCCGAGGTAGAAGGAGAGGGCCCGAGGTCGCTCATCCGGAAGGTGGCCTTCATCTCCGCCTTGAATGCCTCAATCTCCTCCTCCTTGGTGCCGGTGATCACAAGGTCGTCGGCGTGAGCGCCTATCGCCAGGCATTGCCTCCTTGCCCGCCGGTGGACCGCGGCCTCGTGGCGCTCTGCTGGAATCCCATTTGCTTGAGGTGGAGTCGGCTTGGCGTTCAAGCTCGCGGTGCTGCCATGGCCGTGAGGGCCTTGCGCGAGCGGAGGACCTTTCTCTCTTGCTTGGGGATGATGAATCCGTGGTGTGACGAGACCTCCTCCTTCAAGTCACCGTTGAGAAGCGGACTTGGCGTCCATGTGATGGGCGCACCGGCCATCTGAGGCTGCGAGGCGAGGAGAGCGACGGACTCCATCCGTGCAGCAGCGCGAAGGCATCGTCGGTCGACTCCCTCCCTGGGCGAAGCCACGTGCCACGAGGCGCGCCTTGTGCTCGATCACCTCTCGGCCTCGTCTTTCTTGAGCTTGAAGACCCACGAGAGAGATGGCGTGGTGGCGGTGGAAGATCGGCGGCTCCCACGTCTTGTTTCGCTCGGCGGCGTCCATCTCCTCTGCATCGCGGCACGCCATCTGCGTCTCTCCGCCTCGGTGAAGGCGAGGCTCGCCGCCATCTGCCCGCGGTGCGGCTACGCCTCGAAGTCGCGCTGCGCCGATTCGAGGACCATTTGCTCGCCGAGGAGGTCGTCCACGGTACGGTAGCGCAGAGGCTCGCCGCCGTGGTAGCGTCGTCGCGATCCTCGTCGTTGGACAGCGAGTGGCGAACTCCACCGTCGCGGCGCTCGTCGTGGGCGAAGCTGCGGTGTCGAGCACGAGTAGGTAAGCGGTGTAAGCGGCGTGGCGGCGGTCTTGGCGGTGGACTCGCCGGAGCCTGTGGGCTTGCCGGAGCTGGTGGTGGCGGTGGTGAAGGACTCGCCGGAGGTGGTGGCGAACGAGGTGGTGGGGTAGGCGAGCTCGGTGAAGACGAGCTGTTGGCTCCCCCCGCCTCCTCGAAGTGGGCGTGGTCGGCAGCGAAATCGGCCGGTCGTCGGTCGGCCGTCATCCACCATCTTGTCCACGCCGGCCCGCCGCCGTCGAACACGGCGTCCGCGTGATGCGCGCGCCGTGTCGTAGGTCGAGGACGCGGTAGGCCTTGGCGCCCCGCGTAGCCGATGAAGGCTCTGGCGTGCTCGGTCGTCGAGCTTGCCGGCGTGGTTGAGCTCCTTGGCGGCGGCGAGCACCAAGACACGGAGGTGGCTCACCGCGGCTTGCGCCGTGCGAGCCTCGTATGGCGTCTTGCCGTCGAGGGCCTTGGTGAGGAAGCGGTTAAGCAAGTGAGCGGCGATCATCACGCCTCGCCCGAGAGAATGCGGCATCCTCTGCGCGAGGAGGCGCGGGCGGTGGCCACCACCGTTCAGTTGCGGCGCTCGGCAGCGCCGTTACATTGTGGGGTGTGCGGCGCGGAGAAGTGTCGATGGATCCCTCGTTGGCGCGATGACGCTGCGAACTCATTTGCCGTGAACTCGGTGCCGTGAACTCACCGCCGTTGTCCGTGCGTAGGACCGAAGCTTGCGGCGCGCTCGCCTCTGCGGCGGCTTGAAGGCGCTTGATGGCGTCCCGCGCGGTGCCTTGACGTCGGCGGGACGGCCCACATGTAGCGGGACACGTCGTCGGCGAGGAGGAGGAAGCAGCGCCGGCCTCGGTGTAGCGGTGTCACGCGGGGCCACAGAGGTCACCGTGTACGAGCTCGGCTTCTCCTTGGCGCGAGCTCGCTGGCGAGGAAGGAGCCGCCGCGGCTTGGTGAGGCGCAGTGTCGCAAAAGCGCTCCACGTGGTCGGCGTGCGGCATGCCCCGCACCATCTCCTTCTTTGGCGAGCTGTCTCGGGGCCTCAAAGTTGAGGTGCCCAGCGCTCGTGCCACCTCAGCGTCGTCGTCGCGGCGGTGCAAGACAAAGAGGTTGCGCCACTGCGCGTGAAGGGCGTAGGCGGTTGCTCTGTTGACCTTGACGAGGCGGCGATGATCCGGATGTGCGGCACCGTGCTCGATCTCCACGCGTGATCCGTTCTCATCCGGTGTCCCAAGGCGATGATGGAGTTCCTCAACGCGAGGATGTAGTAGACACCGGTGGCGGCCGGTGCTCGCCCGATCTTGGCGGCGAAGGCGGCATCCGGCGCCCTTGATCTCCACGGCGGGCGTCGCGAACTTGACAGCGGTGCCTCGAGCGCTGAGTCGAGCTCGGAGAAGAACTCCGCCGCCGGTCATGTGGTGGGTGGCGCGGTGTCGAGCACCACCCGTCGGTCTTGTCGTTGCGGAACTATCGCCGAGGAGGGCGTGTGCTTTGGCTCTTCAAGGTGGAGAGAGCGCTGCGGCGGTGCGGTGGAGGTAGTTCGATGCTCGCATGAGCAATGAACAAAGCCGCTGCTCCTCCTCCTCGCTGCGCGGCGTGGGCTGGCGCGTCGTGGCCGCCGACAATCCTTGGCCCAATGACTAGGCTTGCGCGATTGTGGCAAGAGTCGTCTCGTCTTGGCTTTTGCTTGCAGTGGCGCGCCACTGGCGCCTCACGGTCATCACCTCGGCGCGTCCTCGCGCCGCTGCTGGCGTCTTTGCGCGGCTTGCGCGCTGCCACGCTGCGGCCGCTGTCATGGAAGAAGACTCCCCTTCTTCCTGTCACCTTGGCCGCGACCACCGCTCCCAGTGAGAGGAGCTTCCGCCAATGGTGACGGGTCCCGAGAGCCGTGGCTCATCGCCATCAGCGACCTTGAGGCGACCGCGCCTCCTCGATCGTCATCGTGGAGGTCGGCGAGAACTCGATCGGCGAGCCATCGCTTGTACTTCTCGGGGCGCAGCGGAAGAGCTTCTCCACGCTCTCTCTCGCCGTAGGTGTCGTCGCCAAGCGCACCATCTTACGCAACAAAGTGTTGAGGCGAGAGCAAAATCATCAACGTCCTCACGGCGAAGGCGGGTTCTCCCACTCCTTGCATAGTGTGCGCAATGTAGACTTGCGCGCGGCCATTGTCGATGCGTCTTTGCGGCGATGGCGTCCCAAGCCTCTTTGGCGATCCGCTTGTTGGTAGCGAAGCGCATCTCGGGCGGGGCTGCGGCGATGAGAGCATCCGGCGCCGTCGATCTGGTTGTAGTCGGCGTCGCCGTGCGGGTGCATCCCACATATGCCGCACTGGAGCTTTACCCTCATCACCGCAGACCGCTCGGCGTAGTTGGTCTTGGTGAGGTAGGCCACCCGCCGCCGGGTCGGCGTCCCGGCGGCGACTGGTACTCGTGGTGACCACGATGCCGAACCGGGAGAAAGCGCGTCGCTGTGAAGGCGCTCTCCGTCGACCGTCTGCCGCCGCCGGCGTGCCTCCTCGAGAGCGCCGCCGCGCGTCCGCGCTGTTTGCTGCCGCCGCGCTCGTGGCGTCTTGCGGCGCCATGCGCCGCTTCGGCGCCGCCTCCTCTCCAGCAGCTCAAGGTCGCGTCGGCGCTGTCATCAGCGAGATAGAGCTGTTGCTGCCGCATGAACCTCGACCTCCATTCTTTGCCGCACGCGCTGCATCTGCCGCCGCCGCTGCTTCCGCCTCCGCTCTGGCTGCTGCCAGCTCCGCCGCTGCTAGCCTTGACGCCCTTTCCGCCGCCGCTCGCTCGCGTTCCTCTGCCACAGCGAGTTCGGCTTCTTGCCGCCGCCGCGTGCTCGAGGCGCGGCGAAGGCCGAGCATCCTACGGACATGGCGCCTGGCAGAGCTGCTGCGTGGAGAGAGCGCCTCGATGAGCCGCTGCTCGTTTCGAGCAGAGGAGTGGCGAGAGGCACCGGAGCTACTGCTGCTGCTGGTTGGAAACAACTGCTGGGGTGAAGCGAGGTTGGAGAAGGAATTGCGCAGAGATGCTCGGGTTCTGAGGATAGTCTGACTCGATACCACTTGTTAGTCATTGGATTCTTGCTCTTGGTGATAGCAAGATCCTTACTCTCATCGAGAGGATGACACTTGGAGATGGGGCAAATTTTCTAGGTTTATTTCTCACACAATGCCATACCAACTGAGGGTTGGGGATACAAATTATATAGGTCAACCACCAAGCATATGCTAAGATGCTAGTCTAAGATGCTGTCCTAGATGCTAGTCAAGATGTCCTAGATGCTAGTCAAGATGCTGTCCTAAGATGCTTGTCCTAAGATGCTGTCCTAGATGCTAGTCAAGATGTCCTAGATGCTAGTCAAGATGCTGTTCTAAGATGCTTGTCCTAAGATGCTGTCCTAAAGAGATGCTAACAGCCAGTCAAGGATGTTGTCCTTGAAGGGCAGCAAAAGCCAACACAGAGACTTATCCATCACGTGGCGAGGGGGAGGCGGCGGCGGCCATGGCGAGGAGGGATGCGGTGCGAAGAGCAGAAGAGAAAGCATCCGTGAGTCGGGAGGTGAACCCAGAAGAGGAAGGGAACCGAAGGGTAAAAGAGACATTTCACATACTTTCTCTCACCTCTTCCACCCGAAACTAATATAATAATCGTCTTAGTGTCTAACAGCAAAATTACATATTTTTTCAGTGTCTTCTGGCTGTACCACGTTTTTTCGATGTTCGTTGGCAAAGATGGTCAATATGCAGTGTCCTGTAGCCAATTCTCCCAAAAGCAAAGGGAATGGTCTCAGCAGGCAAATAAACATGCCTCAAGTTTAGACACAATAAAATGTAACTTCCGGGCCAAGTACCAGAATTTCATTATCCCAATATTTGTATATTTTGGCCATACATCTGTCTATAATAGTTTTCTGCTTGTCAACATAACTATTTCAAAATTTTCCTAGTCAACTTAGAAATTACACTCTGACCTAGCCTTCAAGTTAGTAAATCATTATAAAATAAAGGCATCGTTTGTTGTGTTATAGTTCTTCACGTTCCAAACTAGAAGTGAAAGCATTCTGCATGTTCGTGCTTAATTCACTGTCCTGAATCCTGATGACTGGTAGTGGTTAGAAGTACTTTTCAGATCACATAAAGCTAGCACAACATAGAGTCAAATATCACACTGATTGTCAATCAATATTCAAAACTTTACATATAAAACCAATAGGCATTTCAAGAAAGCGTGCATCACAGACAGTCTTGGTCCCAGAAGTCACAAGGATAATCCAGTGGAAAGGCGTACTGCTGTAACACCCCATGCCTGGTAGTTGCTAGTTCATAAACCCCCCAGAGATTTGTAGTGTTTCGAGGGATTTATATTCCATTAATGTAGCTCAAGATCCTCACCCGATAAACAAATCTTGCTCGTATAAGAACCTTCTACAGAAACCCAAATGGTCATGAATCAACCAAGCAACTGCACTTAGTTTTGAAAATACTACCTGATACAAGATATATTTTACCTTATTGAAAGAAAAACTACCCCAAGAAATCATATCTGCAGATCGTGCCACCAATTGCACGCAAAGATCATTTTCACTTCCAGGCATAAATACCTCGAAACAAAACCGACAACAGCTGCCAAATTACTGACCTGTTAACTAAAAACTTCTTCCGGAAGTCAGCAACGAAAATCATTCAACCATGTTGCCCCTCCTAATCAAGAACCAATGTTAAAAAAAGCAGACATCTTTCTACACCCCAATCTAAATTCCATTACCTTATATCTTGAAGCTGCACACCATTAGCATTGATGAAAATATGGATTCAGAGACCGCCAGTCACCAATGAACAAACCTTAAACCGTTAAACCATTACTTTCTGACTTAGCAATACAACACATATTTCAGTGGCCACTCTGGCAAAAATTAGACTTCAGAACCAGACAATTATTATAGATAAGAAGACTCCAAGACAACAATGCTATGACTTATATCTTTCCAAAGAATATAAGCGTTCGACCTCCCCCACATATGAAACAAACACTCCAGGAAACGCTAGCGGCACGCCAAGTTAGCCCAACAAGCAATGATTAAATCGCTAAAAATAGTGCATTTTTTCAGAACTCACCAAGTTAGCCGAAGTTGTCGGATTAGTTGAATTCTAACGCAAATCGAGCTGGGGGAACCAGCAAGACATGACTTCTAAAACTCGCCGCTTTCGTACCAAAAAAAAAGTCAAGAACCTTGGACCGAATTAACCTGAGAAGGACTCCAAGATCGAAGCGTGGCGCACCTCGAAGACGAAGCGATCGAGGAAGAAGCGGACGGTCGGGAAGAAGAGGACGAAGAAGGGGAGCGCGAGGAAGTCGTCGTACGCCGGGTAGGCCTCGAGTTCCCAGTCCACTGCCGCCAGGAGCCGCTCCGCCACACCGTGCCTCATGGCCGTGCCGCCCGACTCCGGCCAAATTGAGAAGAATTTTCTCGAGTTTGGTGGTCGAAAATAGGAGAAGATCGATGGGGTTGGACTTAATTCGGTGGATTTGGATTGGGCTGTTCCTTTGGCCCGGCTCGCTCAGAATCGCAATTCGCAGCCTCGTCGCCTCTGTTTTACTTGTGTTTTTTCTCCCCACTCGTTTTTCTTCTTCTTTACTCTGCTTCAGTAGACTTGCATGCATACCAAGGTACGGCACGGTACCCTCCAAAACGAGTGGCCGGCATGCGTAATTTTGCTTCTTTTTTTCCATCCGCTTGTGCTTTTCTTTGGGGCACTACCGCAATGCGACACATGAACACACCGACCGGCACAACGCATAGCATAGGTTTAATCACTGTAAAATAAATATAAAATGGATCCACGTATGAATGCATGGAAATATCGTGTGCAAACTTCAAATTCGTTCTAAACTCGTGTGGACCTCACAAGGAATTCTCAAAATCTCTGTGGATTAGGGAAAAAGATGCTATATGAACATGCAAAATTCTATTATAAAACTTACATGTACTCGAGAGGAAAAGAAAGTTTTGTTTTTTGTCAACACTTTGCCTGTTCGAGTTAGTATGGGTTGGATATAAACGGAATGATACGTACATAAGTTTGTTGGTGGAGAGACTACGAAATTGCTAATCAGCGAATGCGCGTTGGATCCGCGCTCGTGCAAAGTTGGGTTGTCCCTACGTGCTTGTATGGTGTAAAATTCGATCAAATTAATTCTGTATGCAGATGTTCATAACGGTTGTAAGAATTACGATTTTACATCAGAAAATTATATAGATAGGAATATATGATATTCCCGCGACGTTTTTGTTACTACATCTATTGAGTACATTTGAGAGGTTTAATGAAAACTTTAGAGTTTTTGGCATAGTTGGCGCTGCTTTTTACAAAAAATAGCCATTCATACGTCGTATTACAAAAAATAACACCACAGACGTGCTGGTATCCAACACGTGTACAATAGAGTGCCTCTAGCACCCGGATTTCATCTCCACCACATATCCCTAGCCCGGTCTTCCCTCCTCCCGACACGTGGCCGCCTCCGCACCTCCCAAGCCCACACCTCCTTAGCCTGGACGCACTTTATTCCCTATTGCTCATCCATCACTGTCTTGTGTGTGCATGCATGCAAGCCACACGCAGGAGGGAAACTGATTCCTCCCGTCGCTTCATAATCGGTCATGATTTGCGTTGGGCGGCTATAAATTCCGAGTCGATTGCGAGACGCTTCGCTCACTCTCATCCTCACTCGCTCTTTCATTCTCGCACGCTCTGTCATTTGTAGCCTCGGTCGATTTCATTTTCGTAGACGATTAAGGATTATTTAGACCATCATTAGCGGTCATATTAGCAGATAATGTTTTTCTTGTATGTATTTTCTTTATTAATTGTGTAGTTAGTTAATTAGTTGTAGTTATTTAGGCGTAATTAATTTAGTTGTTATTAAATTTGTGTTAGTTAATTAGTTGTAATTAATTATATCATAATTAATTAGTCATAGTTAAATTATAATCTTATGTAACTATTTGTGGCATAGTTAATTAGTCATAATTATTTAGTGTTAGTTAGTTAATTAGTCAGAATTAATTAGATGGAATTATTTAGTCATAGTTAATTAAGTCTTAATTAATTAGTTGTCATTAATTAGTCATAATTAATTTAGTCATAGTTAATCAGTTGTAATTAATTTAATGGCCTTATTAAGTTGTACTTATTTATTTGTAATTAATCAGTGGTAATTAATTAGTCGCAGTTAATTTAGTGCTATTTCATTCATCGTAATTAATTTGATCCTAAATAATCTAGTTATCATTATTAAGTCGTAATTCTTTATTTGTAATTCATTTGTGTTATTAATTAGTCCCAATTAATTTAGTGGTATTTAATTACTCGTATTAATTTAGTCACAACTAATTTAGTCATAATTATTTTGTCACAATTAATTAAGTATTAATTAATTGGTCGTACTTAATTAGTCAAAATTAATTTGGGTTGTAGTTAGTTAGTGTATATTAATTTGTTGTCTGTATTTAGTCGTAATTTTTAATTTGTAGTAATTCTTCATCATTATTAATTTATTCACTAATAATGAGTGTTTTTAGCTCTTGCAAGTCATGCCTCTACCGGAACCCTTCTACGATGAGCATCACCGGTGCAAGTTGTGGATCACCGGGCACACAAATGGCCCTCCACCCCTTGTGCTTCGGTCCGAAAAGCATTACTGGCAGCTCGACACTCGCTGCGTCTCAATCCTTCGGGACACGGGCTTGTTGTCCTTTACGAGGCTGCTCTTGGTCGAACACTACTTCACCCTAGACTTCAGCACTTGTCGACACGTGGAGACCCGAGACGCATACCTTCCACTTTCAGTGGGGAGAGGTGGCGGTCACTCTCCAAGATGTCTCATTCTTGACAAGTCTCCCGATCAATGGTGAACCACTTATTCCAGGTCATCTGCCGACGGACTGGAAGGTCTGGTTGGGGCATCAGTTTGCCATACCTATCCCGGACAGCGCCCGGGGTGTCCCTCGGACATGGCTGATGAATTTTATTCAATGCTCGACGGATGCACCTGACGAGGTTGTTAGGATGCAAATCATCGCTTACCTTCTTCATCTCCTGGGTTCGGTCTTGTTTCTCATCACACAGGGCGATTGGGTGTACCCCAGCTTCGTCTGTATCACTGAGTCTTTGGCTGACGCGAATGATGGGGTGATGCCTCGGTACAGTTGGGGATCAGTCATCCTTTGTGCCACATGTAGGGGATTGTGTGACGCTTCACGAAGCGACACTGGTGTGAAACCAGTCCTTGCCGTCTACTACATGCTTCTGCAGCTTTGGAGTTGGGAACACTTCCCTATTGAGCAGCCCTCCTTTAGGAAAGTAGTGCACCCGTACCTCAAGTTTCATGACCCGATAGACGAGCCCACTATGGGCTACCGATGGACTGTTGCCCAGTTACGCTAGGCCAAGGACAGACTGGCGAGGTGCTATGTCAGGACCCAAATATGCAAATTTGGACCCTCTGTGTATAATGCACTAGTCCAGGATCACGCTAGTACACACAGTGTCAACATAGATGAATATCATTCACCATCTAGTTGGTGCCTTGGTAGAGTGGTCTCTCAAATCCTCTAAGTTCTTGTAGAATCTTCCACAACTCGGGAGCGAAACCTCTAGTACGCTCTCCATAAGTCTGTAATCGTGCCATCTATCAAAGACAAACAAAAGGTAATAACCAACTTAAAATCAATGGAAAGAAGATTTTCAGCAATAGATGAGTCAAGAGAGAGATAAGAGAAGTTAAATAATTCATTAATCTTGTAAGTTAATTTTTACTTTAGAAAATAGTTTTGAACTTCTTAAGGACGGCCGATCTAACTAAGGTTAAGACCTACCGTCAGTATGGCTCTGATACCACCTCCGTCGGGGCCCAAATATGCAAATCTGGACCCTCTGTGTATAATACACTAGTCCAGGATCAGGTTAGTGCACACAGTGTCAACATATATTAATATCATTCCACACAAAGACGAATATCAGCATAAACAACTAATTTGATTAATAAATAACGGTTTGTGGCCTTATGGTTGAATTTACATTTATTAAGCCACGCAGGGCTGACACTTAATAAAGAGACATTAGCGGGACGAAAGCAACTCCAGCAGAAACCCATCAACTTGCCAAAGGCAACCGACTGGGATCAAGACCTAGCGATCACAATCCTCGTATAGCTCCTCCTCAAACGCAGGCGAAGATTCCTCCACTTTAATTGAATGATTGCGGCAAGAATGAGTACTCCGAGTACTCAACAAGTTGTACCACAAAGTGTAATTATAGATGATGGCTTATTCCAAAAGAAATGACTTATGTGGTTATTTTGCAAAAATGCATTATTTGCAATTTAATACATGTAATAGATTGAAAGCATAATTCAAAATAAATAAACAATAATAGTTTAACAATTGTTTTCACAAAGACACTAAGCCTAATCAGTTTCTTTCACATAGTTGCATAAATATCCCCCACACAGCTGTCCCTTCCAATTGTTTTATAAAAATCTACTCCTCGTGTGAAATCTCCGAGCATGTCTATGACCGCGGACGCGGCTATTCGAATAGATTGATTAACACCATGTAGAGGTTGTACACTTTACCCACACTATATAACCAATGTAGCTAGCACCAATCATAACAAAATCTTTCCGAAACTTCACCTTGACGATTAACTCTCCTAATGTGTTTTACCATCGTACCAACCCTACCACAGCGCTTTGGTACGATGCACACCGTTGGACCTGAAGACAGCGAACCGCTCATAAATGTGACCCTGTCACAGTTGTACACACCCTCCACCCTAGCATACATTCTATCCTACATGCATGAGTAGTCAATGTTAAGATTTCATATCTTACTAAGTTAGGTCTGTCCCATACTAGGCATATGGTCGTATAGTTATGGCTCAGTTCAATGGCATACAAAGTTAAGTCTTTAATTGACCAAGGCGAGACTGCCAATTTCTAACTACATTACTAAGATTTTATATTTTTTTAGTCCACAGTTCCACCATATCACACAATTCTATCCACTCGCCTCAGTCTAAATCTTTTCACACCTTATTGGTTAAGTGCAATACATGCCATCAACGAGTAACAGTATACTGCACACAGATTTACACAAGTTTCATAATCACTTAGTCAAGTTTATATTTGTAACTCAAATGATATCAATGACCCGTTGCATGGCTAAGCAGACTATTCGTATCTAACCAACCCACGTCAGTGCTATGAGAATACCAACTAGTAATTAACCAATTTAGGGTGACAAAAGATCATGGTAATACAATGAGCAAAACAGATATAATCAATTAGGTATATAACTAATCCCAAAACATTTAAATAAATACTTAAAGCAAAATGCAGTAACTTGAATCAAGATAATTTTAGAAAACTGGGTTTAATATGGTCAAAGGTACAACTTGCCTTGAAACAAGTCTTGATACTGGTCTTAAGCTTGATCAACTCCTTATTCCTCAAAAGTTCCCGAAGTAGCAACGCATACTAGCAAATGAAAGCGAAAACCAAATAAATACCAAACAAAGAAAAAAATAAACTCTAAAAATTAAATAAAAATATCAGGAAGGTAGAGCTTGAGTTTAGAAATTTGAATGGGTTCAATCGGAGTTTGTATGAGGAAGAACGGGCTTTTAGGAGATTTAAATCTAAGAAAAAGAGAAAGAAATTACTATTTCAAATTTTCAGAATTTTCTTTCTGAAGGAAATTCTGAAATATTGCATCAGTATGACGTCAGCAATGATTTCAGAATGAAAAGAAAATCTGAAACAAAGACTAACACGTGGGACCCTAGGTCTATGGATCAAGTCCATGGATCTGGTCTATTGGTCTATGGCTCATGAGTCCATGGCACTGTAGTTCTGACAGGTAGGGTCCATATGGCAGTGGGTAGGCTCACGATAGACTAGGTTTAATTTGGTTTGGATCTAGGATTTGGGGTATAGGTGGCACACTAGAGGCTAACTCGGCGTTGACTCGGCTGACAAGTAAGCAAAGGTGCACAGGTGGCAATGACATGGTAGACACGTGGTATCCATGTCAGCTTAATGGCAGTAGAAGCTCGGGTTCCGATGGTAATCGGCGATTGCGGCCTCGACGGGGTGCCTCAGGTAGCTGATGTGACGGGGATCACGATGGTGTGCTTACAAGGGAGAGGGGATGACGGAGCTGGCCGGCGGCGAGGTTGAAGCGGTGGCGGAGATTCAGGCTCGATGGGATTGACACTTTGGTGACGCTTCGGCGACATGAAGGTGACAGGGATGTAGATCTAGGTCTTACAAACTCAACAGTGGCGACAACATAGCTCCAAGTGCTTTGACAGCAGAGGAAGACCTCGTCGAAGCTTGTGGCGGTGGCTTCCTTCTCCGAGTGATTCCGACGGCTAGGGTTAGGCTCTTGGGCGGTGGTTGCACGTTTTGAGGTGCAGAAGCCAAGGGCTACCTTCCCCTTTACACTTAGGCGGTCGGGAGAGTCCCAAATACACACATTGAGGAAGAACCGCGGTGGAGGAGTCAAGCCTTCCCTGGCTCAGAGACGATGAACAGTACTCGGTATGACCCACGTGGCAGGGGTAGGGCTTTAGATGATCACCAAACTCATGGCTCAAATATTCACCTCCATGATCTGATCATAGATATTTAACTATCTTGCTAAGTTGATTTTGTACCTCTTTCTGAAATTCCTTGAACTTTTCAAAGGATTAAGACTTATGCCTCATTAAGTAGATATAACCATATCTACTAAAGTCATCAGTAAAAGTTGTGAAGTACTGAAAACCACCTCTGGCCGAAGTGCTCATTGGTCCACATATATCCGTATGTACAATGGCCAATAAGTCACTTGCCCTCTCACCTATACCTATGAAAAGTGCCTTTTTCATTTTGCCAAGTAAACAAAATTCATATATTTCAAATAATTCAAAATCAAATGAGTTTAGAAGACCATCTTTATAGAACTTCATCATACGCTTCTTATTTATATGACCAAGACGACAATGCACAAAAAAAGTGGGATTCAAATCATTAGGTCGAAGTTTCTTACCATTAATATTATAGACAGGCACATCCTCAAGATTCAAAACATATAATTCATTTACCAATGGAGCATGGCCATAAAGCATATCTTCAAAATAAATTGAGCAACAATTGTTCTTTATTCTGAACTCATAACCTTCTGCTCCTAAACATGAAACAAAAATAATATTTTTGCTTAAGGCAGGAACATAATAACAATTATTTAATTCTATAACTAACCATGAGGGTAAAACTAATGGTAAAGAGCCAATAGCTAATGCAGCAACTCTTACTCTATTGCCCACGCGAAGATCAACCTCGCCTCTTGCCAAACTTCTAATCCCTATCAGTCCCTGCATTGAATTGCAAATATAAGCAACCGTTCCAGTATCAAATACCCAAGAAACATGTAGAAGACGTGGCAAGATTAATTTATATAATATTTATACCTGAACTGGAAGTCTTACTTCCTTTGTTCTTTTTCATCTCTGCCAAGTACTTCTTACAATTTCTCTTCCATTGCCCAATCTCATGACAACGGTAGCATTCTGTATCAGGCTTAGGACCCAACTTGAGCTTCTTAAGCTTAGCCTTGAGACTCTCGATCTCATCTTGAGTCTTTCCTTTGCTCTTTCCCTTTCGCCAAGACTTATCTGTCTTCTTGAAACAAGTAGTCTTTTGAACCATCATCACATGATTAGAACTTTTCTTGATGCTCTCTTCGTCACCTTTATGCGTGCCATAGAGTTCGGGTCAAGCTCCGGGTTGAAGATCGGCGGTCGGCCGGCGAGTGGCGGTCCGGCCGGCGATGTGGCGATCGGACCGCTAACAACGAAGCGGTCAGACCGGCCATGAAAGTGGCTGTGGATTTTTGAGCTGGGCCAAAAATAGAGGTTGTAGGCAAGAGAGGAGGTTCTACTGCTCTTGGTCCCATAATTTTTGGAGCCTCCAGACAAAAGTTCTATTCGTTTGGAATTTCCAGAGAGGTTGCGGATTTTCAAGCTGGAATTTGGCTAAGTCATGGGTGGCGGTCGACCGCCTTTGGTGGCGATCGGCCGTAGGAAACGGTCCGACCGCCATCTTGTGATCGACCGGTTTGACTTAAGTTGCTGGCCTTCTTGGCAGCGATGTGTTGGGTGTTAGGTCAATCTCATGGGTGTCGGTGCATATGTGTTGCATGATGCATGTTTTGACTAATGTGGGTCAAGTTGTGAAGAACTTGTTCTCGATTTCGATTTGCTTGTCTATTGTTGTGCAGGTTGCTTGGTGGTCAACGACGGTCAACGGTGAGGATGATCGGGACTAGGCTTGGAGAGCTGAGGTTCAGAACGATCGACGATGCCGGGTGAAGTCATTGGACTCAAGTATGGTGCAAGATGGACAAAGGTGACCGAACGGGCAGTTCGGTGCCACTGGTTGGATCAAGCGGCGCGGCGGTCGGTGCAAGTGCCATGGTGGTTTTGGTGGGAGCCGGATGGGAGAGACTTGCCGACATGAAGAGAGCCGTTGGATCAACCTACACGTGGTGGAGCATGCGACTGCTTCGCGAAGATTGGACTCGGTCTTTGAAGAAAGGCCGAGAAGGGGTATTTTGGTAATCTTACCAAATACCGCCCTGGTTACCTTTTGCTAACCCATGGCGCAAGACGGTGTGTGGAGAAGCGGATTAGTTTAAGAGGAGATGAAGACGGTGCTTTAAAATACGTGCGTGTGTGACCCGTTTGTTTTGGGCCTTAACGGGAGCCCATTAGGGAAGCTCTTCTAGAAGGTCTAAGCCTCCACTATAAATAGAGGAGGGAGGTGGCTGCACCCCCTCAACTCTTTCTTGTGTTTGAAACCCTAGTTTGCTTAGGGAGAGGAGTAGTGGAGGTTAGGGTTCTAGAGAATTGGATTTGATTTCGTGCTCATGTATTGAGTCTTTGTCCTCCATTAATGGAGTGGCTGTAAACCAATACCATATCAAATCAATCCAAAGAAAGTTCTCTCAAAGATGAGTTCATTTGCTTTCTTTCTCTCTATTTGGTGATTTTGAGTCTTTCTTTGATCCGCGAGTTTTTCGTTGGTTTCTTGATGTGATCTAACTTGCTGCAACATGTGGGAACCCATCTAGGGTCATCTTGATCATCAATCACCCACGAGCAAGTCTCTAGATCAGATTTCATTTTTAACTCGGTTTTTGAACCACCTTCACTCAAATGGAAAAAAAGTCTGAACTTTGGCAAGGATCTTCACGATCGTTGCTTGGAATAGGTTCCTGACATCCTTGAGAAGGTGTGTGTCAAGTTTCATGAGGTTTGGACGCACGAATCAAAAGTTAGCTCAATTTGTGTTTTGGTTTTTCGTGCTGATTTCACTGTTCATTGAACTAGAGGTCTGGCGACCCGAGAGAGAGGTCCGACCGCTAGGAGAGGTCCGACCGCTAGGCCAACCGGTCTGACCGCCCTCGTGAGAGGTCAGACCGCCCGAGACTTGGTGTTTTGGTTTTGTGTTGATTTTGCTTCGGGGTTTTGATTGGATTCAATACAAGTCTTCCGCTGTGCTTGATTAATTAATCTTCATAGCTTTCATAGCTATTAGAGTGAGATTCGTATTGAATTTGATTTGGGAGAAAAAGAGTTTGTGCTCCTATTCACCCCCCTCTAATCGCCTTTTCGGTCCAACACATATTGCTTTTGATGGTGGCAAGCATAAGGCAGTGTACATCAACTACGTCATTGCAATGATTCTCATAAGCATTCTTTTCATTATGAGTAGCATTTGTATTCGGTTCATCGGGATAGGGACTCTCTAAAACATAGTTCTTCTTTTCTTGTTTGAGAACAATTCTAAGATTACGAAACCAGTCAGTGAAGTTTGTTCCATTCAGTTTTTCTTTATCAAGAATAGATCACAAGTTAAAGGTAGGTATGGAGGAAGTATGAGGTGCCATGATCTACAATAGAAAATATGTATATACAAAAATCAATACTATGTTTATATAAGATCTTCTATCAAACACTTTAATAAAAGATACTCCCACTATATGTTCTAAACCAAGTTTCCTTATAGTGGGTTCAAGATCCATATACCATTAAGTCATAGTGAGCTTTGGCACACTGCTAGAAACCTAGTGATATAGGTAAGCAACCTCATGCCAATCATATCGCATATGACTCTTATTTATTGGGTGGCATCTCTATGCTCCGGTGACCAACACTATGCCCCAAGGCCCAAAATTATTTTGATAGCCTTGTCAAGTTAAACCAATACTATGAATGTGTGTGTCCGATACCCACCCTATCTTATTAAGATAGTTAATGACACCCTACTTTGGCAGACCTACCAATTAACGATAAAAATCATGATAGGCACAGCAATTGGAAAGGCATCAAATTTACTTAATTTTTTTTAAGGATACTACTCTACCATGTTAAAACATCTACTGATAAAATATGGTCAATGGCATAACAGGAACAAAATAAGCATTCACAGATAATCATATTAATCTATGAAATAGTATGACCCTTAACATGACAATATTCATCACCATGCTTCCTATCCATCGAGTCATCATGCTTGAAATCACCACATTCATCTACTAAGTAATTACTCATAAAACCTAGTAATGAATTACATATGATAATATGAAGCATCACATGTTGGCACACAGACTGTTATACAATAATATGTAGCTCGATGGCTATAACACATCCATACATGCATCACATACACAATAGGCCATACTATTCACATCAATCCCCTGCAAAAGGTGTTATACATAGAACCCAATTATATCGGGTGACATGAATACATAATACTATATAACGCGATAACAATTATCTAACACGGCGGTCCCGCTAGCTGGTTAGTAGGCGGCGTTCGAAGGGGCAATACCCCTCGCGAGTCAAGGGCAGCGCCCTTGGAAAATTTTCCGGGACATGAACAATAAAATAGGTTTTGCATTTTAGAAATAACAGTAAATCTAAATATAAAAATTAAAAAATAGCAAATGAGCTCAGAAAAATTCCAAAAAAATCTACAAAATATTTCCAAGAACAAAGAACTCAAATAAAATAGTTTTGAAATTAGTGGATGTTCAGATTAGTCACATTAAATTATTTTGATATTTGAAAACCCATTTAAGCTTTATTAATTCTAAATAAAATTTGGTGAATTTTTCAAGAAACTAAACTACTGAAAAGGATTTTGAAACCCAAAAAATTGGGCTGTTACCTGCTACTCGTTGTTCCACAAAGAGTTCAAGTCGTTACATGACAATGACATCACATGGGCTCCATGGAGCCCAGATTTCGTGAACATGGTAGTGCCACACGGAATGTCTGTGCAATGCACGCGGTGAAGGGATACAAGTAGGCTACACTAGCTGGCAATTCAAAAATTTTACCACGTAAACCAAAAAGCCATGCAAGTAAGAAATCATAGATCGTTACCACTAGACGCGTAGTGCAGTGAAAGAAGAGTTGGAGCAACCTCAAGGTGGGTCAATCATAACAATCTCAATGGTGTCTCAAGGTGGGTCAATCCAACACCATGTTCTCTAACATGTGTTCATATTATTGATTCAATATCCCCATATCCATGACCGATGAAACATGGTCATCAATCAATACATGTGCTGGTCGATAAGTCACTAGTGTTCTGACCAAGGATACATTTAGAATAACATCATATAAGTTAAAGAGCTTCACTAACAAGTCACATACTTGTTAATCTTTATAACTGATAATTGATCAAGAAACGTAATAATATTTATTCTATAACTCATAAATATAGACATGATACAATCATCTTTATGATTGTCTCTAGGGCATATCACCAACACATAGGACGCAAGATTATGGGCGACAACCTGCCACCTGGTGTTTACCCATATGGTGGAGCCTTACGTGCTGCAACGCGTAATGTGACAGCTCGATTTGTACCTACAACGAGTCGTCCACTTGTGAGTCCAACTCCATCAGAGTAATATTTACACTACATACCTACATACGCTGTTCTAACATCAATCCTTCTTCAATGCAGGTAATCGAGGGCGGACTAACATATTGAGGACTAGCAAGCAGTCCAGCATGAGTGGGTTACGGGTTGGACGGAGACAGCGCACATCGAGATCCTACAGGAGCAGCGACCATATGACGTACAGATATACCACCAGTATATCAAGTGGTACGTACCACGGTCGCGCACCAGACTCACCCGTTCTCCACCAGAGCGTCCAGAGCAAGTCACGCACCAAGAGAGGCTCTGTCACTCATTCGATCGACACAGCGCTTTGCAGTGTGATGACACCGTAAAATATTTATAACCTTTGCTCGTTTCATTGATGATATTTGTATTGTTAGTTACTGAACAAGTGTTGTTTGTCACTTCAGTTCGAGCGGCTACAGCGGATCAAAAACGCATTTGAGACAGCCATTCACAGCCTAGAGCACACCGTACCAGGGCATCTGAGCGCTATGGAGTACATCCTGTTTTTTATTACACATTAGCTTGTGCTAACATTATGTTGTCTTCCAGCCACACGTCCGCTGGGATGCGTCACTTTTTGTCGTTCGCACCCTGTACTCAGACTGGTGCTCCCCCTCGGTCATCTGCACTGCAAATCCGGGAGGTATGAGATGTCTAGTTTAGGTCCTGAATATTTATTTCGTCAAACATCATTCCATCTTGCATCCTTCAGTTGAACGTGGGGGTGATGGCCATCCTTCAACCGATGAGGATATGACCATCCTAGCAACTGCCAGGGAGTAGTACACGGTGCCAGGGTTTGGACCGTGGCACCCAGGGCACCCACCCCCGTCGTACGTTGACCAGTACAGAGTACCGTACCAAGGGCAAAGCTCCTCCAGGGTCGTTGGCACATCGCACGGTTAAGGCTAGAGCCCCTTTGCACCAAGGAACGTGCATACATCTTAGCTAGGGGGCGGACGATCTAGGCGTGGATTTCTTGATTCCTTCATTAATGACATGATTGCAGGTGGTAACCAATTTGACATGACTCAGCTGGACGATATTGATGTTGGGCAAATTCAGCTGGGCCAAAGTCAGCTTGTTGATGCACCTCCACCCACTTAACAGTCTCCATACCCCGTCTGAATCGATACACACTCTCAAGACCGGTTAACGTATCCCACGGGTATGCTCAACACAAAACCAGGACGCGCACGCAGACACAATGAGCAGAGAGTGTCTTAGACGAGTGAGTCATATTGTATCACGTGTGTAATTGCACTGTGTAGATGTTATGCACTTTTGTTGTGCTATATTTGTATGCATATTTTGTATGTTATGTGCATATTGTCAGAGTATATTAGTTCTAGATTAACATGAAATCAGAAAACATCAAGGTTCACATGAAATCATCTAACCCCGTACCGGAGGGAGTCACGTGAGTTTCGACATTTCATGTGGAGTTGCAATCTAAAATTTGAAAAAAAATGATGAAATTTCAGAATACACATTGTAATTTGCAAATTAAATGTCGCGCGTGGTTTGGTAAACCTAACATACACGCGTAGCGATTTTGGAATCAGAAAAAGGAGGATCGAAATTAGTCTTCGCACCGCATCAGCCCCTGTCCCTTGTCTCGTGATTGCTCACGGCAGCGGCGAGTGTCGAAGTCATCCATGTTCTGCAGGACGGGCAAGATGGTTGCATGATGTTAATAGAATGTAAAGCTAAATACATAATCAGAATACAAATTGTACATAACTCACCTCTTCGAGATGGAGTCTACCCGGGCGACTAGAAATGCTACGACAACCGTCGGTCTCAATAGCAAGAGTCTTACCCTTGTCTCGGAACTGTCCACGTCGGCGGCGAGTGTCGAAGTCATCTATGTTCTGCGAGACGAGCTGGACGATTGCATGATGTTAGCAGAACGAAAGGCTAAATACACAATCAAGATGCAAATTGTACATAACTTACCTCTATGATATAGAGTGCGCCCGAGCGATGGGAAACGCTACGATGACCGTCGGTCTCAGTAGCAGGAGCCTTTCCCTTGTCCGTCGCGCGCTGTGCCCGGTCGTACTCAGCCTCCTACACGGGCTTAAATAATAATGACTAATTAATCACCACTAATTATTAAGCACTAATTAATTACCAATACAATAATTATGACTAATTCATTACCTCTTAATAATAAGCAGTAATAAGCTATGACTAAATTATTTATGGCTATTTAATTACTACTACTAACTACATTAATTATGACTAGTTGATTAAGACTAATTAACGACTACTTCAGTAATTACGAAAAATGCAGTGGAGAAAAATTTACCTTCTCTTCAGGGGGACCATTCTATACTCACACGATCTTAAGAATTGTTCTAAACAATATTTAATCTCTAATTAGATTTTTTTACTATTTTTCGTATTCTTAGCGACGAGCGCAGGAACAAGAATGAAATTGAGAATGACTGAGAGTGAGAATGACTCCAGTATTTATAGCCGCGCAAATGCAATTCCCGCAAATAGCGCAGCGACGGGTGGGGAATCGGATTCCCTCCAGCGCGATGTTATTTCTGCATGTCGCATGCATGTAGGGGGCATTGCAAAAGTGTTGGATTGGACATAAATTGATGTGTGGTGGCGGGAAATCCGGAGGTGCTACCGAGCGCAGGGCGTGCGGGGACAGGCCACGAGGCACGGCTGGGCGAGGGGGCCAGCAGAGTCGCATGTCTGTGTGCCACGCGTGCGGCCGAGGGGCAGTCCGGCCTAGGAATGTGCGGATGCGGGCCATGTGGTGCGTCCGGGCGAGGGGGGTCGGCAGAGTCGTGCGTCCGCACACCACGCGTGCCGCAGAGCCTCGTCCGCGCTAGGGGCAAGAGGCAGTGGGCCAGGTGGTGCGTCCAGGCCAGGGACAAGCGAACAAGGGCGCGTTCGAGCGCTAGCCGCACGGACAAGGCATGACCATGCGCCAGGAGAGCGGTGCCAGCCACGTGGCAGGAGGAGGGAAGTCCAGGAGCCAGATGCGCGATGGAGGTTGAATCCAGGTGCCAGATGCACAGTTTTGGACACTGTCGGCCGCCGGCACGTCCATGATGTCATTTTTGGCATTACGGAGTGTGAACGGCTACTTCTATAAAAAAAATCGCCAATAGTATCATTTAGGCCAAAAACTCAAAACTTCACTGTGTCTTGTGATTATATTAAGGACTCAGGTCCTATTTGAAAAGCGTGAATTTTTTCGAATTTCTACATGAATTGAACTGTTTCCTATGATATTCCTACGAAATTTCTGTAAAATTCATGTCTTCCAAATGAGCCCTTCTGAGGGTGTCGATGTGAGCGACTGCTGCGCTTGACTGGATTGCATTAGATGTGACATGATTGGATTCTCCGTTAGTTAGCACCATCCCGAAGGGCTTGTTTGGGAAGCCCAAATTCCTGGGTTTGCATCCTTAGTTTTTTTTTACTCATTTGGCTTGTTTTGGTGACGAAATGACAAATCTAGCCCTCCTCCCTTGACGAAATAGCAAAAATAACACAGCGCGATGGATAGACAGGTGACATGTGTCATCTGCAGTGCCCTCAGAGCACTTGAGGTGACTTGAAGTGCTTCCAGGTCACCTGAAATGTTCTAGGAGCACTTCAGGTGGCATCGCGGTAGGCGACCTGCCACGGTCTCAGTTCGTGGCAGGTCGCCTACCACGGTGGTTTTGTGCGGTAGAGGTGCCAATTTTGTCATTTCATTCGCACGAGGACTAGTTTTGCTATTTTATTTAAAGGGAAATTTTGATAAATACCACTGCTAAGTGTCCGTATCAGAGAATTGCCATCGCTCATTTCGATATTCGAAAGATGCCATTGCAAATATCTTTTTCTCATAGAAATACCACTGATCTACATATTTCACAAATATTGACGCTATTGCCCCCGTCTTCTTCGATTGCCATGTCACCATCGCTTCTTCTTCAACACACCGCCGCCGCCGCCCTAGCTGCAGTCGGCCGCCTCCGCCACCGCCCTCGTAGCCGCCTCCACCGCCACCGCCGTAGTCGTCGCCGCCGCCGTAGCCGTGGTCACTCAAGTTGGGGACGCACACATTCGCACGAGCTCAAGTTGGGGACGCACACGCCGGGGCCGATGACGACGTTGACACCTCCGCCACCGCCCCCGTAGCCGCCTCCGCCGCCACCTTCGTAGCCGTCGCCGCCGCCGTAGCCGTGGTCACTCCCGCCGCCGTAGCCACATCCATGGTCGCCTCCGCTGGGGCGGGAGCAGCCGATGAGCGGGGCGCCGCCGGGGCCGATGAAGAACTCGACGAATTCGCTCTCGTTGAGGCTGTGGAAGCCGTCGGACTTGGAGGACTGGTGCACGAAGAGGTCCTCGCCTCCGTCCTCGGGGGAGATGAAGCTGAACCCCTTGGTGGTGTTGAACCACATCACCGTCCCCTTCACCCTCTGACATCTTGCCAGCGGCGGTGACACCATGAGCGGCGACGGGGACGACACCATGAGGGGAGAAGAGGGCGAGGGTGCAGGGGGCCGGGAGGGGGATACGAGGAGGGATGCGGCGAGCGTGCAGACGATGGCGGTGCGGAGGAGGGTGAGCGCGGAGCTGTCGATGGAACTGAGGGGGGCCCTGGAGGTGGAGATGAAGAGGGAGACGGTGGCGTGGATGGAGGGGAGAGAAGAGGGCGAGGGTGCAGGGGGGTCGAGAGGGGGGAGACGAGGAGGGATGCGGCGAGTGCAGAGATGGCGGCGGTGCAGAGGAGGGTGAGCGCGGAGCTGTCGATGGAAGCGAGGGGGACCCCGGAGGCGGAGCTGAAGAGGGAGGCGGTGGTGTGGATGGAGGGGAGATGCGGCGTGAGCTCTAAAAATGGGGAGATGCGGCGTGGAGCAGTGTGAGGAGTGAGGAAAGAGAAGGTAGAGGTAATTTGGTCCAATACTAATAGAATACGTATATCAATGTCATTTGTAGGATGTTCTAAGCTTTGTAATGACATCTTTCGAATATCGAAATGAGCGATGGCAATTCTCTAATACAGACACTTAGCAGCGGCATTTATCAAAATTCCTCTTATTTAAAAGGAGGCTATACGAGGGGAAAAAAACACTTCTGCATCCTACGCCGTCCGTACATGCCCGTTCTGAAGCGCTGCTGCGTCCCCAGCGCTGCATTGCCAACTGCCTCCGTGTCCACGCCGTGGATTCCAATTGCGTTTGCGTGTCTAGTGCTGCTATTCAACTGAGTATTCAACGATACGACGAACCTGGACTAACTGCAACAGCTCTCGAAGATGACAATTATCTTTACTATTTTAAAAATATACTTGGTTTGTTCTCTTTACTTTTTTCGGCGGTCATTAGATCAGCGAGTAGGACATCAATAGCCCAGATCGTGTCGTTAAGCATAATAACGATTGACAGCCTAATACGATGGAACTATAATTTTTTTAATTCGTAGAAAAGTACAAGCATTGAACTAGTTCAATTAAACTGCAGCTCATGTGTGCGTGCCAATTATTCTAAGTCTAGCGAAAAGAGAAACGGACAATTCTTGCCGGAGTAAAAAATTCATTGTGTTACAAATTCTTTACCCACCAGTGAGAACCATTAGCTTCTCTTTGTTTTACCAATTATATGTCCTTAAATTTGCACAATTATGCCATTTTAGGTCTCTGCCATATTTTACTCGAAAAGAAAAACTAACCGATATTGTTTTGGGCCAGGGACCGCGGGCCGTCTACCCGTCGAGCCCAGCCCATCCAGCGAGAGTGGGCCCATAACCTTATCCCCTTCCTTCAAAACTTCAAACCCCGATTTCAACTGCCACGACCACACGCTTTCTTCCCCTCCTCGACCACCTCGCCAGCCAAAATGCTCGGCGTCTCCGCCTCTCCCGGCCTCCCCCTTCCCTTCCTCCCCGCTGCGAACCCCCGCCCTGCTCTCCTATCCCCTAGCCGCCGCAGCTGCTTCTACGGCCACCGCGCCCGCCGCCGATGCCGCGGCGGCGGCGGTTCCCCTCTTCATCTCCTCCGCGCCGTCACCGGGCGGCGCACGGGCATCGTGATCGACGTCAACGAGGTGGCAGAAATAGGCGACTGAGATATCCCCGTGGACGTATCCTTCACCCGGAGGCTCCCGCCGGCGCTCACCCTCGGCGACGGCCTCTCCGCGCTGTGCCGGGCCGCCGAGGAGGTGAAAGCCAGCCCGCCTGCCGCCGGGAGCGGCGTGGTCCGGTTCGAGGTTAGCGGCCCGCGAGTTTGTGTGAAGGAAACGTAGGTATATGTACGGTCGCTACGGGTTGTGTTTGTACCTGGTTTGGTGAAGAGTAGAGTTGGGGCCGCATTTTGTCTGGTGATGATGTTTGGGACTTGGGAGGGACAGTGACATGCTCCCTAGATAGTCCCTAGATTTTCAGCCGACATTGTGAAGCTGAATCAGCATTCAGCTCCATGATGCGATAGACCTAATAGAGTTATCATCTAGCTCAATGGTTTTGCCATGGGTTTGTTTATCCCTTGCTGTCTAAGCAACACCGGAAGATGATTAATTCGACATGAAATGGTGCAGGTACTTGTTCCACCCAGCACGAACCACGAAGGCACTCAAATGGCTGTGCACTCAGTTTAGGGGATTATCATTGTTTCCTCAGTTTTATTTATCGAGGAAGCCAAGCTCCGATCCATCATTTCAACTTGAAATATCTGGCGTTGGTTCTGCAATTTGCTGGCGTGGTTCCTCTCAAGTAAAAAATGGTTTTGATTTGGTATCAAGGTACCCCCCTCTCTGTGTGTGCGCGCGCGCCCACGCGCGCATGTGGTTTTTTAAACTATTAAATTAGGATCTATTTGTCCCTGCAGATATCTATCGTTTGAATTCACGCTTGATAAGAGCTTATGGATCAGTAGGCATGAAGTATGACAAGGAATTATTGTCAATAGATGAGAAAACCGGTTCGTTCTACTTCTTTATTCCTCAGGTAATAACCTTCAGTTTTCTATGGCGTTCACTCTAGCTAGCAGAGTTTTGATCAGCTTGGTGTGATATGCACGCTTCGTGTAGAAGCCATTTTGAATTCAGCAAGGGAAAAATACTACACTCATGCATTCTGTGATATTATCTGTGTGAATTTTGTGATATTACTTGATATTGATAGCTCACATTGACACAAAGCCCAAAACACCGAAGTTTTCATTTTAGCCTTTTTAAGTTTTAATGGTCCTCAAAGTACGCTGTTTGTGCGAGATGATTCCTTGCTCAAGTAGTACTATTCTGACATGCAGGACTAGTGCAATTGCATCCGTAAAATTGACATAGCCGTTACCTGTTGAGCCTATTTTATGTAAAATACTGAAAGATCTAAATAAACAATTTACCAAAGGAACACGATGCTTTGTGACCAACTTTGACCAATAGGTTACCAAGTGTTCAGCTTATGGAGCTTGACTCAGTGACTTGGTTGCCTCAGCACAGTGGTGATTGTAATGTTTGATTGAGTATTAAAGATTTAAAGCCACCCAGCAATCCCATTACCCAACTTGCAAGAATTTTCTCTTGTCCTGTAAATTTGCACCTCAATTTTGATGAGTATTATGACTTGCAAAGCGAAGCAATGCTAATACAAAGGGTTTAAAGTGGAAATCAACTCGGTTGAGGAAAGTCAGAAAGTGTAAAAACCATTGAATTTTTTTTTTCTGCATATTTCCTTTCAGCAGACAAGTCATATAGTACAGCCACTCACAGAATTGTTTCTTGGTTATTATTTGCAGGCATCACGTAGATATTGATATTTGCATGGTTGTTAAAGCGTCGCTTCGAGGAGGACAACGCCATAGCCTCGCCTTGCCGATCATGTCTATGGCGTCCGCCTGATGGCCAAGGCGTCACTTTGGCGTCTCTAAGGCGGAGTGTGGTGTCGGAGACGGCTGAGGCGGATGCCATATCTAGCCTCGAGCGGGGATAAGGAGATGGGAGCAGGGGCCAGCGGGAAAAAATTGAGGGAGAGAGTCCAACCTATGCGTGAACTTGAACCCTAGCGCTGCTGCGCCGCCTCCATCCCCGACATGGTGGCCATCTGCTGCTGCGCCTCTATCCCCGTTGCGGCCCGTCACGATGTCGTTCTCTCCGCTGCACTCTAGATCCAGGTGCATCTCCCTCCCGACCTCCACCTCCCCCTCTGTCTCGGCTCCCCCTCCCTCTTCGCTGCGCCTCCCCCTCAGTTGCACTTCCCCCTCTCTCCCGGCTCCCCCTCTAGGGGACCGGAGGAGGAGGCGCAGCCGCACGTGAGAGAGGAGGGAAGCCGTGAGACCGCCGTGGCTCGGAAGAAGTCGTCAACGGAGGAGTCCCTCGGCGGCGTGCCAACTCACGAGCGAAAGAATCGAGCATTTTTGCTCTCTTGGTATCACTCATGCAGATACTCCTAGATCTGACGAGTGGAACGCATACTAACAATGTCTGGCTGGATGGAGTCGTCGACGCTGACCACCAGGATGGCTCGAACACGGACCTCATCAGCACACCAGCGCTCAAAGGGATCTATGGCATACTGAAAGGCCTCATCAATAGCGTCAGCAATAGCGGTAGTGGCCTCTGCCTCCTTCTTGGCGGCCTCATCTTCTGCAGGAGGTGCAAAAGTAGGCTGTCTGGGAGGAAGCTGAACCGGCGACGGTGGACAAGGTCGAGCACCAGTGACATATCCTCAGAGGCGGAGACCATCGAGCATAATCTACTAAGGCAACAAAGGCTAACAGGTGGTGCTGGACGACGCGGCGGTTAGGTCGATGTTCTGTTTTTTTTTTCTTTTCTTGTGGGCTGGGACGGGTGGCTCACACTAAACCGCCTCGGCTTGATCTAAAGGGTAGGGGCTGGGTTTCTCGCTGCGGCGCAGCAAAGGGCGGCCAGGCCCGCGTTGTCCTCGGCGCCAGTGGCGGCGGCTCGGTGGCATCGTCTCGATCGGTGGCCTCGAGTCGGGTGGCGGCGTCAGAGCGGTGGCATCGTCTCGGTTGATGATAGGGACGGGCGGCGTCGGCGCTGAGGGCGACGCTCGACCCTTTTTGTCCTTGGGTGGAAGCGGTGCGCGAGCAACGACGTCGAGCGAAGATCGGGGACGGCGGCATCGCACGCGGCGCCTCGCAGCGTGATGGCTTTGATTTGGCGGCAATGGCGGTCTTGGATGTGGCAGTGGAAAGAGCTAGGTTAGTGCCCTAACTCTGATACCATGTTATGAATATTGTGTGTATATTCATAAGGCCCAATGGGTAATATATATATATATATATATATATAGGGAGTACAAGGAGATATTACAAAGAAATATGTCATACACATATAAGGAAATACAAAAAGCATATAGGGAAATACAAAAGAATTCTTATTCTAACACCTCTGACATGTTTTCCTTTTTTCCTTTTTTTGTGCTGTATTTCTTGAGGAACCGTAGCTGGCAAGTCTTGTCCGAGTGATTATCTCGTAGACAAACTCAGAATCGTAAGAACAATGCAAGAACAGAATAATAGATTGAACACAGAGATATGAGGGGACTTCAGGCTTCTCTTTATTGCTCTTCTCAATACTGTATCACAATGCTGGGGTCTCCCCTCCTTTATATAGGCTACTGGATGGATGAGGAGGCCCACCTTGGGCCAGGACTCCCGGCCTGGGCCCGGTTTCTTAACACTCCCCCTTGGGCACTCATCCGTCGTGTCCATGTCTCGTTAAAACTCCATAAAAACCTAATGGGAACAATTTGGAGAAAGAGTACAGGAAACACGTTCTGCTTTAATTACAAACTGCAAGTTACTATAAAAGATCCAAGTGCGATGCGTACACTAGATCGAATCAGCGAAGTATTCAGAAACTTTTGCCCCAATCTGCTCCATGGTGATCTTCTCCTCTTGGGCAACAACGGCTGCGACCGTTGCGATGTCCAAAGGTGGGATGGTGGGAGCTGCTATTGGGCTGTCCACATCCATAAGTGCAACTAATGGATGTGGATCCTTCGTGCCTGCAATAGTGAGGTGTGCTTCATGCTGTCCTTTGCCCTTCTTCTTAGACTGGAAAGCATCAATAACGTGCGACCCATGACCTTACCCTTCTTGCCTCCCTCCTTCGTGAGAGGCTTCATCACCGTGTAGCTACTAGCATTAGCTTCATGACTAACATTGCTATTAGGTGGCTGTGAGATGTAGTTCTTCATTAGAATATCTTGAGTTTTTGCAACTTGTATGATGTCAATTAATTTGGCATACTGCTTCTAGCCGTCTTGACGATAGTTGCATGCGGATTGCACCGTATTCAAGTGAAAGGTAGAGGAGTCTTCTCAATCTTCTGCTCATCCGTGATTACACTATCAGATAGTTGAAGACTGGTAAAAGTTCTATACAAATTCTGGCTATGCTAGGCCAACTCTTCGAACTCCTAGTTCATGATGCCAGTCATCTTCATATTCATGCAAAGAGTTCATAAGATTACTACTGATAAGTTACATAAAATGGTTGCAAAATTCTCATAATACTCTTCGAACTCCTGGTTTGTGATCCCGTATTTTTCTATGTATTTTTCATGATTTACTGCTATTTTCAGTGATTAAAAGCAATATAAACAATCACAGATAATAAAAAACAGTAAATATAACACATAAATTGCATAGAAATAATAATAACAAAGTTAAACATACTTCAAATGCAAAAAATGATTCAAAAATTGAATTCTTGAGGCCTTTTTCTGCTGGAAAAAGTATTTTCGGCGAATTCTGCAATTCTAGGGTTTAACACGCGAAATTTCAGTTCTGAGAAAATTTTTTGCTTAATTTTCAGAGAGTTCGAGGGCCTTCTTGCAAAAATTCCTTATTCGCGTAAGGATCCCCGTGATTTTCAGAACCCCGAAGGGCCCTTTTGCAAAACCTCCTTTTTTTCTTTTCCCAAAAAACTTATTGGGCTGGCCTTCATGGGTCGGCCTTTTATGGCCCATAGCGCCAAAGCAAAAGGGAGGGCACACTTTTAGGGTTTCCCTGCCACCGGTTTGGCCGGGAGGGCTTGAGGCATGGAGGCGCGCTACGGGTGGCGGTGCCGTCCATACGGAGGCGGCGGCTGTGTGCCTTTGTGCGCGGAAGCCAAAGCGGCGCGAGGATGTGGCCGTGCGGCGGCGTGAGGACGGGGGTGGCACCGTGCGGCGGCGCGAGCCCATGCGACACCGGTGTTTGCGCGGCGATCTGGTGCGGCCGAGCCGAGTGGCGCCCGAGCGCGGTCGCGACGGCTGCCGAAGCTTCAAACGTGGCTCGGCGGTGTCAGGAACCGAAATGGATGGATCCGACAATTTGATTGCTCCATACCCGACTGGAAAATAACAGCGAAATTACGAAATAAAGTAGCTAAAAGAAAGAGTAAAGTAAGTGTAAGGAAGAACTAGGGTTTTTCATTTCGTGGTTCTTCCGATTACAAGGCGGCGTTATATACTCGCTCGCCTGGAGTCATTCTTCGACAGAGTTCCCATTGAGCAGTAACAGTAATTGACAAAAGGGAATTACAGTAAATAGTAATATCTAAATGAGTTGCTAGCCGCTGGATGTGAACGAAACGCCATCATCTAATGTCCACCTCTGGATCTTCATAACTTCCTTCATCCTTGTCGCCACACGATCTCGATGAACGAACCGATCTGGAACATCAAAAGCTGCTCGATTCTTGAATTGTTTCGCGCCATCGAACTCGCACTTCCCAATCCTGACAATTACCCTCCCCTTGAGATCCTTGTCCTCAAGGATGGAAATGAGGAAATACTCTTGATATGAAATTCGCATCCTCCCACGTTGCAGCTTCTTTGGGCAAATTAGCCCAATGAATCTTCCACTGGACTACTGGTTCATTGTTCCTCGGTATTACTCTTCTTTCTAACACAGTGATGGGTTCAGATAGTATTTTACCTTCTCTGTCTACCAATGGCAGCTCTTGGCTGGGCACTACTCGAGGGCCAATGTGTCCCTTCAATTGACTGATATGGAAAATTGGATGAATTTGACAACCATCAGGAAGGAGTAGTTTGTATGCAGCTCTACCAACCTTTTCTAACACTCGGAAGGGCCCATAAAATTTTGAGTGCAATTTCAATATTCGATGGAGTCCCAGGGCATTATGTCTATATGGTTGCATCTTCAAATACACCATCTTCCCACTTCAAACTCTCTTTCTATTCGGTGCTTATCAGCAAAATGCTTCATTCTGGAACTTGCCCTTTCCAAATTTGCCTTAATGGTTTCCAGAGCTAACCTCCTGGTTTGAAGCCTATCCCTTGTCTTCTGAGTAACAGATTCTATGAATAAAGTTTCATTTACTAAAGGAGGCTTCATGCCGTACAATGCTTCAAAGGGTGTCAGTTTAAGGGCTGTATGAAATGAGGTATTGTACCACCACTCGGCTTGGGATAGCCATGAATGCCACCTTCTTGGACTAGCAAATGCCATACACCTTAGGTAGTTCTCCAAACATTGATTCACTCTCTCAGTTTGCCCATCTGACCGAGGATGATATGCACTACTTAGTCTCAATTTGACTCCCATTGCCTTAAAGAGTTCTTGCCATAAGGTACTAGTAAAGATTTGGTCTCTGTCAGAGATAATAACTGTTGGTAAGCCATGCAATTTATAGATGTTATCCAAGAATAAGTCCACTACATGTTGCACTGTGAATGGGTGTTTTAAGGATATAAAATGTGCATATTTGGTGAATTTGTCAACCACTACCATAATGACATCCTTCTCTTCTGATTTAGGGAGCCCTTCAACAAAATCCAATGTAATGTGAACCCAGGCCATGTCAGGAACAGGCAATGGTTGTAGCAGCCCTGGATATGGAGTATTCTCAGATTTACTCTTAAGAACCGCACATTCCTTCACAAAAGTTCTGACTTGACCTTCATTTTGGGCCAGTAAAATAATAATTTCAGTCTTTGATATGTGGCTCTCTCCCCCGAATGCCCCCCCCCCCCCAAAGCAGATTCGTGAAATGAACTCAAAATCCGCTTTCTGAGATTGTTGCTGGCACCAATGAATATCCTTTCTTTGTATCTCAAAACTCCATTCTGCAAGGAATATGGAGGAGTACTGCTTGCATCGATTCTCAGTTTCCTTTCAATTTCTTGATATTTCTCATCATCTTGGTAGCTCTGGATAACTTCAGAAATCGAATTAGGTATAGCTACTGTAATTGCCATATTATTTTCAGCACATGGTATTCTTGATAAGGCATCAACAGCCTTGTTCTCCTTTCCTCTTCTATACTCTACCTTGTAATTATACCCCATGAGCTTAATCATAAGCTTATGTTGAATTCCATTAGTTAATCTCTGTTCAGTTATATATATCTTAGACTCTGTTGGTCTGTCCTGATGATTAAACTAGCTCCCATAAGATAATGTTTCCACTTTTTAATAGCTTCCAATATTGCCAATGCTTCTTTATCATAAGTGGACATAGCTGCAACCTTTGGTCCAATGGCTCTACTCATAAAAGAAATGGGTCTTCCTTGTTGCATAAGTACAACCTCAATTCCATAGCCACTTGCATCAGTTTCTAAAATAAACGGTTAATTAAAATCAGGTAGAGCCAGCACTGGTGCATTAATCAAGGTATCCTTGATTCTAAGAAAAGCTTCTTGCTGCTCATCACCCCATTGAAATGCATTCTTCTTAAGGGCATTGAACATGGGCTTACAGATCAATCCAAATCCCTTGATGAATCTTCTATAGTAGCCTGCTAACCCTAGAAACTCTCTCAGCTGAGTTATATTTTCAGGTCTAGGCCACCTTTTTACTACTAATATCTTCTCAGGGTCCGTTGCCAATCCATCTTGACTAATAATATGACCCAAATACTCAACCTGCATCTGTCCAAGTGCACACTTACTTAACTTGGCATATAGTTGATTTTCTCTCAATTTTTCCAACACCAACTGCAAGTGTCTTTTGTGATCATCCAATGTAGGACTATAAATGAGTATATCATCAAAAAATACCAAAGCAAACTTTCTTAGAAAGGGCGACAATATTTTGTTCATAAGAGATTGGAAGGTAGTAGGGGCATTAGTCAATCCAAAAGGCATCACCATGTATTCAAAATGGCCTGTATGCGTACTGAATGCTGTTTTAAAGATTTCAGAAGGTTTCATCCTGATTTGATGATAGCCAGATCTAAGGTCTATCTTGGAAAAATATTTAGCTCCATTCAATTCATCAAGTAAATCTTCAATGATCGGAATGGGATACTTATTCTTGATTGTGTTTGCATTCAACTGTCTATAATCGATACAGAGTCTCCATGTCCCATCTTTCTTCTTGACTAAGGTGGCCGGCGAAGAATAAGGACTCACTCTTCAGCAGTTGTTCCACTAAACCCTCCATGGCATCCTTCTTGTAATGAGGTAACCTGTAGGGCCTTGAGTTCACAGGTTTAGCATCAGGAATTAATGGAATTGTGTGGTCACATTCCCTCACAGGAGGCAATTGTTTTGGTTCCTTAAACACATCAGTGTATTGCTTAAGAACTGACTGAATTTCTAGATGTATGGTTTGCACATCATTTCCAGTCTTCAAGATAGCTTTAGAATATATGACTGCCCCAACTGCTCCCTTGTTCATGATTTTCTTTAATTGTAATATATTGATAATACAATCTTCTTTGGGATATGTCTCATCAATGAACTTCACTGTTTTCCTTCCCTCCTTGCAAATACTGAACTCTCTAGTTCTCAAATCGAGATTAACTGGACTGTGTTCATGAATCCAATCACTTCCAAATACAATGTCATACCCCTTAAGTTCCAATAGCCTGAAATTAGTATGAAATTTCTCTCCTTGTATTTCATAGAGGCATCCTATACATTGTGAATCACTAGTGAGGATATTACCATTTGCAACGGCTACTTTGATCTGACTGTGATTGCTAATTTCACACTGAGCCTTCACTGCAGCCGTAGGGGTTATGAATGTTGTGGTACTTCCACTGTCGACTAAAGCAATCGCATTAGTTTTCCCAATTTTAACCTTCAAGGTGAATGTGTTTGTCCCTGAGCTGGTTCCAGATATTGCATGCACTGAAACATGCATTTCTCCTCCTTCACCCTTGGGTTCAGGGCTACCAGGGGGTGTGGTAAAAACACCATCTGCATTTTCCTCGTTCACCTCTTCATCATCCTCAATAGTTATCAAATGCAATTGTTTCTGAAACTTACATACCTTGCTATGCCCAGACACCCAAGGTTCATTGCATTTAAAGCATTTGCCTCCATTCCATTTGTTTCCACTGCCAGTAATAGTCTTGTCATTCCATTCCTGCTTATTTACAGAACCCGTCCCTTTGTTCTGATTGTTTCCCTCATACTGCCCCCTTGAATTGGTACCTTGATTCCAAGATATAGCCTTTTTATATGACTGACTGCTCTCATAATTTCTAGCATGTGAATAGGCCTCAACCAATGATCTGGGTTCTAAAGACTTCAGAGGGGTTTTTATGTAGCTTTTCAACCTAGACACAAAATAGTCCAAGAAATACCCTTCTTTCAGAGCAGAATTGTTCCTTTACACTGAAATCATCATATTCTCAAATTTATCAATGTAAGCCTCAACTGTCCCTTCCTGATTCAAGCTTCTAAATGCTTCGGTAATTTCATACCTTGTCTCAGCCGCAAATCTCTTTTTGATCATAACACAGAAGTGTTGCCATGACAAGGGTCCAGTGTCGATTTCATTGCTACTGATCCATTGATCAGCCCTTCCCGTGAGATAAACCTCAGCTATAGAAACCCTATGTTCATCTGGTGTTTGAGCTAATTCAAAGTATTTCTCCGCCTTTCTTATCCAAGCTTCAGGTTGCTCACCATCAAACTTAGGGAATTCCAATTTAGGACCTCTGCTAAATTGCTGGTTGTAAGGATTTCCATTCCTCACTGGACTTGCAGGACATTGAAACTGTGCAGAGTATTGCAGCTCTGGGGCTCTAGGCCATGGATAATATGAATTGTTATACAATGGAGGTATATATGGTGGTACATATGGCGGATTTGAGCTGATGTATTGTGGAGCAAAACTTCCATTTGCCATAACTACTGGATACATGCTTACTCCAAAAGTTCCATTGGCTACATTCGGATGAATACCAGTAACTCCTTGTTCCTCTAAATGATAAGATGTTGGTACATTCAAACCAGAAACATTTACAGCGGAAACTTGATGTGTCATCAGAGAGCTAGCATTTAGTGTTGACGACATACTAAAAGGAATCGGTAATGTACCATGCATTACCTGGCCTGTGCCTACTCTGGAAACAAAAGAATGCCCGCTGCCAGGCGTCATATATGGATATCCTACTGGAGTGGGTGCTCTCGCACTTTGATTGTTGCGCAACCTGCTGGCGTCGCCCTCCAGATTCGCCCAATTACTTGCCACTTCTCCATCTCCTTTTTTATCCATCATGATTTTCAACATCTCCATCATCTGATCCAACTTGGTTGAGTTTTCTTGGATCTTCTCATGAACTTGCCCCATCTGTACCTGGTTAATCTCAGCGTTTTCTTCTATTTGTTGCTGCATCCGCGCCATCTCCTTCTTCATTACTTCCACTTCTCCTGTTATAGTTCCAATCTCCTCCTCATTAGATCTACCCACCTTTGGCATCTTCAACCACTTCTTGCTAGCACAGGGATTTTACAGGAAGAATCAGATTCTCCCCAACCGATAGATTGAGTTCCTTTGGGTTAGCTCAGAAGTTTTCCTGAAGAAACCTGTTCCTCCACCTTCGTTTCCCAGAACCTTCAAAATCTGCTCGCCTCCAAGAATCGGCTTGGCTCTGATACCATCTGTCAGGAACCGAAATGGATGGATCCGACAATCTGATTTCTCCACACCCGACTGGAAAATAGCAATAAATTACGAAATAAAGTAGCTAAAAGAAAGAGTAAAGTAAGCGTAAGGAAGAACTAGGGTTTTTCATTTCGTGGTTCTTCCGATTACAAGGCGGCGTTATATACTCGCTCGCCTGGAGTCATTCTTCAACAGAGTTCCCATTGAGCAGTAACAGTAATTGACAAAAGGGAATTACAGTAAATAGTAATATCTAAATGAGTTGCTAGCCGCTGGATGTGAACAAAACGCCATCATCTAATGTCCACCGCTGGATCTTCATAACTTCCCTTCATCCTTGCTGCCCACACGATCTCAGTAACGAACCGGTATTGGAACATCAAAACCGTTCGATTACTGAATTGTTTCTGGCGCTACTGAACTCAGACTTCCCAATCCTGACAGGCGGTCGAGGTGCTCTATGCGGGAGGCGGTGCTGGTGGCTTCAAGCGCACACGGCACGGGGCGGCGGCAGCTTCATGGCGTGGCAGCCGGGTTGCCCCATGCGGGGGCGAGGTGGCCGCTCGCAGGCGACGACACGGAAGGTTGGTGATGGCGTTGCACGCCTCCTTTCCCCACCTTTTCTTTTGTGTCGGGCGGTGCCGATGACTTGGCTATATAGGGCCGGCTACGGGCGCGTGAGGTTCGTCGCGGTGGCACGTCTACGAGGCGGCCGCATGCGAAGGGTGGAGCCATGCGACGGTTGCCGTGTGCGGGGAGTGCGGCCGGAGGCTCATCGTTGAGGTTCGGTCGTGCGGGGCTATGGCCGTGCGTGCGGCTCTAGGCCAGCGCAGCGCGGTGCCATGGTCGGCGCAACGTGGTGCTTCACGTGCGCGCGGGTAGCGGCGCGGCTCTACAGGGCCGTCGGCCGATTTTTTCCGTATCGATTACTGTTCATGCAATGTACTGTTCATCTGATGCAATTGTCGTTCATGTCATTACCGATCGGCTTGGCCGGTGACTTCAAGTCGGCTCGCGGTAGATTAGAACTTATTTGCAACTTTCAATCTACGGTACAATCGACATCCGCTTTTTTTAAGCAAACTACTGATCGACATTGTGTCGGCGACTTCAAGTCGGCTCGCGGTAGATTAGAGCAAATTTTCATCGTAGAAAACCAATTTAGAAAGCAAATTTGCAGAATTGAAAGCGATCTAGAAAATACGATTCAATCTACGAGTGTGGTTCTTTGATGGTTACCTTTTTGATCCGAGGAGAGTCGATCGTGCTGATAACGTCTTGAGGAACCGTCGCTGGCGAGTCCAGTCCGAGCGATTACATCATAGACAAACTCAGGATCGTAAGAACTATGCATGAACAGAATAATAGATTGAACACAGAGGTTTGAGGGGACTTCAGGTTTCTCTTTATTGCTCTTCTCAATACTGTATTATAATGCTGGGGTCCCCCTCCTTTATATAGGCTACTGGATGAATAAGAAGGCCTACCTTAGGCCAGGACTCCCGGCCTGGGCCCGGTTTCTTAAGAGTATTTACAATTTCAGCAACAGTTAATTTCTGCTAACAGTTTTTTACCCCTTTGATTGTGGATGCCCACTTGGAAACCAAATGCAGACAGATAAGCCTACTATCTGTCTTTTCTATCTGCATTTTATACTTGATATATTGTGGTAGGTTTTTTTTTTTTTTTTGAAATGGGAGAAGATCCCAGCTTTTATAAAGCATATATCAGTTTACAGAAAAGGAAATGACATCTAGGTATGCCAGATTTCGCAGCAAGCCCAACTGGAACCATACAAAGAAAACCGACCACGACCAACTTCAAAAGAACCGACTAACAGTCTAAGGACAATAGCAGTCAAAACAAGCACCAGTTCCTGACTGGTAAACAAAGGAATTACAAGATCCTAGAGGTGCTACTGCCCGAATTACAAAAATCCCTAGCCCAATCGTCAATGTTCCTCATGAAGTCGCCGACTTAGAGCGTTCCACCCTAGAAGAAGGATTCGCTAACGCTGCAAACAAGATAGAAATTTGTATATCACATCCATAGGTTGCCGAAGGTAAATCCCCTCAAAAGCCACCCTGTTTCTAACACTCCAGAGAGTCCAAGCGGAAGCTGCAAAACTAAACAAAATAACATTGTAAACAGAGCCCCCTCCTATCTAACCAATTTAATTGAAAATCATCAACGTAAACTGAATACAATTCCAATTAAGAGCTTCTTTGATACCAATCCAAAAAATTAGCAATTACACAATTGAAGCAGAATATGATCAATACTCTCAATACAACCACACAATTTGCAATTCAACTCCCTTTCCACCCGATCGCTAATTTGATCCGATTGTCCGAACTTTATTAAGATAACACTTCCACACAAAAATTTTAACCTTCAAAGGAATTTTGCATTTCCAAAGTTTTTGCAGTTTCCTAGAAACAACACCCCCAAAAAGAATTTGTCTATACAAGGATTTAACAGAAAACATCCCAGATTTTTCCAAGCACTGCGATACTGTCTGGAGCATCGAAAGATCCAGTTCATCAAAACATCCTTCAAACTTTCCCATGAACAATGTCCTCGGCTCCGGACATCTCTTAAAGGGGATAGTCCACTGATTATTAATCAAACCCTCTGCCACACTCATTTCAGGAAAGCAACAAATGTTGTAAAGACTATTAAAAGTAATCTTGAAAGGGCATTCACCATTCCAGACATCACCCCAAAAGGAAATGTTAGCTCCACTCCCAAGCTTGTACTTAACACCTCTCTCAAAACAAGTTTTTGCTTTAGAGAGTTGTTTCCAGAACTGAGAACCTCTGTGAGTGTTAAAACTTTTTCTGAAACTGCTTCTAGGAAAATATTTAGCTTTGAGAATCCTAAACCAAAGCTCAGTACCAGCATTACTCATACGCCAGATCCATTTAGCAATCAAACAATCATTCATAACTCTTGTATTTATTACCCCTAACCCCCAAATTCTTTAGGTCTGCACACAGCTTCCCATTTCACCATGTGATATTTAAAACTATTGTTCGACCCCCTCCAGAAAAATCTGGATCTAATGGTGTCCATTTGCTTATGAACCTCCTCACCAAACCTATAAAAACCCATTGAATAGGTAGGTAGACTACTCAAACTGCTATTTACCAAAATTAATCTACCTCCAGACGATAAGAGCTTGTTTTTCCAGTTGTCAAGTTTTTAAGTCAACTTGTTAATCACCAAATCTGCCGCCCTCACCCCAATCTGTCTATCTCCAATCAGAATACCGAGATAGGTCATAGGCAAAGAAGCCAACTTGCAGTAAAAAATATCTGCTGCTCTAGCAGAATCCTCTTCAGACCCTCCCATTACAAAAAGTTCACTCTTATGATAGTTTATTTTCAAACCTAACATCCATTCAAAACAGTAAAGAAGAAATTTCAAGTTCAAAAAGGCTGTCTCATCAAACTCTAGCATAAGCACTGTATCATCTGCATATTGCAAAATGGGAACTCCACCAGGCACCAAATGAGATATCAGCCCTCTTAATAGATTATTGTCTTGAGCTGTTCTAATAATTTTCGCTAAAGCATCATGACCAGTTAAACAGAGAGGAGATAGTGGATCTCCTTGTCTCAAACCTCTATAAGTCTTGAAATAAGGACCAATTTCTCCATTAATGTTGATGCTGACTTTGCCATCTCTAACAGTTCCCATGACCTGATCAATCCAACTGTTGGAAAAGCCTTTGCTCCTCATAACTTCCTCCAAAAAACTCCATTGAATTTTATCATATGCTTTTTCAAAGTCCAGTTTCAAAATCACTCCTTTCCTCCTCTCTCTTCTAATCTCATGAATTATCTCATGCAAAGCAACCACCCCATCCAGAATGTATCTGCCTTTTATGAAAGCAGACTGACAATCATTAACCAGCTTATCAGCAATCTGACCTAATCTATTAGCAAGCAACTTAGTCAGAATCTTAAAACTGACATTCAAAAGACAGATTGGCCTAAAATGTTTAATACTATTTGCCTCTTTAATTTTAGGAATCAAAGAAATCACCTCATAGTTGAGTCTCTTCATGTCCAAATTACCTCTGGCAAAATCTCTAATCAGATCTGAAAACTGATGTTTAATCAACTCCCAAAACTCTTTATAGAAAAAGGTTGAAAAACCATCAGGACCAGGAGCAGAATTGACTGGAAGGTCCTTAATCACTTGCAAAATCTCACTATCAGTGAAGTCTTTTGCCAACATGAGATTATCTTCCTCAGAAACTCTCATCCTACTGCTCCAAAACCCACTGTTCAATCCCACTTCCTGAACCGGCCCAGTACCAAAAAGGTTTCTATAGAAATTATAAATGTGACCTCTAATGTCATCTTTATTATGAATCAACACCCCTTCATGCTCAAGACTGAAGATATAGTTCTTCCTTTTCCTCCCATTAGCACAACTGTGAAAGTAACCAGTATTAGCATCTCATTTAGTAATCCAATCTAGACCACTCCTTTGATGCCAATGATTTTCTTCCATAGCATAAGTCTGTTCCAGGTCAGCTTCAATAGAGTATCTATGTGACCACTCCTCAGAGTTTAACCCATGCAATTCTGCCAAAGAATCTAAGTTCCTAAGTTGATCAAGAAGAATTGTTTTCTTTCTCTTGTATTCACCATTCAGGTTAGCACCCCAACCTCTCAGAAAACTCCTCAACATGGCAACACAACTGGTCCATTTGTCAAGGGAATAGACCTTATCATTAGCTTTACTGACAAACTCCAGCCACTTGTGATGTAGAAGACCCTTGAAAGATTCATGACCCATCCATTTTCTTTTAAAATAGAATCTGCTAGTCTTAATCATAACATCCTCTCCAGTACTGAGAAGAATGGGATTGTGATCAGAACCAACCCTAATAAAACTCTGAACATGACATAAAGGGATATTGTGGTAGGTTTCTTAGAGATAAGATAGTGCTGCTGCAGTAACCAGTGCCATGATTTAACCAATGTAGGAAAAGGTTGTTCTTTTTCTTCATGGATTTCTTGGCACAAGTGAAGACTGGGTTCCCATGATGAAAGCTCTCTCTCCCAGTGCACAGGTCATTGCTGTTGATCTTCCTGGCCATGGCGAGTCACAAATTCTGCAGCATCATGTTGAAAATTCCAATCAATTCTCTGTTACAGTTCCATTAGTTGCAGATGTGTTGCTGAAGTTGATATACAATATAACTGATGGAGAGGTGGTTGTTGGCTACTCAATGGGTGCAAGGATTGCACTCCACATGGCACTAAATCAAAATCACAAGGTAACTTTGTCAACATTGTACCTTTTGTGTTCACTTCAAGGTAACTTTGTCAACATTGTACCTTTTGTGTTCACTTCTTTCTTTTGTGATCCTAAACTAGTCATGTCAAGACATATTAGTGGAGCTGTTATAATATTGGGAAGTCCTGGATTGAGAGATAAAGTAGATGACGTCATGGTGTTATTGATAAATCAAGAACTCACTTCCTGTTGTCTTATGGACTGGAGTGTTTTCTCGAGACATGGTACTCTGCAAAAATGTGGGCCAGGTAAATAACCTTATGAAGGAATGATTTCTTGCATTTGCTAGATGAAGAAACCATACATTGTTTACCTAACATGTGTTTGACATGCTTTTCTCTGTTCCTTTCCGGATCATTTTCTGTTGATGGGTGACCAAACGTCCAGTCTAAGAGGTCATCCTAAATTTTACTCTAGTGATGACACGCAGAAAACATGGTAACACCAAAGCTCTATCTAAGGTTCTTGCTGACTAAAGCATAGGGAGAAAAAAGTAAGATTACCTTCCCACGCTCGGTAGTAAGATTTTCATTAATAATTTTCATATAATCATATTCCATCCAGTTTATCAGTACCAGTGATGTCTATAAGTTGGTAAAAACACGGTCACTGATAATATAGCCAATAAACAGTTTGGTAGTTGCATTTCATTAGTGATTGCGTAATAAAAATTCACACGAGATTCTATCTCATGTAAGTTTCAATGTACCAGGTCCCTGTGGGAAGACTTGAAATACTTGAAGAGGCCTCTCCTCGTCATTGCAGGTGAAAAGAACCTAAAATTCAAACAGATCTGGCAGCAAATGTGCAGGGTGATAAGAAAGCATGGGGAATGTGAATCTGATGGTCGTAATGGGCAGGAGCTCTGTGAAATGGTCATTGTCCCGGACAGTGGGCATGCTGTGCATGTTGAGAACCCTCTTCCTTTAGGTTGCGTTTGGTTGGGTGAACTAGTGTGAATGGGATGAGTTGGTAAAAGATGGATATGATAATTTTGGATGAGATAATACAAGTACGATGTTTGGTTGGTGGGATAGGATGATATATGATTTTGTTTGATTGGTGGGATAGGATGGTCCTGGATGGTTCAAGATGGTGTTTTGTTTGATGGATGATGTTGTATTTTGAGCACTTTGAATTTTTTTGGGTATTTTTTAAAAACCTAAAATTTTAAAGTGCTAAAAAATGCATGAATTTTCTACAGTAGCTAGATAATAATTTTAGATGAATTTTGGTAAAAGAATTATTCCATTTGGAGCACTTTGAATTTTTAGGGTATTTTTAAAATACCTAAAAATTCAAAGTACTAAAAAAATACATGAATTTTCTACCGTAGCTAGATGATGATTTTAAATGAATTTAGATGTAAGAATTATTCTATTTGGAGTTATTTTGAATTAGTTATACATTTTTGAATTTATTCTATTTTGGGCTAGGCCTGGGTCCCCCTCCGATTAGGACGGTCCGATCCCGATTAGGATGGTCCGATCCCGATCGGACAGTCCAATATTCCGATCGGACAGTCCAATTTTTTTATTTCAAAAATTCATATCTAATTCAACCTAACTTCAAATCAAGAGAAATCAATTTTGATATTTTTTATTTTAAATGAACTTTATTTTAAAATAGGTTTCAAACTTGTTTCTAGCCAAAAAATATAGTTTTTAGAAATTGATATTTAACCGAATTAGTTTTATACTAGAAAATACTTTTAGCTTTAAAAATTCAAAGAAAATATTTCTGAACTCCAAATGAGTTGAACCAAGTTATTTTGGTCTTATAATTTTATTATCTATTTATCTATGTAATCCTTTTTTCACTACTATTTTGCAAATTTTTACTAAATAATTAAAATCCAATGGCCGAGGAAGAGTTGATTTAGGTCATAGTTAAATAATTAAATAATTAAATCTTAGACTCTGATTAAGATTAAAATCCAATGCTTCCTCCCACCAGCACACGTGAGCCACGCACGGACGAGCCTGTGTTGTGTGGTTCAGCCAATTTTTCGGAATGATTTGATACAACTTCTCTAAGGAATATTGTATAAAGTTGAACCATTTCATCTGAAATAGATTGGTTCCATCCCTTCAACCAAACGCACCAACGATTCTCATTTTTTGAACCATTCGGTACAGGACCATATGATTCGATGAACCAAACACTACCTTACTTAGAGCCGTGAGGAAGTTCTTCCTAAAGCTACACCTGACATATCGTCACAGCGAGAATGCAGACATAACGTCGTATCATCGGCAGATTACAAAATGACAGATCCATGTTGGAGTTGTTATCAGAGTTGGGGAAATTTTTATTTATCCTTGCAGCTTGACAGACTGAATGGTCAGTTTTTTTATGGGTTATAAATGTCGATGGGAGAAAAAGTTTCCTATGTGCTCATGCTGGTGGTTACTGATTAGTAGGGACTTAATTCGGTTGTTCGTGGGAGCTGCATCTTGCACCCTTCCCTGTGGTCACCTTCTTGCTTGCAGTACTATTTCCTTTTCAGCAATTAACTGAGCTGGGGCTGCCAATATGGAAACACAGCCAACAGTTTATCGTGTGTTACGAAGTACAATGTGCCCAGGCCCCAGCCAATCAATCTGCCCGCTTGTGGCAATCAGCTTTTGCCCTACGGCCTTGCTACATTTGACGCCTTCTATTTCTCACGAGTCTTTCGTGAGCCCATAGGATGAAAAGGATTGCTAATTACCCAGTCGCTCCCCTGGGTTAACTTTCCTTGGTGCTGGAGTTTGTGCAATGCGCGCTTTCGGGGCGCGAAGCTGTTCTGATGGCGTGGAGAACTGGAGATCATGTGGTTAGTCAAAGTGATAAGCGAGTTGCATAAATCTAGACTCAGCTGCATCGAGTTTTCCTTTTTTATTTTAAAAAAGAGAGAGATTTGTGTTGATCTTCGATGTAATCAAAATGATTCAACACAATCCTTTGCTTTGTTATGGGAATTGATTGTAGTCATACTATAATAAAAAAAAGGAGTTTGCTAGGGAGTACTTGAGTGTTTTTGGGGTTTATGAGTACTTGAGTTTTTTTTCATCTATGCTATGTTTGGTGATACCTCATTAGAGGAGAAGCAAAGTGATCTTATGCATTAAATCTAGATCTAAGAGTCCAAAATTTGAGTACTAATTAGCAACAAAACACTCAAATACTTCCTAGACACTTCCTAAAAAAAAATCGGATGACCTTATCACTAGCCACGTCACCAAACGATTTGCAACCACTCATTCCTCCCTTCTCTCTCCACTCTCATCAGCTCCATCCGGGTGAATTGTTCATCTCTCGGACCTCTCTCTCTCTCTCTCGTCTCTTTTTCCACATCCCAAACCGGAGAAGAAGACAGCCTTCGCACCCGTCAGGCGGCCACCTCGCCTCTGCACCCCGGCCTCCTCCATCACCACGCCGCTGTCGCGCCCTGGCCTCACTCTGCCCCCAGCCGTCGCACCCTAGCCGCATCCGCCGCCCCGCGACCTGGCTTCCCTGAGCTCGACTGCCTCCGCCATGCCCCCGGCTACCCCGCACCCAGGCCTCCCCGAGCCCGACTGCCTTCGTGGGATTTGTGTTGTGTTTGTGTGCAAACTGTGGGGATAAATTTCTTGCACAAGGATTTTTTTTTGTTGTTGTATGGTGATCGCATCAATGTTGCGTCTCATTGAAAAATTTGTTGCAAGTGTTTGATTGGTGCTTCTTTGAACTTCTTTGAGATGTTGCGACCGTTGAAAAAAAATATTGCACATGTTCTTCATTTTTGTTGCATCGGGTGCGCGTAATGTTGCAAGATGATTGTTTTGATTATGAGATTTTTGATATGTTGGTATCCTTTTCCAGATGTTTGTTTTGATTATGAGATTTTTGAAATATCCGCTTCTTTGAAATGTTGCATATTAATTTTTTATATGTTGCAACAAGTGAAAAATATATATTGCGATTGTGTCGGAGAGGAGCGTACGGTGTTAGTGCTCGGACCTCCGAGCGCTAGTCGTGCCCATTTGTTTTTAAATTACCGTTTTTCTTGGTTTCGTTAGAATTCGGAAACCGACGGTCACTGTTGATAAACCGGCTTCTACGGTTCGAGCGCTAGTCGCACCCTTTGTTATTAAACTGCCGTTTTTCTTGGTTTTGTTGGAATTCGGAAACCGGCGGTCACTGCCGATCAACCGGCTTCTGTGACTTCTGTCTGATTCCTGAACTTGATTTTTTTAAAAAAAAATCGGGATGCGAGTTTGGAACTTAGGATCTCGGTCTTTAACGGTATCAGTAACCCGGCAGAAGCGATGTGAAACGGGTTCCAACTTTTAAACCCTGGCGCCGCGCAGGTACTGCACGTGGGAAGACGCGGACTGGCGTAAGCACGGCCGTGCATGTGTTGCGCGGTGCACAGTACAGTCACACTGCGCACACGGTGCCGTCTCGGCCGCGCGCCGTTGGCATGGCCGGCGTCCACTCCAACAGGGAGCTCAACTCCCAAAAGGCAGCCACTAGCTTGCACAAGCCTTGGCACGCATACCTACACAGTCTACACGTGGTGCATCAGTGCATGCACGGTGCGTGGCCTTGTGCCTCCCGGTACAACTAGGACCAACCTGTAAATAAAACTCCTAGGGTTTGTTAAAGAACACCAGAACGCGGGTACGGACGGAGCAGATGTTTTATACTTGTATATAACAGTTTGTAAGAAATCTGAGCTGAGCTTTGACCAGCCAGTTAGCCATCGATCTCTACCTGACTAGTGCCTACCAAGAAGCGTTGCCTTTCTATAAGAATCCAACAGCAACACTCGCCCCTTCCTCCTCGATCTCTTCACCGTCTCGTCACCGGCTGACTGAGAGCGTAGAGAAGTGCACTAAAAGTTCACCATGAGTTGCGAAAGGACTAGTGCTTCAACTTTTCTTACAGTCGTCTTGGTCATCTCCTCGCTTGCACTTGACCATCCCATTGCTCATGCTCGCCATGGTGAGTTTTGTTCATCTTTGCATTGCTACTCAGTCCTACATACGTTTGTAAGCTTGTACCATGTGTTCGGTTACCTCCTCCCCCACTCACCCACACTCACCGTTTGAAGCTCATAGCATGCGTTCAGTTCACCATGAGTCGCAAAACTATTGTTGATTTGACCATGTATTTGGTCTCATGTGCTGCCTACTCTTGCAGTGAAGGACTCGTCCACATCGACCGGCGATTCTTCGACTATGAAGAAAGGACTAGAAGGGATCAGGAAGCTCGATGTGGGGAACACCAAGAACACTGAAAACGTGGAAGTGACGGAGGAACCAAGGGGAAGAGGTGCGCAACACTCGTTTGGATGGAACCTTGGTCGTGGAGGGAGCCTCAGTGCTAAGTTTGCTAAGGTAGTAGTGGTTGATCACCATGGACCCAAGCCTCACGCTCCAAAACACAACTAAGTATAGATATATTGGCTAGCTAGCTTTTAAGCTGATCTTTCTGTATCTATTTGATTTAGAGTAGTTTTTGTTTTATTTCCTCTCTCTATCTCAAGGTCAAAATAGGAGAGGAGGGATCAAACTCCGTAGAGCATAGTGTACTAGCTGCTTGTCGTTGAGAAATTAAATACAATGTTCCTATATATATAGTATGCTCCGTATTGAATAGTAGCTACGTTTGAATGCCCATGTTTGTATATAGGAGGTGTCTAGGGAGTACTTGAGTGCTTTATTCCTAAATAGTACTCAAATTTTGAACTCTCAAATCTAGATTCAATGGATTAGATTACTTTGCCTCTTTCCCCCTCATCTGAGTACTATTTTATCTGGGAGTACTCTATTTTTTAGACACTGAATTTTTACATAAGTTATATACTAGTTTTACATAAATTAAATTATGTAAAAAATAGTGTGATTTTATGTAAAAAAAGAGGAACAAAATAAACTATAAAAAACACAACAAAAACTACAAAAAAATATATACATATTCATTTATGTTGCAGCTCTCGACATCCCTAAACAAATTGATTACTCACTTATCACATTGTCTAGAGAGAAATCACCAAGCATAATATGGATAAAAAATTTGAGTACTCACAAACAAAAAAACACTCGAGTACCATTTAGCAATTCCCTTGTATATATCGAGCTCAGTCACTTATATTATGCACCAACCAAATCAGCCAAAGTTGTTCCATCATTTCCACTTCATACCTTTGATCGTACCTTCATGTTTGGATACTTGTATATCTTCACAACTTGACGTTGACCAAGATCTTGAGTTTCTGTTACATGCGTTAATTAGATAACATGTGAAGTTTGCTAATTCATATAGAAACTCAAGGTGTCAGTGAACTAGAAGGAAATCAGTTTAATCACAATTCAAAAGCTTGGCCTAGCCATATGTAATCCAAACCCAGGATCGATGGGTCGCGTCGACCCGACCCGAAACCTTGCCGCTTACCAACTCTTTTGCCCTCCCAAGCCGGAGTTTGAGGCCTGCGCGCGGCGATGGCATCGGCCGGGACGTCCACTTTTTATGCTGCTGACGAACACTTCGGGTAGCGGTGTGGTACTAAGATGGGAATGGAAGGGGAGCACTGGAGCAGTAAGGGTACGTGTGATTGGTTGCATGGAGCATCTCAGACTGGCTCCTTTTTTGAGCCAGGATGAGTAGAACCAGGCTTATTGCATACAACTTAAAAGAGTTGTTTGGTTCGTTGTATTGTTGTAGACAGGTTGTGGAGAGAGTTTGTCTCGTTGTTGGTTGAGAGGATGGTGTGTTAGAGTGATGACCTTGCCCTACACATGGTGAGATTACCACCACCAGCACGGAAAGTTTGTGAAATTGCAAGTAGTGCCTACTATTTGTTTCTCTTTCTTTCCTTCTGTATATGCCTTGTTAAAAACCTCAATTTCCTCTTCAATGATTAACAACAATTACTGATTTTTTTAAAAAAAGAAAAGCTAGCACCGAATTGAAGAAAAAAACAGACATGATTCAGGGTACAGACCGATCCTCCATCCAAACAGCAAAAGTGAAGAAAGAAAGAAGCATATAGTCAATATATCATATAGTATGCTACTCTCAATTATGCCTGGATGCAAAAAATTAAAGGTTCAATTGGACCATAAAGCCGCTAAAAGAGCACGAATTCTTGCACAAGATTGATAAAGGAGTAATGTCAGTCTAAAAGATCACTACAAGAATTGTTTCTCCCAAAGAATTATCCCTACTGTAGCGCTGACTGCTATCAACGTTGTCTGTACTAGGCGTGGGCGTGCTTGAACGCTTTCTTGCGAAGATGTTGCGCTCTTCGCCTCTCCATGACCTCTGACCAGGAACTCCATCCAACCGCATTGGTCGCACTTGCCGTCGTCCTCTAGCTTATCAATGTGGGCCGTGTTAGCGACTAGAGGGGAAGAAGAGGAGCCCAATTTTTCCTTATGAAATTCTAGTTCTTTTTAACTCCAGTAGCTATGTAAAACTATGCATATCATGGCCAACGGAAGAATTAAACTGAAACTAACAAGCTCAATCATTAATCCCCCTCGGCTGGTTTGACCGGATGTAATTGGCGGTCTGGCCACTCAAGTGGTTTGACATCTCTCTTGGGCAGTCTGATCTATCCTCAATCTGACAGAAAAATCAATATGATTTCATATTTACAAAATAATCTAACTTTTGATCTACAAATCCAAAACACTTGAAATTTTAGACACCACTTAACAAGGTCAAAAATCTATTCCAAATCCAAAACACTTGAAATTTTAGACACCACTTAACAAGGTCAAAAATCTATTCCAATCTAAGATCTAGACAACCATATAGCCAAGATTCCCAGATATTCTTGTTTGAGTTCAAGAGGGTTAAATAACGAGTGAAAACCAAAACTTGATCCAAGGACTTGCTCATGGATTAAAGAAGGTCAAGATGATCTTAAATCAACTTCCATAAGTCCTAGAAAGCTAGATTACAATAAAATACCAAGGCAAAACCTCTAGAGCACAAGAACCCAAAATCTCGAGAAAGAGAGCAAGAAAAAGAGAAAAAAAAATCATTTTTGCACGTATTTGCTTGTATTAACACGGAGGACACAAGCTCACTCATGAGCACTCAATCCCACAAATTTTCTCCTAATACATCTCTCAAGCCCTAGCCTCCTCTCACTTTCCCCTAAATCTCAAATTAGGGTTCTTAGACTTGGTTGAGTGCAAATCCTGCACCCACCATGATATGATTGGTCGCACTTAACGTCGTCCTCCAGCCTGTCAATGTCGATTGGAATAGGTTCCTGACTCTTATACTTAATGAAGTCTATGAAGCACTGCATACGAAAGAAAAAGATGAAACTCATGGTTCCGAACGAAAGTTCAAATTCGCATGCAGAAGACCTGGTTGCCCGTGACAGACACAAGGAGAGGAGTTCAAACGGCGATTCAAGAGGCAAAAGCTAGAACAAAAATTATAAAGGTTTATCGAAATCCAGAGGAAGGCACAAATCGTGCAAGTATTGCAAGAAATATAGACACGCCATATCTAAGTGTTGGTGGGTAAAGAAAAAGGAGAAAATGAATAACGATTTCAAGAAGGATTAATAAGAGTGTGACGATAAAGCCACCATTGTTACTAAGCAAGATTCTAATGGAAATGTTCTCATTGCCTTTGCCAGTAATTCTAAAACCAGCGATGAGTGGATTCTTGATACGGCCTGCACTTTCTATATGAGTCTGAACCGAGATTAGTTCGGGAATTATGAAGCTACGTCAAGTGGTTCTATATTGATAGGTGATAATTCACCATGCAAACTTTCAAACATTGGTTCTATTCAGATCAAGATGTTTGATAATACTATCAGAATTTTGTCAGAAGTTCGACACATTTACAATTTGAAGAGAAATCTTATATCGCTGAGTACTCTTGATGCTAAAGGGTCTTCCATTGCCAGTTGGTTCATGAATTATCAAGATATTTGTTGACAACATCAGCACACCTAGCATGGTCTTCCGTTGTCGGTCGACTCTGCCACTAGGTGCTTATTCCGAGCCTCTTCTCAATTCATCGTTGGCAGCGGGGCCAAGATACTTTTCTGGAAGAATCACTAGCTGCGAGGGGGAGCCCCAATGGAGATCGCTCCCTCAATCTTTGGAATCAGCAAAATGAAGGGGAGATCGGTTCAAAATGCGCTGGAGGAGAATAATTGGATCGATGACATTGGTCATGTATCAACAGAGCAGCAGGGTAGAAAATTCTGCTATCTTTTGTCTTTGTTGCAGCACGTTCGCCCGTAGCAGCATTTGGAGGATCAGTTGATTTGAAAGTGGATGACGTCTGGTCTGTATTCGGCGCAATCGGCCTACTTGCATCTCTTCGAAGGGTCGCTCAGGTCTACGCATAGGGAGCTGATATGGAAATGTTGGGTGCCCATGAAATGCAAGTTTTAAGTTTGGCTAGCTAGCTTCCTTAAATAGATGCCTAATGGCTAATAATCTGACTAAGAGAGGTTGGCCTTGGCCACATCATCCAATTTGTTCTCTTTGCTCCATTCACCAGGAATCAGTTCTCCATTTGCTTGTGGACTGTTCGTTCTCAACGCTAGTCTTCCATGATGTGGCGGCATGGCTGGGCTTCAACTTTGCAGCGCAGGGGGCCTTTCTTGAACATCTTGGACTGGTAGCAGTCATCTCTTAACGACATTCCGCCGATATTCCACTCCGGTTGGAACTCCGTCGTGGTCGCTTTCTTTTGGATGATCTAGAACGAGCGGAATGACAGGATCTTCCGTGGCTTAGGCCGCTCAGCACAGAGAGGTGCGGAAGCCGTCAAAAATGAGTTGGCCTTATGGTCCGATGCCGGTGCAGCAACCTTGTGCCCGCTTCTTGCTCGGCTGTAATTCCTAGCCCCTCCTGTATGTTTGTACCTCCCTTCTGTCGCCTCCCTCCGTGTATTGTGCTCCTTTGCTTAGCTTCTTCTTGTTAGTATTTAGCTTTAGCTTCTTTTAGTTTTCTCTATGTTCCTTGTTCGATGTACATTCTTTGTTTTTGACATGAAGGGACACGCTGATGTCTTTTTGTCAAAAAAAAAGATATATTATCAGCAAAGGAATGTTTTGCATGTGTGTGGCTATTGAATTGTATACACTTTTTTAGATAATAGAAGAGAAAAAACTCTTCCGGTCTCTGCATCAAGAATACACACAGTCTAATTTATTTCAAAAATTCAAGTTCCAAAGTAGCCAAAAAAAAATAATCAAAAGTGACTCAAAGCCTTACAATCATAAGACAACTGAACTTTAAATTCAATCATTACAAATCCCGTGACTACACTACCACCCATGATTGTTGAAGATTTTCTTCGTCACATACTCCAACTTGGCACTACCGCTCAACATGGACTCCTTTTGGGTCGGTTTCTGCATATTTGCCCATGTCCTCATCCAGTGCTCACTGAATAAGATAACCTGTAAGGGATTAGTAATAGCCTTTTTTTTTATAAAAAACAGCATCATTCCGACATAACCAAATATACCAACATAAGACACTGGCTCCCACAAGGAGTTGTGTTTTAAAAAAGTTTGGAATACCGGCTAACCAATTTCCAAATATGTTAGCTATATTCACAGGAGGAGATAAATTAAACGCACATTGAACGACCCACCAAACAAGATGTGCAAATGGACAGTCAATAAAAAGATGCTGAATTGTTTCATCTGAAATACAAAAACAATACTTTTTGCTTCCCCTCCAATTTCTTTTGAGCAGATTATCTTTAGTTAATACTACCCTTCTTTTGAGATACCATAGGAATATTTTCACTTTTAATAGAATTTCAAGTAACCAAAAAAGTGTCTAATGGGGGCTCGATAATTTTCAATAAGTGCTGCATATAAAGACTGTACTGAAAACAGTCCGAACTTATTCAAATTCCATCTAAAAATATCATTTTGATAACTTAATTGTAAATTAGCAATTTTTAAAATTAACTCATTCCAAGCCTGTAACTTAGGCCCAATAATAGGTCAACGAAAATATATATTTAAAGGAGCTGATCTCATAATATTTGCTATTGTATCATCCTTTTTCCTCACTACATGATAAAGGATTGGATATTGTCTTTTTAGTGGAGAGTCTCCTAACCAAATATCTTCTCAGAATCTAGTTTGCATTCCATTTTTAACCTGGAATGAACCAAAGCAAAAAAAAAATAGATACTTAAATTTCATTAAACCCGTCCAAAAATGGGAAGTCACAGACTTGTTAAACACCTGCGAAAGACTCTTCTCATCCAAATATTTCTTTGTTAACAAAGTTTGCCATACCCCTTCTTCATTAAACAACTTAAAAAACTATTTCCCTAGTAAACTTTTATTTTTTGTGTTTAAGTTCTGAATGCCTAGACCGTCCTGTTCTTTGGGTGTACACCTTCAGCATCTATTACTATCCTGGCTAATGCATCAAACCCCCCTGTACACCTTCGGCATCTATTACTATCCTGGCTAATGCATAGCCCCCCACCCCCCTGATGTTGATCAGCAGCGAGATTCTCCTTCAGGTATTGCTTCCTCTTCAGCTTGGATATCTTATAAGCTAGCACCAGAATTGATAATCCCAATGATGCAGACAATGGGACAAGGGTGTGAGGTGCCCTTGGAGGACATCGCTGCAGTGAAGCTCCTACAACATCCTTCAGATGTAGACAAGACATATGATAAATAGTGACTACCATATTTTGTTTTCATTCCATGGGGACGGTTATAATTTTCTTTTGTTGCCTGAAACAATCAGCTCTTTTGGTCGGTACAGAAGCTAGTGCCTAAGATATTTGGATTACTTATTTGTAAACCTGAGGCCTGTGTGTTGGTGTTGCTGGTTGTTTTTATCAGAGGTTATAGAGCTTGCTTGCTGCTTCGGTTTAATCTTCTATTCTCCACCTTCTTTTGTTTATGATTGGTCCATTCTAGTACTGCTTTGCATACTAGATCTCCTTTCTTGTCTTTTGAGTTTTCATGGCAAATACAAATAAGAACTGGAATGTGCTATGCTGGAATATAAGGGGTATAAATTCAGAGGACAAATAGCTTGCTTTAAGAGAAATTTTTTTGAGGAAAGTGCTTGTTCGGTTATCTATCTACAAGAAACTAAACGAAGCCTATTTGATCATTCATACATCAAGAGCTTTTGTAACATCCCAAAGTGATGTTAGCAAAATAAAATAAAACAAAGTTATTATTTTATTGGATTTTCTGAAATTTGAAAGAGTTTCATTGCTTTATTTGAATTTCTGAAGTTTCAAAAGTCAAAATTTAAAACTTATCTGAAGATCTTGAAGTTTTATTTGGTTTGAACTGAAAAATAAAATTTTAATTAATTTTTAGAATTTTCTGAGATTTTAAACGCTTTTTCCTAAATGTTTTAAAAGCCAAAACAATTTATTTTGCAAAATTAATAGCCAATCATGAGTTGAAACTATTTTTATTAAGTCCAAAATAAATAAGGGAATTTCTGTGAATTTGCTCATAATTTTTGGATTTGATTTGCTATTTTCTAAAGTCTATTTGAATTAATCATATTAAATCAATTGAGAAATCATTTTAAACCCCCTAAAATGCTGTGGGCCGAATCTGGCTCAGCCCAATCTTTTTCCCACGTGCCTCAGGCCCATTCGGCCCGTTCCACCTCAGCCCAGCCGCCAGCCGCTCCCTCTCTTTCTCAGCCGTTGGATCACCATCCAACGGCCAAGGAATCTCCACGACACCTCGCTCCTCCGCGACGTCCGATGCAGATCCAGCGGTGCACACCCTTTCTTCCTCCCCGCGCCCTCTCCCTCATGCAGCCGCACACAGCCGCCATTTCCGCCCGAGCTGAGCTCCATCTCCGCCGCTCATTTCTCCCCCTTTTCTCGCACCCGCGCACGCATTCAAACCCCGACATCTTGCCGCGTCCCCTCCCGGTCTTTTCCCCCTTCATCACGCGCTAATTCGCCGGGACACCGCAATCTCCACCGCCGCCCCCGCTGCGCCCGATCTCCTCCTCCCGGCCTCCTCCGCCCCTATAAAAGGGAGCACGAGGAGCCCCTCGACTCACTCAACCTCTCGCCACCACCCACTTCCTCTCTCCCCCTCCGAGCTCGCCGAAATTCAAGTTCTCGTCGCCGCTAGCCGCAAACACGCCGCCGTATCTAGCGCCGCCACCATCGACGATCTCGCCTCGTCGCTGACTCCATCGGCATCGTCGTCCCCAGGGCTACCCTGTGCGCACCTTTCCCCGGCCCGACGACCCCCGGAGCCCCAACCTTGTCGCGAGCCCGACATCGCCGCTGCCTAGCTCCTCGCTGCCTGCTATCGCCGCCGCCTCAGGTGACGAATTTGCACGCATATTAATCCCTGCACTCCCCTCCTTCTTTTGGTGCCTTCGCCGAACGCTGCTGCATCGCCAAACGCCGGCAAGCCGTGAGCCGGAGCATCGCCGGCCACGCCCCGACGTGGCATGGCCACGTGTGTGCCCCGGTGGCGCCACCTCAGTACCCCGCGGGCGCGTCAGTGCCACGTGGTGCCACGTCACCCCACCCCGTGCACTGTTCACGTGCACCGAGTCCATCATGGACCATTGACGAGCCGTGGACCCGGTCCATTGACCGCGGGCCCACATGTCGGTGAGACAAACCAATTTCCTTTACAAATTTAATTCGGCCAAAAAATCCTTTATCAGTCGTTGACGTCAGCCTTGCGCAATAAAGCCTTTTCCTTTAGAAAAATAATTCCTAAAATTCAGAAAAACCCTAATTCTATCATTTCATGTATTTCTAATATTCCAGAGTTCATATCTTTTGCATCCGAACTCCGATTTGGGTGATTCAAATTTCTAAATTTGTCTAAATTCAAGATCTAGCCAACCAAACCAAAATTATTTAATTTGGTGTTCATTTGAATTGTTATTTGAATTTGGCTTATTTCGCGATTAGATTTCGACGCCTTTCAAAGAGCTTATAAGAGGATTGATTCTGACTGTATGATCATCGCGATTGTACACTTGGACTACCTGGAGAAAGTACTTGTGAGTACTAGGTGACCTGTTAAGGAAAACAACATCACCTCAGTACCAGGTGATCTATTAAGGAAAACAACATCAAGCAAAGCAAGTTATACCCTTGGTCATATTGATCCCAATATTTCAAATTATCTATATTCAGTTTTAAATTATTACTGCATGCATATGTTTATACAATTATTTTAATTCCCTGTTTTAAATTGCCTAGTTATTCCAATTTCCTTTGTATGGCCAATTTGAATGTTGAACATGAATACTTTGTCACCATTAGATGAAATGGTACTAAAATTAATCATATGCTTAGCAAATGCTTAGATAAAATCTTGTATTCGGGAAATTTTAGCCAAATCTTCTAAATTTGGTTTAAATTGGGTCTATGGTATTGCTTTACCATAGAAGGTTTATAAAATGCCTTTACTTGGAAAATAAAATGAAAATGGTTTGGACTTGGGCATAATGGATGTTTGGTGGGTGCATGTTCATGCACGAGCTTAATATGGTTAGGGTTAAGGCCCAGGGTTATTTTGGAAAGTTGCCCAAGTCAGTTAAGGACCGGTCTTCGAGCTGCATCTTGCTATGCCTTACCGTACTACTACAAGTCTGGAGTGGGACATATTTGGCTAAATAAGTTGTGATATCTTAATGTCATTTGTGCCATATTGTTGGTGTGGGTGTCGGTCAGACAGTAGTCCCACCTAGCGCAAGAGGGGGCTCCCGGAGGATGGTTAGTCCAATGGCAGCGAAACCTTAGCGGGCATAAATACATTAAGATAGGACATTGTAAAGGCCTCATGATAATCACTTAGTCGCACACCTACGGAAGTGTGTGATGCGGACAGTACAAGTTGATTATCTCTTGTGGGTAAAGTTGTAAAATCTCTGCAGAGTGTAAAACTATTCGAATAACCGTGTCCACGGTCATGGACATGCTGGCAAAGCCACTCAAAGTTAGACTTTGGTTTTGCTTGAAAAGACTTTTTCAAGCTAGTTTATCCAAATGAGATTTGGGCAGGGAGCCATGTGATAGGAGGGTATCCTTCACCATTCATGTATGAATGTTATCTGACTATAAAACTGAGAATTTATAAAATGATTTGTAGTTATAAAATATCTGCTCTTGAACTTAGTACAAGTATTTAAAGAAAATATTGTTTTTGCACAAATAACCTTATAAGCCACCTTTTGTTACATCCATGTATGCATGCCATTCTGTTATTTGACGGGTGTAACTTGCGAGCACGGAAGTTGTGCTCATCCTTGTTTTATGCAAACATAATTTCAAAGGAGAAGGACTTTGCTACCGATGTGGACCTCGACGACTAGGCCGCTTCCCCAGTCGATTGCCTGTGGCAGATTAACTGGACCCTACTACATCTTCGTCTCCCGCAGTGTTTATTTTATTGTTGGCCTGTAAGCCTCCTTTGTAATCAACTCTGTTGGTATTTATTAATAAAGTTATGATATGATTTTGTTACCATATTTGTTTACTGTGTGAACTAGCTACTGATCATGTGACTAGTTCAGTTATGCACAGAGGATTCGGGAGTATTAATTCCCGGGTCTGACAGCTTTGCCCCTAAACGTTTTGATAAGTTTGCTTTCATTCCATCAGTTGGTAGATTTGGTGGTATCATTGTGATTTGGAACGGTTCTGTTTTATGAAGGAACAGTCGTGGAGAGCGAAAAGCTTTGCTGTTAGAATTTCCTTTGCATCCAAGCAATCAGCAGGCACTTGGACCCTAAATACATTTTATGGGCCATGTGATGGGCCGGCCAGAGATGACTTTGTAACTCGGCTTAATGCTCTCCAAAATTTCTTCTAGGAGACTTCAATTTCTATAGATCTCTTGAGGATAGCTGTAACGTCCTGTTTTCATTCCTTTTAAAGTTTTCAAAATTTGAAGTAAAAGTTCATCTTCTAACCTCAACTCAAATTCAAAAATTTCAAATTTCAATCCGCTCCCGTGCGCCGGACGTCATCGCAGCGCCTGCGGCGCGGCTGTCATCGTAGGCGCCCGTCGGCGCGCCGGGTCACACCGCTAAGCGCCCGAGCCTCTCTCGCCAGGCCCTCGCCGCCGGCGCCATCAACCCCCACTTGCCCGTCCTTGCCCAACCTCGCCGCCCCCACGCCCATCCTCGGCTGGCCTCATCACCCGCGCAAGTCATCGCTCGTGTCCCGTCCCCTCGTCCCTCGCATCCTCGCCACCCCTTGACCGAAGCCTCCTGGTCCAAGCCGTGCGCCCGCGCCAAGCCTCCCACGGCTCCTCTCCCCTCCCCCACCGGCTATAAGAGCCCTCCCCTCCCCTTTGGCCCCACCCCATCTCACCCTCCCCACCTCGTCTCCCCTCCTTCACCGTGCAAGAAGAACCAAGCAAAGGGGAAAAGACCGAAGAACTCACCTCTAGCCGGCCGCACCGCAGCTGCTTCCTCCGGTCATGCCACCGCCGCTTCAGTGCTCTCCTCGCCGTCCTGGTGAGCCCCGTCGCCACCACCACCTCGTGGTCCGCCGCCGCCGCGCGCCCCCGAGCCGTCCTCTCCATGCACGGTGTCGCCCTTCCCTTCTCCCCGCGCCGCCACCCCGCCCCTCCATTCGGTTTTAGGGCAGGAGCCCAACGCCGTGAGTCGCGCCCGCACGCGCGCCGTTTCGGCCCAAGCAGTGGGCTGGGCTGAAACATAGCCGTGGGCCGCCGTCGTTTTCTTTTTTTCTTTGTTTTTATTTTCTTTTTCTGTTTTAATTCAAAAGAAAGGCTTTTAAAATTCATATCTCCCTCGTTGTAACCCCTAAAATTGTGAAACTTGTTTCTAAAAATTTGTAAAATCAAGATCTTGCTTTTGGCATATGTCTTGTTTAATTTGAAGTTCATTTGTGTATTTATTTGATCTCTTTCCGTTGTGCCTTTTTCCGGTATAATCGTCCGATTAGGATTTGAAGACGCGGACGACCTCCAAGTCGATCAAGCACAAGAATATCAAGACCCTCTTGACTTCAATCCAGGCGAGTCAATACTTTGATCATATTGACCATACATTTTATCCAAATTATATTATTTTAAAATAGCAAATTGCATGCTTTAATTCTTTAAGCAGATGTATGTTAAAGCTTAAGGTAGTTAAATACCCATTTGATGATTAATTAATTATTATGCCATCCTTGACAACTTGAATCCCTTAATCCTTGTCACCCTAGTAACTATGTGGTAATATTAGCTATAGGTTGTACTTAAGCGACATGCTAGTCTTGCTTAAGTACCGGGACATTAAAATGTCTCAATCATCATCTCTTCAAACATGAAAATGGTTTGAGCAGTCATTGGTGGTCCATGACTGAGATAAATGTGGTAATTTGGTTTTACTCTTCAAAACCATAATAACTTGCTGTTACTATCTGGGTGGATGGAGAGGTGGATGGTATAACAATTGGTGCTAATGTAGCCCAAAGAATATTATTTTGTGGATGGTATGTGGAAGAACCGCCCAGATAACCCTAAGGACTTCATTTTGTCATGACCTCCCATGTAAAACAAGTACAACCACAAGTCTGCAACAATCTGCGACTTGGCTTAGTAAATTTATCAAATTCTGAAAGTCATCTCACTGGAGGAATAAAGGGGCACAAGCTCTGGGTATGTCGGGCTTGATGGGGCATCGAGTCAAGGGTGCAGTTCGCCAGTCGCTGAGGTGTAGCCACACTACGCCAGTCGCTGAGGTAGGCATCCCGCGCAACGTATGGGCGCAACCCCATATGGGTGAGATGATGGAAAGGATGAGGTAGTTGAAAAGTTATTGTGACAACCTCTCAACTACACGACTACGGAATCGTGTGGGGCAACGAGTTAATTGTCTCTTGTGGGTAAAGTGTACAATCCCTGCAGAGTTAAAAACTGTTTAAACAGCCGTGCCTGCGGTCAAAGGCGGACATGGGAACTTAACTTGAGTTAGTTCTATTTCAAAAACCTTTGTGGGTGGGATGAAAAGTGTGGTGGGCTCACCTAGCCCTGGGTTGGATTTTTCCTGAGTTTTCAGACTCAGTGATGTTAATATTGTGGTTAGCCCCAGTCAAATAAGCATCCGGTAGAGTTTTCGATGGAGGGAACCTCTGCTGATACAAATATTGCACAATTACTCTCCTTAACAAAACGTAATTTGTTAAAATACTAAGTGATAGGATTTTATAATTATGATAGTTGAAAACATTGCTTTAGCAAATAAAAGAACTGAGCCATCCTTGTTTAGCCTTGCATGTATATTATTGCATTGTGTGTTGGCTTACGAGCACGGAAGTTCTGGCCATCCTCGCTCTCTCCCCCAAAACCTTCAGAAGCAGAAAATCTTGGAGATTACGACTACTATGAGGATCCAGAGGTTAGAGGCCCACGAGATGATAAAGCGTAGTGTAGTCTTTAGCTGTTCTAGTCTCGCCTCGGTCCAGCTGACTCCGTCGGTGCTTGCGTGCATCCTATATTATCTGAGTTTTTGGGTAATATCGGAGGCACACGGGTTTCCCTAGTTGCTTTCCTGTGGAGAGATGTGCTCTCGCCCTTTGCTTCCGCTATCGCTTTTACTTTTGTAATGTAATCAGTATTGGTCTATTCGGCCCTTATTGTAAAACCTGACCCGATGCGGTCTATGTAAAACACTGAAGTGTTAAATAATGAATGGTATGATTTTACTCCATGTATGAAGTGATTCAGTGATGTATCTGTGAGTGCTATCTATTGATCCAGGGAATCGCACAATTTTTTCTGTAACATCCCAATTCTCAACTTGTGTTTCAAATGTAAGAAAATGTGTACAAATTAAAACTTTTCTTGCATTTTGAAGTTTTTGAGTTTTTCTGTAATTCTTGTAAAGGAATTGTGGGAAATCAAAAACACAAACCTCCAAATTAACTAAAGTCATGACCCTTCTTTTCCAACCCTTGTCAAACCTGGTGATCATCCATTGGAATTGATTTTCCTGGGTTCTAAGGATGTTGTGTGACCCCTCTAAAAAATTTCATAATTTTTAGAAATTATTTGAATATTTTAAGAGGCAGTTAAACCAGTTGGACCTTGGGTCAAACCCTAACTCAGAACCTTGAGAAAATTCTGGAGAAAAATGCCCAACATAAAAACCTCTGGAAATTTTACACAAGGTCCATCACAAAGTCAGCAAGCTCCTGTAAAAATTTCAGAAATTTTGGAGTTAGTTTGCAACCTCTAAATATCCCTCAAAGTTTCAGCTTCAAAATCAAACCCTAGTCAACTCTTGGGTTGGGTTTAAGTCTAACCCGAGCCCAAACCCCCTTTTTCTGGTTGAACCCAACCATCTTAGCGCCGTCCTGAGCCCCCTTCAACGCGTGTTGGATCCCAGCCGTTGGATTTTTATCAAGCGGCCCTCGTTCGGTGTCACCTTCGGACCTCCGACCCCGCCACCGCTTGTGAGCTGTTGGATCCCCATCGGGCAGTCTACATCTTGATCTGTGTCTCAGATCTCCTTGAGCGTTAAGACCTCTGAACCTTACTTTAAAATCAAGGCCTTTCGTTTCAAATCCAACCGTCAAGACCTCCCCAATTCGGTCTCAACACTTAACCCAAATGTTATGTTCTTTGACCATTCCACTTGAGCTCTTTCACTGACTGGTGGGACCTCCCCGAGCCTGGTCATCATCTTTTTCGTGAGCGTGCGTGTGTGCCAGAGCCATGGCAGTGAGGCTTGCAGTGCATGGTCACTTCTTTGTCCTTGTCAATGGCTATTTACTACCAAACATTAAATGCTGGTAAGAGCTTTTCCCTAAAGTCCTGGTCTCCAACTGCTCCCATCACTTAAACCTGTCCGGAGCAGTACCCTAAGCTCAGTGCACCGTGGAGCACTACCCTTGCTCGACCCTTGCTCCCTCAGCTATAAAAGAACCCCGAGCTCCTCCTTAAGCTTCTTTTAGACACCATCTTGCAACCCTAGCTTTCCTCTCTGTGTTCTTGTGCTCAAAACATCCGAGAGTCTTCGTCGCCATTGCTGGACTTTGGAGCTCCTCGGTGACCTCAGGGCTCCAGTGGTTCAATTGCAACTCTTGGCGTGCCCTTTTGTTTCTCTGACCACCTTGAGCATTTCCCCTAACTTATTTTGTTTGACTTCACAGAGGTGTCAAATTGGGGACTTGCTCTTTGTTAGCCGGATTTGCCCCTTCTTCCTCAGCGCCAGCCAGCTCCTTCTTCGCTGGAGCTTCTCCGACCACCTCGGGACCTTCTCCGTCCTCAGGTAACCTCTTATTAGTCCCTAGAGGTGTGGGCCCCTGCTTTTTGGAATAATGCGGAGCTCTTTGTTGTTTTCATGTTTAGCCGTGTCGGTCCTCATCACCTCTCTCCGGCTCACCGGCGTTCTGGGCCGCCGCCACCGTCGAGAGTAGGCCCGGTGGGTGCACAACATTATTGTGAACCCATTGGTGCCCTTGGTTCCCACCGCTGTGACCGGAGTCGCCGGCGGTGAGCTCAAACTCAAACTCGGGTTTTTGTCGTGTCTTACTCGGACAGTCACTGTAGATTGATGATTGGCATTTAATGGCTATCGGAAATGATTCTTATGTCATTTACATGTGGACCATGATCTCCTGTTGTCGTACGCTAGACCACCTCCTTGACAACCTTCAGGACCTCTTAGATTAGGTCTTAGCCGTTAAAGCCCTCTTTAGGTTTAATCTGGACCGTTAGGACCACTCTCTGTGGTTCCGCAAAAGACCTCCCGTAGTCATTTTGCAAAAACCACCCTCGGGACCACCCTTGGGGTCCTCTTTGCAAAAGACCACCCCTTGGTCTTTTGTAAAGAAAACCTCATGACCTCCCTCCTCGCGGATCTTAGTCTTTAGGACCACCTCAGGTTAGATCTTGGCCGGCCAGAACCTCCTCTTATAGATCTTGGCCGTCCAGGACCTTCCCCTTGTTAGAACTTGACCGTTAGGACCTCCCCCGTGACATCTTAGCCGTCAGAACCTCCCTCAGTAGACCTCCACCCTTAGGACCTCTTTGTTAGATCTGGACCGTCAAGTCTTGATCTAACGGTTAAGTCCTCCTTTGGGCGCGTTGAAGTCTTTTTCGCATTGGTGCTCGTGGGTATTGCGCGCCCGTACTCGTGAGCCGTGCGATTTTGGATCAACGGGCCAAGACCTCCCCAGATTGAGTTGGTTTTTAAGAAAAAGGCCCGAAAACTTTTATTTGCAAATTGTTAATTGCTTTGAACTTCAAAAATGCATAACTTTCTCTCTGTAACTTCAAATTTAGCAAACTAAGGGTTGTTAGGTTTCCCTGTTAGCATACTTTAGTGTAGAATAGGTTTTAATGTGATCCTTGTCTCTGAAATTGATTATACCCTAGTTTCATAACTTAGAAAAATCATAATAAATTTATTTCAACTCCAAATGAAGTAAACTCAATTTTGCTAACCTTAGGATGTCAATATCTGCCTACCATAAAAATTTCATGTCCAAAAACTTTCTGAAAATTTGTGCGATGAACAGTAACAGATAGCAATTAATTTTGATTTTTCGGCAGACTGAAATTGTTTTAGCTATAACTTTTACATAGTTAATCCAAATAAAATTATTCTCATTGCTAAATTTATCTAAAATCATGCTCTACTTTCTGTGTAAATTTCATAGACTTTGGAGAAATTTGGATTTTTAGTCTTTTTCGGTGTTCGCCGTTTTTATTGGATGTTCTTGCTCTTTCGATAGGTCCCGACGATTGTGTTGATTACGCAAGCGACCCCCTTCAGCAAACAAGTGATCCTCTGCAATGCAAGTAGATGTAGCATCTTTTGATCATATTGCTCCTATTACTTTTAAAGTTTAATATCTTGTTTGCAAAAATTAAGTATGCATGCTTCTTGGGTCAAAGTTAATTTTTGTCGATTAGAGGTAACTAATCCTATTGTATTGTTGCCTTGAAATTATTCACCCCTACCACTGCCCTAGGTTATTATCCTCACTCGTGAATTAGAGCCCGGTGAATGAATTATGGTCTTTTTATTGTCTTTACGATATGATGCTTAGCAATGCTTAGTTACCGGTAGAATTGGGCGGTTATCGACTTAGTCGATGACCTTGATCACACAGAAACTTGTCATTACTTATGATTCAATACTTTGTGCTTTGTTTATTTGTGAAAACCAAAAATGAAAATAAAATATTTTAGACTTGGGCACATTGGTATGTTGGTGTGATCTTATGGTGTGACTGGAATTGTGCCCGGGTCATCAAGAACCGAGTTACTTGTGTCACTAAGCCAAGCGATATTTGCGTGCTAACCACACTAGAGATATATGAGATCTTTCTTGACTTAGTACTTTGGGAGGTATTAATTGGTGAGTTGTTGGTGGTAGTTGTTAGTGTTTGTTTTGGGATGAGAGAGATGGGGATTCCAGTTAGGTTCTCCATACCCAGGACACCCGCAGTTGCTTCGGCTGGGCCGGTGTTCCGACTCAACGTATGGGTCCTTGTGATCTTTGTCGCCGGCAGGTCACTAAGGGTCAACCCCCATACGTGCGACTCTTGATTAATGCAATCCATTGGAAATGTCTCGTAGGACTTAGCCGTGCCGGCATACCAAAGGAAGTGTGCTTCATCTAGTGGCAAAAAGGCAGTCCGAAGTGTGGGTACATTGGTACACCCCTGCAGGGTTCAAACTATTCGAATAGTCTCGTCCTAGGTTATGGACATGCTTGGTAAGGTCGTGCAAGAACTAGACTACAATATTTTAATTAAAACTTGCTATGGGTGGTACAAATGGGTAATTCGTGCTATTGTTGTGATGGCTATCGGGTTAGCCATCTTCAGGATGTCTTTATGTTACTACTTATTATCTCGTTGTTATTTGAAGAAATAAAATTTAGATTGTTAAAACCGCCTTCACTCTATTATCTATTGCAAATAAAATCTGCTTTATGCTGAAAATTAACATTTAGCCTTCTCCTTTGATTAAAGCCTGCATGTAGTAGTATCTAGGTTTGTTACTCGTAAGTATCACGAGTACATTTTTGTACTCATTTTCTTTGCTTAATTGTTACAGAGGAGGTTGATCCCCAAGGGGTCGACTTTTGTGAGTTTTGCTGCGGTGGTTGCAACTAGTTTGGCGGCCCGGTCGGATTGCCTTGTGGGTGTGAGACAAACCGGTTGGCTCTTGTTTATAGCCATCTTATGGCATTTTGCTTTCGCTGTTGATTAACACTTTTAGCTTGTTCTTGGCTGGTTAGCCTCTCTTTTGTAATAACTATTATATATGTCTTTTGCTTGTAAAGCTTTAATTCGGTTGTATAATCTTGTATGGAATTGATACATTGTTTTGTGAAAAGGTGTTTATACTGTAATTCTGGGAAGTATACATTTTTCCGAGGCACGGGATATTTTGTCTGTGATGCTGAAATCAATGTGAGGCTAAGCATTACAAGCTAAATACTCCGGGGTCTCATATTTTCACAGAGGATTCTGAATTGAGAAAATCTGGCTCGGACGATAGAAATAGATCGGGTGGTAATATGAATGACATCTTGCTCTTTAACTCCATCATCAGTCAGCTGGGATTAATCGAATTGCCTATAAAAGGACGCAATTATACGTAGAGTAATATGCAACAAGATCCTCTACTCCAACAACTTGATAGTTGTTTTTTAACTTCTACCAATTGGACAATATCTATCTGAATACATTTGTGCGACCGCTTCTGACCTTACAGTCAGCCGAACTTCTCAAAAACAAGGGTCCTTTAAATACCTCGACACTCTTATTGATCTAGCAGGTTGAACCAGTTGTGTGTTATCGTTGATATGCTAATAACTCACGGCAAGCAACATCTGTTAGACTGGCATGGGTCCCGGCACATTGTTTATGAGCCACATGTCAGTACCTGAGGCAATAAAGCATTATGGTAGCCAACGGATAAACACCTAAAAAACATTGGGTGCCTCCTCTTAATCCAAACTGCGGAAAGAAAGCCCACAGGAAGCAGGGAAACCAGGACAAAAACAGATGACTGGGCCACCGGTTTCTTTCTTTAGCCATTGGATTGGATCACTCCATTTTTGCTGACGCAACAAGAAACCAAACCAGTGGGCACACTCCACTCGACAGCTATATGTACGCTACCAAACTGACCTGCTAACTGATCCCATCATTCAATCGATCCCTATCCCATCCCATCCCAACAAGGAGCTAGCTAGCCTTTTTTTGCATCGCCAAGCCCAATTGTTTCTTGTAGTTGTCGTAGAAAGATGGAGAAGATGAGCTCGTCGGTGCAGACTTGGGTCGAGGAGCACAAGCTCACCAGCATCGGTGAGTCAAGTCAGCAATAATATATTCGACTAGTAATTTTTTAGTTGCAAGCAAAAGCAATCGATCAATCCCCTTTTTCTCTCTTGATTTGTTCTTTTCTCTTCCCTTTTGATCAGTACAAGTTATCAGCAGATTCACGTCGCTTGTAAATTGAGACTCTTTAACTGGCCCTGGCCTGTCTCTTAATTAAAATTTGAAACTGCAGGAGCCCTGTGGGCGACGGCGGTGGGTGCGTCGGTGGCGTACAGCCGGAGGAGGACGCCGCAGACGACGACGGGCCTGCGGCTGATCCACGCCAGGATACACGCACAGGCCCTTACGGTCGCCGTCCTCGGGGGAGCGGCGCTGATGCACTACTACAACAGCAACAATACCAGCAAGAAGAACGAGGAGAGTAGCTTGGACTACGAGTTCTACTCGCAGCTGCCGGCGGCCACCTCCGCCGACGGCCAGGAGAACGAGAGGTGGAGCTGGTAGATTAAGAAAAGATAAAGATGATGATGATGATCAATTACTAGTTAATAATTGTCCATGACGTGGCGTCTTAATTTGTCCTAATCCATCCAGTTAGCTAGGATGCCCCCCTGTTTCATCTACTTTATATCATCCATCTGGTGGCGCCGGCCCCTGGTTTTCTGATGGAGCGTATCAGATCGCAACAGCAGCATTGTGTTCTAGGATGCTTTCATATGCATTACTGTGTTCTCTATGTTTTGCATTCTTGTTATCTTCTCCTGAATATTATTAATTATTGTCAGACAGAAGTGAGGCATATATAGGAGTATAGGACTAGGATGTCTATTCAGTTGTCCTGGATATATACTCCATACGCTGGATTCGGATCAACAAGAAAGAAAGAAGCTTTCCTGAAGAAGAAAATCAGAGAACAAGGAGAAGCCAAAAGGGGGTAAAAAAACTAGTAGAAATTAAACCCCCAATTCTCCGATTTGAAAAAAGAATATGGAAGACTTTTAGAGCAAAATCACATATCTGGTCATGCCCAGATGTTGCAACCAGATAATACGAACCAAATTGAAAAAAGCAGTAGAAGCAACAAATAAATCATATGACCCCCACACGAACAAATACATTGAATTCCATTTCTCAATATTTCAGCAACAATAGCCGTGTATCCCCGCGGAGGAAGAGAGTGCTGCCTCGTCGTCTTCTCGGGGTTGTCGTGGAGACAGGATGACCCTCGGTTGCCTTGTGCACGCGCTCCTCAAGGTCCTCATCAGATCTAGGCGTGCGACGGTAGCAACAGCGGTGGCTTAAGGACCGCGGTGACTTCGGGCTTGCGAGGGCGGCGTGGTGGCAGATTGACTGCGATGGTGGCGGCAATTGGTGAAGGATTTGGATCGAAGGAGAAGAAAGGGGAAATGAGAAGAGCGAGAGGAAGACATGCGTACGAGGAGAGGTGATTGTAACCCCACGGATTTTTTTTTCTTTCAAGATAAACCAATTATTAAAAAAATGCACAAATAAATATTAATATTTCTACAAAAATAGCACACAATCGCTGGGCTACCTCGCGACTGCAGCCAATCGATATGTGGCCTAGAAATTAGCTGACGTGAGAGGCCTAGTCGCGCGACAGAAACACGACTGAAGCCTTGTCTACTACGTGTCTTAGTTGTGTGCTGGTAGCGCGACCGAGGCCCATGTCGAGGACAGTCGCTGGGCCAGAACACGGATCAGTAGCTCAGTCGTGTTCTAGCCCAGCAATGGTAAGCTAATTTTTTTAAAAAGAAATAATTTAAATGAATTTAGCTTTAATTTTACAAAATTAAATGGTTGGAAGAGTTATTTGCGAATAATTGTTGGTGGTAAAAAAGTTGGAGTTGCTGGCTACAATTATTTGTAAAAAAAATAATGTTTTAATCGTTTTACGTTGATGTTCACCCTTTTAAGTTTTCACACAAATAGCCCAATATTTGGCAAAATATTTTGTAAGCTTCGGTTTGAGCGAGATGAGAATGGAGAACGAAGATAAGATTGCAAGTTCGGCATAACACTTGACCAAGAAGGTCTGAATTACATGGCACGTAAGATCTGGTTAGGTGCATATGTTTGCCTAACTATTCCTATGGTACAAATGGTTACATATACGAACCTTCGACCTGGATCACAACTACGATACAAACACGCCTTTTAGAAAGGAAAATGCTTGACGAGTGGAAATCAAGTCAGGCTTACGAACATACATCCTACTCCCCCTTGCGGGTGCGAGCCTTTGCGTGGGCCTCACAGTACTTGGCCCAAAGGTCTTTTCGGGCATGTCCTCGCCCAAAATAAGTTTTGGTGCAACAGGGGTATTAGGGACCATTGGTGTCTTTCCCATGTCTTCCCTGCTCCCGATTGAGTAACATTTCCAATGAGGAAAGGTCTCAGGCACAACTGCATAGTTCAGCATATATTTCTGCTGAATGAATGCCTTATTGTACTTCTTTGAGCCGACAATCCATTGGAAAAAGTAGTGACACTCTAATGGCTGCCATACACGGCAGTGATATTTAAAATGCCACATGCAATATGAAATATTGATGTATGACATTCACTTACGCGGCAATCCTACACACGTGGTAAGCCCGTGCAGCGGTACTAGGATGTGTAGATTAAATGATCCATGCCGGGTTACCGCAGTAGTACTGTGGGCATGAAAACTCTAGTGGTATAGGAGCATCCTTGCAAAAACTATCATGGTACATTTGTGCCTTTTTGGTAGCCCATTTTTACTTCTAGAACATCTCCCCATAGTCTGACATCCCCAAACCAGACGGAGTGACCTCTTATACCTCTCTTTTCCTCTACCTCACTCCTCTCCCCCCTCTACCTATTTTTCAAACTAGCTCGAATGAAGTCTTGCCTGTAGTAGTGGAGTATACCTTGGTTTTATAGGCGGTTAGGGTATAGCCTTGAGGGAGTAAATTAATTTTGGTTTATGAAAGTCACTCGCGTCCACCAGAAGGAATCTTTGGGTACAAGATAGCTCAGGGAGTTGTCAATTCACAGGGAAAAGCTGGAACTAGGGTCAGGTCATTTTGGTCTGAAAAGCAGATTGCACAGTATTGTCACTTCGGTCTGAAAAGCACGAGCCGGAGTGTTATCTATTCGGTGTGAAACAAAGGCGGCATGTTGTCGTCAATTCTCACTTAGTAGGGGGAGGATTTCTTGTAGTAATAGCGAGATTCATGTAGCAAGCCTATTATGCTGCGATGCTGACTATGGTGTGAGGGAGATGGAATTGAGTACTATGCCTTTGCCGTAGTGCTGACTGGAGTAGGTTGGACCGATAATTACGTTTCATGTCCCATTGTCACAGTGTTGACTTGGGGACCTAGGTACCATAAGAAACAACGTAACATGTGGAATTTTAAAGCATATAGTAGTATAACAATCACATCATCTACATTGATACTAAGATGCGAAATAAAAGACATACCACATATGATACTAATGATCTGCCTATCCATCTCCCTCCTCCTCTCCCTATCCACGCCCCTGACCATGTCCCTATCGTCAGCCCCGCTTACGCAGGCAGGCCCCTGTTGGTCACTATCTAGGTCCCGAAGGGTTCCATCGCTTGGGTGCTCGGACAACCTTATCTCCAAGTGATGCAAAAGGAAAAGGTGTGGTGTACGGATCCATAACCTGCGTGGGCTGCGTGTCGGGCGGCGCGCTGAATAGCTATGAACCTGTAAGCACGTTAGGGTGTACGGCCGGATCATCGATGAGGTAGTCCTTTATGTCACCTTGCTGCAGGGATGTGCGTAATGGGGGCGCTGAGTGATACGCACATGGTTTGCAAAAGTAGTGAAGTGTTAAACACTCGTTGCATTTGAAAGTTTTCAATCATGGAAAAACCAAAAGCGATGGTGGAACGTGCCTGGCATGGGCATCATCGTGGGAGGGACCCTTGATGAGAACGTCAATACCGTGTGAGGTGGCCACTGAGATGTCAGTGGACCTGCGGTGTGAGATGCAAGTTTGGTTAGTTGTGATAATATGCACAATGACACACACTATGTTTACTTTATTACCTCATGTGGGGAACTGGTACAGCCAGAACACCCACTGCCATGCTGAGCTACCTTCCTGGTCTTGCTGGAGAGCTGCTGGGTGTCGCGGTGTACGTGTTGTGGCTCCAGGGGCCTACTGAGCAGGACGATGTGAGGATGGTTCCAGAATGACATGTAGCTGGCGGCGGGAGGTCAAGCTGACGATGCGTTGGGACCGCTCGTAGATATGACCTAGGGTTGATCCGACCCCCTCCCGTGACCTCCAGGCCCTAACAGATGTGGTCCCACATGGAGTGCCTATCTCTACTAATATCCATCCCGAGGTCGTTCTGTGAAATGCAACATCAAAGTTACTAACATGCAAAATGTAGTTTACATCATGATATACATAATAAGGCACATACCACTAAGTGTAGAGAAACGCGAGCCTGTTTAGGGTATAAGTGATCATCCCGGACCAACTCAACCTCCGACAGATCAACAACACGGACCAAACAAACCCGTGTAAGTGGCGTGTACCACCGCAGGTACTCCTGGTACGGCACTTGGTCATAGAGAGTATCCTCCTTAACTACATCCTCCAAGGCCTCCTCCCACTGCGTAATCCAAGGAGCCACGTGCTCCCTCCAATTCATGTGACTGCCCTGTGCACCCGTCCTAGAGTGCTTGTGAAGAGTTCAGGTTAGTTAATGTCACAATAAGATCGTACAACACATACAAATAACACAGACAAAACACTTACGAGTCCGTCATGGTAGGACCAACTGTCCCAACGGAATTGGGAACTGATGTCGTCATCCAAACTGCCTCAACACGCGATGCACAGCGTAGTCCTCGACGAAGACATCGAACACCAGCTTCCTCCACATGAACCAGTATGCATGGTCCCTCGTGCATAGGCTGGATAACCCGCTTGGTACGCGGGCATTCACCTCATCCTACGCGTACGGCTCCTACCGCACCTGGTCATCCGTGATCATGTCGAAGGCCTCCGTGAAGTAGTCGTACACGCTGCACACCTAGACACTAGCCCACTGTGTATACCGCACTAGTCCCGGATCATGCTAGTGCACACAATGGCAACATTGATGAACAATATTCTTTACAAGTGATTAAAAGGAATAAACAAACTAAATTTGATAAGCAAATAGTAGTTGTGACCTTATGGTCGAGTTTACACTTATTTAGCCACGCAGGGCTTAAGCAAATTGAGAGAAATAGTAGCGACAGAATGAAAAGCAACTTCAGCGGAACCCATCACTTGCCATAAGCAACCGACTGGGAACAAGACCTAACGATCAACCTCATCGAAGAACTCCTCTAGAGCAAAAGTTGACTCCTCCATTCCTTCCTCTGAATGATGATGATAACAAGAGTGAGCACATGGAGTACTCAGCAAGTTGTACCATAGAATGCCAGTATAGATGATGTCTTTTTCCAAAGGATATGTTTGCTAAGTTTATTTTGCAAAAAACAAGATTTGAAATTGAATATGAATAATAGATTGAAAGCATAAGTTGAAACAATACTAATAATAAGTAACCAGAATTTCCACAAAGTCCACACAACTTAAACCAATTCTTTCACAAAGCTTCTCTTCCGGTTTTGTTTTGTAAAGGTTGCCTGGTCTCCTTAAATGGAGCATTTCTTCAAACCAGGTCCCACTTCTGATTCATCCATGTCTTTCCTAATACATTGGGTTTGCACACACCCAACTCCTACCTTGAGCCTATAAATGTTGGGGACCCAATTCTTCTCCTCCCAGCTAGGACGGCCAGTGAATGATCCAACCACGCCGAAACCATATAGTTATCTGCTCCAGGTTGCCATCACTGCTTCCTTCCTAAAATAGTCTTATAAAAATTTACTAGACTCCTCAGCAATTGTTGAACATGCATCCATCACATGTACACATGGCCTATGCAAAAGATAGGTCTTGTTGCATGTGCAGCTACAACTGTGCCTCCCAAGCGTGCACTTATGAATAATCTTCTCACGGTTCGTCCCACAACAACCTTTGTCCCTACACAATACCTCAAAACGAAGCTCACTAGTGCTCATTTTGAATGCTCTATGCATCTCCCCCTTCTTGCTCTTCTTTTCCATGTACTTCGTGATCATAGTTGAATACTCTAGCTGTGGATTACTTATGGAGAGAGGCGCCATGAAGTTTTGATTAAAAAAGTACTTGGTAGTACCGTGTAGCACTCCCTCCACAATAGCTACCAAAGGAAGGCTCGTCACGCCCCTCAAGACCTAGTTGTACACCTCGACTATGTTGGAGGTCATGATTCTGTACCTTGCACCATCGATGTCATAAAGCAATGCCTACTTTTCCCTCATCTCATGCTCAATCCATTCTGAGAAGCATTTCATCTGCCTGGCCTTCTTCCTAACCAATTCTAGAGGATCTTATGGTATCTTCTCTAGCACCATGGGGGGGGGGCTCTTCTATGCCTGTGGCAAGCTTCTTCATTGCCTCTCTCATGTGCTTCATCATCAAGTCGTCTAGTTTCTTCCATAGTGTATCAAACTTTCTCTACTAGTTGTGATCACAAAGCCTCTTGAAAAGCTTCATCAGATCCTTATTTCTAAATTACTTGTAGAAATTAGTACCCATGCGCCTCTTGCACCACCTACTCTACAAATTAGGCCATGGATAGGGCTCATCTTCCCCTTGTTGCAGTTGCACAATTGCCATCAATAAGCCAGCATGCCGATCATGTATCACGCAAACCCTTGGGCGGACGCTCATGATAGTAGCTTTAACGTTCCTAAAAAAACACAACTAGCTGTCGGTGTTCTCACTCTCCACAAATACAAGTGCGACGAGAAGAACCTAGTTATTACCATCCACTGCAATTTTAGTCGATATCTGGCCCTTGTACCTCCCAAACAGAAAGGTTCCATTCACACACAACAATAGACGACAATATATGAATGCATTTATGCATGCACCAAAAGCGAAGAATGCTCTTTTAAGTACCATCTTCCCGGCAAACCGCTTTGAGGCGTGTTCCACAATATCAACATGGGTCCTAGGATTCCTTTGTTGTATAACTCAGAGCAGACCGGTAGGTTGTGGTGAGAGTCTTCGAACATACTTAACGTTGCTTCAAGTGCCTTTTGCTTTGTCCTCCAAGCCTTAACATAGCTAATTGTGTACTAGAACAACTCCTCTATTGTTAGAATTGTGGAACGTGACGCAAAATCTAGGTTACCCACAATCTCACTGTACATGAAATTTGCAATAAAGCCTGAAGACATATTTATGTGGGATTCTATGGACTATATCACCACGCATGTGTGAGACTCTAGAGCATTATCACCACGCATGTGTGAGACTCTAGAGCATTATCACCACGCATGTCCCACATAGGTTGGTATGCATGCACTCTCCAAGGGCATCCCTCGATCTCATACTTCATGTCATACACACACGGGGTGGACTTCGCTACCTTGAATGTCCTTCTCGATGACACCGCCCAAAACTTAACTACTTCCTGCACTTCCTCCTTACTTTTGTACAATGCTCCTTGCCTGACCTCATTCTTTTGGTAATCCCATACCACTCGCTCACCTTCATTCACTACAAGGTTGTTGAATTGGTATATGTTTCACTCCGATAGAACAGGATCATCACCTCCACCTTGCTTGCCATCAGAACCATCATCATCTGACAATGCCTCATAGTCACGGTCTTCGAGCTCCATCTGTTCCACTAAGACTTTGATCTGCTCACCTTCGTCTACAATGCCCATAGGTTCCTGCGCCATGGCCATGGGGAGGTCTACAGTGTCAACTTCAACTGTATCGGTGCCAACTGCACCTTCTTGGCTCATACAGTAGGTGTCACTACGGTTGGACTGCCCAACTTCTTCGACATCACCACCGATGTCATCTTCCTGTGTCACAATAGCCGGAGAAACTTTCTCAAAGGCTTGGGCCAACAAGACTAGCGGTCATCCACACTCCTTCGCCAATCTCACGTATGAGCTCCATGAATTCGGGCCTTTCAGTTCCACTAACACCCAGTACGTGTGGTATCGTGCGCAGGCGGCAATGCCATGCAGCTTCAAATCATGAAACACATGGTCCACGAGAATAATTGGTACAACCATCGCATCATAGTGCCCCCATGGACGTTGCTTTGGACTTGACATATTGGCCATCACAGATGGAAAATCATGCAGATCAACCCCTTCTACGCCCATTTGTGGAACCCCTTCTCTATAGTATAATTTGAAAGATACTCATTCAGTCATACCTGTCGATCAATTCGACAAATAATCTGATGTTAATGTCAGGTGCTCAACCTAAATACTATAAAATAGACCTCATAGCAACAATTAAACTTGCATAGGAGCGGATTTCCTTAACGCGCAAAACCTTTTAAAAAAAGGCAAAAAAATCATACACATTTTCTACAAATCCAAATTACCATTCATGCTTAATCTACATAGCACATAGAAATAATAATGGATGCTACACACTCCTTTCTAAGTAAGTACTAGAGGAATAAATAGATCTATAAAAAAAATCCATTCTACTCTCTACACAAATAGGGTTCCATATTGACCTAACTAGCCGATCTAATATTCTAAAACTAATCGGTGTACTACAACTAAATACTACAAGAAATTAATAGATCTAAAACAATACATCCTATACGACAAACTACTCTAAATAACTATACATCTAAGACTAAATTATCTACCCATCTACCAACTACCTAATACAACTATGGATATAATCGTTTTATTTGCTAACCTACCATGGTTTCAAAATAAACTTTACAAAGAAAAAAAGAAAACTCACCTCTAGGATGAAGAGATACCCTCTTTCTCCTCTTCTCCTCGCTTTAGTGAATAAAAGTGATTTCAGTCGGTTTTTGTGGCTTAAAAAGGACAGCTTTTGTTGCCATTCGGAATGGCGACAAAGGGCTCAGGCATCCAACGTGGCACTCTATCGTCCATTCATTTGACGATAGATCCTCTCTCGTTGTTTCAAATAGCAAAAGTGGTATATTTACGTATTGAGATAATTGCACTCTAACTACTAAACTTGTGAGATTGTACCACTTTACTCCCTGAACCTATATTGTACTCTCTCAGCCCCAAAACTTGTCTTCGTTTGCACCATATGTCCTTTCCTCCGTTAGTTGACGGAATAGACTGACTTGTGTAGTAAATTGCACTGTAGCTCCCTAAACATGTGAGATTATACCACTTTACTCCCTAAACTTCTATTTTACTTTCTCGCCCCCTAAACTTGTCCTCATTTGCACCGGGGGTCCTTTTCTCCATTTGCTAACAGAAAATGCTGAGCTGGCGCATACCATCACGAGGTGGCATTTGTGGCTGCCCTTGCATTAAACCCTAATGACACACATGGGCACTACGCTAGCCACGTGTGCCCTGCCACGTGGTGATATGTGGAGGCGGCGTCGTTGGTGCGTGCACGGTCTACTTCCTCTCCACCCATGCCGCCTCCCCACCGTCCTGACCCTCGTCGAGAGGTCCCCCCGGCCTACACGGCCTCAAGCAAGGCTGGTAGCTTCCTCGCCCTTGTACACAACCTTGGGGAGAAGATGGACAACGGTGTCACAGGCGAAGATGCGCAGCGGCGGCGCTGGGCAACGACGAGGCGGAGGTAGACGGTGACAGTCCAGTGAGTTTCGGTGAGGGCGAAGGGAGCATGTGGTAGAATGCGATGACGCGAAGCTAGAGAGGTGGATATAGAGGGGAGCAGTGGCGAAGCCAGGATGAAAATAGAGGTGGTGATCATGTATCGAAGCTAACATAAAACTAGCATACCAAAGATACATTTATCGGTCTTTTACCATCCAAATTCATACACGTGTAGAAAGAAAACAAAGTGAAATGCTAAATTGCCTTTTGACCTATTGTCATCCAAATTGACATCTACCTTTTTTTGCCATCGAAATTCATCCAAATTGGCTTTTGTCATATTATCTCTACTCTCTATTCAAACAAATTTTGACCTATTGGCAGTTGGCCAATTGCGGTCGGTCAGAGTGCTAGGCCATCAAGTGTCATGTGTAGCCTTGCGGCCTTGCCCAGTTGCCTGCTCATTGCTATAGTGGTTGGTCTCCATGGCCCATTGTTGGGACCCAAAAATATAATTCTGGACCCTCTGTGCATAATGTACTAGTCCAGAATCACGCTAGTGTATACAGTGTCAACATAGATGAATATCGATCTACACAAAGCGATTAATTGAATAAACGAGTAATTTGAATAGCAAATACTGGTTTTGACCTTATGGTCGAGTTTACACTTATTAAGCCACGCAGGGCTGACAGGGAATTAAGTACCAACAGAGATCCCATCAATTCACCATAGACAACCGACTGGGATCTAGACCCTAACGATCAGTAACCTTCGTTGAACTCCTCCTCGAAAGCGGGTGTTGACTCCTCCTCTTCTGTAGATTTGTTTGCAAGTTTTACAACAAGCATGAGTACACAACTGTACTCACAAGTCATACCACATAATGCAATTTATAAATGCAGGCTTATTCCAAAAGAATGGCTTCTGTGGTTCTTTTGCAGAAATACAACATTTGCAATCGAATACAATAATAAGTTGAAAGAATAATTCAAAACAATTAGACAATATTGAGTTGATAGTTGTTTTTCACAAAGATACAAAGCTAATTAGTTTAATTCACACAACCATATGGCTTAGATCACATAGCTGTCCCATCCCAATTGTTTTATGAAAACTACCCCTCTTGTGAAATCCCACAGCATGTTCTTGACCGCAAACGTGGCTATTCGAATAGATTAATTAATACTCTGCAGAGGTTGTACACTTTACCCACATGATACGATCAGTGTAGCTAGCACTAATCATAACAAAACTTTTCCCAAACTTCATCTCAAACATTGACACTCCCGATGTGCTTTACCGCCAGACAGCCCCACACAGGAACCTAGTCCGACACACACCGTTGGACAGGGATGCGGCGAACCGTCCTGCGATGCGACTACCTGGTAGTACACACCTCCACCCATGCAACACAGCCTAACCTACTACCTGAGTAATCAATACCAAGAATCCATAACTTACTAAGTTAGGCTTGTCCCATCCGGCATGTGGTCGTACAGTAAGGCTTAGTTTAATGGCGCACAAAGTTAAGTTCTTAATTGACCAAGGCAAGACTCCCATTTTCTACTACTATTCCCTATGCACACAGCTTATTTAGCCTGTGCACATAGCTCCACCATAACAAAACACAGTACCACTTGCCTCAGTCTAAAACCTTTTACCACCCTGTTGGTTAAATGCAACACATGCCATCAACGAGTAATAGCACATAGTGCACGTGGTTTTATCACTTAGTCATGTTTATAATTGCGACTCGCATGAAATGATGACTCGTAGCATGGCTAAGCAAACTAATCATAACTAACCAACCCACGTTGGTGCTATGATAATACCAACTAGTTAATGAACTAATCTAGGGCGACAAAAGATTATGACATACAATAAACAAAGTGGATATAACAAATTGGATTAATAACTAAACCCAAAAGCTTTTAAATAATTACTTAAAGTAAATGCAATAGTTTGAAACAAAGTATTTTGAAAGCTGGAATTCAACATGATCAAAGGTATAACTTACCTTGGAAAAGGTCTAGGTACTGGTCTTGATCTTGAGGCACTCCTTCACCAAAGCTTCCTGAAGTATCGACGTCTACTCGCAAACGAAGCAAATAAACAAAACCAATAAATAATAGAGGTAAAACAAACTCCAAAAATTAAATAAAAAATATTAGATAAATAGATCTCGAATTTATATGAATTTAGAAATTTGAATGGGCTCAATCAGAGTTCGGATGCAAAAGATTAGGGCTTTGAAAGTTTGAATCTAAAGAAAAACCCTAAAACAAAATTATTGGAATTTCCGAATTATTCTTCAACAGAAAAATCAAATTATTGTACAACGATGATGTCAGCGAAGGATTTTCAAGAATAAAAGGAATAAAAAGAAAATCTAGACATGTGGGACCCACATGGCAGAGACACGGCTCATGGTGAACTTGGTCCACTGAGCCATTGGATCTCGGGTTCGGTGGGTTGAACACGCGAGCACATACGTGGCGATGACGGGGATGCCACGCGTGCGACACATAGACGACAGGTTGAGCTCGCGATGACGTGGACGACCACGTGGCACGACACGTCGACGGAGGAGCTTCGACGACCTTAGGTTTTGGTGATCGACGACGATTTGGCGACGGCGAAGACATGCATCTTGACCAGCGCGACATGACGAAAGTGGTGACGCGGTCAGATCTCGCCAGTGACGACCACAACGACGGTGGCGATGTGAAAAGCGGCGGAGCGGTGCGGCTCAGCTCGATGACTGCGATCTAGGGCTTCTCTGACAAAGATAACGCGTGCACCAGGTAGGCCGTGGTGTGACGGACTCAAAGATGTGCTTGATGACGGCCGAAGCTCACCGACAGTGGGTGTGGATATCATGGGGATATGCTTGTGATCTTTGGATGATGTTACAATTGGCAATGTCGTTAACGGTTTGTCGAAACACGCGTTTTCGTCAAAGCCTGGTTTGGGTTAGGTCAAGTTCATGGGTTTCAGTGCATATGTGTTGCATGATGCATGTTTTGACTAACGTGAGTCAAGTTGTGAAGAACTTGTTCCCAGAATCGATTGCTTGTCTATTGTTGTGCAGGTTGCTTGGAGGTCAACGACGGTCAACGGCGAGGATGATCGGGACTAGGCTTGGAGAGCTGAGGTTCATAACGATCGATGATGCCAGGTGAGGTCAATGGACTCAAGCATGGTGCAAAATGGACAAAGGTGACCGAACGGGCAGTTCGGTGCGACGGGTTGGATCAAGCGGCGTGGGGGTCGGTGCAAGTGCCATGGTGGGTTCGGTGGGAGCCGGATGGGAGAGACTTGCCGACATGATGAGAGCCGTTGGATCAACCTACACGTGGCGGAGCATGCGACTGCTTCGCGAAGATTGGACTCGGTCTTTGAAGAAGGGCCGAGAAGGGGTATTTTGGTAATTTTACCAAATACCGCATTGGTGACCTTTTGCTAACCCGTGGCGCAAGACGGTGCGTGGAGAAGCGGATTAGGTCAAGAGGAGATGAAGACGACGCTTTAAAATACGTGCGTTTGTGACCCGTTTATGTTGAGCCTTGACAGGAGCCCATTAGGGAAACTCTTCTAGAAGGTCTAAGCCTCCACTATAAATAGAGGAGGGACGTGGCTGCACCCCCTCAACCCTTTCATTGTGTTTGAAACCCTAGTTTGCTTAGGGAGAGGATTAGTGGAGGTTAGGGTTCTAGAGAGTTGGATTTGATTTCGTACTCATGTATTGAGTCTTTGTCCTCCATTGATGGAGTGGTTGTAAACCAATACCATATCAAATCAATCCAAAGAAAGTTCTCTCAAAGATGAGTTCATTTGCTTTCTTTCTCTCTATTTGGTGATTTTGAGTCTTTCTTTGATCCGCAAGTTTTTGGTTGGTTTCTTGCTGTGATCTAACTTGCTACAACATGTGGGAACCCATCTAGGGTCATCTTGATCATCAATTACCCACGAGCAAGTCTCTAGATCAGATTTCGTTTTTGACTCAGTTTTTGAACCTCCTTCACTCAAATGGAGAAAGGTCTGAACTTTGGCAAGGATCTTCACGATCGTTGTTTGGAATAGGTTCCTGACATCCTTGAGAAGGTGTTGTCAAGTCTCGTGAAGTTTGGAGTTGTGGAGCAAAAGTTAGATCAATTTTCGATTTCAAAATCGTGCTGAAATTCAGTTTCCTGTGCTGATTTTACTGTAGATTCGAGTACCTAGTACTGTAGCACCGAGGACTGTAGCTTCGAGTACCGAGTACTGTAGCATCGACTTCTATTCATTTCGAGTGCTAGCTACGAGTACTGTAGCACGACACTGTAGCATCGAGTAATATTCATTTCGAGTTCTTGCTACGAGTACTGTAGCACGACACTGTAGCTTCGAGTACTATTCTTTCGAGCACTGTTCATCTCCGAGTACAAGCCACGAGTACTGTTCACCGACCACTGTAGCTTTGAGTACTATTTGTTCGAGTACTATTCATCAGGCTGTCTTCTTGTGTTTGCGGTCGTTTCTTTTGGGGTTTTGATTGGATTCAATACAAGTCTTCCGCTGTGCTTGATTGATTGATCATCATAGCTTTCATAGCTATTGGAGTGAGATTCGTATTGAATTTGATTTGGGAGAAAAAGAATTTGGGCTCCTATTCACCCCCCATCTAGTCGCCTTTTCGGTCCAACAGTGGGAGAATTCGACGAGAAAGGCTGCGGCGGTGCTAGGGTTCGAGCTCCAAATTCGACGAAAAGGCAGCGCACTAGGATTTGTGACCTTGGGGAAAAGGCGTCGGAGTGCGAGGCGAACCTTGTGACACAGGTGCGGGGCCTTAAATAGGGTCGGGGAGATAGAGTCCAAGTCGGGGATGACGGCAGACGCTCGTGAAAAAAATGGAAAGAGAATCGGTGAAGACGATGAACAGTAACCGTAGGTGGGATCCACACATCAACGACGATGGCTCGGTTGCGAGCGCGTAGAAAACAACGCTGTAGAGAATGACAGGTGTGCCAAGGCGGCACGAGTGCGGAGAGAGAGGGGACACTGACATGTGGGGACCACATGTCAGCGGAGCAGGCGCGAGTGCTGGGGTGCCGGGCCGCACGGTGTTGGGCCGGGTTGGAATAGGGCTGGGTTTCGGCCCAAGGCTTTAACTGAGATTTTTAATTAGTTTTCTATTTTATAAAATACTGGAAATTCAAATAAGCAATAGCAAATAGCAAATGAACTCAGAAAAATTCTTAAAAAATCTAGAAAATATATCTGAGCACATAGAACCTAAATAAAATAGTTTTGACAATTGTTCATGTTGGGATTATTCATGTTAAATGATTTTGATACTAAAAGTCCATATTAAAATTTTGAATTAACTTCAAATAAAAACCAAATGGTGAATTTTCTCCCTACAAACTATTCAAAAGATTTTTAAAGCTCAGAAAATTGGGATGTTACACCCGTCTGCCCTCGCCATACACCTGACTCCCCACCCAAAAGGCCTCGTACCCTCACCCACCCACCCCGACTTGCTGTGTGCTTGCTGATGGGCCACTGCGAGGCCACGATATCTCACCTGGTTCACACCATCATCGCTGACCAGCCGCCTCACCCTCTCCACCTCACGCTAGCATGCCTAGGGTTCGAGCGGTTGAACCTTCGTCTGAGTCGCGTCTAAGCTCCAACCCTCCACAGGATAAGTCAACATTTGCCATTTGGGATGGGCTGGCTCCAAGCCTCCAACTACCAGCATGGTCTGCTAAGGTGCCAATGATCTAGGAAGCAGCCTTGCCCCCACAGTTCATATTCTTCCTCCCTAGCTGCACCCGAGTCTTCTTCCCTACACTCCTGTAAGCCCAAAAGAACTACCGCCAGAGTAAGGGGTACCAAGGGTCCGATGGTCGGAGGTGGGGCTGAAGCCCTAACCAGCCCCAATGGTCCCTCCGCCCCTGGAGGTGAGAGGCTCACTAGTGTCGGTGAATTTGGACGATGAAGACTTGCGACTGGTGTGGAGGAACACACACACAATCTCCACGACGACTGTGGTTCAGCTTTGATTGAACATGGAAAAATGCAGGCGGGGTCCCGGAACACAGTGTGACATGGTCAATTTTGGCAGAGACCCGTCGGAATGATAGGAACAGAAGGTGTCCTATGGCGGGCATGACGGAGCGCAGTCAGAGGAATGGTGAGGAAGAAGATTGTTTTTGCCATGTCATCATCCATGTCGGTTACAAAGGACACCAAGTCAGCTTATTACAGTGTAATTATGTCTTACATATTTATTATTACAAAACCTAATTATGGGCAAAAAAAACTAAACCGCCATTGGAAGGCTTTCACTCCTTTAGGTTATAAATATGAGGACCCCCATGTACAAGAGATATATCGATAAATAGAGATATTGATCTCCTCTGTACATTGTGCCTCTCTTTATGATTATTGTGTGATTGATCTGTGTCAATGCTACGATGACTACCTATTTCTTAACACGTTATCAGCACAAAGCTCTTCGATCAGGGTATGTCATTCTATATTGGTTGACAAATAGATCAATCTGTGCAGATCTTAATCACTTTCGATCTTTGATCGTCTGCATGATGTCGTGAGCGAAAACTCCAAATTGGAGCCATGTCCGTGAGGAGCTGAAGCTAAACAATATGGATTTTGGACTACCACCATTGGCCTCCTCGACCATGCGCCGCAGAGCCTCGCTTGTGTGGAATCACATCGATGACAAGCAATCTGTAAGTGCATTGTCTATGGATAGCAATAGATTAGAATAAATATAGTCCCCGCGGCTCTGCTCCTGCTCGTGAGGCCACTTAAGCACCACCATGCCAGATGCATGCACTCGTGCAGCCGAGCACTGCCATCGTGGCCCAACACCGGCCACCACCACCGCTGGCCACCGTTGCGCACAGGTCACTGCGTTCTGCGATTGAGTCGTAGTGCCGTCGTCGCTCACTGTCGTGTGTCACTTGATGCAGTGTGCCACCCGATAGCCAAGCCACTGCTCGCACCCGATGTCGTGCCGCCATGTCACTTGCTGTCATCCACCACCTAAGGCCGCCTGCCCGCCATTGTGCGCCAGTAGCCGTCGTGCGTCGCCCGTCGAGGCCAAGCCAGTCCATGTCGCTACGCCCACTGCACCGCTAAGGCCAATCTGGGACATGTGCGTCGTGCAACGCCGATGGTCGAACTGCGTCGGCGGCCGAACCACTGGCCCAAAGTTACGCCATGCGGCTCTCTTTCGCCGTTGTTGCCCCTTCGCACCACTGCTGTCATGCTCCACGTTGCGATTCGGGCCCGCGCCTGCGCCATTACGCCAGTCGCTACCAGTGGGGATGCTAGGGTTGGAAACCCTAGCACCCCCCTTTGACACTCCTCGCTGGTCGGGTGGCGCAATGGGTAGCCCGGCCCACGAGTCTTTTTCAAAAAAACAAGAAAAGCAAAAAAATGAGATCTCGAAAACTTGCGGAAAGGCCCTTATAAATTCTGAAAATCACGAGGAAAATTTGTGAATAAGAAAATTTCACGGAAAACCCCTGGAGTTTTGGGAAATTACAGCGAATTTTGGATTTTTATCTATTCTTGCAGAATAACCTTTTGGGAATCCAATATTTGCGGTGGTTCAGTATGTTTTATGGTTATTAGCGTTAATAATATTTTTTTATGCAATAACCATAAAATAATCCTAGAAACTGAATTTCTATGGTATATGAGCCTCTATAAATTTGTGAAATCTTAGACCTAGTACACCTTGGAAGCATAATTTTTTATGGTTTATTTTCCCGGGTATTGTGTGTTTGGGGAATTAATTAATGGGTTTAATAATTCTAAAAATTACTTTAAGACCTTAAACATTATCAAAAAAATCCCAAAAAAATACTAGGAAAATTCTGGAAAATGTATAAAATTATGTATTGAATAGATAAAATTAATCTTTACTATTATGCACTAGTTTGATGCATTTAAAATGCTTTACCAGCTGTAAACATAAAAAATTGCATGAATTATGTAGGACATGTTTGACATCACTAAGTGGATATTTGTTTGTCCTAGATGGAAGCAATAATAAGCTTATGTCATGCTCTATGGAGACCTGTTGCAATCTCGTATTTATCCCTTAGCTTTGTAAAGATGTCGCTTTCCTTCACGAGTCGCATTAGTAGTATAGACTCAGCTCTTGTCAAGCTTGGTCCTACTAATGATGAGTATCTCTTACCTTTTGCTTTAGGTTGAAACCTTATGCATTAGATTGTTATTTCTGAGATGCCATAAATAAAATAATGGTCTAAATTGTTCTATTAAAGTCTTATCTTCTGTTAAATAGTTTATTAAATCTGCTTAATAAAACAGATTGCCAGTAGCATATTTTACTTGTAGTAAAATAATTAATCTTGCATGGAATAAAATTTGTAAACAACATACCTGAAAATATAAAATACTTTGCCATGTCTTGCTAACAAAATATTGGATATGCGCTCTTGATATCTAATAAGCCTCAATTCACTAGCTTGTAGTGAATGGATGCTAGATGGCAAAAGGGAAACTATTTTTCTTCGTGGCATCGGAACAAGTCTAATCATATGTTGATCTCTGATGGATCACTTTGGCTAGAAAACACTATATTTCTCAAATAAGTACAGAATAACTTAAGCCCTAAGACTTGGAGTCTATATAACACTATCCTCTACCACACTTATTTCTTAATTGAAGAACTTTGTAAGAAAAATGTTACGGAGTATATATTGGTGTCACGCCAACAAAATATTACTCCTGTTGAAGTATGATTGCAAATATTTGCTAAAAATCCTAGTTGATTTTAAGCAAATGCCTGATGCACACGCTATCACTCGAGATTTTTAAAGTTGACATAAAAATGGGGAGGATATTGGGCTTGTGTGGGATATTGGAAGCTAAGAGGCATAGAAAAATATTCAAAACAAGAGTCATGTTAGGCGCAATGGCAAATCGTAGGTCAAAGCCAGAAGCAAAAATAAAAGTAAATTGCACGATTGAATCCTTATCCAAATGATATGGATAATGGCATTTATGACATTGCTGACACTCATGCTATTGTCAACCACAATCATTGCAGCCCACGAATGGCGATTGATTTGTGCCTTCAGTAATATGTTAGCCGCCAACATGTGGGAATGCACATGGCAAACTGTCGGTGTTTTAGAACCAATCTTACGTAAAGATTATTTGATTCCGGGGGTCTCCACAATTGATCACGTAGACAAAAGAGACACAGAGATTTTTATACAGGTTCGGGCCTTCTCTAGAGAGAATAACAACCCTACTCCTATGTGTATTGTATTGGGTATCCTGGTTACAATCAGTGGAAAGACTTGCGCTAATACTACTACTGATTGCCTCCCAAAAGTCCCTCAAAAGTTTTTCTTTCCAAAGTCCTCTTCATTCTCTCTGAAATATGTCTATTTATAGTATGTGGAGAGGTAGTCATTTCAGGTCAGGGGGCGTCTCATTATTTCATAATAATGGCAGTAATCACCGGAGTAGTAACCTCCCCACGTTGCTTGACGGTTACCAATCAGAGATAATGGTGAGTTAATTGCAATTATTCCAGAGAATAACTATGTATCTTGACTGCTCAGATCTCACAGTTAATAGGGTCTACTGGTGAGTGGACCCAGCTATCTGTGGAGGAGTCGTTGCAGGATTGGTCGTAGAAGAACTTACGACCAGGGGGTAGTCGTAGAAAAGCTTACAACTGGGTACTGGTCGTAGAAAGACTTACGACCAGAGGTAATCGTAGGAGGACTTACGATTGCGTGGTAGTCATAGGAGAACCTACGACTATAGGGGTGGTCGTAGAAAAGCTTACGATCACCTGATTGATTTCTCCCTTACTATTGCAAGGGGTCTACTCGATAGCTGTGTGACGTCATATTTACCCCTAATATAAATTATAGATAAATAGTAAAATGAGGATTATTAGATCCTCGTCATCTAGCCCCCCCAGCTTCAAGTGAAAATAGCTTACTTGAGAAAGGAGTCATAGATGTTCTTACAACCACTAGGTGGTTGTGAGGTGAAGGTTGAAGGGAAAAACTCTTCAACACGTGTTTCATTTGACCAGAAATATACTTGGTCAAGGAACTTTGCTGAGAATCTTACGACTACGAGGTAGTCGTAGAGAATCTTACGACTACAGAGTAATCGCGATTTCGATGATCGGAAGTAAAGCCTTTTCGAGTTGTATTTATTTTGACCAGAAATATGTTTGGCCAAGAAGGTAATTTTGTTTGAGGTGTAAAAAAAGTCTCGGTTTTCTCGAACAGGCAGATTTGAAAAGATATGTCCATTAGAGCAATTGCTGAAGCGGTGGGAACCGTTGACTTTCCACGGCGTTTCATTTCAAGCGTGCGGTTATAAAAATGACCGCAGGGGTGACTCTAGGGTTCTTACCTTTTCCCCAATTCACTCTGACTGTTCATCTAGTTCTCGCCTTCTCCGCCGCTAGCAAAAATTGTGCGTTTCCTTGGGACTTTTCCAAATTCAAACCTCCTTCTCGTGAGGAAAATGGCCAGGATCATCTTTGAGTGGGCTGAATCGAAAATGGACACTGCGAAGATGAACGCCTTGGTTGCCGCCGAGAAAATTCCCTAGGAGGTACTCGTGAAGTGGATTTCAGCGGTTGGACAACACTGGTCGCCGGGGGAGGATGGTCAAATCCCTGTCTTCTAGGCGTACTGTGAGTGTGGCCTCCGATTATCTGCTCACCCTTTTCTCACTCTTGTACTCGAGCACTTTGGGGTGGAATTAGTGAATCTTGGTCCTAATTCCATCACAATGTTAAGTGTATTCGTGTATTTGTGTGAGGCGTACCTGGGAATTCCAGCGGACCTCGAGCTTTTCCAGTATTATTATGGGATGGATCAGCAAGTCGAAATTTCTGGGAGTTGCGGTCTGAAGCTCCACGACGGAAAGTCGAAGGAGTATATTCAGATGTTCACCCGGTCCTCGTGTGAGGACCCGGGGTATTTAACTCATAATACTTAACCTCCAAATGGTTCTAGTATTACCAATTAAATATCCTAAGTCTCGATAAACATGTGCTTCCCAGAATTGCAGCACACATACATCTTTACAAAATCATGCATCATTCCCATACATCATATAATACTCAGTCTAGCAAAATACATACAATATATAGAGTTATTACAAAAGAGCCGACCGGCCAAATAACATTAAAGTGACAAATAACAACGGAAGCAAAAGCGCCATAACATGGCTATAAACAAAACCAACCGGTTAGCCACATAACCCACAAGGCAATCGACTGGGCCGCCAAGCTAGTCTCACCCGCCACAGCAAAACTCACAGAAGTCGACCTCTTGGGGATCCAATTCCTCCTCTGCAACAACAAAGCAATGCAGTTGACAACAAAAATGTACTCGCAAGACTTACGAGTAACAAGCCTATACATAGCTACATGTAAGCTGAAACAAAGGAGATGGTTATATGGTTAATTGGACGCATAAAGCAATTTTCATTTGCAATAATGTAATAGGTTGAAAGCAATTTGTCAAATCTGTTTTTAATCATTGAAATAACAGCGAGACAATAATGAGTATCATAAATAACAACCTAGAGGTGACTAACCCAAGAGCCACCACAACATAGCACGAATTACCCGTTCGTACCACCCAAGTTCAAGTTTTAATAAAAAATGTTATAGTCTAACTCTTGAAAGACCTCCCCAAGCGTGTCCATAACCTAGGACGAGGCTATTTGAATAGTTTGAACCCTGCAGGGGTGTACCAATGTACCCACATTTCAGATCGCCTTTTAGCCACAAGATTCGCACACTTCCAAAGGTATGCCGGCACGGCTAAGTCCTACGAGACGTTTTCAATATTGTGCATTAACTACGAGCCTCTCATATGGATAGAAACCCAGACGCTACATTGTAAAGCCGAAAGTCAACTACCCTCAAGGGGTAAAGCTTTCGGACAACTATAATGCTCCCAAACATCTTTCCTCCTGCACAACCTCCTGCGACTCGGAGCTAACACACGCCAAAGTACTAAGTCAAGAGAGGTCCCATACCCTCTAGTGTGGTTAGTATGCAACAATGCTTGGTTTAGTGTAACAAGATGTTCGGTCCTTGTTGACTCGGGCACCAACCATTCACAGCCAAAAGCACACCATCTTGCCATTGTGCCCAAGTCTAAATAATTTTATTTTCAGCTTTAGTTTTCTCAATTAAACATAACACAAGGTGCTGAACATAAAGTCGTAATAAGTTTTTGTGTGATCAAGGTTATCGACTAAGTCGACAACCGTCTAATTCTATTAGTAGCTAAGCATGACTAAGCAACATTGACTCGTAAACTACTAAGTGACAAAGGCTCATCCAACGAACCCCAAATCACAGCAAGATAATCCTAGGCTCAGTAGTGGAGGATAAACATTTGCCTACAGATTATGCATCTAATGGGTCAACTAATCAACAATAGTTTACCACAAGATAGCAATGCATACGTAGAACTTGCAAACAACATATTAGACTTTGAAAATAATAGGAGCAATATGATCAAATGATGCTACATCTGCTTGCCTTGCTGGTAGTCCTCTTGCTGCAGAGGATCGCTCTCAGGTTCAACAAATTCTTCGGAACCTAACGCAAGAACGCGAAATTCCAATAAGAACGAAGAACACCGAAAGAGACTAAAAAATCAAAGTCATCAAAATTCTATTAAATTTACACAGCAGGAAGACCATGATTTTAAATGAATTTATCAACAAGAATAATTCAATTTGGACTAAGTATGCAAAAGTTATAGCCTAAATAATTTCTTTCAACTAGAAAATTCAAATTAAATGGTTTTCTGTTACTATTCATGGCATGATTTTTCAGAAAGGTTTAGAATCTAAAATTTTTATGGTAGGCAGGACATGGCATTCTAAGAACAGCAAAATTAGATTTACTTCATTTGGAGTTAAATGGGATTACTCATGATTTTTCTAAGTTATGAGACTACGGTAACTTCGAGCACAGTGTAAGGACATTTCCACTTGGGGGAAAGTTTGTTCCGATTAGACTGGGATTGGATAAGCTTCAATACCAAGTCACCTACAGCAAGGCTGCAAGGTTGGACCTTACGATCATAGTATCAGTGCAGGGCATGTTGGTAAACTGCTGAACGGATTAGAGCCTGGTTCCTCTTTTCTTCGAGCAGGTTGATGTTGTCCGCTCAAAGTTGTTCTTGGGCGGAGTCGTTAAAATTTTCGACTCGTGCTGACCTGATCTTTAGTTCTGACGGAACCATGGCTTCTTTGCCAAAAACTAGAAAGAAAGGTTTTTCTCCTGTAGCCCGACTAGCAGTCGTATGAATTGCCCATAATACTGAGGGTAATTCTTGCACCCAAGCCCCCGAGCGCTTGACATGCTGGTCGAAGACTCGACTTTTAATTCCCTTCATTATTTGGCCATTCGCTCTTTCGACCGCCCCATTGCTTTGGGGGTGGGCGACAGAAGCGTAACACAACTTGGTACCCAACTCGTCGCAAAATTCCTGAAATTTTGCGCTCGAAAATTGCTTACCATTATCTGTGATGATTCAACTAGGTACCCCAAATCGAGTTATCACGCATCTCATCATGAACCTTTTAGCTGCTTCTGTTGTTATCCCAGTCACGGGTTCGGTTTCTATCCATTTTGTGAACGTATCGATAGCCACAAAAAGGAATTCGAATCCACCTGGAGCTCTGGGTAACGGTCCTAGGACACTGAAACCCCAGGTCACAAATGGCCAAGACAGAGGAATTGTTTGTAACGTCTGAGCCAGCTGGTGTATTTGCCTGCTATGAAATTGGCATTGTACACATTTTTTAACCACCTCCTTGGCATCGTAGAGGGCTGTTGGCCAGTAGAAACCTTGTCGAAAGGCTTTACCGATCAGCGTTCTGTAGGAAGCGTGAGTTCCACAGATGCCTCCATGTATGTCATGAAGGAGTTTCAATCCTTCGCTTTGCGGAATGCATCGCATGAGCACCCCTTGAGTGCCTCTTTTATAAAGGATTCTTTCAACCAAAGTATACATTTTGGCCTTTCGGGATAATCGATCTGTCTTGAGATCGTCGTCGGGTACGGAACCCGTCTGAAGATACTCGTAGATGGAAGTCATCCAAGTATCCTCGTACTCTAGAGAGGCTGTTTCGATAGGAGGCGTCTCTAGTTCTTCAACTAGGGACAACTTCTGGAGTTGCTCTAGAAAAACTCCTTTTGGTACCATGGATCGGGAAGAAGCTATACGAGCAAGTTGGTCTGTGAGGAAATTATCCTTTCGAGGGATAAATTGTACCTCAAAGCCCAGAAAATGTTTTTCTAACTTTCGAACTTCCGATAAGTATCGAGACATAGTCAGATTAGAGCACTAGCACTCTTTTTCAACTTGATTCACGACTAGTTAAGAGTCTCCTCTCACGAGTAGTTGGCGAATCGAGAGCGCTTTCGCGGCTCATATACCAGCAAGCAAACCTTCGTACTCTGCCACGTTGTTAGTGGCCTGAAAGTTTAATTGTATGGCATACTTTAAGGTCTCTCCTGTAGGAGATTCCAGGACCACCCTAGCCCCCAAGCCACTTATAGTAAGTGACCCGTCAAAGTACATCATCCACTGGTCGTGGGAATCGTATTGGGGATCCTGAATAGGTTCAGGATTTGTCCATTCGGCGACAAAGTCTGCCAAGATCTGGGATTTAATGGCCGTTCGGGACACGAAATGGATGTCGAACTCCCCAAGTTCGACTGACCATTTTGCCATGCATCCCGCTGTTTCCCTATTCTGGAGGATCGCTCCCAAGGGAAACTCAGACAGAACAGCTAGTTTGTGCACCTGAAAATAATGCTACAGTTTCCTCGAAGACATGAGGAGGGCATATAGAAGTTCTTAAACCTGAGGGTAACGCTTCTTAGGCCTGTGTAAAACTTCACTAACGTAGTAAACTGGTCGTTGTATGTTTTCACGTTCTACGACCAGCACTGCGCTCATAGCCTGTGACGTAGCAGCTAGATAAATTAAGAGTGTCTCTCCTGGTTTCGGAGAAACCAGGACATGAGCACTCGTAAGATACCTCTTGACATCCTCAAAGGCTGCGTTAGCCTCTTCTGTCCACGCGAAACCCTCATGCTTGCTTAGAAATCTGAAGAAAGGTAGTCCTTTTTCTCCTAGGCGTGAGATGAAACGACTTAATGCCGTCATGCATCATGTGAGTTTCTGAACTTCTTTTTTCGTGGTCAGAGGGAGCATATGTATGATGGCTTTTATCTTTTCAGGATTTGCTTCGATTCCTCGTGCAGAGACTAAGAATCCAAGCAAGTTTCCTGAAGAGACTTCGAACACACACTTCTCGGGATTGAGTTTCAAGTGGTGCTTTCTGAGGTTGTCGAATGTTTCTTACAGGTCTGCAATATGATTAAGCCGTTTGCTGCTTTTTACGACTAGATCATCAACGTAGGCTTCTAAATTCTGATCTAGTTGAGGTGAAAAAGTCGTTTGCATCAAACGCTGAAAAGAAGCTCCAGCATTCTTTAAACCAAATGGTATTTTGACATAGCAAAATATTCCAAATGGCGTAATGAATGCGGTCTTTTATTCATCTTCTCGGCACATATTGATATGGTGGTAACCAGAGTATGCATCTAGAAAGCTTAACATTTCACAACCAGCAGTAGAGCCAACCAACTGGTCGATACGAGGTAAAGGGAAATCATCTTTTGGACAAGCTTTATTAAGATCAGTGAAGTCTACGCACATATGCCATTTGCCGTTCGACTTCCTAACCATTACAGGGTTGGCCAACCACTTTGGGTGGTTGACTTCTCTTATGAAGTTTACCTTAAGCAACTTGTCCAATTCTAACCTAATAGCATCTCGTCGATCAGGGGCAAATCTCCGTAATTTCTATTTTACGGGTACTTTGTCAGGCCGTAAGGCTAGCCTATGCTCGATCACTTCCCTAGGGACTCCGGGCATGTCGGATGCTTGCCACTCGAAGACATCTGCATTTGCTCGGAGAAAAGTGATGAGGGTGTCTTCCTATTTGGGGTCGGAAGAATCCCCGATGCGAACAGTCTTTGAGGGCTCCTCTGCGTCCAGAGGAACCTCCTTGACTTGGTCGTTTGGCTTTGGTACAGCTTTAGGCTTCGACTTGCTAGTCGAAGGCTGACTTTCGTCTCGAGTTGGTATCTGTCCAACCATCTCGAGGGACCGACGGTCGCAGGAATGCGCCATCTTCTTGTCACAATAAATTATGATTACTCCTTTGGGACCTGTCATCTTAAGTCATTGATGCCCATAGTGAGTAGCTATTAAGAATTTTGCCAAAGTTGGTCGTCCGAGTATGGCGTTATATGCCGTATCGAAATCGACCACATCAAAGGAGATCTTCTCTGTCCTGAAATTACTTGGTGAACCAAATGTTAAAGGAAGAGAAACTTGACCAATTGGTTTGGCCGAGGACCCCGGTACGATTCCGTGGAAAGAGTATCATATCGGCATTACCTTTGTCCTGGGAATTTGCATCTCATCCAGGGTACTCGTAAACGGTATGTTTAACAAGCTTCCACCATCAACTAAAACTCGATTTACTCGATAATTGTTGATGGTAGGTTTGACCACAATCAGAAATCGACCTGGACTAGTCGAAGGGATCGGGCAGTCACCCTTCTCGAAGGAGATGGTGACTTTCGACCACTTCGGCATTTTATTGACAAGAGGAGAGTCGACTGTGTTTACCTCATGCTCGACAGCCTTAAGCTATCGTCTTGACTCATATGCCGATGATCCTCCATAGATGTGATCGATGGTGTGTTGTGGATCCTGAAACGACATCTCCTCCTCGTCATCCGACTCCTTCCGTCCACTTGTTTGACCTACCTGTTCAAGAGTAGGAAGTGGCCCTTTGCCAGAGTAATAGTCTTCAAGTTTTCGTAGAAAAACTCGGTAGTTGCGAAGGTCATGCCCTTCTTTTTTGTGGAAAGGACACCACCTGGGTTTGTCATTCTTCCGATCGAGACATTTACCTTTGCCTCAGTTAGAATTTGGCTTGGAGTTACGTGGTTCTTTGTCGCTTACGGCCAGGAACTCCTTAGAACCAGTGGCTGGAGACTTGTGTTTCTTCGCCTTGTTCTTGGATTTCATAGCCTTTTTATTCTTTTTCTTACCGCTTTCGCCTGTCTCTTGAGGGATATTGTCTTCGCGATCGATAGTGTTGTTCCACTGGACTGCTTCAGCGGCAGTCGCATATCTATCAGCCATCTCAAAGAGTTCGGCGACAGTGGCAGGAGGATTCAAAGCTATATCCTCCGTTATCCTTCTGCTACGGACTCCCTACTTGAAAGCCCTAATCACAGATGAGTCAGAAACTTCCGGAATAGAATTACAGACTTGACTAAAGTGCCTGATGAATTGACGCAGAGTCTCATGATCGCTCTGTCTTATCCGGTGCAAGTCATCCTCCTTTCCAGAGCGATTGTAGATACCCTGGAAGTTTGCCAGCAGAAGTTCGCAGAGGTGCTGCCACGAGTAGATCGACTCGAATGGCTGATTTAAAAACCATAATTGAGCAGATTCTTCAAGCAAAGTCACAAGGTAATTTGCCATTACATGCTCTCCTCCTCTTGCTGCTCGGATAGTTGTTGTGTAAATCTAGAGGAATTCAATGGGATTTTGGGTTCCATCGAATTTCTCCATGTTCGCTGGTCGAAAGCGAGGTGGCCAGCGAACTGCTCGAAGATCGGGTGAAAATGCCCGACATCCTGAGATAACTTCTTGACGCCTACTTTGCAGGAAAGAAGGGCTAATGTCACCAGGTGATCGTACTAGACGATACCCAATCACAGGTGAGCTGGACCTATGGTAGGCCTCAGTCTTACGAGGGAAATACTCATCGTATTCCATCTGCTGCCACAAATTTTGTCCCTGGAGTGGTGAAAGATCACCTCTCTTGGGGGCTTGTCGATCTCCAGATGTTCGACGAGCCTTCCTCAAGACAGCAGAGTGACGTGATCGATGATCATGTCGACCTCCAAGCGACGAGTTGTTCGAATAGCTGGCAGAAGATGGAGTCGTTCTACTACGACTTCCGGGTTGATGTCGACGAGGACGCTCGAGTTTTGCCATCGTGTTCCGAAGCCTTCGTGCGATCTCTTCAGCAAAGAGATCATAGCCTGATGCTCGAGCGAGCTCTTGGGTTGGATTCTCAAGCAAGTCGTTGATGTGCTGGAGCTCCTGAGCCTCTTCTGATTGGAAATAAGCGCGCCCAGGGAGATTTTTCTGAGCCGCTATTTTTCTTCGCCGAGTTGCCTCAGGATCATCCATATCAAACCCTTGAGTGGGTTTCAATGAAGTGCGAGAATGTTGAGGATGTCCCGCACGTTCATCAAGGTGTTCATCTCGTTTGCCAGCGGTGGTGCCCTTGCCATTGCCACGAGGGGACATAGTATATGCCCGTTAGGGAGCATCATCAGTCCTGCCTCTAGGAGAATGATTCTTATCAGAAGGAATGACGAAGACCCCCCGTTGATGACCTCCACTTGCGCTCGAGGCCTCCTCGCTTGAGAAGTAGTCGAGATATACCATCTGGCGACTTGGAGTAAACCCCTCCAGGAAGGGGAACTCCGGGTTACACTACTACACACCTCATCACGAGCGGTTTGGAGCGGTCATCACGCAGCGGCCCAACCGTCGTGTTTTTGTATGTCCGTGATAAATCGGCGGTTATCACGCAGGCGTTAAAAATCCGTCGTGATAAGTCACAACACAGACGGTTCTAATTATATAACCGTCTGTGCTATCTAATTATCACAGACGGTTCTATTTACAAACCGTTTGTGATATGCACATATCCCAAACGGTTATAATTATTTAACCGTCTGTGATATGCACATATCCCAGACGGTTCGTAAATAGAACCGCTCGTGATAAAGGATATCTGAGCGGTTCTATTTACGAACCGCTCGAGATATGTGTATATCATGACGGTTATTAAATAGAGCGGTTCAGGATATGCATATTCACTGCACGGTTTGATTGTTAAACCGCTCGTGATAGTTACTTCACCTAACTATTTTTTAAAATTTTCGCTAGCCTCAGGAATTGCTAGCCATGCCCTCTGAAAATAAACAGGCAGAAAATAGATACATCACAGATAAATCAATCGTTGACAACCCAAAGTGATCATTGTCAATTACAAACCAACATATATCAAATATTGCCGCTAGTGTACCATTGAATTACAACTATTCAAAGTGAATTACAACTATATCAAATATATATTAATTGTTTCGAGGTCGTTCAGTAGTGAAACTCTCCGTTGGCCGCAATGATATCCGTCATGATGAAGGTGCAGAGCCTCCCTCGAACATCCGAGATCTCTTTCTGAACGAGTGAATCTAAATCTATATTCAAAACCTACAAACAAGAGTAAAGTGTTACACACATATATATTTAAATGTATAATTAGCAATTATTGCGAGATTGACCAACCTCGGGATCCGGCAACCTAGCACTCATGAGAATCGTGATATGATGGCAAACGAGAATGCACATTCTTCTCGCTTTTCTTGTCATGCATTGAAAAATAGAATTACATATATAGGTATAGTTAGTTCGAGACGCATTATTATTAAGTATGATATAGGATTATTGTGTTGTAGCACGCTCGAAATCACATCCCGTGATTAAGTGTGGCGTTCGTTCCTTGTATAGCCCTCCTCGGCAATATAGGAGATGAACGACCTACATGTTTCCAAAAAGTTAACCTCGGCCATTTCAAACGAAGGAAGACTACAATAGAGTTATGTATGGAGGAAATGAGCACACTGTCAAGTACTTCTTGCACAAGGGTGAAGTTGTGGCCTTTTTCATTAGGGAATCAAGGTATAGTACTGATTCCTCTTTGGTATAATGACTAAAAGGATCCATGGTGCCTACTCATGTATGTCGCTATAGTCATTAAACCTAAGTTCATATCATGATAAAGTACAAATGAAATTTGTATAGCAAGTAGTGAAGCACTTACTCGGTTGTAGGGCACCATTATGTAGTCCCCGTAGTTTTGAGCAAGCAATCCCGCCGTTATGTATTTCTCGACGAGGATGCGTGCGCCAAGATGGTTTGCTCGAGACCACGTGTGGGTCGAGGAAACCCACCGGTTCTTTCAATCGCCGCGTTTTAATCATGTATCTATACATAAGCAATGAGTTGTTATATTACATGAATGTACGTGAATGTAGAACTTGATTGTACACACTTACAAATGTCCAAAGATCGTAGAAGTGAGGCATCGAGGGCTTTGAGGTTGAATAGGTCGAATAAGTCGCCGAAGCCCACGATGAAGGGGGCGGCTCGTGGAGGAAATAGTCCTCCGTATCCGACGGTGATTCCATCAGCGCACCCTTTCTCTTTGGTCTTACGCAAGTACCGGCTATGCAAACTCGACAACCTAATCCAATGAGGGCTAATATTGTGCTCGCCGCCAACGGACTTCGAAAGAGTATTTCTTAGGGTTAGGAGGCTAAGCGCCTTAATGTTCTTCGATTTTGATTTGTCCGAACGACTTGCTCGCCACGCGCCTTCCTCCCGCCGACGACTCGGGAACCGATACGGCGCACGCTTTTTGTTCGTTCGGTGTCTTCTCCACGGAACCGATGAGGCGGGTTCGAAGCGAAGGTTGAGGTGCATCATGGAGGGTCTGTTGGAGAGACATGGTCGTGTCGAGATGGTTGGGGTAGAGTCATCAAAAGTTGAGGCGATCGCAGGTCCGGACGATGTCCTTCAAAAGTTGAATTGGAGAGGCATGGTCGTGTGGAGATGGTTGGGGTGGAGTCATCAAAGGTTGAGGCGCACCTGCAGGTCGATGCGATGTCCTTCTTTGGCCACCGAATAAAACTGCATGTGGCATCCCTAGTGTTATGATTTCGTCGTTCGGCGAATCTCCAGCGGACGACCTAAAATTATCATGTACCATGTCCACTGGACTCGCGCCACCGGGCACCGTGTCGCACTATCCCTTCATTGCATGGATACACCACCCCGCCCAAACCTCAATAGACATCCCAACCATCCTCACTTGGAGTGTGCGGTCGTCGGCTCCTACAAAACGACACGCAATTAGCTAAGGCGCCCTATAGGTCTATCTTTGGAGCATTCCGAGATGTACATTACCTTGATGTCGTTGATAGGTAATTGGACATCATCATGTTCACAATTTTGCGTGGACGCGACGCTACTCGATGTTGAGGAGGATCGCCACCAAAACAACGGCGGCTCTGCGATCGGTTGTTGAGGAGTAGTAGTTGATTCACTTGGTCCTGCAATCTTGCTATCTTTTCTTCAAATTTTGCAAGAAGCACCCGTTCTCTTCCTTCAAATTTTGAAGTAAGCACATGTTCCAACACCGTGTCGTACTCGGCCTTGGATCTCTTCCCCGCTCCTATACGTGCGAGAGTCGTGCTGGGAATCCATCCTCCAAGATACGTTAACCCCTTTGCCTCGCGTGCGACCGGTGCTCCTTGTTTCCCGAGTGTAGATAGTATATCCTTCTCCCTGCTCGCTGGAAGTAGCCTTCGTAACATGCGGAACTCAATTCTTGCCGCAAGAGGTCATCATGTTATTATATACATTATGAAGTTATAGACTTATTAACAACTAGGTAGTTCAAGACATTTACTACACGGTTGGCCACATCCCGGCCCGCGGGTTTGTGAAAGAGATTTACCAAGACGAATCGATGCCTCGCTCTTAACCAGAGAGAGCGCGCTGTCCGTGATCTCGGCAAATGGCCTTGTTTCGTTCAAGTCCTCCGCCGCCCATTGCGCGGTTTTACCTGCGTACCTAAGCGGTGCCGAGTTTGTGGGGGTGAGTGTTAAGTGTCCGAGAGCCTTGTGTGTCGACTTTCTCAAGAAATTGGCGTCGTCTTCATTTGCACAAAGGCGCCCCATATATCCCGCGACAAGAATTTATACGCCATGAAGGGCGTTCACCCGAAGTTCACGTGATTTTGTGACAAGCACACTCTTGAAGGTCCTCCACGCCTTTCCGATCGAGAGCAACGCCTGTCGTTCCACGCGCGCTAGGTCTGCGGCTGGGAAAGTGAACGATTTTAAAACTTTGTCCCACGGTGGCTTCTCCGAACATCCGACACGGTGTCCCACCGGTGTGGTGATGGGGACCTGCTCTTCCAAGTATCCCGCACAAGGTCCGGAATCTCGCCACGCTTTGGGGACTCACGGGGATCCCATTGGCATTGACCTCCGTGACGGTCATTAGGCTCGGAGGAATTCTCGATGTTCCTCTCGCCATCTTGCGACGTACCACTTTCCTGAGATCCAGACGCATTCGGCGACGCCGATGACGGCGCGAAGATGGTGCGGACGCCATGTCGCTACTTGCTATCTATATATGCACGAAGCAATATGCGTAAGCTCTAATCGACTGATTCAAGCAAATTTACTCAACTTAACGAAAATGATGCACAAACGTATAATATATAAAGAAGGATTGATGGTAGTTTGTGCTCTCGAAGGAGAGTTGCAAAGAACAAGTCTTTGCCATCTCAATCCTATTTTCTATACTCTTCATTAAATGAATATGATAGTATAAATTCAAACTATGAGCTCTAAACAATACTTTGCTTAATCGTCAAATGATCTCAATCATTATCAAAATGATCTTAACTATCACATTCAATCTCAAGATAAGAGAAAAGTTCATCACAGAGCGAACCAGAAAAAAGCCCACTGATCAATTTCAGTTCACATTATCAAAGACTATCAAAGTCACATCATAGACGGTTCGTCAATACAATAGAGCTCAAGAATGAACTAACAGTATATCAAATTGACAGTGGCATTCAACCGTCTGTAATAACTAGCATTCAATCGAAAGTAACAAATTAACAAAGATATGAAATTGTGATAGTAAGTAATTTGTACAATAGAGCTCAAGAATCAACTAACTATCACATTCAATCTCAAGATAAGACAAAGTTCATCACAGAGCATGTCAACAAAGCCCATCGATCAATTTGCCATATCTTTAGTACTAGATTCAGTTCACATATTATCTTTAGGAATACTCACAGAGAGGATGCCGCACAACAACTCACGGTGCAAGGAGGAGACCGGTGCAGGGGAGGAGGCCGACGCGGGAGGAGGGAGGCGCGGGAGGAGGCCGACACGGGAGGAGGACGGCGCGGGAGGAGGCGGTGCGGGGAGGAGGACGGCGTGGGAGGAGGCCGCGCAGGGGAGGAGGCGGTGCAGAGGAGGAGGCCGACACGGGAGGAGGCCGCGATCGAGGCGGAGGCAGCGTCGTCGATGAAGGGGCGGCGGCGTCGGGTCTTACGGCCGGGGAGGTGAACGGGCGAATCCTAGAGGAGCCGAGAGAGCGCGAGAGAGCCTAAGGGGCGCGGGAGACGAAGTGACGAGTAAAGAGCAAAACCCTAGGGTGCGCCTTTTTATAAAAAGGATATCACGGACGGCTCTATTGAAGCACCGTCTGTGATAGACTATCACAGACGGTGCTTTAATAGAGCCGTCTGTGATATTTAGGATATCACAGACGGTTCCATTAAATAACCGTCTGTGATAGTGAGGATATCCCAGACGATTCTTTAATGGAACTGTCTGTGATATTGAGGATATCACAGACGGTGCTTACATAAAGTCGTCTGTGATTTGGTAATATAACAGACGGTTATTTAATATATCCGTCTGTGATATCTTATCACAGATGGATCCATCATAGAGCCGTCTGTGCTATGGATCTCATTCCCTTCATCTCCCGCGCGAGTGTTAATAGAGCCGTTTGTGATATTTAGGATATCACAGACAACTCTATTAAAGCACCGTCTGTGATAGTATATCACAGACGGTGCTTTAATAGAGCCGTCTATGATATTTAGGATATCACAGACGGTTCCATTAAATAACCGTCTGTGATAGTGAGGATATCCCAGACGATTCTTTAATGGAACTGTCTGTGATATTGAGGATATCACAGACGGTGCTTACATAAAGTCGTCTGTGATTTGGTAATATAACAGACGGTTATTTAATATATCCGTCTGTGATATCTTATCACAGATGGATCCATCATAGAGCCGTCTGTGCTATGGATCTCATTCCTTCATCTCCCGAGTGTCTCTTCGCTCTGCTCCACTTTACTACTTCTTTTATATAAATAGACAACCCTTATCGAGGGATTTTCACGAACTCGATCCTTGATCATCCCCTCTCTCCACAAATTCCAAATGGCTTCTCTCTCGCCCCGGTGCTTCGCCTACATTATGGTTGTGTACTCGCACCTCTCGATCGCAACTCGCCCAAGCCGCGAACAAGATGTCCGTTCGCAATGCAATCCGTTGTAGACCCTCCGATCTACCGGAGACCATAACGGCGATCATCGGTCGATTGGAGCTCCTCCTCCAACAGACCAGTGCGAGGCTCTCTAGCATCCGGCGAGTAAACCTCGTCGTGGAGATTGTCCTATGGAACTCTTTGGTCCGCACCGAGGATGCAGCCCAGAGAGTCGAGGACGACCTCGACATTGCAGGAGAGCGGGTCAGCCTAGCCAAGACTGTGGAGACCAGGGTTGATGGCCTCTGGGTTATACGGGACTTGATTACGGAGTCCGAACATCTACAAGAGGAAATTGAGCGTGCAAGGTCACAGGTGGAGGCGTTTGGTGAGACAGTCGCTGATCCCGCTCCCACTGAAGCCGACGAGAATGCGTACGAAGATTTGAAGACTAAGATAGGATCGCTCATCCTTTTTTTATCGTCTGTGATGTAAAAACGATAAGGCCAGTCTATTGTCTGTGATGTAAATATGGTCTTTAATTTTTATCGTCTGTGATGATATGGTCTTTTTTATCGTGTGTGATGATATGGTCTTTTTTATCATCTATTTATTACTGGGCAAAATTCATTTTGTTAATTATTTGCGCATATACATGCTCCGTACGCTATCACAGACGGTTGAATGAAGAACCATCTGTGCTAATATCCTCATCACAGACGGTTCCTATTACTAACCGTCTGTGTTGAACTTGTACAGACGGCTCCATGTGGAACCGTCTGTGATAGCCTACATATCACAGACGGTTAATAAGTAGAACCGTCTGTGATATACTCACATCACAGATGGTTTGTTAATAGAACCGCTGCGTGATGTGAGTATATCATGCATTTGTTATTATTATTAACCGCTCAGATTATTGAGGATATCACGAGCGGTTCCACATGGAGCCGTCTCACAAGTTCAACATGACGGTTTGTGGAGAACCGTCGTGATATACTCGTATCACAGACGGTTGGAAATAAGAACCGTCTGTGATATGCCACCCCTATAAATATAAAGACCCAACAGAGGCCCCCTGCCCTAGCGCCTATGATCTCTTCTTTGGAATAGAGGGGCTTGAGAAGCTTTGCTCTGTGTTGGCTGTAGGAGGCTTGTTTATTTTGCTTGCCTTGTTCTTGGTTGTGGGTTGCCCTAGCAACTTATGGCCATTTGGCTTGCATGCATGCTTGCTTTGTGAGGCTTGGCTTTGGTGGTAGCTCTCGGTTTGGGTGTTGTGAATGAGTGTTTTTGTGAGTGGGATAAACTTATGTGGGAGCTGGTGCATTTCGACTGTGGCTCTTCTCTTGCCCTGTTCATTGGCCTGAAGGAGAAGGACAGTGAGGAATCTCATGATATTAGGAATTTTTGTCGTGAGCTCCGAGGGTAACGATCTTTAACTCTTTATATTTGCTCTAGGTTTATCTTTAATCAATTTTAGTGTATTTGGTTAATAGGAGGAGTAACGATTTGCGTTTATTAATATAATTTAACACTACTAATTGTTACGTGTAGCGTAGATGGACCGAATCGATGTACGGTGCGAACCGTGTGAGTGAAGAGTACATTAATGGCGTGATTGCTTTTAAAAGAGCTCATGAGCAGATATCTTGAATAAGGGATAAAATTTATGTCTCGCCCATGCATTGATTGCGGTAATCAAGATTTTTAACAACCCGCGCAGATCGTAGGGCACTTGATTGAAGGGTTTCAAAAAGGGTATACATGTTGGACCACCACGATGAAGAGCAGATTATACAGAAGTTAATAATGATAATATCGCCGAGGAAGTCAACGATATGCCGGATGTGGTCGTGTTTTTGATGACGATAGGTCGCACGATGACAACTGGATCGATGCTATGCGATGCGTATGAAACTACATGAGAGAGAGTTTTGTAAATTCGAGCGCTTAATGGAGGACTGGGAAACCTTTGTTCCTGGCCGCAAGCCGAATACACAAGGTTGTCAACCGATTTGAACTGCTGAAATTGAAGGCGAGCAATGGTTGGTCCGACAAGAGTTTCACGGCGTTGTTAGGTCTCCTAGCTGACATTCTTCCGAGGGAAACGTTTTGCCCAAAGACCACCTACCAAGCCAAGAAGGTTCTTTGTCCATTGGGAATGGAAGTAGAAAGAATACATGCATGTCCGAACGATTGTATCCTCTGTATCGTAAAGAGTATGCAGACTTGCATGTATGTCCGTGTGCAAAGCATCCCGATACAAGCGTAAGAATACCGCTAAGGTGAAGCAAGGACCTCCGCTAAGGTGTTGTGGTATCTGCGCTGTGATCTCACGCTTGAAGCGTTTATTTGCGAACCGAAGGAGGCAAGATTGCCGCGTTGGCACTCGGAGGAGCGTAAGAAAGATAGAAAACTAAGACACCTGTGATTACGCCGGTGGAGAAACTTCGATCGGACCTTCAAAGAGTTCGGTGCGGAACCGAGGAACATAAGGTTAGGGTTGAGTACAGATGGAATGAATCCTTTCGGTAACATGAGCAAACCGACATAGCACTGCCCGTGAACCTATGTATGTACAACCTTCCTCCTTGGTCGTGTATGAAGCGGAAGTACATTTTGATGTCACTACTTATCCAAGGGCCGAAGCAACTTGGGAACGATATTGATGTGTACCTAGCACCATTACTGGATGATCTTGTGACACTGTGGAACGAAGGGGTACAAGTATGGGATGCGTACAAACGAGAGAACTTCCCTTTACGCGTCATGTTGTTCTGCACTATCAATGATTTTCCTGCCCTTGGTAACCTGTCGGGCTTCAGTACGAAAGGAGCCAAAGCCTGCCCACGCTGCTTAGATGCTAGAGAGTGTATGGTCAACAACTCGCAAAGCGTGTATATGCGTCACCGTAGGTTCCTTCCTGTGAGTCACCCATACCGCAAGATGAAAAAATAATTCGACGGAAATAAGGAGGACAGATTCACTCCAAGGGCTTTTAGAGGGAAAGGTCTATGATATGGTTAAGGATATCGATGTTGTGCTTGGGAAGGGACGTAAATTAAAAACCCGTCAGAAGAACATCTGGAAGAAGCGGTCAATTTTTTGGGACTTGCCTTATTGGGAGCACTTAGAAGTTCGTCATCTGCATCGACGCCATGCACGTGGAGAAGAATGTATGTGAAAGCTTGATTGGTCTCTTATCAACATTAGTGGCAAAACAAAGGATGGTGTTAACGCACGACGCGACTTGGTTGATATGAACATAAGGACCGAGTTAGCACCGAAAGAGACCGATAAAGGACGAACATACCTTCCACCGACTTGCTACACTATGTCCAAGGCCGAGAGAAATGAATTGTGCCAAAGCTTGCATGGTGTCAAAGTCCCGTCTCGTTACTCGCTAACATTAAGAAACTTGTTTCTATGCAAGATTTGAAATTAATTGGTATGAAGTCTCATGATTGTCATGTGCCGATGACACAAATGCTTCCTGTTGCAATTAGGGGTATCTTGCCGAACAAGGTCTGAGTGGCAATCTTGAGGCTGTGTTAATTCTTCAACTCAATTGCTCAGAAGGTCATCGATCCCGAAGGACTAGATGCTCTACAGGCCGAGGTGGTGACGACTCTATGTCAACTTGAGATGTATTTCCCTCCGTCATTTTTCGATATCATGGTCCAACTCATTGTTCATCTTGTGAAAGAGATAAAGATATGCGGTCCTGTGTTCCTACGTCATATGTACCCGTTCAAGAGGTATATGGGAATTCTCAAGTCCTACGTACGGAATCGATCTCGACCGGAGGGCAGCATCATCGAAGGTTATGCAACCGAAGAGGTCATTGAGTTCTGCGTCGACTACATAGCTAGGTGGAACCGATAGGTGTGCCTCTATCTCGTCATGAGGGAAGGCCGATGGTATCGTGACCATCTAAGGAAATCAATCACTCCCGATCCGATACGCACGCTCAAGCCCATTTCACGGTCTTGTAACACATGACCCAAGTGTCCCCGTACATCGACGAGCACAAAGACATGGTACGCCAACAGAATCCAGACCGGTCGGAGGTTTGGATCACGAGAGAGCACAACCGTCGGTTCAACGAATGGGTAAAGGTGCGAATCATGGTGGAGGTCATCAAGTGATGATGCTGCTATGGTTGGCAAAGGGCCACAATTTACAATTGTCACATGGCAAGGATACGACATAAATGGGTACACATTTTATACGGCGGCTCAGATAGGAAGAGCACGATCTCGAACAGCGGTGTTTGCATAGATGCATTCAGTACCGATGGGCTGAGGAGCTCGTACTATGGGCAAATAGAGGAGATATGGGAGCTCAACTACGTGCTTTTCAAGATCCCCCTATTTCGGTGCCGTTGGGTCCATCTCCCACATGTGAAGGTCGACAAATGCGGTGTCACTACACGTGGACCTCGATCGTGTCGGATACAAAGACGAACCATTCGCATCAAGCTAACCAAGTTGTTCAAGTCTTCTATGTAACCGACCCGCAAATAAGAAGCGCCACGTAGTTCTTCATGGAAAAGAAGGATTGTCGGAGTTGAGAATATAGTGGACGAGGAAGAATACAATCAATTTGACGAGTTGCCTCCTTTGGAGACGCATCGGCTCGAGGAAGAACAACGAGGAAGCTAGCTATATGCGCGTCGATCATCATGAAGGACTATATTTTAATTAAGAAATTACTCCATTGTAATTAATTTATTCCATAACATCATGTGTTATGAACTTGTAATATGTCGTACGTATATTTTTGGAATTGTAATCGCTCCTGTCCTTGTGGACCGTATATTTTGGTGCATTAAAAATTCATTTAATTTGGAAAATAGTACAGCTGCACCACCTTTCTAGAAACCTAAAAAACTAAAATTTTATGGCAAATAGTCTAACACCTTTGCAAAGAAACGGTATACTCATGCCTAATCCTGCGATCGTCATCGCAGAAGACGACGAATCGCCCCACCCTTCCACACCGCAGCCGGTGCTCGTGCGGTGGCCATCCTCCGACAGCGCCACACACGGCCCGATGGCGGCCTTCTTCCCCACGCCGCTGAACCATGTCCGCGGCGAGCCTCGCACCGCCGCACTCCCGGTTGGTCTTGGCCGTCTCGCACCGCCGCCGGTCGGCTCGTCCTCGACTGGCCGATGTAGTGCTTCCCAACGTCGCGCATCTCGCCGCCGTGTAGAGGAGGAGACCGAGCACGAGGCCGCGCCTTGTGGCGCCGCCACGCCGCCCGCTCAAGGAACATGAGGCGCGCCGCATGTCTTGGGGCGTGAAGACAAGCCCGAGGTCGACGATGAAACAAGCCCCGGGTTGCGGCGGCGCCGTGTGGTTGACGACGGCGAGGTAGCGCCGTTGTCTTGCCACTTCATCGCCTCCTCTCGCTCCGGCGCCACGCGCCTCCCCACTGCGCGTTCCTTGGACACCTTGTACAAGGCCTTGCAACTATACGTATATACATTCAAGATGTTAGAATAAATAGTAGTATGTACGCACGTATATTGTAGATATAAAGATGTACGTATGTTAATCGTAGGTCGCATAGGTCCTCCATGGGTGAGAGAGCTCGTCACCACACGCCGACGCGATGTCGACGACGACATCGTGAGAAAGAGCGGCGATCACCGACCTCCTCGCCTTGGTGCCGGCTCGATCGCTCTACATGCTCACCTTGGCGATTGACGTACTCAAAACCGTGAGACAGCGATGGGAGGAATTTAATCTTCGTGAATTATTCCGTCTTATAAAGAATTAGGAGTAATCGCACGTGAGACGAAGAGACGCATGTATCGTCGTGCGAGGCGAAGAGCGGCCAGCGATGGTGAAGAGACACATCGCGCGGAGACGAAGAGGTTGGATATCAAAGACGGATCTATATGGGAACCGTGCGTGATAATAATATCACGACGGTTATTTAATAGAGCCGTCATGATAGTAGCTTATCACGAGCGGTTTAAAAATAAAACCGTCGTGATACTTCACTGACGGTTTTATTTACAAACCGCTCGTGATAAGTTGTCCTCATCACGAGCGGTTCATATTACGTAACCGTGCGTGATACTTCACTGACGGTTCTTAATATGAATCGTGCAGGATATGTCCTCATCACGACGGTTCTTTTACCAACCGTGCGCGAAGTATCCTGACGGTTGGTAATAAGAACCGCTCGTGATGAGGACATATCACGAGGAGTTCGCACGTTCCAAAGGGAACCGTCTGTATAAGTTCAACACAGATGGCTCCTTTGGAACCGTTTGTGATGAGGTGTTTGCTATTGCCTGTTTTGTAGTAGTGTTATAACCGTCTCCGTCTGGAGGTGTGTCCTGCGATGGGATGGTCGTACTTGTAGGAAAAGCATATTTGATTCCCTCCTCTGTGGGATTATCTGGAGAAAAGGACTATCTGGTGCCGATGAAGCTCTATAATGATGGCTTCCAAAACTTGTCTCGCCAGGTCGTACTGCCTTAAGGGGACTCGAACACTCGAAGGGAAAGCTCTCGTTGTGTTGTGAGTCTGTCTTAGGGAAACTGTGGATATCATGGGGATATGCTCATGATCTTAGGATGATGTGACAATTGGCAATGACGTTGAAGGTTTGCGGAAACACGAGTTTTCGGCAAAGTTCGGTCTGTCAGTCTCAAGCTTGCCCGGCCGCCTTGGTGGCGGTCGGACCGCCCATGCCTCGTGGTTTGTGTTTGGCGGTCGACCCACAGAATAAGCCCAAATTTCAATTTCGAGTTGAAAATAAAGTTTAAAAATTTTATTGGATTTTGGTGGAATTTTTAAAGCTTTTCCTTAACCAAATTAAAGATAAAATAAAATTATGGGCAAAATCTATTATCAGATAATAGCTGGAAATATTTTTCTTAAATCCTAAATGCTCCAGAGAATTTCTGTGAATTTTCTCATAATTCTTGGAATTATTTTGCTATATTCTAAAGCCTAATTGAATTATCTGGAATTAAAACAAAAGAAAAATCAAAAGAAAAACCTCAAATAGGAATTGGGCCGAAACCCAGCTCAGCCCACGTTCTTCCCGCAGCAAGCGGCCCGCTCCGCGCGCGCCTCCTCCTTCACGACAAATGGTCCACCGTCGATCCTTTCTCTCTCCCATCACACGGTGCAGATCCCAACCGCTGGATTAAAATCCAGCGGTCGAATGTCACAAAGCATTCGTAAGGTCCGAATGTTCATTTAACGGGACCGTTAGATCTAAATCCAACGCCCACGTGCATCGCCACTTAATGATTCACCGCAACCCGTGATCTATTTCAACCGTTAGATCGAGATCAAACGGCTACGCCGACATAACTTACTTACGCCGCCAATCTTTTGTCCACCGTCGATCAAAATCGGACGCGCCCGCTTGTCGTCTTCCTCGCCGTCTTCTCGCGCGATCCTCACGCCGCCATTAAAACCGACGCTCGAACTCGTAACGCCGCCTTCAATCCCCACCCTCACCATCGTGCGCATTGACGACCTCAGATCACGCCGCCCACTTCCGGCCGTTTCTCCCTTCTCCGCATCGCTTTACCCACGATCACCGAAACCGCCGCCGCGATGACCTTCGCGTCGCGCGCGCTTCGGTCTTTCCCACCCTATAAATAGGAGCCATGGGTAGCCCTTCTCCTCCTCCACCTTTTTCCCCCACGCATTACTCCTCGCACGCCCTAGCTTCGCTAGAACCGGCCGTGGAAGCTCCTTCACCGCGATCGCCTTCTTCCCTGATTCCGGCGCCCTCGACGACGCTCCGTCCTCGCCGCCACCACCAACGGCTTCGCCACATCATCGCCGACCCGGTGCTCACCTGCGCCGGCAGACGCGCGCCGAATCGCATTGTCGCCAACACCGAACCTCTCCGCCGCTTCAACCTCGCCGCCGCCACCACCGCCCACCTTGACCACCCGAGCTAGTCTAACAGTTCGTAATAGTCCTAGCTACACACCGGTACCACCCATCGCCGCGAAACCTCGCCGCTCGCTGCGTTGCCGTTGGTTCCGTGCGCCACCGTCGCCGGCCCGACGTGTCACGCCGCGTGGCGATGCCACCTAAGCGCCACCTCAACCCCGCTATGCGTGGTGTGCGCGTGGCGCCCCGCTCATCGCCACGTGAGCACCGTGTCGTCGTTCATCGCGCCAGATCACCTCGGCTCGGTGGAATCACCCACCGTGAGCCGAGTCTATGACATGTGGGACCCGCTTGTCGGAAAAATCATTATAATTCTTTTAATTTCGGAAATTCTTCACAAGCGCCAAGATTGCACAATAAATAGAATTTCCTTTAGAAAAATAATTCAGAGAATTCAATTAAATTCAGATTTTGTATTAAACTTGTAAAATTCATATCTTTTGCATTTGAACTCCAAATTGAGTGGTTCAAGTTGCAAAATTTGTCTAAATTCATAATCTAGCTAACTAAAGCAAAATATTTTAATTTGGAGTTAGTTTGATCTGAGTTTTTGAATTTATTTGAATTTGAGTTGAATTTGTCGATTTTCACGTATAGACTTGACGACTCAGGAGAGTTAGATCCTTCCGACGATTTAGAGTTCCAAGACTTCAACGAAGGCAAGTTACACTATTGATCATATTGTTCCTATTGTTTTAAAGTATTTATTTACTATCTACAATTTACTATTGCATGCATATGTTTATAAAAATATCTGAATATCCTGATTTCGTATATAGTTGTTCCAAACTCCTTGGTATGGCCAATTTGACTATCAAAACTGAATACCTTGACACCTTAGATAAAATTTGTCAAATGCTTAGCCTTGCTTAGATAATATTTACAAATTTGGGAGAATTTAGTCAAATCTTTACAATGTAATTTAAATGTGTTCCTGTGGTATTGTTTTATCACGAAAGGATTTTACTCTAAATAAAATAAAATGGGTTTGGACTTGGGCGAGATGGATGAATGGTGGGTGCAGTTCATGCACGGTCTAATCTGTTAGGATTACGACCCGTGGTTTTAAATTGAAGTCGCCGAGTCGCTTAAGGACCGGTCTTTGAGCGTATTTTGCTACGCCTTACCGTACCACCACATGTCCTGTATGGGCAGGATTTGGCTAAATAATCTGTAGTGTCTTAGTGTTATTTGTGCTATGTTGTATGTGTGGGCGTTGGTTAGACATTAGTCCCACCTGGCGCAAGAGGGGGCTTCCGGAGGATGGATAGTCCAAAGGTAGCTAAACCTTAGCGGGCATGAATACAGTAGGACACTGCTTTGTAACGGCCTCATGATAATTGCTTAGTCACACGCCTTCGGAAGCGTGCTTTGGCCGACATTAAAAGCATTTTATCTCGTGTGGGTAAAGCTGTACAACCTCTGCAGAGTGTAAAACTATTCGAATAGCGCGTCATGATCATGGACATGCTAGCAAAGCCACTCTAAGTTAGAATTGTTTTTGGTTTATAAAATGTGTTCAACAGATGTTTTAGGATGGATAGTCCTATGGTAAAAATTGGGTGGTTAGCCAAGTGTTAGGAGGATATCCTTCAATAATCAACTAGTGGAGGTCATCCAATATTCGATGTCAGTTTTGTCACTTTCTTTATTCGAATTATTAAAATTGGTCTTACAAAAGTATTAGCAATATAATCTGAAAATCTTTGTTTATGCAAAACAACCCCGCCATTACCTTTGTTTACCTTATGCATGCATTAAACTTTCTATATTGGGTGTGACTTATAGTACGGTAGTAGTGCTCACTCTTCTTGAATAAATCTTATTCAGAGAAGACGTTTTCCGACGGTGAGGATCTTGACGAATAGGTGCGTCCCAGACGATTGCCCGTGGCAAGTCGTGTGGCCTACTACTACTACTACTCCATTGTGTTATTTCTTTTCTTTTGGCCGCAGCCCTTTTGTAATAAACTTTGAATTATTATCAATAAACTCGTGATATGATTGTGCTATCACTTTTTGTTTAACTGTGTACACTAGAAATCCTGGACTAGTGTATGAACACAGAGAATTTGGGATCCTTCGTTCCTGGGTTCGACACCGGCCAGGTCTGCGGTCCGACCGATTTGGTAGCGGTCTGACCGGCGTCTGATGACCGGTCGGACCGGCAAGTTGAGTGGCATTGGAGTTTGCGGCTGGGCCAAAAATAGAGTGTGTAGGCAAGTGAGGAGATTCTACTGCACTTGGTCCCACAATTTTTGGAGCCTCCAGTCAAAAGTTTTATTCATTTTAAATTTCCAGAGAGGTTGCGGATTTCGGTGTTGAAATTTTGGCTAAGTCCTTTGGTGGCGATCTCGACCGGCCTTGGTTGGCGGTCGGGCAGTGGGCGCCGACCGCCAAAGGCCGCGGATCGACCGGTTTTCACTTAAATCGTCAGCCCGTGTGGCGGCGATGGTTGCTGATTAAGTCAAGTTCATGGGTTTCATGTCATATGTGTTGCATGATGCATGTTTTGACTAACGTGGGTCAAGTTGTGAAGAACTTGTTCCCGAATTCGATTTTCTTGTCTATTGTTGTGCAGGTTGCTTGGTGGTCAACGACGGTCAACGGCGAGGATGATCGGGACTAGGCTTGGATAGCTGAGGTTCAAAACGATCGACGACGCCGGGTGAAGTCATTGGACTCAAGTATGGTGCAAGGTGGACAAAGGTGACCGAACGGGCAGTTTGGTGCGACTGGTTGAATCAAGCAGCGCGGGGGTCGGTGCAAGTGCCATGGTGGTTTCGGTGGGAGCCGGATGGGAGAGACTTGCCGACATGATGAGAGCCGTTGGATCAACCTACACGTGGCGAACAGCGAGTGCCGCACAATATGAACACGGCGCTTTAAAATGCGTGCGTGTGTCACCCGTTTGTTTTGGGCCTTAACGGGAGCCCATTAGGGAGACTCTTTTAGAAACCCTAGGCCTCCACTATAAATAGAGGAGGGAGGTGGCTGCACCCTCTCCCCCGGCTTTTCGACCCTTTCATTGTTTAGAAACCCTAATTTGCTTAGGGAGAGGAGGAGTGGAGGTTAGGGTTCTAGAGAGTTGGATTGTATTTCGTGCTCATGCATTGAGTCTTTTTCATCCATTGATGGAGTGGCTGTGAACCAATATCATATCAAATCAATCCAAAGAAAGTTTCTTCAAGATGAGGTCAATTGCTTTCTTTCTCTCTTTTTGATGATTTGAGTCTTTCTTTGATCCACGAGTTTTTGCTTAGTTTCTGGACGTGATCTAGCTTGCTGTGACGTGTGGGAATACATCTAGGATCATCAAGATCATCAATCACCCACGAGCAAGTCTCAAGATCATATTTTTGTTTTGACTCGATTTTTGACCAAACTTCGCTCAAACGGTAAAAGGTCAGAATCTTGGCAAGGATTATCACGATCGTTGCTTGGAATAGGTTCCTGACATACTTAGGAAGGTGTGTGTCAAATTTCACGATGTTTGGACGCACGAATCAAAAGTTTGATCAATTTGCGTTTCGGTTTGTCAGGCTGTTTTCTCTGTTCATCGAACTAGCGGTCTGACCGCCAGAGGAATCGGTATGACCGCTTGGATCGGTCTGGCCGCTAGACCGACCGGTCTGACCGCCCCCGTGAGAGGTTAGACCGCCCGAGTCTTCCTGTTTTGGTTTCGTATTGATTTTACTTCGGGGTTTTGAGTTGATTCAATACAAGTCTTCCGCTGTGCATGATTGATTGATCTTCATAGCTTTCATAGCTATTGGAGTGAGATTCGTATTGAATTCAATTTGGGAGAAAAAGAGATCGTGCTCCTATTCACCCCCCCTCTAGTCGCCTTTTCGGTCCAACAAGTGGTATCAGAGCCCGGTTAGTTCAATCTTGATATTAACCGGTCACTGAACTTGGCGATGGATAAATACTCTTCCAAACCACATATCTTCGATGGGCACGACTATGCCTTTTGGAAGAACCGCATGCGTGTCTTTCTTGAGAGCGAACCACGAGGTATTTGGGAGGTCGTCGAGGTCCGCTTATCTTGCTCGAGGTTGCTACGCCTCAAGCCCTCTTGGCTAATTACCGTAAGGCAAAGAATTTTTGTATGGTGGGCTTGGTAGACAGGAATATGACAGATTTGCAATCTCGAGATCGCACATGAGATTTGGAAGACCCTCAAACCTATCATGAGGGTTCTTCCCAAATCAAACAAGTGCGTCAAAGAGTCTATAAAAGAGAATATAACAAATTCGAGATGCGCCTGGTGAGAGCATCGATGACATTTTCAATACTTCAACACGTTGATAAATCGGATGAAGTCCGTTGGTATTGAATTTACGACCGAAAATGCCATCCATCTCCGGCCGCAATCAACACCGTGGAGTGGGAGATAAAGGCTACCGCTATTCAGGAAAATGTCAACTTCTCTGATCTGACTTTGGAGCTGCTCTATAGCAAGCTCAAGACTCATGAGATCCAGAAAGCTGACCATTCTAAGAAGGGTAACATGGCTTTGGTAGCGCACCGCCAAAAGAGCCTCTGAGGGTCGTTTGAGTCCTCTTCTGGTTTTTCACTTGCTTCTTTATCTGCAATCCAAGAAGAGGATCTTGAGAGTATTCCTGAGCCTGAGATGGCGCTTTTGATTAAGAAGTTCACACGGGCCTACAACAATATGAAAAACAAAAAGAGAGGCGGCCTGTGACTTGTTATGAGTGTGGAGAGCTTAATCACATCCGGCAAATTGCCCCAAAGTGAAAGGTAAGAGCAACCACAAGGATGAAAAGCCAGCTTGGAAGAAGCCTCAGGGCGCAAGTCCAGTTTGATGATGCCAAGCTCGGAAAGTCGCTCACCGGGTTCTTGCCGCTCTTGGAGATCGATCCTTGAGTGATGTGGACTCGGAGCGAGGAGGACAAGGAGGAGGAGCTCCTCAAGACAAGAAGGGAAGGCTAAGGACTTCACCAGCATGTGCTTCATGGTCGACTCAGACGACATCGATGACAACAATGAGGTATCTCCTTCTTATGATGTTCTCTTTGCTAGATGTGAAACTGTCTATGAGCAAATGCTAGGTCAGGATAAAGCTTTAAAGTTCATCATGACTAAGAATGAGGAGTTAGAGTCACAAGTAAAGAAACTCACATTAGAACTTGTGAATGCTAAGAGTCTTGAATCTGATGAATGTTCATCCTGCTATGCTTTACATTCTGAATTTGCTAAACTACAATCTGCTAATGATATTGCTTTGCAACAACTTGAAAATGCTAGAACTGAGCTAATTGAAGTTAAATCTGTTCCTTGTGAAAAATGCTTAAAGTCTAGCAAGTTGGTTGTTTCTGATGTGGTTGAATCTAGCTCTTGCTGCATCGCTTAGAACGTGAACGTGAATTACATGATGTTGTAGAAGCGACTAGAGCTAAATATGCCAAGCTTAAGGGCAGATTAATTTCGCTACTTGTGCTTCATGTGAAGCTCTTAAGCTTGAAGTTGTTCTTTATAAGAAGAGGTTTAATGCTAAAACTTGTGATTCATGTGTTAACCTTAGAAAAGAAATTGCTTACCTTAATGACACATTAGAAAGATTTTCTAAAGGTAAGAAACATTAAACATGATTCTTGACAAGTCAAAAACTCCTTATAAGAAGCAAGGGTTAGGATACAACTTTGTCCAGATAAATCTAATGACATTCAAATTTTGAGAAATGGCTTAGTTGAATTTGATACCCAACCCGCAAAGATCACTTTCAAATCTGCAGTTTTGCCCAACCATCTGCTCACCAAAAGGTGCTTCTCCCGGTGGTACCAAGTACCATTGCACCTATTGCAAGAAGGATGGGCATTTGGTTGAGTTCTGCGTGAGGTTGAAAAATGCTAAGAAAAATCTTGCTAGAATGTCATCTAATCAACCTAGAGCTTTTGTGAGACATGGTAATTTAGAAAGGAAGAAACCTGGTCTAGGATTTATTTCACATGCTAATCATACTCATGCTCCTAGACAGGATAACTCTCATGTTAGAGTAACCATTGCTCACAATGTAATTTCAAATAGAATCAAGGATAGCACTTCGCTTTGCATACTACTCTGCAGACGTGTGTCTCAAGATCGGGTTCCCAAGTCATGTTTAACTAACTTGATGATTGAGACACTTCGCTCTTCGTGCCTTGATTTTCGTGATCGCCGGAAGGAAGGACACGTGGTTCGCCGACTCACTGCTCACGCCACATGACCGAGACTCAAAATGGTTCACCTCCTTCACGCGGTCGATAGGTGATGTCCTCATCACCTTTGGAGACAATACTCAAGGGCGGATTGAAGGAACAGGAACAATCAGGGTGAACGACAATTTCATCCTAAAGGACGTCGCCCTTGTGGACAAGCTTAGGTTTAACTTACTCTCTCTCACGACTTCTTGATGATGGATATGAGACTATATTTAAGAAAAATGCTTGTCGGGTGCTTGATTCTATTTGGTGAGCTCGTTTTGGGATTTATAGAGTTGCTAGGATCTTTGGAGCTGATTTTTCCGAATCTCTTGTGGTTCTCTTAAATGTTTGTTTACACCTTCTTCTCGAGTTCGGCTTTGGCACCGACGTTTGGGGCACATTGGTTTTGATCATCCGACGTGAGTTAGCAACCTTGATCTCATGAGAGGGTTGCCCAAACTCAAAGCCGTCAAGGATGTCAGATGCGCCTCAGTAGGCATGGCAAGCAAGTTGCCGCTCACATCCTTCGATGACTTTGGTCATGACCGACGGACCGGGACGCTTGCTTCATATGGATACCGTTGGTCCCGCTAGGTTCGGCCAATTGGTGGCAAGTGGTACATTCTTGTCATAGTTGATGATTTTTCAAGATACACTTGGGTGTTCTTTCTTGCTTCGAAGGATGAAGCTTTTGGTCATTATCGTGATCTTGTTCTTCGTTTGGCTTCTGAATTTTCTGGTGCCTTGAGAGCGATCCGCAGTGACAATGGCACGGAGTTCAAGAATGTCTCGTTTGCCTCTTTTTGTGCTGAGCGCGGAATTGAGCATCAGTTCTCTTCTCCACACGTCCCTCAACAGAATGGCGTTGTGGAAAGGAAGAACAGAACCTTAGTCGAGATGGCTAGGACAATGCTAGATGAGTATAGCACACCGAGGAGGTTTTGAGCCGAAGCTATTTCTACAGCTTGCCATATTGCAAATCGTGTCTTCTTGAGACCGTCTTTGGGCAAGACTTCATATGAGCTTTGTTTTGGTAGAAAACTCTCTGTTTCTCATTTTCGAGTTTTTGGAGCTAAGTGTTTCATTCTCAAGACAGGAAACCTAGATAAATTTGAATCAAGGACTTTTGATGGTTTATTTCTGGGTTATCCTGCACATTCGAGGGGTTTTCGGGTTTTTAATGTTGAAACTAACATTGTCTAGGAGACATGCAATGTCACTTTTGATGAGACTAGCCCTGGAGCTAGATCCGACGTTTCAGGTAATACACAGGTGACAGAAAGCATTTTTGTGGAGGAAGATGATGACGGCGATACTTGTCCTCCACTGCGCCGTTGAGGCTCTGTCCAAGTTCCGAAACTCGCACGATCGCTTCACCTCCAATTGAGGCTCGCCGCATCTTCTTCATCAGAGCACTGCGGAGGTTGAGGAGATATTGTCTCCCCCAGGCGCTCCACTTCACATTCAGAGGCATCATCCTCCGGATCAGATGATTGGTAATCTTAATGAGCGAGTCACTCGCTCCAGGTATCACGATCCAAGTCTCTACTCTCATTCTGCATTTGTTGCTTCTTTCGAACCACGCGATATATCACATGCGTTATCTGATTCTAGCTGGGTCAATGCCATGCATGAGGAGTTAGAGAATTTTGAGAGGAATAAGGTCTGGAATCTAGTAGAACCTCCTAGTGGTCATAATGTGATAGGAACCCGTTGGGTGTTCAAAAATAAACAAAATGAGGATGGTTCTGTGGTTAGAAACAAGGCTAGATTGGTAGCTCAGGGTTTTAGCCAAGTTGAGGGGTTAGACTTTGATGAGACATTTGCTCCTGTTGCTAGATCGGAAGCCATTCGCATTCTTCTTGCATTCGCTGCTTCTAAGTGATTTAGATTATATCAGATGGATGTTAAGAGTGCCTTTTTGAATGGTTTTATAGAGGAGGAAGTGTATGTTAGGCAACCCCCAGGCTTTGAGAATCCCAAGTATCCACATCATGTTTTCAAGCTATCCAAAGCCTTGTATGGTCTTAAGCAAGCCCCTAGAGCACGGTATGATAGACTTAAGACCTTTTCGCTTAAGAATGATTTTGAGATGGGTAAGGTAGACAAGACCTGCTCATCCTTAGGCGTGGCAATGATTTCTGCTTGCTCAGATTTATGTAGATGATATTATCTTTGGTGGTTCTTCTCATGCTCTTGTTTCCAGCTTTTCTGAGACCATGTCCAGGGAATTTGAGATGAGTATGATAGGAGAACTCAATTATTTTCTGGGGCTTCAAATCAAGCAATGCAAGGAAGGGATCTTCATCCATCAGACGAAGTACACCAAGGATCCGCTCAAGCGCCGAGATGGTGATCGCAGTCGATCGCCACTCCCATGGCGACTTCGACTGTTTTGGATCCAGATGAGGAAGGAGAAGCTGTGGATCAACATGAGTACCGCAGCATGATTGGCTCCCTTCTGTACATGACGGCCTCAAGACCGGACATCCACTTCGCGGTTTGCCTCTGTGCGAGGTTTCAGGCGTCTCCGAGGACTTCCCATCGCCAAGCCGTTAAGCGCATCTTCAGGTATTTACACTCTACCCTCCAGTATGGCATTTGGTATTCCTGCTCTTCGTCCTTGTCCATTCTGATTTTGCGGGCTGTCGGCTAGATAGGAAGAGTACCTCAGGCACTTGTCACTTCTTAGGCACTTCTGTTGCACAATCCACTGCTGAAGCTGAATATGTAGCTGCTGCTAGTTGCTGTAGTCAGATTTTGTAGATGGTGTCCACTCTTAAGGATTTTGGGTTAGCATTTGATAGTGTTCCTCTTTTCTGTGATAACACACTTCTGCGATTAACATTGCTAAAAACCCTGTGCAACACTCTAGGACCAAGCACATAGACATTCGCTATCACTTTCTTAGAGATCATGTCGAGAAGGGTGTTAGCTCTTGAATCTAGTATTGATCATTACTTGAGCTTCTTGTTCTTTTAAGAATCTAAATCTGCTCTTGTGAACAAAAAAAAAAGGGAGGTCTCTTTTGTGCGAAAAAACTGATCTCACCAATTCTTTTTCATGAGACGGCTTGCCATTGCACTAGGCATGAACTCAGGGGGAGTTTTGGATGACCTAGACCATTCTTTTAAGCTTTTTGTGCTTAAGATGGTCGCGGCAAGGCTTGAGATCTAGCACATTGATAAGAAAATGAATTATCAAAATTGGTAGAAGCTTAGGAAGAGTTTGTGGATGGCTCCTAGTCCAGGATCTTCTTCACTAAGATATACCTTTAATCAACTTCAATATTCATTGCAAATGAAAAACTGTTGAAAAATGGGCGTTTGATACAATTTGAGCAAAATGATTCAATTCAGGACCTGTTTGTCTCTTAATGTGGTCTTTGTTAGCTTCTTGATCTCACATTGACATTTTGACATGGCCAGCATCATCTTAGGATCCCTGTTGATGGACTTGCTAGATTTGAAGCTTTGCTTAAAATGCTAAAATTCATTGCTTTATATTGAGCCTTCTAGTTTTAGCTTTGTTATATATGTTAGATCATGATCTTGCTAGCGCATTCAGGCTGATATGTTGTTTATGCAAAATTTTAGAAATACTAGCTTGTTCTTTTGGGTAATCTCCAAAGCTTCTTGTAATCCAAAATTGAAAAATACAAAAATATGAAGCCACTCCATTGCATTTCATGCATGCTCCTTCTTATGCTTTTTCCTCATTCTGCATTTGTTATCTCTGGACGAAAGGAAGGCGTGATTCCTTGATGACTCCATTGTCAAAGGGGGAGAAGATATTTCAAGATGTGTAAAGGGAGAAGTTTTAAAAATATTAAAGGGGAGAAAATTTGAGAATTTGAAATTTTCGAATTTTGAGGATCATAGTGAGGGGAGTTTCTTATTTGCATTCTTATGATCTTATTGCTCTTTCTGAACTTGAATTGCAATTCTTGATCCTCACCATGATCAAAGGTCATTTCGAACAATTGTTCTTTCATATGGACCTTAAGTGAGATTTTTGACTCGTCTTTGGAAATTGAAGCTTTCTTGCTTTCTTTTGCCTTATCTCACTTGCCGATGCTATTCTGAAGCCAGCTTGGTCATTTCCATTGCTTTCTCTTGCTTATGGACCAAGTTGTACCTTTGCGCGAAAATGTTGAGTTTTTACTTTTCAAACCTCAAAACTTGCATTTGTGGGGAATTGCCAATGTGTTCATCAAGGGGGGAGATTGTGGATATCACGGGGATATGCTCATGATCTTAGGATGATATGACAATTGGCAATGACGTTGAAGGTTTGCGGAAACACGAGTTTTCGGCAAAGTTCGATTCTGTCAGTCTCAGCGGTCCGACCGCCTTGGTGGCGGTCAGACCGCCCATGCCTCGAGTGGTTTGTGCTGGCGGTCTGACCGGCCAGGTCTGCGGTCCGACCGATTTGGTAGCGGTCTGACCGGCGTCTGATGACCGGTCGGACCGGCAAGTTGAGTGGCATTGGAGTTTGAGGCTGGGCCAAAAATAGAGTGTGTAGGTAAGTGAGGAGATTCTACTGCACTTGGTCCCATAATTTTTGGAGCCTCCAGTCAAAAGTTCTATTCATTTTAAATTTCCAGAGAGGTTGCGGATTTCAGTGTTGAAATTTTGGCTAATTCCTTTGGTGGCGGTCCGATCGCCTTGATTGGCGATCGGGCGGAGCGGCGGTCGACCGCCAAGGTGGCGGTCTGACCGGTTTTCACTTAAATCGTCAGCCCGTGTGGCGGCGATGGTTGCTGATTAGGTCAAGTTCATGGGTTTCATGTCATATGTGTTGCATGATGCATGTTTTGACTAACGTGGGTCAAGTTGTGAAGAACTTGTTCCCAAATTCGATTTTCTTGTCTATTGTTGTGCAGGTTGCTTGGTGGTCAACGACGGTCAACAGCGAGGATGATCGGGACTAGGCTTGGAGAGCTGCGGTTCAAAACGATCGACGATGCCGGGTGAAGTCATTGGACTCAAGTATGGTGCAAGGTGGACAAAGGTGACCGAATGGGCAGTTCGGTGCGACTGGTTGAATCAAGCGGCACGGGGGTCGGTGCAAGTGCCATGGTGGTTTCGGTGGGAGCCGGATGGGAGAGACTTGCCGACATGATGAGAGCCGTTGGATCAACCTACACGTGGCGGAGCAAGCGAGTGCTTCACACAATATGAACACGGCGCTTTAAAATGCGTGCGTGTGTCACCCGTTTGTTTTGGGCCTTAACGGGAGCCCATTAGGGAGACTCTTTTAGAAACCCTAGGCCTCCACTATAAATAGAGGAGGGAGGTGGCTGCACCCCCTCCCCCGGCTTTTTGACCCTTTCATTGTTTAGAAACCCTAATTTGCTTAGGGAGAGGAGGAGTGGAGGTTAGGGTTCTAGAGAGTTGGATTGGATTTCATGCTCATGTATTGAGTCTTTGTCATCCATTGATGGAGTGGCTGTGAACCAATATCATATCAAATCAATCCAAAGAACGTTTCTTCAAGATGAGGTCAATTGCTTTCTTTCTCTCTTTTTGATGATTTGAGTCTTTCTTTGATCCATGAGTTTTTGCTTGGTTTCTGGACATGATCTAGCTTGCTGTGACGTGTGGGAATACATCTAGGATCATCAAGATCATCAATCACCCACGAGCAAGTCTCAAGATCATATTTTCGTTTTGACTCGGTTTTTGACCTAACTTCGCTCAAACGGTAAAAGGTCAGAATCTTGGCAAGGATTATCACGATCGTTGCTTGGAATAGGTTCCTGACATACTTTGGAAGGTGTGTGTCAAATTTCACGAAGTTTGGACGCACGAATCAAAAGTTTGATCAATTTGCGTTTCGGTTTGTCGGGCTATTTTCTCTGTTCATCGAACTAGCGGTCGACCGCAGAGGAATCGATCGACCGCTTGATCGGTTCGACGCTAGACCGACCGTCCGACCGCCCCCGTGAGAGGTCAGACCGCCCGAGTCTTCCTGTTTTGGTTTCGTATTGATTTTACTTCGGGGTTTTGAGTTGATTCAATACAAGTCTTCCGTTGTGCATGATTGATTGATCTTCATAGCTTTCATAGCTATTGGAGTGAGATTCGTATTGAATTCAATTTGGGAGAAAAAGAGATCGTGCTCCTATTCACCCCCCTCTAGTCGCCTTTTCGGTCCAACAGAAACCCTGTTTGTGGTCGTGTTGATCCTTGCCTCCTGAGGAAGCTGGTTCCTCAGCTGGGCGTATTGTTGTGGGGGATAAGGATCCCTCCTCAACTCTAGCGGTGGTGCGGTCTCCGAGATCTGGTAGAAGATCTCCAGAGGCAGCAATACCATCAGATGATTCGATACTCGGCTCGTAATCAAAACCGGCATCCATGTCGATGTCTGCGTAATCGGCCAAGTCGAACCAGTTCTCCTCATTCCACTCTCCTGCCATGGAAGCATCAAAGATAAAAGAAAGAACTGCTGAAAAGGAATTACCAAAAGATCCCCACGGACGGCGCCAACTGTCGGTGTTTTAGAACCGATCTTATGTAAAGATTATTTTATTCGGGGGGTCTCCACAATTGATCACGCAGACAAAAGAGACACGGTGATTTTTATACAGGTTCGGGCCTTCTCTAGAGAGAATAACAACCGTACTCCTGTGTGTATTGTATTGGGTATCCTGGTTACAATCAGTGGAAAGACTTGCTCTAATACTACTACTGATTGCCTCTCAAAAGTCCCTCAAAAGTTTTTCTTTCCAAAGTCCTGCTCTTCATTCTCTCTGAAAGATGTCTATTTATAGTATGTGGAGAGGTAGTCGTTCCAGGTTAGGGGGCGCCTCATTATTTCGTAATAATGGCAGTAATCACCGAAGTAGTAACCTCCCCACGTTGCTTGACAGTTACCAATCAGAGATAATGGTGAGTTAACTGTAGTTATTCCAGATAATAACTACGTATCTTGACTGCTCAGATCTCACAGTTAATACGGCCTACTGGTGAGTGAACCCAACTATCTGTGGAGGAGTCGTGGCAGGACTGGTCGTAGAAGGACTTACGACCAGGGGGTAGTCGTAGAAAAGCTTATGACTGGGTACTGGTCATAAAAGACTTACGACCGGAGGTAATCGTAGGAGGACTTACAATTACGTGGTAGTCATAGGAGAACCTACGACTATAGGGGTGATCGTAGAAAAGCTTACGGCCACCTGATTGATTTCTCCCTTACTATTGTAAGGGGTCTACTCGATAGCTGTGTGACGTCATATTTACCCCTAATACTCAATTATAGATAAATAGTAAAATGAGGATTATTAGATCCTCATCACAAACCAACGGTCGTTTGACGTAGTCGCACATATGCCATGTTGGCTACGCACCAAAGCATGTCATACCCATCGAAAATAACACATGCATAATTGGTAAATGCGATCTGCAACTGCATCTCCACCAGAAGCCATATCACTTGTTTGAAGCAAATATAACTCCTGAAATAAAATATAATGGCCTATTGATTTTTGTTGATCCTGAATAATCTAAATTTAGCCATATTGATTCTTGCATTACAAACTAAAATCAGGAATACAATTTATCACCCTTAGTTAAATACGGTGTTCCTGTTGAACAATAAATATTCTCGTTGAATAACTATACTATTAGGGTGATTCAACTAGATTTGTTATCCAGAAGAAAATCTAGTATTTCTGTGCGGATTAACTATGGTCAAATATTTTATGATCCAGCATTATATTTATGTTCCTAAAGAGCATTGGGTAGTTTTATGTTGTTAGAACGTACTACTTATAACTATAAGAAAATATGTTGCATAATTATGAACCTAAAGTTTAATGATCCAAATTATTTAAAATATGGTATGAGTAATGGGATCAAAACTTGGACAAATAATAAAGAAGCTAGTCTATAGAATAAGTTTGCCAACTCTCGGACCCCCGTATGAGACCTTCGTCACAGATTGATAACCAACCAGAAGTTGGAATATCTGACATAATGTTAGGACCATGCAGTTTTCTTGCCACTACACTAATAAAAGTCTAGCTCACTTCATATAATTATCAAACCCCTTGTTGAAATTAGTGTGTGTTGGAGGAATCAAACATTTTTTACATATTATCGCCACTGTATCATACATCTTTGGGCCCCTACCAGTTGTTGGGGATCATGTTGGATCTGAAATTCAATCAATCATACGCCCATATAGGGGAATCTTGCAGTATGCTATTTAATAAAGATCGAATATCAGCATTAGGGGGAGAGAAATGCCGAAAAGTTTGAATGCCGTCATATTTTCTAGAAGAAAAAGATCTTTAGTACTAAGATACACGCACTAGTCAATCTAAACTTAAGGATTAGTTTGTGCTCCTGAACGCCAGAAGCGCGGAGTCTGCCAGATACTTTCCAATCATAAAGGAGTTACTACAGTGTTTACTTGCAGTAAATACGTCGCTAAGAGTGGAATACCCCAGGTTGAATAGTACATCCACCATGCGAATTTGACTTATTGGACCTTGATCTAAAATCTATAGGGGCGTCTGAGGGTCTAAGATCTAATAACACTAGTCAAAATAATTATTAATCACTCCTTAAACACTCTTAAAGAGAACCCGCCTTGAAGGTGAAATACCTCATGAAGAGGTTCATCATGAAAATGAAAACCCCTAGCAATTTAATACGCGCATATTACAATGCTGGGAATGCAGAACGGCCAAGAATCTTTTGTTTGGGAAATGACAAAGATTTGGTTAACACTGAGTGTCGGGACCCAAAAATACAATTCTAGACCCTCTGTATATTCTGCGCTAGTCCAGGATCATGCTAGTGCACACAATGGCAACATAGATGAATATCGATCCATACAAGCGATTAATAGCATAAACGAGTAATTTGAATAACAAATATTAGTTTTGACCTTATGGTCGAGTTTACACTTATTAAGCCACGCAAGGATAACAATAAAGAAATCTGCAGTGGAACAAAATAAACTCCAGCGGGATCTCATCAATTCGCCATAGGCAACGGACTGGGATAAATGACCTAACGATCAGCACCTTCAACGAACTCCTCCTCGAAAGCAGGCGATGACTCCTCCTCTTCTGTAGATTTGTTTGCTGCAAGCATGAGTACACAACCGTATTCGCAAGACATACCACAGAATCCAATTTATAGATGCAGACTTATTCCAAAGGAAATGGCTTCTATCGTTCTTTTGCATAAAAGCAATATTTGCAATTGAATACAAGTAATAGATTGAAAGCATAATTCAAAACAAACAAACAATAATAATTTAACAGTTTGTTTTCACAAAGGACATAAAGCTAATCAGTTTAATTCACACAACCATATGACTTACATCACACAGCTGTCCCTTCCCAAGGTTTTATAAAAATCTATCCCTTGTGTGAAATCCCCGAGCATGTCCATGACCGCGAACGCGGCTATTCGAATAGATTAATTAACACTTTGCAGAGGTTGTACACTTTACCCACACGATACGATCAGTGTAGCTAGTACTAATCATAACAAAACTTTTCTGAAACTTCATCTCAAACATTGGCATTCCCGATGTGCTTTATCGCCATACCAACCTATACACAGTGATTGGTATGACACACACCGTTGGACAGGGAAGCGGCGAACCGTCCCGCGATGCAACTACTTGGTAGTATACACCTCCACCCATTCCAACACAGCCTAACCTACTACCTGAGTAGTCAATGTCAAGAATCCATAACTTACTAAGTTAGGCCCATCCCATCAGGTATGTGGTTGTACAGTAAGGCTCAGTTCAATGGCGCACAAAGTTAAGTCCTTAATTGACCAAGACAAGACTTCCAATTTTAACTATACCACAAAGATTATCGCTCCCATCCAACACAGATCCACCATAAAATCACACAGTGCCACATGTCTTAGTCCAAATCTTTTTTCCACCCTGTTGGTCAAGTGCAACATATGCTATCAATGAGTAATAGCACACAGTACACATAGTTTTATTACTTAGTTCCATAATCTCTTATTCAGGTTTATAATTGCAACTCACATAAGATGATGACTTGTAGCATGGCTAAGCAATCTAATCGTATCTAACCAACCCACGTTGGTGCTATGATAATACCAACTAAATAATGAATCAATCTAGGGTGACAAAAGATTACAACATTACAATAGACAAGGTGGATATAACAAATTGGATTAATAACTACGCCCAAAAGCATTTAAATAAATACTTCAAATAAATGCAGTAGTTTGAATCAAAGTGTTTTGAAAACTGGTATTCAACAGGACCAAATGTATGACTTGCATTGGAATAGATCTAGGTACTGGTCCTTGTCTTGAGGCACTCCTTCTTCTCCAAAATTTCCCGAAGTATCGACGTCTAAAAATGAAGCAAATAAATAAAACAAATAAATAACATAGTCAAAACAAACTCTAAAAATTAAATAAAAATCTCAGATAAATAGATCTCGAATTTAGATGAATTTAGAAATTTGAATGAGCTCAATCAGAGTTTAGATGAAGAAGATATAATTTTTGAAAGTTTGGATCTGAATTGACTATGACCACGTAGTCGAGGGAAATCTATGACAACGCGTAATCGAAGAATGCTAGGACCACGACACTTGAAATCGGCTACTACTACGCTAGTCGGAAGCAGCTACAACCACGGTAGTCTACGACCACGTAGTCGAAAGCGATGAGCAGTACTCGAATGCACAGTGCTAGGATGAACAATACTCGAATGAACAGTACTCGATAGACAACCGACGATGAGGGTTCAGGTTAGACCAGCAACGACGAAAGGCAATGCTTCACCGGTGGTGAGTGTTGAGTGGTACTGGTGGATAGCTACGGTTATTGCGAACCTTTGGGTGGTCGAGGTGGACGGAGATGGTCGGCGGCGAGGTCGAAGCGGCGAAGAAGAGTCGGGTGTTGTCGGACGAAGGCTCCGGCGACGCTCTAACGACGCGAAAGGGTTCTGGAGGAAGCTACGGTGACGGCGGTCCTGGTGGTGCAGACTATGTCCACAGGGCGATGAAGACGGTGGTTCGATTTGAAGAAAACGGCGACAAAACCTTAGATCTGCAATTGCGGCGGCTCTCGCATTCTTGGAGGGCGGCGGCTTAGGGTTTTGGGATGAGGGTGCAGAGGCGATCCTCAGGGACTATTTATAGGGGCTCGACTGGCACGGGATAAGGAATCTCCAAATTGGGACTGATACGGACTCACCGGATTTAGAGATAGAAACGAAATCAAGATTTGATTTTGATCCGAACGGATGCGGAAGAGATAAAGATCAAGTTTGGCAAGATTTCTTGGGATCTTTTATTTGAAGAGTCCCGTTGTCGGATGGGCTTCCAAAAGTTCTAATGGTGGACACGACGCTGCCTCACGTGGAGACGAAGCCGACTAGGAGACGACGAAGTGGTAGGGTCCACTGGCAGGGAGACAAGGCGCGGACGCGGGTGCGAGCGAACGAGTTGGCTCGGAGCTGGGCCGTGAAGCCAAGGAGATGGGACGAGGAGTTAAGGATTCGGCCCAAAGCCAATACTGAGATTTTAAATAGATTTCTATTTTATAAAATAGCAGAAAATCCAAATGGCAGTTAGAATATAGCAAATGAACACGAAAAAATTCTAGAAAAAATTTAGAAAATATATCCAAGTACATAGAATCCAAATAAAATAGTTTTGATTATTGTTCATGTTGGAATTATTCACATTAAATGGTTTTGATACTAAAATTCCATATTAAGCTTTTGAATTAAATTCAAATAAAAACCAAATGGTGAATTTTCTCCCTACTAACTATTCAAAAGATTTTTAAGACTCGGAAAATTGGGATGTTACACTGAGATACCCTCAATTTGGAGGATATGGGAGAAAAGTTATCGACAGCCACTTTACCTCTATAATTGCTAAAGTTTCTCTTACGAGAATATGGATTTGGAACCAAAGTCCATGGCCGAACGCTTGAAGCATTCTTATTGGGCCACATAATGAAAGCATATGAGGTTGAACCATAATTGCTAAATAAAAGTCTTAGAACCAGATAGTTCAAACTTAATGGGTTATTATGAATATAATGAAGTGGTGAAAGCTATGGTTCAAAGGTCCTCATAGAGACCGTTACTCTCCTATTATGAATGAAATGATGTTCTGTTGCATAATAATTTTAGGAAATGGCATGAACGAATAAATAAAATAGGCAGTCAATGGGTTCTAAAAATCCTTGACGAGATCCTCGAATGACTCAAAATTCCTAGTAAGAAAGGAAACAAAATCGTAATATATATAAAAAAACCCATACCCAATACTCCCTTACCTGTAGTAAGGGCATCCCCCGAAAGTGAGAGCATCCCCCTGAAGGGAAATTATCTTACCATTCGACCTCTTAATAATACTAATGATCATATGATCCCTATAAGTGGACAAGGACTCATTAAAACCCGTAAGAATGTAATGAGGAACATAAAGACCAAAAGTGCTCCACTCAAGCACTTATAAAGTGCATCTTCCATCAAAAGTTAGTGAAATGGTGGTTTCCTCTAGTATCATGAAGGTACGACATACATTGGTGATATTGACAATTAATCCCCTAAATGCCAAAACTAAGACTGATTATATTTTACTCTATAGTGGTACAACCATACTTTATAGTTCTGTAGAATAGACTATTGGTTGTAACTTTAACCACCTAGAGATAGTTATAAAATATTAAGACCCTGAAAGGTTTTGATAAATCATATTCGATAGGCATACGATTTTGCAACTTGTATTACCCCCATATTCTGCAAGGATAATATACTTGTGTTGCACAATCAAATAGTGGTATTTGATAAGTTAAGCATGTTACTCCCGAATAGTGTTTATCCTAAAATCTCCTAATGAGTAATAGGATATTTGTATGTAAGACTTTGCATTGTGATAATTCAATTGATTTGATTACAATATACTTGCCTATATTTATTTATTTTAAAATATATGAAAGGCATTAGAGCAACAAGACTTCAGCGGAGGTTGTCTTTAGGGAGAGCATGCTAAATACTGATCATCATACTTGAAATTTTGAAAATCTTAGTCAAGCCTGGAAGGTGTTGATATGATGATTACTGCTTAAATTCACCTTGAAGGTTTTACCACTTAACAATTTAGATCCAGTTGGTTGACAATGCAAAGATCACGAAGATCACGCATAAATCCTGATGATCATTATTAAATCCTGAAGGTATACTGACAATCTATCAAATCCCTATAGATCAAAATCCCATAATGGATTTATGTTACTTTGTGGTAGTGCAGCCATCTCTTGGCGATCATCTAAGCAGGCCTTGGTAGCTACTTCTACCAACCACTCAGAGATTATAGCACTATATGAAGTCTCAATTGAATGTGTTTGGCTCAGGCGTGTCATTAACCACATCCAGAAGTATTGTGACATTAATACCGTTAATACCCCCTCAATTATCTATGAAGATAATGTTGTTTATATTACACCAATGCAAACGGGTTATGTCAAGAGCAACATCAGGAAGCACATTGCTCCTAAATATTTTTATCCTCATGAAATCCAAAAGAATAGTAAGGTAAAGATCCTGCAAACAAAGTCTTGTGAAAATCTAGTTGATTCATTCACTAAGTCTCTGCCAGCACCTAGTTTCTAAAGATGCATTCATGGCATTGGAATGAGACGGTTTAAAGAGTTCCAGAGTGCAGGGGGAGTAAATCTCTATATCATAACCCTTATTAAATCCTAAAGATTTATCTAAAATTTTGAAGACTGGATCCCGAAGATTAAACATTGTACTTTTTTTCTTGGTGAGTTTTCTTGAGGTTTTCTCACATGAAGGTTTTTAGTGAGGCAACAAGTGTAATGCAACTTCGAATGTAATGTACTATTTTCTCCATTTATTTTTTCCCAATGAGTTTTTGGAAGGATTTTTTGATGAGACATTTGCATATCGTTGACTATTGCCCAAAGGGGAGTGTTATGAAACCTAACTATGGGAAAAAGACTAAACCACCCCTGGAGGGCTTTCACCCCTTTGGGTGTACAAGAGATATATAGATAAATAGAGATATTGAATCTCATCTATACATTGTGTCTCTCTTTGTGATTATTGATTATTGTGTGATTGATCCGTGTTAATGCTACGATGACTACCTATTTCTTAACATTTATATCCCCACAACATGCCAACTCCTTTTTGTTGTATGCAAGGGCCTTCCTGTAATTTCTCAATTAGAGAAAGAAGAAAATGGAAAAGGAAAAGAAAGGTGGGGCCTACCTATCATTGAGAGAGAAGGGGGTATCTCCAATCAGCTGTGCACGAGAGGGGATTCGATCCACTCGATGGTGGCGGCAAGGGCGCTGGCGTGGGTGGCTAGGTGTGATTCTTGCGCTGGCTGTTGGCTGCGGCGTGGGCTCCTCCGCCTCTTCTTAAGGCCACCATCTTCTTCCTTCTTCTCCACACAAGGTACAACGAACCTCCCCTGGTTTTTGGTTCTTCCTTTCCTCTCCCTCTCCCAATTTGGTTGGGGTCTTGGGCCTTGTGGGTGACTATGCCACCGTGGTTGAGACCGGCGACGCCAGCAGTGAAGGTCTGGTTTTCCTCCTCCCTATGCTCTTTCTTTCTTCCTGTTGTGCGCTGCCTCCTCGTCGAGGTGACCGAAGGAAGAAGGGTAGCGCGTCGTTGAGGTTGATTCCAGCAGGCTTCGAGTGGTTGTGGGTGATTAATTTGGCGAGGTTCTGTGGTGGATTCGCTTATTGGTGCATTCGGCTGGTGCATCTTGGTTGGATCCTGAGCGAGATTTACATGTACCTCGGCTTCATCTTTCGGTATGTCCTGAATTGTGAAGAGGGGCATTGTATATCTGACGACCATGTCTATTCACTGCGGTACAACGAGGCGATTGGTTTTCTGATATAGCACCTCAGCGTGCCTTGCCGACCGATGTAACATCCATATTTTCAAGGCTTTTTGAAAATTTTCAAAAATAAAAATAACCATTTGATTTTATTAAGTTTCTAAAGCTTAACTTGAAATTTTAGAAGAAGTAAAAATAATTTAATTTGAGTTGATCAAACTTCAATTAATTTAAAATTTGGTTTATTTGAGTTTTCTCGGATTTTATTGGATTTAAAGTCAAAAGGAATATTTTAAGTATTTTCTGGAATTTACAAAGGGTTTTCCTTTTGTCTCAAAATTTAAAAAGATTTTATTTGCAAAATTAAAAGCTAGAGTTAAGTTGTAAATATTTTTATTAAGTTCCAATTAATTCAAGAAATTTCTATGCATTTTTTTAGAATTTTTGGGTTTTTATTTACTATTTTCTAAGAGGCCTTTTAGTTTTCTTGTATTTGTGTAAATCAAAATGCCTTTAAAATCCCTTTTCTTCCTTCAGGCCGAATTCCTCTCTCTCGGTCTACTCCTTTTCTCTTCCTCGGCCCAACCCCTGGCCTATTCCTGTGCTCACCAGCCCATCCGTGCCTCTCTCCCTCGCTCTCACCGATAGGTGGGCCCCACCTGTCGGCGTCTTCCTCCCCGTCTTCTTCCTCTGTCCATCCGCATAGTGCGCCCATGCCGGTCATGCACCTCTTTGCGATTCTCGCCACTTCGCCCATTCCTTCTGTGCGGGCAAGCCACCCCTTCGCCCGTCACCACCGTGCCCGCCCATGCCGTCTATGCCGCCCCATTCCGCACCGCTCGCCCATGTCATCGCCCATGCCCGAGCACCGCCGCAAATCCCGTCGCTCCATCTCGTCTCCGTCCATCCCCTTCCCCTTTTAAGGAGAGCATCATGCACCCCTTGCCCTCCTCTCTCCCTCTCTCTTGCTCTCTCCGCACCGTGCTTCAAGCTCCAAATCTCGCCGGTCGGAGCTCACGCCACCACCTCTTGCGCCGTCGTCAAGGGTCCTCCGCCGCCAACGTCTCCACCTACGGCATTGCGAGCCTGTAGCCTTCCCCATGCACACCTCCTCCTTGCTAGAGCCCCACCGAAATGTCGCCTTGCCTTCAACCGCCGCCGCCGCCGCTACTTTCTCCTCGCCGCTGGCCTTCCCATTGTGCCCCATCGCCTAAACCGCACACATCTAGTTCGCTGTAAGCTCCTCTCCCTCTGGGTGCCCTCGCTGGTCACTGGAGCCCCGCTGTTCATCGGCGACGCTCGGTTCCCGTGTCCGTCGCCGTTCGGTGCTAACGTGGCGCGCCACATGGCGCCATGTCACGACCACATTAGCACAATCGCCTACGTGGTAGCCCACGTGGCATTTCCATTTTCCCTCAGAAAATCAATTCGGCCAAAATCCAAAAATCCAGTTGCTGACGTCAGTTGGCACAATAAAATGATTTTCCTTTAGAAAAATAATTCTAAAAATTGGAAAATCCTGATTTTCATCATTTTATGTGTTTTTCAAACTTCTGAGAGCCTGTTCTCCTCCGTTCGAGCTCTGATTCGAGTTATTTAAATTTCTAAATTCATTATACTTCTGTTGGTGCTTATTTGGTAAATTTTGGATTTTATTTGGAATTGTTTTCTTTATTTGGCTCCTTTTTGCACGTATAGATTCCTGTGTTTCGAAAGAATTCTTAGACCCGACAACTGAAGCATCTCAACTCTTCAACGAAGGCAAGTCGTAGACTTTCGATCATGTTGTACCCAAATTATAAAATTATATTGTTTTATATAAACAAAATATTGCTGGTTGTATAAAAATAGTTTCAGGGATAGCTAATTACCCAATTGTCGTTATGCCTTCTTGAATAATTGTGAATGACATGTTGACATGTACCCTTGGACACCATAGGATGGGTTAATTTTAGTTGGATATATTTTAGAACCAACTTGGGTATCGTACATGCTTAGCCATGTTTTAGCTATTCGATGGGTTCCTTCACTATATTTAATCCTGAGAATTTGACTAAGTGATATATGGAATTGTGGCACGGCCACTGTTATTAAAATTTATTGTGCCATGGCAGGGATTGCCATTTGGTCGGGTTGAACCCGAAAATGATTTATACTCGAGCGAGTGATCGTATAGTAAAGGGGATGATTTTGGGATGTGGTTGCCTCGCTTGAGTAGTCACTAAGGACTTAACTTTGTGCGCCATTGATCTGAGCCATATCGTGCAACCACAAGTCTATTTATGGGGTGGATCTGGCCGACTAATTAGCAATATTTTGTTTCGGTTTTGTTTGGGTTGTTAAGTGGCGCAAGAGGGGGGCCGGTTTGAGACGAATCCTTAGCGAGCAGCATTGAGCCAAAACGGAGCTTTGTAAAAGTCTTGTGATAATCACTTAGTCACACATCTTCAGAAACGTGAAATGCCTAACAGTATAAGATGATTATCTCTTATGGGTCAAGCTGTACAACCTCTGTAGAGTGTAAAACTATTCGAATAGCCGTGTCCCTAGTTATGGATAATGCTTGGTGATTTCACACGAGAGGTAGATTTTCTCAAAAATGTTGGAATGGTTTGGATGGATTTGATGAGTCAGATTTGGTTGGTGGTTGGGAAGTGAACGGGGGTATTCACTAGTTGTTGCAAACAAACTTGATTACTTATGTATCAATCTTTTAAATTATGTTTTTCAGTCTATTTACTGTAATTACTATAAATACTGCTTTCTGCAAAATAGCCAAAAAACTATCCTTGTCAAGCTTTGCATGAATATTATTTGCATATATTTCCCTACGACTTGCTGAGTACTTTAAGTACTCACAGCTCGCGCCATTTGTTGATCAGTCGCCGAAGAAGAACCAGGGAACACCGAGTTCTACGAGGAAGATTACTTCGAAGACTATGCGAACTAGATTGCGTCCTCCACTCGATTGCTTGTGGACATGTTGGATGGCCATCACAAGATGTTTTGGTTCCCGCTGCAAGTTATCTTTTGTTGTTAAACCCTGCGTGGCAAACTTTGTAAGACTTGACTATAAGGTCATTTTGCTACTAAGTAATATTAATTTGTCTGCTTCATCATCATTTCATTGTATCGATATGTTTATCATCGGTGATGTCACTGTGTGAGCTAGCTACTGATTTGGGACTAGTTCGGAATACACAGAGGGCTCGAATCCAGTGATCCAGGGTCGACAGCCGACTCGGTGGCTTTGAGTGTCATCTGCTCAGTGAGTTTGTATTTTCATATTAATTGCTTACTTTGTAGAGTGTGTCGTACTAGTGATAATTTCATGTTGTATTTGTTTCATCTCTAGCACGGGGTGACTTTGCATGGTAAAATTGTGGGATTGTGTATTGCTCAGTGAGGATTTGAGGTCACTTTGATATTGAATACGACAATTTGGATATAAATTTGGTCTTGAGTTTGTAGATTGTTTGCTGTTTACTATTGTCTCATATGTTGATGCTTGTTTGTTCACTGTGATTCATCTCTTTTCAATCACTGTTATACATTCTTGTCAATTGGTATCTTGTTTAGATGATTCAATTGTCTCTTGTCTATTGGACTATTAGCTCGACATCTAAGAGCAGCATATAACTAATTAAAATCTGAGCATTATGCTGATTTTATTTGATCTCGTGTTCTATCTTTCGAATATATTATCATATTTAATTGACGTGAAAATAATACATGCTAAACTGATAGTTTATATGTCGGTTCCTTTTTATGCTGGAAGAAATATGTCTTAATGTTTATAATTATTGCTCAAATAATTTTTGGATATTTACAAAAACCGCTAATTTTATAGCACTTTCCCATGCCAAGCTGGACTTATAGGCCCACGCTGCCGGGCCTGTGGCTTCCGTGGCGCGGACGGCGTATTTATGCCAGCTTCTACGTACTCCAGATAGCGGTGTGGTATTAATACGGCAGGACTGGTAATTTCGTATCTCGCCCTTTGCCGTGGGGAACAAACGGCACGCGCTGGATGCCGTACGGACGGCTCGGATCAACATGGGATTCCGTTGAAAGTTACTGCTACTGAAAACATCGCTATCTGAATTAAGGACGGGAACACATATAAAGCTCAAAGCAACAAGATCAATAGAACTGATTTTTACAGCAAAATAATCCACGGAGGATACACATTTACTGAAACACTACTACCAAACATGATCACTAAGCTACAACTATATATACCTCTTCATTTCTCCTCACTTATAATACAAATTACGAGCCACTGCCAAATCCAACAAGCCATTAACCTGCTACAAATCGATAAAAGAGAAGCAGGATATGGTGGACAAATGACAAAGGGGGGAAGGAGGAGAAAACAGCAAGATTTTAGACTGGTCAAGCATGACGATCACAGGCACACGCGCAGCATAAGGAGTTAAATTCTGCAGGAAAAAAAATGCTGAGGGCATGCACACTCAGAATTTACAACAGATAAGCCCCTTCCTCCAGCCACGGCGCCGCCTGATACGCCTCCGTTCTGCTTTCGCCATCCTCACTGGGCTGCTGATCCACTCCTTCTGCAATCTGTTCATCCACCACAACATAGCATTTCACTGATCCATTAGTTTCGAGGGAAATGTTCAGGAACAGATCAGATAAACATTGCATGGCTCATTTCTTTAAGATTGTTTATGAACACATGTGGAGATCTAGTAAGAGTTCACAAAATTGTTTTAGAACATATATGAAGGTTAACTAGTATAAATTACAGAAAGGTGTCGTAATCTGACAGTAGATAAGTATGTAAACTTACACTGGAAATGCGAAGGACCGTGTGCTAGTCGTGCTACTATCTGATCGTAGAGAGATATTGCCAGAATAAGCTATATGACCGGAGTTTGACACTGGACCTGACATAATACTAGGTCCAAACAAGCTCGGTTCAAAGGGATAGCCATTTCCAATTCGTGCTGTTACTTTTGCACTATCAGCCTCAGGCACAGTTTTTTCGACCACAGAATCCTTTTGTGCATGCGTAGAACTCTTACTAACTGTGTCGTCGTTCATTGTGTCGACGCAATTCTCTTCATCTCTGCAGTTGAAATCACGCACATCACCGATACCATCATTCTCGCGTTTTTTATGATTCTCCCCATTTGCATCACTGGGACCTATATTGTTAGGTGACGAAGATGTAGCGACCGCAGTTTCATCAACTGCGTCAGTTATTGCCTTTCTAGCAAGACTTTCACTATGATCATGGTTCTTTTCAGATGATTGGACGTCTGTACTACTTGAATTCAGAGCATCAAACCTGGGTTCAGCTGTTTCGACTTCATTAAATCCTTTAGAGCCACTTACTATATCGCTAAAACTGTCAGTCTTCTCAACATCTAATGCTGCAGCTGCATCACGTTCTTCCGTTGCTACTAAGCAACCACTGGCGCTGTCCTTACTTGATACACTACTATTAACAAGCCCACTGGTTTTGGACGCAACAGCTTCAACTCCATCACAGTCATTTATGGAAACCTGTAATGGTAACAAAACCTTGTTTTTCAGTCTAAAACCAATCTAACAAAGATTTAACATCATAAAGTATATACATGCAATTTACCACTGAATTTTTTCTCTCGAGAATAACTTTGAATTTAGAATCATGAAAATAAAATGAGAACATATCTATGCCATGATGATAGTGGGAATGAGACAAACAATTTGAAGTACTTGTAAGCTGTAACTCTAGACTAGCACGGTACAGTACCTGTCCAACTGCTTCTCCATGAAGAGGAGACATATGGTTTCCACTGCTCTCGGAGCTTATTGTGCCGGTATGCTTAGATTCTTCTGCACTTTCGAGTCTAAGTAACTCTTCCAAACTAATTTTCTTCTCACTGAGATCACCAGCAAAGTAAGCAGCAGTACTCCTGCCTTCAGGATCATACTCTTTGCCAGAAGAATATTGTTTCTCGTTGTTACCATCAGGAGCAAAGCCAACAGGTAGGATAACTGTTTCCGGTTTCAGTTCGTATACAGATTTTCTAGCGTCATCTTTTCTCCCATATCTTATATCACTATTTGCATCTATCATTAGACAATCAAAATTTGGATATGACTTTTCATCTAATATTTTTTCTTCTGAAATCTTCCGATGAGGAATTACTCCATCAATGCAGACATCCTTGACAAAATTGCCACCATAATCAGTAGAAACAACAGTATCTGGCAATTTTATCTCCATAACATCCTTGTCAAAACATGGATTTGTGTCTTCTACCATTTTCCCTGTCAAAAGCTTCCAAATCTAGTTCTACTATGTAGTTTTAGACCGCACCAAATGTAGTTGTCCCACAAAAACGTTCACGAGAAATATAATTATCGTGAAGTTCTTCATCATCTGCTTGTGCATACAAGAGCATCAAGACTTTCACAAGGTAAAATATCAATGTTGTCAAGAAATGTCATGCTAGTATTACAGTACTATCATGTTGTCTGTATCAACAATCAAGCTATCATTTGACATATAATCCATGACCAACTAATGACAAATCCATGATAAAATATCAAGCTATCATTTGACATATAATCCATCACCAACTAATGACGAATCCATGATAAAATATCTTTTTGGATAATGCATACAGAATGAAGTGTGAATTCAACTTAATGGAGATCTTTTGCAGTTTTGCTTCTTTTTCATTGTGGCTGCTGCATCCCTTTAATCAAGTACAAGCATTAAATTTTCTTGCTGTGACTTCAAACTACCATCGTCCTAAATGTATGACGACCTTGATAGAGACAGTTCTTTCTATAGTTTGGACAAAGAGGCTGGTGGTAGTCTTGATGGAACCAATATGAGCATATGGGGACCAAGTAAATTTTCACCATGGGAATCAAGCTTTCCCATTTATTAGCATGATCAAGACGCATAGCTCATAGATTATTGGAAGCAAAGTCAATTTGGACAGGTAGAGTAGCAAGCCTGCAACTGAGACTGATTGCAACCCAAATACATAATGGCACCTTTTCTGACTATTAAGCGTACATAACACCTTCAATGTCCAGAAGATGCTGAAGAAACAGACATTTCATGTACTTCAGATAGAGTTGTGCGCGCATCCGGCATATTCCTCATGGTGGCTCTAAGTTTTGTAAATATGTTAAACCTTTGGAGTTACTAAAACTAGGTTTTAGGTAGTGAATCATCAACATTTGCAACTAATGAGAAACCACTTGCTGGCTATACATTTAACCTTGCAAATAGCAGTGACTACTCTAGCTACACATAGCTGTTGACTAAACCCAGTCTAACAAGAACAAAGAGTCTTCTCCCCTCAATAATCAAAGAGAGCTAACTAGAGAGAAAAGTCATCCTAAATTTCATCCAAGCCCCAATCATGCATTCACCCGTGCATGAAAGTAGTGTTATTTGTTGCTCTTACAGCTGCATATTTTCTATATAAGCACAAGCATCAGACATAAGGTAAAAGATGCAACTGAAATATCAGTTACCTAGCTTCATGATCTGCAGCCTACGCTCGGCCTAGCCATTCAGTTAGCTGCTGATTTTTGGAGAACAGAGCTGTGTATTTCCTGCAAAGAAGGTAAAAGAGTGAAAAGGACTGATTAAGCTGCAAGGCTAATGAGCGCACAAGATAGAGAACTAGAAGTTATAAACTTATAATCAGCAAGGCTAGTGCCATTGTTTACTGGCAAAAAGGAATGCTGCACTTTCTGTAAATTACATGTTCACAAAGTCTTGCAAACTGTCCTGGTAATTGGTAAACCCATGCACCTCACACTCTTTGCATGAGCTAGTACAAACTGCAAAATTAACAGAAAAACACACACAACAAGCACACTCTCCAAACAAACTGAAGAAACGTAGAATATTGTAGAATTTTGGGAATATTGTGTGTGTCCTTTGGGATCCTCACATCCTTTATTTATAATATCAAATATTATAGACTGACTCGCACACGACTTGAGTCCGACTCGCACACGACTTGAACTCTTACCTAAACTCTAATATCTCTAACACTCCCTCTCAAGATGGGCATGAGATAACAATCATATTCATCTTATTACATATTGCAATACCATTACTAGAATCTACAAAAACCTACCATCCATCGACTCCATAACCAATATCATCACAAATACAAAAAGTTTCTCACTACCAATACTACCAGGAATGTCACCAAATCCATCTCCACCATCTACCAGCTGTACCGACCTCAATCTCATCTTCCTCTACCCTCATGCCCCCAGCCACCCCCGGCTTCCACCACTCTACCCACACGCCTCTAGTCTTGGCCTCCACCACCTCTACCTCTGTCGCAGACCATTACGCCTAACTCCAGTCCCAATCCTCTTCCGAACATCTTCAGCAACACTATCTCTGGCATCCATGCTAACACCACCACACGACACCAATTCCGCCATTAGCACAACCACCAAAGCACCACCTGAACAGTCTTCTCCCCCTGTCTTTTATGCCTTCCGTCGTAACCTCCGATACTGTCACTACCAAGCAATACAACAGCTAGAACTCTCAGCAAACACAACATCCTCTCTTTCCTTTCCCCAACACAGCACACGCAGCCATACCAGATCCTCCACCGATCTGGATCCACACCAGATCCCCCTCAATCACACCAGATCCTTGACCGATCTGGATCCACACCTGATCAGATCCTCCACACTGGATCAGATTGTCGGGCTTCCACACCGGATTAGATCCTCCACCCTCGAAGCACCCACACCAAATTAGATCCTCCACACCGGATCCTAGCGCCACACCAGATCGAGACCTACACCCCACACTGGATCAACCCGCAAGCACACAGCAAGCAATGGATCAGCCCACAACCAAGCACACAACAAACATCAAACCTTCTTCCTCTTCCTCAGATTGAGACATACACCCCACACCGGATAGCCCGCAAGCACACAACAAGCACCTCTTCTTCCCGAGCACACAACAAACAGCAAACCTTCATCCTCTTCCTCCCGATCCCACGCACCTTCTCTCCCCCGACCTCCTGTTCTTCTTTTCCTCCCGAGCGCCTTCTCCCTCCTGTATCTCCCCCGAGCACCAAGCACTGAGCTCCTTCCTCCTCAAGCTGCCTCCGGCCCCCAAGCTCCTTCCACCTCAAGCCGCCGCTCCTGCCTTCTCTCCTCCTCCACCTCCCGGGTCTTCCCCTCCACATGGCATAGCAGCCCCGAGCAGCCGACCCGGCCCCACCGAGCCGCCGCCTCTTCCCTGGCCGCCGCGCCTACGATGCACCACCCTCGGCCTCAACTTCCTCACCTGCGCCTGGGTCCGGCCGCCGCTGCTTCTCCATGCCGCACGGCCTTGGCTCCGCCACCGCCTCACCTCCTCGCCAACTCCACCTCCAGTGCCCCACTGTCGGACCCAGATCCCTTCTCCTCCTCTCCACTGCCGCACCAACCCTCCTCCCTCACCATCGCCGACCCCCAACTCCCTCCTCCCTCACCGCCGCACCACCGCCTGCCCGAGCGGATGCAACCCCAAACAACGGCTGTGGCCCACGCGGCTCGGCGGTGGTGGATAGTGCACAACCCGGCCAGCCATGGTCCGCTCCCGTGCGACGAGACAACAGCGGCCGGTGGATTGTCTAAGGAGCGGTGACGGCGGATGTTCTGAGGTAAGGTTTTTTTCGGGTTAGGGTTTTGGGTTGGCTCTGATACCATGTAGGATTTTGGAAATATTGTGTGTGTCCTTTAGGATTCCATACATTTTATTTATAGGCCAAATATTACAATCCGACTAGCACACGACTTGAGTCCGACTCTTACACGACTTCAACTCTTACCTAAACTCTAATATCTCCAACAAACATAAGCATCAAGATTCAGGCCCAAATGGCACCCACCAAATATTGGATTTTTCCTAACAGACGGCCTCGACATACTACATGGCTTAATATCAACTAACCAAGACACAGTACTACAATCTACAACCTAAAAAACTCAAAAGAATTAAACTTCTCGTAACATTTTTTTTTTTTTTTTTGCGAGCAAAACTTCTTGCGACGTTATTAGAGAGAGAAGAAGATACACCAAATCAGTGGGCACTCCTTGTTGCAAACATACGCGACAGTATTGCCTCCTCCTTCTCAAGCTCGTGCAGAACGGCAAGAACACATTACACAATACAACACAGAAACAAGAAATGTACCGAGCAGGAGTTGTGCACCAAGTCCACCGTAACAGATTCAAGAAACTGGCAGAACAAAAGGAAACTTAATGGACTTAACTACATGCATTGCAGCAGATGTTAGCAGTCGCTATGTGGCGTCCCCAGCAGCAGTAACTACAGTACAGGCAGGCAGGGAAGAACTTAAACGGCAAGAAAAATAAAAAGCAAACGGAAATTTTCACACGGGCTTTTGAGGAAGAAAACTTGGAGAAAAATTGCAGCAAAAGTTCTGCCTTCAATCCTATAGCGATTTACACGGGCTTCTGAGCTCCGAGGAAGAAAAATCAAACCATGTTGCTTCCTACTCTGTCCTAGCTCAGATTAGTGTTTTTCTAAGAGTTGGATAAGAAAGCACCACAAAAGAAACAGGGCATGATGAGAAAGCAGAAGAAAATAAGTTCGTCTAAATTAACAACACCAAGAACTCACATATAGAACCGAGCCATACAATCACACAAATCAAGAAAAATACCGAGAAAGAGGAAATAAATGAGGGGGGAAACAGACAGAAGGATCAAGAACTCACCTTTGGTTGGGTTAACTCCAGAATCCTTTCTTTTCCTCTACCAAAACCAAAAAGAAACACCGCGAGAGAGCTGGTTGCAACTTGCAAGAACCCGACGAGGATGGAATGAACCAGGGGATCACAGGGAGCCCAACGAACAAGAGAATTGGGAATTGGAAAAGGAAATCCAAACGGAAGGATGGATTCTAATAAAAAGGCATGAGAGGCAGAGCTGTGCAATAAATTTGATGTGCTCCTCCTCTCTCCTCTCTCCTCTCTCTAGATTTGTATTTACAAATCGGCCCCTCAAGGTTCAGGAAACAAGTCCTTAGATTGCTTAAAGAACAGTTGGTGGGACAATTCTTAAAACTTTGTCAACTGTCTGGTTTGGTGACGTGTAATTGTTGATTTTTTGCTAAAGTTCAGAGCCCTTTTAAATGTATGTCCATATTTAAAACTTTAACAAGGAGAGGGTTTAAGTGTCAAAACCTTATGCTCTATTTTTGTTGCCTTGATGGCATTTTTTTTTGTTTGAGCAAATTTGATGGGATGATATAAGAACTAGACGGCTGGCCCACGCAAATTGTGCGGTGTAGTAGTATGATATAATATAGCGTATAAAATTTTTATTTTTGAATTTCAAAATTCCTATTACTCAAACAAAATACATTTCGTATATTTGAATTCATATTTAATTAGCACAATTTAATTTTACATCTCTCTCCCACTATGTTTTTCAAATTAATATATTTCTAGGCCAACAATAAAATCTAAGTTTGTAACCAAATTAAGGGCTAGATGTTTTTCTTCTTTTTTAGAATTATTTCAAATTCTAGCTACCTAGTAAATCCAAGCTTTTAAAATTGGGAATTTTACAATACCTTCTACTGGTAGTGAGGGAGTGGTAGTAGAAATTAAATATGGTCATTTATTTGTTGAGGGCAAAATAGACTTTTCTCTGTAAATTTTTCGTGAAGGTATTGTGGACTTTTCATTGAATCTATTACTAGTCCGCATATGCGTGTTCATTTCAAACTCAGTTGGGAAATTACAATTTTACCACTTGCGGAATTTGTACTGGTACTATATCAGAAGAAGTATAACTTAATCCTAACTAATATGATCTATTGGATCAAAAACATTGCACGACTCATATCGATTTGAAGGTATCATAAAAGAGCCCTTAAAATTAGGCTCCACCAAATCTAGTGCTAGATATTTTTCTTTTTGTGAGAATTTCTAGCATATTTCTCTTTTTTTCTTGTAGCTCTAAATAACGTGTCATCATAGGGAGTTTCATTGTGTCTATTTTTTCTGTCTTTTCCATATATAATATTCCATTGCATTCATATATGTCCAATTTATTCTGGATAGTTACATATGTCTATTAATGGAATAAAAAGTATAATATTTTTTCTTCCATATCTATTAGTGCCCTTCATAGTTGTCGGGACACCAGGTATACAACCCCAGGACCCTCTGTGCATTCCGAACTAGTCCTAGATTAATAGCTAGCTCGCACAATTACAACATCGGTGTAATCACAACCATACAACGAAATAACGATGAAGCAGACAAATTAATATTACTTAGTAGCAAAAGGACCTTATGGTCAAGTCTTACAGAATTGTCACGCAGAGCTTAACAACAAAAGATAACTTGTAGTGGAAACAAAATATCTCGTGGAGGCCAGTCGACATGCCCACAGGCAATCGAGTGGAGGACGCGACCTAGTTCGCAAAGTCTTCAAGATACTCCTCTTCATAATATTCTGAGTTCCTTGATTCTTCTGTGGGGATTAATCATATAGGGCGCAAGCCGTGAGTACTTTGAATGTACTCAGCAAGTCATAGGGTGGTGTATGCAATTATTATTCATGCGAGGCTAGACAAGGATAGCTTTATGGCTATTTTGCAGAAAGCAAAATTGACAGTAAATACAATAAGTAGATTGAAAGCACAATTTAAAATATTAATACGTAAGTAATTCAATTCTTTGAAACAAATAAAGATCAACCCAACCTTTACATCCAAACCATCGATTCCCACCCTTTTGATGAAAACATCTACCCCTTACGTGAAATCTCCGGGCATGTCCATAACCGGGGACACGGCTATTCGAATAGTTTTTACACTCTGCAGAGGTTGTACAGCTTTACCCACAAGACACGACTTCTCTAGTTTGTCCGGCACATATCTATGCCACCGCTCACTTCCTTAAGTAAGCAGTTTAGAGCACGCGTCAAGGTCTTTACAAAGTTCCGCTTTGACCTAGTTCTGCTCGCTAAGGATTCGTCGTTACGGGCCCCCTCTTGCGCCATTCTCAACCAAAATAGAACCACATCAAAGCTTAGCTAATTAATTGGCCAGGTCTATCCCAGTCTAGACATGTGGTTGCACGGTATGACCCAGATCAATGGTTCAAGATTAAGTCCTTAGTTGGCTGCTCAGGCGAGACTAATCCACGTCCCAAAGTGCGTTACGACACCCACACTCACCACCGCCCACTCGCCCGAGCATAAAAGATTTTCGGTTCAACCCGGCCAAAGACCACCCTAGCCTTGGCACAACATCTTTTAATAAAAGTGGCCGCGCCACGATTCCATAATTCATTTAGTCATGTTTATCCATACGAGCATGTGATCATGAGTCCCGACATACAACTATAGTATGGCTAAGCATATTACGATATCCGTGTTGGTAATTTATCAATGTCCAACTAAAATAAACCCTCTTAAGGTGTCCAAGGGTTCATGCCATTCAAGGATACATGTCGATAGCAATTTATCAAGGAGGCATACATCAATTAGGTCGTTATTTATTCCCGAAACCATTTAATATAAAACTAGTAATGCATGTTTATATCAAACAATATACTTTTATAAAGCGGGTTCAATATGATCAAATGTCTATGACTTGACTTCGTTGAAGAGTTGAGGTGCTTCGGTTGTCAGGTCCGAGAAATCTTCCGAAACGCTGGTATCTACACGTTCGAAAAGAACCAAATAAATAAAACAACTCCAAATAAATTCCAAATAAATACCAAACTAGCACTAACAGCAATAGGAGGATTTTAGATGAATTTAAAATTTTGAATCACTCGAATCGGAGTTCGAATGAAGAAGTTACGGCTTTCGGAAGTTTGAAAACACATGAAATAATGAAATCAGTGTTTTTCCAGATTTTTGGAATTCTTTTCCTAAAGGAAAAGACAAATATGACGTCGGTTGACATCATCAGAGGGAATTTCAGCCAAAGGAAAAAGAGAAAAGAAATTATGATAGGCGGGGCCCACTCATCATAGAGGTGGTGCATGTGAATTGGGTTCACAGAGCTTTGGAAAAGAGGGGGGGTTTGGAGTGCCACGTGGGCGCTTAGGTGGACTACCATGTAGGCAAAAGAGGGGGAGGTGGCGCTTTGTGGCGCTGACGCGGACGCCACGTGGGCTGCCACGTCAGACTGGAGCGGCGGCGCGCTCGGCCCAAGGGTCGCCGACGAACGGCTGGGCGGCGGCCGGCAGTGAGGGCACCAGCGCCTAGAGGAGCTTGTGGGGAGCTTGATGCTCACGAGTTTGGCGACGCAGCGCGAAGAGGTGGTTGGCGGCGAGGTGGAGAGCGGCGGCGGGTGAACGCGGCGGCAGCGCTACGGGGGTTCCCGGGGTCGAGGAGGCGAGCACTCAGTGCCCCTCGGTGCGGCGATGCCTAAGGTGAGGTCCGCGGCGCCGGAGGAGGCTTGACGGCGGTGACGGGTGTGACGGAGCGAAGCTCGGCGGCAATGGGTCGAGCTCAAAATACGGTGAGCTCGAAGGGAGAAAGGGGGAAGTGAGATGGGGGAACAAGAGAGGAGGGGGAGGCGCATCCCGTGCTTGCTTTTATAGGACCTTGGGGAGGCCCGAAGTAGGAGGAGGAGGAGGAGGAGGGGTTGTCGACCGACAATGGCAGACGGCGGGGCGGCTTGTCCGATTAAGGGGGAAAGCGGGGGCGCACGGGTGCGACGGAGGCGGGGACGGGCGGCGCGAGGTTGGCGGTGGGGTAGGCTGCTAGGGTAGGTGAGGAAGGCAGCGGGTGCTGGCGAGATTCGCGGCGCAAAACCGCGCACGCTCGCACGGACGTGGCGCCGGCTCGGCGAAGAAGGCGGCGAGGAGGGAGAAGGCACGACTGACAGGTAGGGCCCGCGCGGCAGTGAGAGAGGGAAAAGAGGGCGCGCTGGGCCACGCAAAGGAGAAGGGCCGGCGGGGCTGGGCCGCGCGAGTGAAAGGGGATTGGGCCAAGAGGGGAATTCGGCCCGGAGAGATTAAGGGGATTTTGAATTCATTTTTGATTTTGAGAAATACCAGAAAACGAAAAAGCTTTTTAGAAAATAGCTAAAGCCGTCCAAAAATTCAAGAAAAATACACAGAAATCTCTTGAATTATTTAGAACTTAATAAAAATACTTTTAACTATACTTTAGTTTTAAATTTTGCAAACAAAATAGATTTTGACTTTTCGGACAAAAGGAAAAACCAAATTAAAATCTAGAAAATGCAATAAAAGACTTAAAATCCAAATAAAATCCAGAACACTCAAATAAACCAACTTTTTGATTTAATTGAAGTTGGATTAACTCAATTTAAATTGTTTTTAATTTCTAAATTTTAATTTAAGCTTTTATAACTCAATAAAATCAACTGGTTATTTTTATTTTGAAATTTTTCAAAAACTCTGCAAATTAGGGATGTTACAATAGTTGGGAGATAATATTGAGCAACATTTAATAAGAGTAGTAGCTTATGTTTATTGAATATTTAGATCGATCATATAAAAATAGTATAAGTAAATTTGTCTCGGAAAATACTTTTATTATATTATAATTGTATTATATTTTGTAGATATGTTACAAAGGAATTAATAGCCAGTTATATACATGTCAATATCCGAAATGACACTTATTTGTGACTGAATGGAGTACATTTCCAGTACGTTCAAGGGTATGATAGAATGAATATTCCATTTTGAATAAATGAAGCCGTAAGATTTGAAGCATGAAGTATGCAAAATTTCGCGGTAATCATCTAAAAGAATACTTAGCGGCAATAACATATTTTGTGGAGGGTGTAAATACGAAATGATAGAGAAGTCAAAGGAGAGAAGCGATTAAATAGAGGGGCAGATGGCGAAACCAAACCGGCAGGAGAGGACAGCTCTGTCGCATTTAAGTACTCTAAATTCCAAACCACCTCTACGGACCCAAAATTTATTACACACGCAAGAACCAACGAAGCTTTTCTAGAAGAAAAAACCTTATAAAGTAAAATAAAAACAGAAAAAAAAAACCTAGAACCAAAAGATAGTTGAGGTATTGCTAGATTCTCCACACAAAAATGACATTTTTATTCCCCTAAAAACATCCTTTTAAATGTTTTGTGAGAGGAACTAATGTGAAGTGTTGTGCTTGTTGGAGTAGAAAAACAGTCATACCGGGAAAAATATAAACTCCGACAGATGTACTAACTTACTAAAAGAATAAGAAGTTTATCTTACTTGATAAGATGTTTGCGTGCAAAATAATATACAGCACTACATGTACGTACTACATGCTTTGCTTCAGCGGTACAATGTAGTATAAGTGCAAAAAAAGTACATATATTAAATACATGTTACCTAGTGCAAAAAAAACTACATGTACCAGTATTGGGGCAGCTGGTACTAGGCTCGAGGTAACTTGCAAATTATGTAAACCTTGGTCGGAGGCAATCCTTATTTAGACATATTTGGAAGGTAGGAATTTCACAAGAAAATTATAGTAATTTTATAGGAAACAGTTCAACTCCTGCGTGAATCGAAAAAGTTATCGTGTTCCAAACGGACCTTGGAGTGGGAAAAATAGAAAGTTTCAACTTGGGAAATTTATACCGCAGCATATTAAGACACCACCACTGTCTAACATTTAGTGATGGACCCAGGGGCCACCATCGGTTCATGAGAAAAACTAGATAAAGTCCAGCATCCAAGTTCTTTTTTAACTTATCTAACTTATGTCTCATACATTTCTATAATTTGCAAAAAATAAAATATTCTGTTTTACCTATGATGTTTTGTCAAATTGTCTATATATACCCATAAAAAGCCACTAGTTGACATATTACATCAATGTACTCTCTCCATTTCTTTTTATAAGGTCTTATATTTTGAAACGGACTTGAATGAATAGTTCCCAACAAGACCGGATTTTGATAATTAATTTTACTTCTTTTAGAACAAGAAAAATAATTTTACCGAAGCTATGACAATAGCCAGGAATCAACCAGTTTTTGCTTTGTTTATGGTCTATTTCGGTTTGGTAATTATTTTTTTATTTTTTCCCTCAAAGTATTGTCTTTGTTTGGTCTTCTATTAGCATGAAAATCAAGATACTGTTAAAATTAGCATGAAATGGTCCTGGTAGAACTGGTAACTGGCCGGTTACTGCTTTTTTTAGCCTTATCCGCAACTGGAAAGGATGAAAAGCGCTCCTGTTAAAAAAAAACACACACACATCACCTGGTGTAATTTTTCCCTCAAATCGCAATGTGCATACAAGATTCGATGGCAAACACACTGGATGGCTTAGTGGACGGGTGGGTATCATTCTCCCCGTGATGTGTCTAATTTCATGTGCAGCGACCGTGATTATGTTACATGATTTGCAAGACAGTTCTATTGGTACCGGCCTTTATCTTAATTTTGTGCTCTGAAAGTTGTGAAAATACAATAGTCATATCTCTCATGCTGCTCATCAGTGTTTAATTTGCTCCCAGATACTGTTAGGCTTCATTCGGTGCCGAACAACACTTGATGGCTCATAAGTTTTCAGGAATAGACTGCTCAACTAACTGAATCCAAATAGGTCAAATAATTGCACGGCAAAAAGGAGGGAAATAGTATTTTGAAATGAAGAGGCAGGAGAGCTACCCTTTATATTGATAAATTAAGCAGGAGAAAATAAGATAAAAAGATACACCCCGCGGGGGAACACTTCCGACGGGAGGGAACCCGCAACTGGGCACGCCTCACAACACCCTAGCACACCACCAGAGCTAAGGGCACCAACTAGTAAATTCTAACCATGCCCTAACATCAACTAGCTCTGCTGAACACACACATCATAGCTAGGGGGGCAACACCTCCCAACCAACTCACTGGAACTTCGAACTAGTTAAAACCGAACAGTTTAGAGGATCGCCCTAGCACAAGCTTGAGAGAGAAGAATAGAAGCAGGGGGCAAGGTGGATCCACACGCAGATAGGACCGCCAGCGAGGAGCTTGTTATGAATTAGTTGAGCAAGTGGTTCCTCCTCTCGGCGATGATAGTGGGCGGTGTAAGCGAAGGACAACTCGCCGGGACCGCAGTACGATTCGGAACCCTCGCGTATACCGCACTAGTCCGGGATCACGCTTAGTGCACACAGGTTAACACGGTAAATATCGATCCACACAAGCGATAAATAAAGTAAACGATTAGTTTGAATAACAAATAAGGGTTTTGACCTTATGGTCGAAGTTTACACTTATTAAGCCACGCAGGCTAACAGAAATAAAGCAAAGAAATAAACGGAAAAACTCGGCGTAGATCCCACCAATTCACCACAGCAACCAATCGGGATCCGCACCTTAACGAACGATCGGCCTTCAACGAACTCCTCCTCAAAGCAGCGTGACTCCTCCACTTCAGAGGTTTGGACGCAAGTTTTACAACAAGCGTGAGTACACAACCGCACTCGCAAATCATACCACGTAATGCAATGTATAGATGCAGGCTTATTCCAAAGAAAAGGCTTCGTGGTTCTTTTGCATAAAAGCAACATTTGCAATTGAATACGAATAATAGATTGAAAGCATAAGTCAAAACAAATAGACAATATTAATTTAATGATGTTTTCACAAAGACACACAAACTAAAAGATTATTTCACATAGCCATATGATTGAGATCACACACTCTCATTCCCACATTTTATGAAAACTACCCCTCGTGTGAAATCACCGAGCATGTCCATGATCATGACGCGCTATTCGAATAGATTGTTTAACACTCGCAGAGGTTGTACACTTTACCCACACGATATAACCAGTGTAGCTAGCACCAATCATAACAAAACAGTTCGAAACTTCATCTCCAACATTGACATTCCCGGTGTGCTTACAAACCGTTATACATATCACATAGCCCATGCATAACACACACCGCTGGACGGGGACGACGAATCCTCCCGTGATGCAACCACCAAGTAGTCACACCTCCACCCTATCACAAAGCCTAACCTACCACCTGAACATCAATGCCGAGAATCCATAACTTACTAAGTTAGGCCCGTCCCATACCAGGCATGTGGTCGTCTGAAGAAGGCTCGATTCAATGGCGCACAAAGTTAAGTCCTTAATTGACCAAGGCAAGACTTCCATGTTCTAACTAAGCCACACAGATTATCATACCCATCACATAGTCCACCATGTCACACGTTTCCACCACTTGCCTCACCCAAATCCTTTACCACCTGGGTTGGTTTTAGTGCAACACATGCCATCACGAAGTAATAACACATAGCACACAGCTTTTACACACGTTCCATAGACACTTAGTCATATTTAATATTTGTGACTCACATGAGATGATGATTCGTAGCATGGCTAAGCAATTATACTCGCATCTAACCAACCCACGTTGGTGCTACAATATTACCAACTCATAACCATTCTAGGGTGACAAGGATATATGACATACAAGGCCAAGGTGTGATAACAATTTGGATAATAACTATGCCCAAAACATTTAAATAAATAATTAAACTATAATGCAATAATTTAACACAAAGTAATTTGAAACTGGGTTCAAGATGATCAAAGGTATGACTTGCCTTGGAAAAGGTCTATGTACTGATCTTGGTCTTGGGGTGCTCCTTCTTCCACAAAATTCCCCGACGAATTGATGTCTACTCGCAAACGAAACAAAAACAAACAAAACAAATAAATAACAGAGGCAAAACAAACTCCAAAAATTAAATAAAAATCTCAGATAGCTAGATCTTGAATTTAGACAAATTTAGAAATTTGAATGGGCTCAATCGGAGTTAGGATGCAAAAGTTATGAGCTTTGGAAGATTGGAAATCTAGAATAAACCCTAAATTGGAATTTCGAATTTCAATTATTCTTTTAAAAGAAAAATCGGATTATTGCGCGATCGACGCCACCGAGGACGTTCGGACGGGATGAAAATTGGTCCGACAGTGGGACCCACATGTCGGTGGCTCGATGCACCGTGAACCAAGTCCATGCCGATCGATCTAGGGTTCGGTGGACCCGCACGCGGCGCACACGCGTGCTGCCGACACGGCGCCACGCATGCGACACGTCGCACGCAAGCGAGGTGGCAGTGAGGTGGCGCCCACGCCGGACCGACAATGCGGCGGCTCGGGAACTAAGGGTCCCGCGACGGCGGCTCCCGGCGGTGAGTGGTACCAACGTAGCTCTTGCTATTGCGAACGATGAGGTAGGGCTAGGTGGTCGAACGATGGAGGTGGCCGCGGCGAGGTTTAGCGGCGAGGTGTTTGGGTGTTGTCGGACGGGGACTCGGTGGCTCTCCGCGACGCGAAGGGCTCGAGGTAGACCGTGACGCCGAACACGATGGTGTGCCCCACGACGGTCGGCGGCGGCAGCGGTGGCGGCGCAAAACGACGGCGACGAAGGGAGGCCGAAACCCAAAACTCGAATGGCGGCGGCGCTAGGGGCTCGGGAGGGACGAGGTGGCGGCTCGAGTTGCGGTCGAGAGGCGAACTCGGGGTGCCTTTATAGGGCCCCGACAGACGGATAAGGAATCCCTAATTTGGGGATTTCTCGGTTTCAAATGAAAATAGAGATAGAGTCGGCTCGATCTCGATTGAGGGTAGATCTGGTGCGGGAAGATAGGAGATGAAGTTTGGTAACGAAATCGAGGTTTTTAGATAGGAAAGCTCGTTGTCGGACGAGGCTTCTAGAAGTTCCAATGGCGGACGGCGCCGACTCGGACTTCGGGCGCGAGGAAGACGACGACGAGGAGACGACGACGGCGGCCCACCGGCAGCGAGAGGAGCGGAGTGCGCGCGCGCGCAGAGATCGGCAAGCGGGCCCACCGTCACGGAGGCGTGCGCCTGCGCGCGGGGCACAGCGCGAATGGGCCGAAGAGAGGAATGGGCCGATCGAAGGAAGATTCGGCGAAGGATTTCAGAGATTTTAATAGTTTTTCTAATTTAGAAAATACGTAAATTCAAATGGGCAATAGAAAATAGCAAATGAACTCGTAAAAATTCTAGAAAAATCTAGAAAATATATCTCGAGCACATAGAACCCAAATAAAATAGTTTTGGCTAATGTTCATGTTGGGATTATTCACATTAAATGTTTTTAATTGCAAAGTCCAATATTAAGCTTTTGAATTAAATTCAAATAAATCCAATTGGTGAATTTTTCCCGCTAACTATTCAAAGGATTTTTAAGGCTCAAAATTGGGATGTTACAAACCTCCTCTTAAAGGAATCTCGACCCGAGATTCAAAGCTAGCTAGAGAAAAGGCTAGGAACTCGGCTTTGGCTCTTCTTCACGCTCCCACGTTGCTTCTCCTTCGAGTGGTTGCTCCATCGACCTTGCAAAAACGAGCAGCCTTGCTTCTCGTGAGGCGCTCTGCGACATCCAAAATCTCGACCGTTGCTCCTTGTAGGTAAGATCCTCCTTCGATCAATTGATTCAAGCGGGCTTGCTCTTCCGCACACGAAGACACTTCTTCAATGCGAGACATGAAAGACGCCATGCACTCGCTAACGATCGCGGTAGCTCCAATTGGTAAGCAACTTCTCCACGGCGTTCCAAAATCTTGAACGGACCAACATACCTAGGGCAAGCTTCCCTCGGCATGGAACCTTTGACACCTCCGGCGGAGTCACTCAAGATAAACGAAATCTTGGGTTCAAAATCGAGATCACGACGACGATTATCGCGTAGCTCTTCTCGCTGGACCGAGCTATCTTTAATCTTTCTCGATCATGACCACTTGCTCTTCTCGCTTCGAATGATGTCCGACCGAATGCGATCGCTCATTGTCTCGACCAATTCAACGGGTTCTGCAGCACGCCGCAGTACAAAGCTTCAAATGGTGACATTTGTAGACCGGCTTGATAATCGTTGTTGTATGAAAACTCGCATACGCAAACTTTTATCCCATCGGGTAGCATTTGCTAGAGCACAAGCTCTCAAAGATATCCTCCAATATCGATTGACTCTTTCACCGCCCATCATGCGTGGATGATACGCGATCGAAATTCGGATGGGTACCCAACGCCTCATGCAAGCTTTGCCAAAAACGAGAGGTGAATCGAGATCCTCGATCGATACTATCTTCTTGGGCACACCATGCAAACCGACAATTCTAGCCATGTACAATTCGCAAGGCGATCTCCCGAGTATGTGGTTTTGATGGCAAGAAATGGGCGACCTTGGTCAAACGATCGACTATTACCCAGATTGAATCGTAACTGATTGGGTCTTGGTAAACCGGTGATGAAATCCATACCGATTTCTTCCCACTTCCACTGAATCTTCGTGGTTGCAGCAAACCCGCTGGTCTCTCGTGTTCGCCTTCACTTTCTCGACGGTGTCGCACAAGGCAACGAACTCGTGACTTCTCGCTCAAATTTGGCCACCAAAATTTAGTTTTCACATCCCGGTACATCTTGGTACTTCGGGGTGAATCGAATACTTTGAGTCATGGGCTTCCTTTAAGATTAAGCGTCTCGGACCATCTATATCCGGTACACGATTCGACCATTAATCCGAGTATGTCTTGATCATCCTGGTGAAATCTTTGAATTTGCCCACGCCATTTTGACCTTGATGTCCGACAACACGGGATCCTTTGGTTGTGCTTCACGAATCGCTTCTCCGGGGTAGATGTACTTCCAAATTGGCTACAAATCCTTCGACACAACTTCTAGCTTTAGCTTTTGAAATTCTTCATAAAGTTCGGGCAACTTTCCTTTACTTCCAAAGTATTGCAAGAACTCTTACGACTTAAAGCGCCCGCAACTACGTTGGCTTTTCCGGATGGTAGTGGATTCCAAGATTATAATCCTTGATCAATTCCAACCATCTTCTCATCTCATATTCAAATCGATTGGGTGAAAATGTACTTGGACTCTTATGATGCGTGTAGACTTCACGGCGACATCGATGAGGTAATGACGCCAAATCTTTAGAGCATGCACTACGGCTAATTCCAGATCATGAGTAGGGTAATTCTCTTCGTGAGGTCTCAATTGCCTTGATGCATAAGCGACAGCTCTTCCTTCTTGCATCAGGACGCATCCTAATCCTTGACGCGAAGCATCACAATAGATATCGAAATCCTTGCGAATATCCGCAAAATCGATCGGGTGAAGTCAAACGCTTCTTGCTTCTTGAAAACTTTCTTCACAGTGGAGTCCAAGTGAACTTTTTCTCCTTCTTCAACAATTGCGTAAGGGCTTAGCAATCGATGAGAATCCTTCGATGAAACGGCGGTAATAACTCGCCATTCCCAAGAAAATCGAAACGAGTCACGGTTTTGGGTTGCTCCCAATGTAGTATCGCTTTAACTTTCAGGGTCAATCGCTACTCCTCTTTGTCATCACGTGACCAAGGAAATCCACTTCCTTCTTCCAAAAATCACACTTACTGAACTTGGCATACAACTGATGTTCTCTGAGTTTTCCCAATATTATCCTTAAATGTTCGGCGTGTTCTTCCTCCGACTTGGAGTACACTAGAATATCATCAATGAACACAACTACGAACTTATCCAAATATTCCATGAATACTTTATTCATTATGTTCATGAAATAGGCAAGGGCATTAGTCAGACCAAAAGACATGACTAAGAACTCATAATGTCCGTACCGCGTTGAGAAGGCGGTCTTCGGTATGTCCTTAGGACAAATCTTTAGTTGGTGGTAACCTGATCGCAGGTCGATCTTCGAGAATAATCCGGCTCCTTTCATCTGATCAAACAGATCATCTATCCGGGGTAGTGGGTACTTGTTTTTGATAGTAACCTCGTTGAGAGAACGGTAGTCAATACACATCCTCATACTTCCATCCTTCTTCTTGACAAACAACACTGGCGCTCCCCATGGCGACGAACTAGGTCTCACGAAACCTTTCTCAAGAAGTTCTTCTATCTGCTTCTTCATCTCTACCAATTCATCGGCTGGCATCCGATAAGGTCTCTTTGAAATTGGTGCTGTCCCTGGCACTAGGTCGATGACAAACTCAATGTCACGATCCGGTGGCATTCTGTAATTCTTAGGAAACACATCGGATATTCACCGACCACCGGCACTTCTTCTAAGGCGAGGGTCTTCGATCGTTTACTAGCAAATGTCCATCACGAACTGAGGTGGCTAGAAACTCTACCTTGTTTCCTTTGGCGTCCTCTACTGTTACGGCTCTTCGGCCACAATCTAGCACAGCTTTATGCTTGGATAACCAATCCATGCCGAGAATGACATCTAGGGTTTGGGTATCTAGGACTATTAGGTTGGCTAGAAACTCAACTCCACTATGAGTAACTTAGCTCCTAAACATCCCACTCTAGTACTTAGCTCGCTCCGGCGATGGACTAACAGAGTATGCTTAAGTTGCATAACTTCCAATTTATTTTTGGTTGCAAACATTCCGAAACAAACGAATGCGAAGCTCGAATCAAACAAAGCGATGCGTGTACCGAGTTAACGTAAACTTACCCAAGACGACGTCCGGTGATTCCCGGCTCCTTCGGTGGCGTGGTTGACACGGCCTCGATCACGCATGTGGGGCTCCTCCGCTTGACCGCAACTTGTGACGCTCCTTGATTGATGCCCGGCGCTGGTGTCTTGGATGGCGAGCTCCAAGGTTGAAGCGCATCGAGTGATTGTTCCCTTTGCGGACATCGGTTGGCAAATGTCGGTGCCGACGACAGCGTAATGCACCTTTGGTACATTCATTGGTTGCTTCTGGATTGGGGTTGGCAGTGCGGGGTTGCGGAAGTTACGGCGGTGGCGGGTGTTGAAGTTGGTGCGGTGTTCGAATGAAGTCCGGGTGAAACTCGTTGAACTGCGGCCTGCACCGTTCTTGCCCTCTTTGTGATTGATGGTTCCCTTGCCGAGCCATCCGGCGTTCTGTTATCCTCCGTTCCTTGCGTTTGTCCTCTAGAACAAAGGCTTTATTGACCACTCACGGAAATCGGGAAAAGTATGGGCGATCAAACCGACTTGCGACCCGGTGTTTAGCCCCTTCAGAAACGACTCGACGAGCCTTGTGCGTGGCTACATCTTCTCGCCGCATAGCGAGCTAGCCGAGAAAACTTGTTGAGGTAGTCGACATCGACATAGCTCCTTGCTTGAGAGCGCGAACTCATCCTTCTTGGATCGATAATGCCTTCGGCACATGATCTTGGCGAAATGCCGAGAAAATTCCTCCGTGTGATATCCTCGTGGCGTCTCATGGCGGCATTGAAGTTCTCCCACCATTCAAAGAATGGTGCCTTCCATCGGTGAGTGGCATACGTAACCTTTTCACGATCATTGCCTTTGGGTGATCGCACTTCCTTCGATAACCCCGAGCCAATCATCCGCTTCCACTTTGAGAGACGTGTCGAGAAAATGTGGGTGGACGAGTCCTCATGAATTTCGCAAGTTTGGATGGTCCATGGTGACCATGAGCACCGGGCTCCATCGGGTGATTGTGGTTGTTGTTGTTCGGTTGTGCATGGCTTGCATCCGAGTCATCATCGTATTCATCACCGAGTCTGGCTTTGCCATGAAAGCTCCAAAGTTTTGCAAGTCAATTGGGGTGCTTGCGGCGGAATCGCTCCTACTTTGGTTGCTCATTGCCTCCTGGTTTGGGTACAGGAACCACTTGCAAGCGATCGACGAGTTTGAACCATCCGCGAAGCTCCATAGGTTAGATAAGGTAGCAAGCACAAGATAAGTTGAGAACTAGGCGGGGTAGGTTAAACCCAACAAAACACGATCAAGAAACTCAAATGAAATACCTTTATTACTTAGGGTCTTAGCATGGCTGCAACAAATGCCTAAGGGCCTTTGCACTCATACTGCACACAAAAAGAAACAACGACCTAAGCACACAAAGCTACCGCCTAAAGGGCGACTCACTAAATCAAATCAAGCAAACTCAAAAATCAAGCCTAAACGAACTACTCAAGAAAGCCTCCACAAGCGCGCGACGCTCCGGACGGTGAGACTCGAAGTGAGCGGCATCTTGGCAAACCGATCCCGATGCCCTAGAATCGTGCAGCAGAACAGCGTTCGGTGCAATCGCTCACCGTAGCTCCTCCGCTCTGCTTCTTCTTGGGCTCAAGCTGGCCTTCCTCCGGATCTTCTTGAGATCCTCCTCGGGTCTTCCTCTTCTTGGGAACTTGGTCGTAGAGGATCTCTTGCAGAGTGGCGACCTTCTCTTCACTCTGCAAGGCTTCATAGACATGATCCAACTCCGTGATAGTCCTCTCGAGCTTCCTCTGGCGCCATGAATCGGGCGAGGTGTACGATCAGTAGCGTTGCTCTCTCCTTCGTGGACGGGTAGCGTCTTTGGCAAGTCCACACCGCTTCGAGGATGGTAACGAAGACGGTGTCTTGAAGCTCCCGTGCGTAGATGTTGCAGATACGTAGCATGGCCAAGCGCGACGACTCCTGGATACCTTCCAGCCAAGTGATCTTCCTCACAGAGACGTGCGAAGGTTGGCTCGCCTTGTCGTTCCTCCTGGCGTAGATCGTCAGGCGACAAATCACTCCACGGTTCTGTCCATTCACTGTCCAGTTGTTGCCGACGTACAGCGGACGATCAAAACCTCCAAGAACTCGCAACGACTTCCAAAGCTCGGCCGCATAACCTCCAGTGCGCTCACCATAGCTCTGAAGGCGAGGCATCTGTCAAGACAGACGAACAGGGTAAGAGCAACTTTAAAACAGCGGGGAGAGAAGAGATTATAGCAAAAGTTGAGGCGAGAGAGATATGAGAAAAGTTAAGCAATCAATTAACCTTGCAAGTTAATTTTTTTCTTTTAGAAAATAGTTTGGACACTCTAAAGACGGCCAATCTACTAAGGTCAAGACCTACAGTCAGTATGGCTCTGATACCACCTCTGTCGGGACCCGAGTACGATTTCGGAACCCTCTGTATACTTGCACTAGTCAGGGATCACGCTAGTGCACACAGTGGTTAAACAGGTAAATATCGATCCACACAAGCGATAAATAAAGTAAACGATTAGTTTGAATAACAAATAAGGGTTTTGACCTTATGGTCGAGTTTACACTTATTAAGCCACGCAGGGCTAACAGGAAATAAAGCAAGAATGAACGGAAAAACTCCAGCGTAGATCCCACCAATTCACCACAAGCAACCAACTGGGATCCAGACCTTAACGAACGATCAGCCTTCAACGAACTCCTCCTCGAAAGCAGGCGTAGACTCCTCCACTTCTGTAGGTTTGGACGCAAGTTTTACAACAAGCGTGAGTACACAACCGTACTCGCAAATCATACCACAGAATGCAATGTATAGATGCAGGCTTATTCCAAAGAAAAGGCTTCTGTGGTTCTTTTGCATAAAAGCAACATTTGCAATTGAATACGAATAATAGATTGAAAGCATAAGTCAAAACAAATAGACAATAATAATTTAACAGATGTTTTCACAAAGACACACAGCTAAACAGATTATTTCACATAGCCATATGATTGAGATCACACAGCTCCCATTCCCACATTTTATGAAAACTACCCCTCGTGTGAAATCACCGAGCATGTCCATGATCATGACGCGCTATTCGAATAGATTGTTTAACACTCTGCAGAGGTTGTACACTTTACCCACACGATATAACGGTGTAGCTAGCACCAATCATAACAAAACAGTCGAAACTTCATCTCCAACATTGACATTCCCGGTGTGCTTACAAACCGTTATACATATCACATAGCCCATGCATAACACACACCGTTGGGACGGGGACGACGAATCCTCCCGTGATGCAACCACCAAGTAGTCACACCTCCACCCTATCACAAAGCCTAACCTACCACGAACATCAATGCCGAGAATCCATAACTTACTAAGTTAGCCCGCCCCATACTGCATGTGGTCGACAAGAAGGCTCAGTTCAATGGCGCACAAAGTTAAGTCCTTCATTGACCAAGGCAAGACTTCCATGTTCTAACTAAGCCACACAGATTATCATACCCATCACATAGTCCACCATGTCACACAGTTTCCACCACTTGCCTCACCCAAATCCTTTACCACCAGGTTGGTTTTAGTGCAACACATGCCATCACGAAGTAATAACACATAGCACACAGATTTACACACGTTCCATAGACACTTAGTCATATTTAATATTTGCGACTCACATGAGATGATGATTCGTAGCATGGCTAAGCAATTATACTCGCATCTAACCAACCCACGTTGGTGCTACAATATTACCAACTCATAACCATTCTAGGGTGACAAGGATATATGACATACAAGGCCAAGGTGTGATAACAATTTGGATAATAACTATGCCCAAAACATTTAAATAAATAATTAAACTATAATGCAATAATTTAACACAAAGTAATTTGAAACTGGGTTCAAGATGATCAAAGGTATGACTTGCCTTGGAAAAGGTCTATGTACTGATCTTGGTCTTGGGGTGCTCCTTCTTCCACAAAATTCCCCGACGAATCGACGCTCACTGCAAAACTAAACAAAAACAAACAAAACAAATAAATAACAGAGGCAAAACAAACTCCAAAAATTAAATAAAAATCTCAGATAGCTAGATCTTGAATTTAGACAAATTTAGAAATTTGAATGGGCTCAATCGGAGTTAGGATGCAAAAGTTATGAGCTTTGGAAGATTGGAAATCTAGAATAAACCCTAAATTGGAATTTCGAATTTCGAATTATTCTTTAAAAGAAAAATCGGATTATTGCGCAGATCGACGTCACCGAGGACGTTCGGACGGGATGAAAATTGGTCTGACAGGTGGGACCCACATGTCAGTGGCTCGGTGCACCGTGAACCAAGTCCATGCCAGATCAGATCTAGGGTTCGGTGGACCGTGCCACGCGGCGTACACGTGCCTGCTGACACGGCGCCACGCATGCGACACGTCGGCACGCAAGCTGAGGTGGCAGGTGAGGTGGCGTCCACGTCGGACCCGACAATGACGGCGGCTCGGGAACTAAGGGTCCCGCGAACCGCGCTCCTCGCCGCGGTGAGTGGTACCAACGTAGCTCTTGCTATTGCGAACCCGATGAGGTAGGGCTAGGTGGTCGAACGATGGAGGTGGCCGCGACGAGGTTTGCGGCGAGGTGTTTGGTGTTGTCGGACGGGGACTCGGTGGCTCTCCGCGACGCGCGAAGGGCTCGAGGTAGACCTCGACGCCGAACACGATGGTGTGCCCCACGACGGTGCGGCGCAGCGGACTGGCGCAAAACGACGGCGGCGAAGGAGGCCGAAACCCAAAACTCGAATGGCGGCGGCGCTAGGCTCTGGGAGGGACGAGGGTGGCGGCTCGAGTTGCGGTCGAGAGGCGAACTCGGGGTGCTTTTTATAGGGCCCCGACAGCGGGATAAGGAATCCCTAATTTGGGGATTTCTGCTTCAAATGAAAATAGAGATAGAGTCCGCTCGATCTCGATTGAGGGTAGATACAAAGGGAAGATAGGAGATGAAGTTTGTAACGAAATCTCGAGGTTTTTAGATAGGAAAGCTCGTTGTCTGACGAGGCTTCTAGAAGTTCCAATGGCGGACGGCGCCGACTGACTCGAGCGCGAGGAAGACGACGACGCGGAGACGACGACCTCGGCGGCCCACCTGGCGAGAGGAGCGGAAGCGCGCGCGCGAGATCGGCAAGCGGGCCCACCGTCACGGAGGCGGTGCGCACGCGCGAGCCGTGGCCGCGCGCGAATGGGCCGAACAGAGAGGGAATGGGCCAGATCGAAGGAAGATTCGGCCCGAAGGGATTTCCGAGATTTTAATAGTTTTTCTAATTTAGAAAATACCAGAAATTCAAATGGGCAATAGAAAATAGCAAATGAACTCAGAAAAATTCTAGAAAAATCTAGAAAATATATCTGAGCACATAGAACCCAAATAAAATAGTTTTGGCTAATGTTCATGTTGGGATTATTCACATTAAATGTTTTTGATTGCAAAGTCCAATATTAAGCTTTTGAATTAAATTCAAATAAATCCAATTGGTGAATTTTTCCCTGCTAACTATTCAAAGGATTTTTTAAGGCTCTGAAAATTGGGATGTTACAAACTCCAACTCCACTCCCCCTCCACCCACGTGTGGCTCATTCAAGGTAGACTAGACCAGCTGCTACGAACGGGACCTCTAGGACAGTTGTCTTGTGCCTCGAGATAACACTTCAACAGCAATAGCCCCACCACTTGGGCTCTTCCAACGGCCGCCCTGCTACACCTTAGGACAATGACCTACTATTTTGTTTAGTTAGTAGTTGGAAAATGCACCCTTGAGTTTTACTTGAATTTTATAACAAGCTTAATATGGACTTTTAGTATCAAAACAAGTTAATATAAATAATTCCAATATCAACAATTGTTTAAACTATTTTATTTGGATTCTATGTTCTTAGATATATTTTTTAGATTTTTCTAGAATTTTTTTGAGTTAATTTTCTATTTTCTAATTGCTATTTGGATTTTCTGGTATTTATAAAATAGAAAATGTATTAAAATCTCATAAATTCCAACTGGGCCGAATCTCTTCAGCCCAGTCCTGTTTTTCGCATGCGTGGCTCGCGTAGTAGCCCAGTTCACGTTCGGACCATTTCGAATGCATTCGCACCCTCGCGTGTGTGGACATGTGGGCCGCATGGCCGTTCGGACCATTCCGATCGCCCACGTCCCTCATGCCTCTGACTGGTGGACCCCACTCCTTGTTCATCTCCGTGTTGTCTTCAACCTCACACTCGAGCCGCGTTCGTCATGGTTCTTCTAGAAGCCCCGTCCGACAAAACGGTTTCGCCAAATAAAAGATCCCAGAAAAATCAGGTCGAACCTGATCTTTATCTCTTTCGCATCTTTTCAGATCAAAATCGTATCCCAAATTTGTTTCTATCTCGTAGTTCTTCACGAGTTTATCTCTGACTCTTTTAGAACCTCGTCGCCCTAGCGCCGCCCGAACCCTATAAATAGGACCCCTGGGTGCACATTGGCCCACTCATCCCGAAACCCTGTCCAATTGCGCCCCAAGAACCCTAGAACGGCTGTGATTGCCAGATTAGGTTTTCGAAGCCGAAAACCTAAAGCTTCAATTCCTCTGCCGCCGGTGATGTTTCGAATCCGTGGACTGCACCATCGTCATCCTCGTCACTGGGACAACCTCACACACCTCTTCATTCCTTCGGAGCGTCATTGGTGTTCAACCCTAACAAAACCCGAGCTTCGTTCTCTGCTCTAGCTGCAATTTTGGCCGACTCTGTCGCTCTATGGTGTCAACTCAAGTGTCTTCAGGTGCACAATAGTGAGGGCTATCCAATGTGAGCACTCACCTCCGACGAGCCACCGTCGTTCGTCGTTATCGGACGAACCCGAGGGCCTCGCCGTCGAAGTGACGTGGTATTCTAGTCATCGTCCACGTCAGCAGCCCTGTCAGTGCATGCATCGATGTGTCGCTCGCGTGGCATCCAGTTGGCATTGTGTCAGCGCCACGTGCGCGTACGTGTGTGCGGTCCAGATCTAAAACCTAGATCGGTTCGGTAGACTAAGTCCACCGTGAGCCGTCTTACCCCCATGTGGGTCCCACATGTCGAAATTCCTTTTATTTCTTTTTCAGTAGAAAAATTCCAGGGCTGACGTTATGCTGGCATCATATTATGGTTTTTCAGTCGGAAAATAAATGCAAAAATTCCAGTAAATCCAATTTAGGTTATTTCTTTAGATTAGATCTTCCAAAAGCCATATCTTTTGCATCTGAACTCCGATTGAGCCCATTAAAATTTTTAAATTCATCTAAATTCGAGATCTATTTATTTGAGATTTGTATGTAATTTTTGGAGTTGATTTTATTTTCTATTTTATTTATTTGTTTCGTTTACGAGTAGACGTTGCTACTTCAGGAGAGTTTGAAGAAGAAGGAGCTCACCAAGACCAAGACCAGTACCAAGATCTATTCCAAGGTAAGTTATAACTTTGATCATATTGAACCCAGTTTTCAAAATTATATTGATTCAAATTATCGCATGTACTTTAAATATTTATTTAAATGCTTTTGGGGTTTAGTTATTAAGCCAAATTGTTATATCCATCTTGCTTATTGTTATGTCATAATCTTTTGTCACCCTAGCTTGGTTAATTATTAATTAGCATTATCATAGCACCAACGTGAGTTGGTTAGATATGATTAGTTTGCTTAGCCATGCAACAAGTCATCATTTCATGTAAGTTGTAATTATAAATTTGAATAAGTGAATATGGAACTTTATGATAAAACTGTGTGCTATGTACTTAACCAACTGGGTGGTAAAGGATTTAGACTGAGGCAAGTGGTGGATACTGTGTTACATGGTGGAACTGTGTGATTGGGAATGATAATCTGTGTGGCATAGTTAGAAATTAGAAGTCTTGCCTCGGTCAATTAAGAACTTAACTTTGTATGCCATTGAACTAAGCCTTGCTGTACGACCACATGTCTACTATGGGACGGGCCTAACTTAGTACGTTATGGATTATTAGCATTGACTACTCAGGTAGTACGTTAGGCTATGTGATGGGATGGAGGTGTGGACTACCATGTAGTCACATCGTGGGTCGATTCATCGCTTCCCTGTCCAACGGTGTGTGTCGTACCAAACATTGTGTTTGAGGTGGTATGACGGTAAAGCACACTTGGAGTGTCAATGTTCGAGATGAAATTTCAGAAAAATTTTGTTATGATTAGTGCTTGCAACACTGGTTATATCATGTGGGTAAAGTGTACAACCTTTGCAGAGTGTTAATCAATCTATTCGAATAGCCGCGTCCGCGGTCATGGACATGCTCGGGGATTTCACACGAGGGTTAGTTTTTCATAAAACATTTGGGAAGAGATAGTTGTGTGATCTAAGTCATATGGCTGTGTGCATTAATATGATTAGGCTTTGTGTCCTTTATGAAAACAAATTGTTAAACCATTATTATTGTTTATTTGTTTTATGTTACATTTCAATCTATTATTTGTATTCAATCGCAAATGTTGCTTTTATGCAAAAGAACCACAGAAGCCATTTTCCTTTGGAACAAGCCTGCATCTATATTTTGCATTATGTGGTATGACTTGCGAGTATGGTTGTGTACTCATACTTGCTAAATCAAATTAACAGAAGTGGAGGAGTCATCATCTGCATTTGAGGAGGAGTACTACGAAGGTGCTGATCGTTAGGTCATTGATCCCAATCGGTTGCCTGTGGTGAATTAATGGGGATTCCGTTGGAGTTTATTTTATTCTGCTACTAATTTATTTATTGCCAGACCTACGAGGCTTAATAAATGTAAACTCGACCATAAGGTCAAAACCTTTATTTGTTATTCAAATTTATCGTTTATGTTATTATTCGATTGGTGTGGATTGATATTCATCTATGTTGACACTGTGTGCACTAGCGTGATACTAGACTAATGCAAAATATACAGAGGGTCTAGAATTACATTTTTGGGTCCCGACAACGCCGGTCGGCCGGCGGCAACATTGACGGGTGGTGGACCTCCTCGACGTAGAGAACCAAGGACCATAGGGAACCTCCCGACATGTGCCAAGAGACGGCGGCTCCACGCGCGATGGACTCCTCGGCATCGACGCCCTCGAGTCCACAGCCATAGCAGCCAGCCGGCGGTAGCATCGGCGGGTGGTGGCTCGAGATCCGCCCCTAAGCGAAACGCCCATGGGGGGCGATGGCGCAGTGATCGGCAACCGGGGGCCATATCTAGATCCAAGGGTATGGGGGAGGCACCAGTGGGCATGAGCGCCAAGGGGTCTAGGGTGAGCACAGCTCCGCAACTCCAGAGATCCACCGGGGGCTCGCCGCCACCTCAACGACCACAGACGACTCATCGCCACCAGTCACGCTCCCATGGCTAGAGCAAGAAGAGAGGGGGAGGAGAGGGTAGGGAGGAAGGAGGAGGGGGCGCTGCTGGTGCCGGAGCCGCAGCGAAGGGCTCTCGAGATTAGGGTGTCGCCTCCCGGGTTGCCCGAAACGAGCGACACAGGAGCCAAGAAAGACAAGGGGAAATAATATTGAAATACTTTATAGCACCATACTTGGAATTTCTCCCCTTGGCAAGGGCATCACAGCAAATCCATTTTTTTTCTTTTGAAGGATACATTGCGTATCCACTTCAGTTTAGCTTGCGGAGTTTTTGGCAGATACAGCACGTTTTCAACCCGTATTTGCAAAATGACCATCGCGAACGTGTATTTGCAAAAATAACACCGTCGGCAACGGCTCCCGCGCCGCCACATGGCGCCCGAGCCAACCCGCCACCACATGTCAACACCTCACCCGTTGCCACACGGTGACCGTGCGGCAACACACTGTAGCACCCGTTGCCGCACGGTGACCGTACGGCAATAGGTAAGGTGTTGACACGTGGCATGGTCACCGCTGTGGTATTTTTCTTTTTTAAATCATTTACGCATAATTTTTGTAGAAATTTTTAAATATAGCAAATGGGCTCTAAAAATTATGAATTTTTTAAAATCATTTCATAATTTTTTAAGCCCATTTGCTATATTAAAATTTTCTACAAAAATTATGCCTAAATGATTTTAAAAATACAAAAATTATGCCTAAATGATTTTAAAAATACAAAAATTATGCATAAATGATTGAAAAAAGAAAAAAATACCACAGTGGTGACCGGTGATCGTGCCACATGTCAACATCTCACCCATTACTGCACGGTGACCGTGCGGCAACGAGTGCTACAGTGCATTGTCGCATGGTCACCGTGCGACAATGGGTGAGGTGTTGACATGTGTCGGTGGGCTAGCTCGGGCAGCCACATGGCGGCGCGGAAGCCATTGCCGCACGGTGACCGTGCGGCAATGGTGCCATTTTTACAAATACATGTTCGCGGTGGTCATTTCTGCAAATATGGCTTGAAAACATGTTGTATCTGCCAAATATTCTAGCTTGCATTGACATAGATGAAGTCAATACAGCAGAATATATTTATTCAATCAACTAGGTCATATGATGTGACTTATGTTTTTTTTATATCCGGGATTTTTCCCCTATCTAGCCCACATTAAAGAGGAAGATCATCCTACCTCGCGAGGCGCGCACGGGAGCCAATACTCGAATCGTGACGGGCTAAAAACCTAAAACTCCCATTGCCAGTTGATCCCTAGCTCAGTCCTCAATTAAACCCCGATGAGACATACACGCTGAGTCCAAGACTCAAACGTGCGTGGGTTGAACACTGAGCCAAAAGCTCCACCTCGCGCCACCAACCAGCCGAGGACCGCTCGCTTCTCATCTGCGACTTGTGTTATTATATGCACAAAAATTGTCGCAAGGGGGACAAGGGCTAGAAAGCTGGGTTGAGCTCACTAGATTGGTTTATGAGACACTGGACTTTAGACATTCAGGTAAGATACTATTGCTAGTACCATATTATATTGCCAATTGAGATCTGTTACCTCCATAGATCTGACAGCACCGCAACTATCTCTGTAATGTAATCTCCCTTCGTTACTTCACATGTACTAATACATACAGTTGACCTTTTAAAACTTTATCACTAATATACATAAAAGTATTTAAATTTATTGCATGAAAATAGTATTAACACATTTGTCATCAAAAAATACTTTCATACCATTATATTTGTAATAATTTTGCTAACATATACTCCCTCTGTTCGGAATTACCTAACGTTGTGGCCTCTATCACATAAAACAATGTGGTGTTTAATTCTTTCATTTGTGACATCTTTATATTTATCACATGAAAACAATATTAGTAGATTTGTTACCACCAGTACTTTCATAGTATATATCTTTAAAAACTTATCTAACATATAATTAGAAAAGGTAGCAGCGAAAGATGTGAATTGAAGAACACGTCAATGTCCAAAACAAGCAAATTAAAGAGAACAGAGGGAGTAAAAGACAATGCGTACAAATAAATTTTCTAGAATAAAAATGTGTGACACTTGCTGAGAAATGAACCTTGTCAGTTTGTAACAGCACCAACCCTTCGTTTTCAAGTGGGACAAAAGAGATCATTCTCGCAAGACTTCGCCATGTGAGAAAGACATTTGACCAAAATTAAGTACGAGTTGACAAAAATTAAGCTCGAGTGCATGTTCACATGGGTACGATCTGGACTTTGTATTACCTAAGCTAAAATAAGAGATGCAAGAATCCAGATTTTTTTTAAAAAAATAATATTATTATTTTAAAGATAATTACAAAAATAAATAGTTGCCCCCAAAAAATTACAAAAATATGTATCTATCGCCAGTTCAGACCATGTTAACTGGCGATAGGAAGTGAATATTATTCCCGTCGCCAGTTCAACTGGCGACAAGATCCCATCTATAAAACCCCCGAAAAATCACTGCATAACTCATTTTAATTCTAGAAAAAAACAAAAGAGAGGAGGAGAGGGAGAGAAGGAAGATAACGAAGCTCTGCTAGTTCATCGCGGAGGAGGGAGAGAGAGAGCACATCAGATCCGGTCAGCCATCTTGCAGGTACATTTTTTTGCAACTTTGTATGTTATGTCAAAACCTTATCGGTTAGCAAACAAAAATAGCGACATAGAATTAAATAGATTAGATAAATGTAATCAAATTACGTAGTACATCATTTGAGTTGTGTAGTCGAGTTTAATTGCATATGTTATGAATGTGCAGTCTAGTTTAATTGCATATGTTATGAATGTTTCAGCACTCGAACGATTTAGGATAAATCTGCAGAAATAGGAAGGCGCCTATTACAAATCTGTAAAAATTGTAGATTAGCTAAGTAAGGTAGGTAGAGTGTAATCAAAATAATGCCAGCTTTATATAGCTTGCCTTTTGTGCACGGTAATTATATTGTTAATGCCAAAAATTAATTTTAAACTAGGAAAATAGCATGATACATTTTAAAATTGTAAAGAAAATCTGGAGTTGCTACATATGCTACGTATAGCGGAATGATAAAATTATGAACTTTGTTTATTGTTTTTAATTGCACTCGGATAATATTTAAAAATGTTGTTGAAAGTGGAAGACCCTATTACAAATATGTTTAAATTGCTAAGTAGCTTAGTAAAATTGCTGTAAAAAATCTGTAAAAACTACAGAGTAGGTTACTGGGGTTTGTGTAGCTTAACCAAAATAATCCCAACTTAAATTTGGTTTCTATTTGTGGCTGGTAATTAATGTCGCTTCCTATTACCTTATGTACATGTTTAGTAGTATTTACAATGTATGCACTGAATTTTTAGGTATAGCGGACCCAGGCCACTATGAGTTGCTTGACCTGGTGATTGACATGCATCACCATAGCCGCCTTAGTACTGATGAGGATTAAAATCTCTATGTATTATCTTAATACATAATTAAAGATTGTATGTCTTCATGGTCGTAACCCCTAAGGCTAACGACCACGTGGTCGTAAGGATTCCAGGGGTTATATCGTGGGTACCCTGGTCGGATGAGGTCCTGTACCTAATCCCTGACCAGGTAACTACTCGTAAAAGAAATAAACTGGTGCTTGGACTCTTTCCAAGTATATTCTTTTCGTGTGATGAATGGAACATGTGCCTTGTTCGTCTCATACCACACGATGTTCCATAGCTTCAAGTCACTGACATTAACCACCATATGGTTATGTCTTCCACTGGCATCAACTGTCAAACAGTTGACACATTATCAACTGCCACTTATTCTGCAACCAGACACGACGCTTCCAACAAGCGCCTCTTCAAAGAGTAACTATCACCACTCCATCAGTTATTTAAAGGAAGATCAAGAGAGGAGGAGAGGATCAATTCGGATCAATTCAATTGAATGAGATCAGGATAGTCGACCGCAATCCGACATTACACACAAGACCTGGTGATTCAAAGACGATTGAAGCATTAGAATAGCAACACATTCTATGTACTTAGGATTAGTCCTTTGCCTTGTCAAGGGCATCCTTGTATTAACCAGTTCATATCAATAAAGAGTAGTCTTATTCTCTCCCAAGAACTCTGTGTCATTTTCCTCTATTTTATTTTGTAAGATCGGCGACTCGATCGTCGATAGCTGGCATCGTCTGTGGGGTAGAAGGCGTCGAGTTCTTTAAGTTTTCTTTATTCAAGCAATCCTCATTCACTTTTCCCTCGCTCCATCATCGCTCATGCGAACATAGCAGGGACTTGGGATGAGAAGAACTGGTTCGACTTGGTGGACTACTCCGATATGGACATGGACGCATGCATTCGCGTCATGGAACATGACGTAATGTCATCGTCATCCTCTTCCGCCGCCGGTTCTTCGCTCACTGAAACTAGCGAGATCGACCGAATGGAGGAAGACACGCCACCAGTGGCATCCTCAGAGGAACCAACTATTCTGACCAGTTTGGAACATCCAAAGGGCTCCGCAAGCCCGATCCTTTCGACCGGCAAAAAGGGCAACAAAAGCCTTGAATCATAGCCCAAGGGTCAATGTACTCTCGATATGGTCATGGATGACCAGTATTCGCTACCGGCTCCTATATATTCCGGGGGCTAACCAACATCTGGTAAGGGTGTTAGTGAAGCTACTACCAGTCGTATGCCAAGTAGGAATGATAAAACTTAGCATACGGTCGACAATTCGCCGAATCAGACTGATTCCACCACAAAGCCTACCAGAGGTGCTAATTTTCGACCGCTCACCATCTTGGAGTCTCCTTGCCGAAACACTAGAAGGCTCTCTCTTAGCTATGATGGAAGCTCATCAGAAGATCGCTGTTGGAGGCATAAAGTCAATGCGATCGGAGATACTAATCAAGACGCCATGCACGATTCTCCACTGCTTGACTCACCACAACATACTGATGGAAATGGTACATGCACTCAACCACCAAATTTCAGAGGTATCAGAGCTGATAGGTGTCCATCAGTTAATTCGTCTACTTCTGCCCCTCTGCGCATAAGGGGTCGAACAGGGCAAGACGGAGGGTCTTCGAGTCATCGAACACCATCTACTAACAGAAATGCACCAAGACCTTCGGTAACTATTCAAAACCTGCAACAAGTTCGTGACATTCTGAATAATCTGGATCCTACTATAGCAAAAACTCCGACATATGCTCAACTTGCAAGAAGGGTATCGGAGATTCTTCAGCAGACCATGCAGCGTACAGAAATGTACCGAGAGCGGCAGACCTTGCAATGTCAAACTTGACTTCATCCCAACATTCCTCCCTCAGTAGACCTCCTTGAAGATTCTGACCGGGGAGTCACGAGGGAAGATGGCTTTTTCCTAAGGCCACTCCCCCCTCGTCATGAGGAGCAATTGCTTGTTCCAGGCAATCTTCGACATCTCCTGAACCAGGTAGCCGGTCAAAGGCATCACACTAATGTCCACGACCGGCTCGGGATATCAGATCCTCGGTATAACAACTTGAGAAACCAGTCCCCGACCGATTATAATCTGGCACCTTTCCAGAGAAGGGGCCATGACTTGATCACATGTTGTCGAGCCTTCTCAGCAGGGCTCCAAGCTGTATGCTGGCCAAACAGGTTCTGACCAGCAAACGTGAAAAAGTTCAATAGGACTCAGAACCCATTAGAGTTTCTCCAAATCTATACCATCACCATTAAAGATGCTGGTGGTGACGACAACGTGATGGCAAATTATCTTCCCACGGTACTTGAAGGGTCTGCTCCGTCGTGGTTACTCAACCTGCCGGTCGAATTGATCTACACTTGGGAGCAGCTTTGCGACCTCCTGATTGCGAATTTCTAAGGTATGTACGACTGCCCTAGGAAGGAGGACGACATCCACCGAATCCGGCAAAAGTCTAACGAAACTCTTCGACAGTATATCAAAAGATTTAGCCAGGTTCGTAATTCTATACCAGAGGTCGCAGAGTCTTTGGTCATTCAAGCTTTTAAAGCAGGGCTAGGAATTGGTGGTTTACAGGGGATATTGCAATAAACCCTCCACGAACGATCGTTGAGCTTTTCGACATGGTTGACAAATACGCAGCCGCTAGCGAAGCGGTTGAATAGTGTGAAGCCATTGATCAAAAGGACAAACTCCCTCAACCTGGCTTGGATAAGCCAGAAAAGAAGCATAAGAAGGCTCTCAAGAATAAAAAATCGCAAGCTCGACAACAAGGAAGTCCTTGCAGTTCCAGAAAAGTTTATCAAGGGTAAAAGAGATTATTCCGGTCGGAACAGGGCAAAGGCTCCGACCGACAACTATAAGAAGAATAAGAAGTGGTGTCCATTACACCAGGCGGTATGGCATGATCTGCTGTCGGGACCCAGAATTACGATTCTGGAACCCTCTGTGTATACTGCACTAGTTCAGGATCACGCTAGTGCACACAGGGTTAACATAGGTAAATATTGATCCACACAAACGATAAATAAAGTAAACGATTAGTTTGAATAACAAATAAGGGTTTTGACCTTATAGTCGAGTTTACACTTATTAAGCCACGCAGGGCTAACAAAGAATAAAACAAAGAATGAACGGAAATAACTCCAACAGATCCCACCAATTCACCACAGATAACCGATGGGATCCGCACCTTAATGATCAACAACCTTCGCGAACTCCTCCTCGAAAGCAGGCGTAGACTCCTCCTCTTCTGTAGGTTTGGGCGCAAGTTTTACAACAAGCGTGAGTACACAACCGTACTCGCAAATCATACCACATAATGCAATGTATAGATGCAGGCTTATTCCAAAGAAAAGGCTTCTGTGGTTCTTTTGCATAAAAGCAACATTTGCAATTGAATACGAATAATAGATTGAAAGCATAATTCAAAACAAATAGACAATACTAATTTAACAGTTGTTTCCGCAAAGACACACAGCTAAACAGATTATTTCACATAGCCATATGATTGAGGTCACACAGCTCCCATCCCAACATTTTATGAAAACTACCCCTCGTGTGAAATCCCCGAGTATGTCCATGATCATGACGCGCTATTCGAATAGATTGATTTAACACTCTGCAGAGGTTGTACACTTTACCCACAAGATACAACTAGTGTAGCAAGCACTAATCATAACAAAACGGTTCAGAAACTTCATCTCAACATTGACACTCCCGATGTGCTTACAAACCGCTATGCCAACCCAAACGAAGCACTTTGGCATAACACACACCGCTGGACAGGGAAGTGGCGAACCGTCCCGCGATGCAACCACTAAGTAGTCACACCTCCACCCTGTCACACAGCCTAACCTATCCACCTGAACATCAATGCCGAGAATCCATAACTTACTAAGTTAGGCCCGTCCCATACCAGGCATGTGGTCGTACAGTAAGGCTCAGTTCAATGGTGCACAAAGTTAAGTTCTTAATTGACCAAGGCAAGACTTCCATGTTCTAACTAAATCACAAAGATTATCATTCCCATCACAAAGCCCACCATATCACACAGCTTCCACCACTTGCCTCAGTCTAAATCCTTTACCACCCAGTTGGTTTTAGTGCAACACATGCCATCCACAAAGTAATAGCACACAGTACACAGCTTTATCACATAGTTCCATAGTCACTTAGTCACATTTAATAATTGCAACTTTCATGAGATGTGAGACTCGTAGCATGGCTAAGCAATTGTACTCGCATCTAACCAACCCACGTTGGTGCTATAATAATACCAACTAATAACCAATCTAGGGTGACAAGGAAATTATGACGTACAAGGCCAAGGTGTGATAACAAATTTGGATAATAACTATACCCAAAGCATTTAAATAAATAATTAAAATAGAATGCAGTACTTTGAAGTAAAGTAATTTGAAAACTGGGTTCAAGATGATCAAAGGTATGACATGCCTTGGAAAATGTCTATGTACTGGTCTTGATCTTGGGGTGCTCCTTCTTCCACAAAATTCCCCGACGAATCGACGTCTACTCGCAAACGAGACACAAACAAACAAAACAAATAAATAACAGAGGCAAAACAAGCTCCAAAAATTAAATAAAAATCTCAGATAAATAGACCTTGAATTTAGATAAATTTAGAAATTTGAATGGGCTCAATCGGAGTTAGGATGCAAAAGTTATGAGCTCTGGAAGATTGAATCTAAAAAGAAACCCTAATTTGGATTTTCCAGAATTTCCGAATTATTTCTCTGAAGAAAAATCAGATTATTGCGCAATGCTGACGTCAGCGAAGAACGTTCGGACGGGGTGACAAATGTCCTGACAGGTGGGACCCACATGTCAGTGAGATGGTGCACCGTGGACCAAGTCCACGCGAGATGGATCTAGGGTTAGGGTTGCGAGGTGGCACGCGGGCGCTGACTGGCGGCTGACGCGGGCTGCCACATAGACGACACGGAGGTGGCGGGCTGAGGTGGCGGCTGACGGGGACCGCCACGTCGACCAAACGTCGGCAGGGCTCCGGCGACCTTCGGTTTTAGCGACAGCGGCGATTAGGCGACGGCGAAGATGCGCATCTGGACCGGCGCGACACGACGAAGGTGGTGACGCGGTTAGATCTCGTCGGCGACGACCACGACGGCGGCGGTGACGAGCTAAGCGGCGGGGCGGCATGGCTTGAAGAGGCGACGGCGAACCAGGGGTCCTCCGACGAAGATAACGCGCGCATCATGTAGGTCGTGATGCGGCGAGCTCGAGGCTGGGCTTGGTGGTGACCGTGGCTCACCGACGGGCGCGCACCGCGAAGAGCTCGGCGGCGCTAGGGTTCGAGCTCCAATCCCGGCAAAAAGGCGGCGCTCTAGGGTTCCTGGTTTTGGGGAAAAGGCGGCTTGGGTTGAGGCGATCCTCGTGACGCGGTCACGGCTTTAAATAGGGCCCGGGAGCGAGGGATCCGCGAGCGGCACGGCAGCGCAGCGCGGCTCGGACACGGACTGAGGAGTTCGCGACGAAGACGATGAACAGTACGCCTCGAGGCCCTGGTCGCTGGCGGCTCGGGCGCAGTGCGTCTTGGAAGCGGCGGCGCGCCGCGCCGACCGGTGGGAACGCAGACGCACGCCGGAAGAGAGAGGCGAGGTGGGTCATGGAGTTGGGCCGACTAGCGAGGAGATGGGCGGGTTAGGGAATAGGAATGGGTTTAGGCCCAAGGAATTATCTGAGATTTTAAATAGGTTTTCCTTTTTAGAAAATACCAGAAATTCAAATAAGCAATAGAAAATAGCAAATGAACTCAGAAAAATTCTAGAAAAATCTAGAAAATATATCTGAGCACATAGAACCCAAATAAAATAGTTTTGACTAATGTTCAAGTTGGGATTATTCACATTAAATGTTTTTGTTTGTAAAGTCCAATATTAAGCTTTTGAACTTAAAGTCAAATAAATCCAAATGGTGAATTTTTCCCTACTAACTATTTAAATGATTTTTAAGCTTTGAAAATTGGGATGTTACAAACCTCCCCCCTTAAAGGAATCTCGACCCCAAGATTCAGGCTAGCTAGAGAAAAGGCTAGGAAACTCGGCTTTCAACTCTTCTTCACGTTCCCACGTTGCTTCTCCTTCTGAGTGGTTGCTCCACTGGACCTTGCAAAAACGAACAGTCTTGCTTCTGGTGAGGCACTCTGTGACATCCAAAATCCTGACTGGCTGCTCCTTGTAGGTAAGATCCTCCTTCAAGTCAATCGATTCTAACGGGGCTTGCTCTTCTGGCACACGAAGACACTTCTTCAATTGCGAGACATGAAAGACATCATGCACTCGTGCTAACGACTGTGGTAGCTCCAACTGATAAGCAACTTCTCCACGGCGTTCCAAAATCTTGAACGGACCAACATACCTAGGCAAGCTTCCTTTGGCATGAAACCTTTGACGCCTCGAGCGGGTAACTCAAGATAAACGAAATCCTCGGGTTCAAAAATGAGATCTCGACGACGATTATCGCGATAACTCTTTCGCTCGACCGAGCTATCTTCGGTCTTTTCTCGATCATGGCCACTTGCTCTTCGCGCTTGAATGATGTCCGGCCGAACATCGAACGCTCAAATTGTTTTCGACCAATTCAACGGGGTTCGGCAGCACGCCATACAAAGCTTCAAATGGTGACATTTGTAGACCGCTTGGTAATCGTTGTTGTACAAAAGTTCGATATGGTAAACTCTTATCCCATCGGCAAGATTAGCTAGAGCACAAGCTCTCAAGATATCCTCCAATATCGATTAACTCTTTCACCGTCCATCTGTCGTGGATGATACGCGATCGAAATTCGATGGGTACCCAATGCTTCATGCAAACTCTGCCAAAAACGAGAGGTGAACTGAGATCCTCGATCTGACACTATCTTCTTGGGCACTCCATGCAAACTGACAATTCTAGCTATGTACAATTCTGCAAGGCGATCTCCTGAGTATGTGGTCCTGACTGGCAGGAAATGGGCGACCTTGGTTAGACGATCGACTATTACCCAGGTCGAATCGTAACCCGATTGGGTCTTGGGTAAACCGGTGATGAAATCCATCCCGATTTCTTCCCACTTCCATTCTAGAATCTTTAGCGGTTGCAACAATCCTGCTGGTCTCTGGTGTTCTGTCTTTACTTTCTGACAGATGTCGCATAAGGCAACGAACTCTGCGACTTCTCGCTTCAAATTTGGCCACCAAAATTTAGTCTTAATATCCTGGTACATCTTGGTACTTCCAGGGTGAATCGAATACTTTGAGTCATGGGCTTCTTTTAAGATTAACTGTCTTAGACCATCGATATCTAGTACACATATACGACCATTAATCCAGAGTATGTCTTGATCATCCTTGGTGAAATCTTTGAATTTCCCTTCTGCCATTTTGATCTTGATTTCTGACAACACGGGATCCTTTGGTTGTGCTTCACGAACCGCTTCTCGTAGGTCTGCACTCCAAATTGGCTACAAATCCTTCGGGCGCAACTTCTAGCCTTAGCTTCTGAAATTCTTCATAAAGTTCTGGACAACTTTCCTTTACTTCCAAAGCATTGCAGTAACTCTTACGACTTAGAGCGTCTGCAACTACGTTGGCTTTTCCGGGATGGTAGTGGATCCCAAGATTATAATCCTTGATCAATTCTAACCATCTTCTCTGTCTCATGTTCAAATCTGACTGGGTGAAGATGTACTTTAGACTCTTATGATCTGTGTAGACTTCACAGCGATTACCGATAAGGTAGTGACGCCAAATCTTTAAAGCATGCACTACGGCAGCTAATTCCAGATCATGAGTGGGGTAATTCTCTTCGTGAGGCCTCAATTGCCTTGACGCGTAAGCGACAGCTCTTCCTTCTTGCATCAGGACGCATCCTAATCCTTGGCGCGAAGCATCACAATAGATATCAAAATCCTTGCGAATATCTGGCAAAATCAGCACTGGGGCTGAAGTCAAGTGCTTCTTCAACTCTTGAAAACTTTCCTCACAGGCTGGAGTCCAAGTGAACTTTTTCTCCTTTTTCAACAATTGCGTAAGAGGCTTAGCAATCGATGAGAATCCTTCGATGAAACGGCGGTAATAACCTGCCATTCCCAAGAAACTGCGAATCTGAGTTACGGTCTTGGGCTGCTCCCAATGTAACACTGCTTTAACTTTACCGGGGTCAACTGCTACTCCCTTGGCTGTCATCACATGACCAAGAAAATCCACTTCCTTCTTCCAAAAATCACACTTACTGAACTTGGCATACAACTGATGCTCTCTGAGCCTTTCCAAGATTATCCTTAAATGTTCGACGTGTTCTTCCTCCGACTTAGAGTACACTAGAATATCATCAATGAACACAACTACGAATTTGTCCAAATATTCCATGAATACCTTATTCATCATGTTCATGAAGTATGCAGGGGCATTAGTCAGACCGAAAGACATGACTAAGAACTCATAATGTCCATACCGTGTTGAGAACGCGGTCTTCGGTATATCCTTAGGACAAATCTTCAGTTGATGGTAACCTGATCGCAGGTCGATCTTTGAGAACACTCCGGCTCCTTTCATCTGATCAAACAGATCATCTATCCGGGGTAGTGGGTACTTATTCTTGATAGTAACTTCGTTGAGGGAACGGTAATCAATACAACACTGGTGCTCCTCATACTTCCATCTTTCTTCTTGACAAACAACACTGGTGCTCCCCATGGCGATGAACTAGGTCTCACGAAACCTTTCTCAAGAAGTTCTTCTATCTGCTTCTTCATCTCTACCAATTCATCGGCTGGCATCCGATAAGGCCTCTTTGAGATCGGTGCTGTCCCTGGCACTAGGTCGATGACAAACTCAATGTCACGATCGGTGGCATTCCCGTAACTCCTCTGGAAACAAATCTGGGTATTCACTGACCACTGGTACTTCTTCCAAGGAAAGGGTCTTCAAACTGTTTACTAGCAAATGTCCATCACAAACTGAGGTGGCCAGAAATTCTACCTTGTTTCCTTCGGTATCCTCGATTATTACGACCCTTGGCCACAATCTAGTACGGCTTGGTGCTTGGATAACCAATCCATGCCAAGAATGACATCTAAGGTCCAGGTGTCTAGAACAATTAGGTTGGCTAGAAACTCCACTCACCTATGAGTAACTTAGCTCCTAAACATCCCACTCTAGCACTTAGCTCGCTCCAGCGATCGACTAACAGAGTATGCTTAAGTTGCATAACTTCCAAATTATTCTTGGTTGCAAACATTCCGAAACAAACGAATGCGAAGCCCGTAATCAAACAAAGCGATCACGGTCTCGAGTTAACGAAACTTACCCAGTACGACGTCCGGTGATTCCTGGGCTCCTTCCAGAGTGACGTGGTTGACACGGCCTCTGATCACGGGTGGTGGTGCTCCTCCGGCTTGACCGGCAACTTGTGAAGCTCCTTGGTTGATGCCTGGTGCTGGCGTCTTGGATGGCGTAGCTCCAAGGTTGAAACTTACTGGAGTGATTGTACCCTTCTGCGGATATTGGTTAGAATAATGTCCTGGCTGTCGACAGGTGTAACATACCCGTGGTATGTTCTGCTGGTTGCTTCCTGGGTTGGGGTTGACGGGTGCAGGGTTGCGGAAGTTCTGAGCAGCTGGACGGGGTGCTGAAGTTGGTGCAGGTGCTCTGAACGAAGTCTGGGGTGGAAATCGATTGAATTGTGGTGGCACTGTTCTTGCTCTCTGCTGTGATTGTTGATTTCCTTGTTGAGCCATCCGGCGTTTGCGGTTATCTTCCAGCTCCTTGCGTTTCTCCTCTAGAACAAAGGCTTTGTTGACCAACTCCTGGAAATCCGGAAAAGTATGGGCGAGTAGACTGACTTGCAGTCCAGTGTTTAGTCCCTTCAAAAAGCGACTCTGGCGGGCCTTGTCTGTGGCTACATCTTCTGCTGCGTAGTGAGCTAGCTGGGAAAACTTGTTGAGGTAGTCAGATACCGACATAGCTCCTTGCTTGAGAGCGCGGAACTAATCCTTCTTCTGATCGATAATGCCTTCTGGTACATGATACTGGCGAAATGCTGCAGAAAATTCTTCCCAGGTGATATCCTGTGGCGCCTCATGCGCGGCACAGAAGTTCTCCCACCATTCAGTAGCTATGCCTTCCATCTGGTGAGTGGCATACAGGACCTTCTCACGGTCATTGCCTTTAATCGCAGCCTTCCTTTCGATGACCGAAGCCAATCATCCGCTCTCACGGGGACACGTGTCAGGAAAATATTGGTGGACGAGTCCTCATAAATTTCGCAAGCTTGGATGGTCCATGGTGACCATGAGCGGTGGGCTCCATCTCGTTGATTGTTGTTGTTGGTGCCGTTGTTCATAGCTTGCATCCGAGTCATCATGGTATTCATCACCGATGCTGTGTCGCCATGAAAGCTCCAAAGTTTTGCAAGTCAATTGGAGGTGCTTGTGGCGTAAGCGCTCCTGCGTGGTTGCTCATCGCTTCTCAAGATGGGGTGCGTAACCACTAGCGTTAGATCGACGAGTTTGAACCATCTGGCAAAACTCCATGGGTTAGATAAGGTAGCAAGCACAAGATAAGTTAAGAACTAAACAGGGGGTAGGTTAAACCCAACAAAACACAGCTCAAGAAACTCAAATGAAATACCTTTATTAAATAGGGTCTTAGCATGGCTGCAACAAATGCCTAAGGGCCTTTGCAGCTCATACTCGCACACAAAAAGAAACAACGACCTAAGCACACAAAACTACCGCCTAAAGGGCGACTCACTAAACTGAAACTGGCTAAGCCAACAAAACTGCAACTAAGACCAACTACTCGAGAAAGCCTCCACAACCGTGGCGGCGCTCGACTACACAGACTTGGAAGTGAGCCGGCATCTTGGCAAACTGATCCTGATGCCCTCGAATGATACACAGAGAGCAGCGTTCTGGTGCAACTGGCTCAGCTGGCTCCTCTGGCTCTGCATCTTCCTCTGGCTCCACTGGGCCTTCCTCCGGATCTTCTTCGGAATCCTCCTCGGGGTCTTCCTCTTCTTCGGGAACTTGGTCGTAGAGAATCTCTTGCAGAGTGGCGACCTTCTCTTCAGCTCTCTGCAAGGCTTCATAGACATGATCCAACTCCGTGATGGTCCTCTCCAAGGCTTCCTCCTGGGCGGCCACAAACTGTGCGAGGTGCACGACTGTAGCGTTGCTCTCTCCTTCTGTGGACGGGTAGCGTGCTGGCAAGTCCACGGCTGCAGCTCTGGGGTGGTAACGGAAGACGGTGTCCTGAAGCTCCCGCGCGTAGATGTTGCAGATACGCAGCATGGCCAAGCGCGACGACTCCTGGATACCCTCCAGCCAAATGATCTTCCTCACCGAGACGTGCGAAGGTTGGCTTGCCTTGTTGTTCCTCCCGCGATCGTCAAAGCGACAAATCACTCCACGGTTTTGTCCATTCACCGTCCAGTTGTTGCCGACGTACAGCGGACGATCAAAACCTCCAACAACCTGGAGCAACTTCCAAAGCTCGGCGGCATACCCTCCAGTGCGCTCACCATAGCTCTGAAGACGAGGCATCTGTCAAGACAGTCGAACAGGTAAGAGCAAACTTTAAAACAGCGGGGAAGAGAAAGGATTATAGCAAAAGTTGAGGCGAGAGAGATATGAGGAGAGTTAAGCAATCAATTAACCTTGCAAGTTAATTTTTCTTTTAGAAAATAGTTTGGACACTCTAAAGACGACCAATCTAACTAAGGTCAAGACCTACAGTCAGTATGGCTCTAATACCACCTCTCTCGGGACCCAGAATTACGATTCTGGAACCCTCTGTGTATACTGCACTAGTCCAGGATCACGCTAGTGCACACAGGGTTAACATAGGTAAATATTGATCCACACAAACGATAAATAAAGTAAACGATTAGTTTGAATAACAAATAAGGGTTTTGACCTTATGGTCGAGTTTACACTTATTAAGCCACGCAGGGCTAACAAAGAATAAAACAAAGAATGAGCGAAATAACTCCAGCGTAGATCCCACCAATTCACCACAGGCAACCGATCGATCCGCACTTAACGATCAACAACCTTCGCGAACTCCTCCTCGAAAGCAGGCGTAGACTCCTCCTCTTCTGTAGGTTTGGGCGCAAGTTTTACAACAAGCGTGAGTACACAACCGTACTCGCAAATCATACCACAGAAGACTTTCAATAACTTAAGAAGACATAACCTTAAATTAAATCCGGAAAAGTGTGTATTCGGAGTTTCCTCTGGAAAGCTTTTTGGATTCCTAGTTTTGGCTAGAGAAATTGAAGCAAATCCAGTAAAGATATCGGCATTCAAGCAGATGCACCCTCCGACCACAAAGAAAGAGGTCCAAAAACTAATCGGCTGTATGGTAGCGCTCAATCGTTTCATAGCACTGTTAGGTGAAAAAGGATTACCTTTCTTCAAGCTTCTCCGAAAACATGGAAGTTTCGAATTGACTAAAGAGGCAAATAATGCCTTTGAGGAGCTCAAGAAGTACCTTATGAGTGCCTCGATCTTAGTATCTCTAAGATCGAAAGAAACATTGATGATATATGTGGCTGAACGCCACAAGCTATCAGCGTAGTATTGGTCGTTGATCGTGACAACATCCAACAACCAGTATATTACGTAAGCGAAGTCTTACATAGACCAAAGGAACGATATCCACAGGTACAAAAGTTGCTCTATGGTCTCCTTATGTCTTTAAGGAAACTAACGCATTACTTTCAGGGCCACAGAGTGGTCGTACCAACCAGATATTCTCTTAGTCAAGTTCTCGAAAACAGGGAATCATCAGGACAAATAGCCAAATAGGCGGTCGAGCTTGGGATGTTCGACCTTCTTTCATCTCACGAACAATAATCAAGTCCCAGGCTTTAGCAGAATTCATTGCCTAATGAACAAACCCTGAACCCACCCAAGGGCCTGAGTACGAGCACCACAATGAGTGGACAATGTACTTTGATAGTTCCTTGATGCTCAATGGCTCGGGGACTGGAGTTGTCTTGATATCCCCTGTGGGAGAACAAATTAAATACGCCATTTAACTAAACTTTCCTGCTACAAACAATGTGGCAAAATACGAAGATTTATTGGCAGGACTCTGAGCAGCCAGAGCACTCGGGATTCGAACAATGCTAGTGAAAGGCGATTCTCAACTAGTAGCAAATCAAGTCGGGAAATAGTATCAATGCTCAAGTACCAAGATATCATCTTATTTAGCGAAAGTATGGAAACTCAAAAGGCACTTCTTTGGTTTTCAGATCCAACATATTCCTAGAAAGGAAAACTTTTTGGTGGACCAGTTGGCGTGGATGGCCTCCACAAGGCACCCGTCCCGCTCATAGTTTTCCTCAAACAACTCGATTCACCCTCGGTGGTCGAACCTTCCGAGGACTTAGATGCTCCTCTGGAGGTCGTGCAAATCGACCCCAGTAGCAACTGGATGACGTCGATCTACAATTATCTTCAGCATGGCATTATTCCTAAAGATGATGTAGAGACTGGTCATATTGCTCGAAAAGCCAAATCATACACTCTGATCGAAAATACCCTTTATAAACGGGGATCTCACGGATTGTTAATGAGATGCATATCTCAAACGGATGGCATTAAGTTGCTATCTGGGCATTAAGTTTCTATCCGACATTCATGGAGGAGTCTGTAGAGTACATCATTCGTACAGAACACTGGTCGGTAAAGCCTTCAGGCAAGGATACTACTGGCCAACTACCCTCTATGATGCAAAAGAGCTCGTGATGAAGTGCGTACAATGTCAATTCCATAGTCGACAAGTACATCAGCCGACACAAGCTTTGCAAACAATCCTCTTTCTTGGCCTTTTGTAACATGGGAACTGGACATTCTGGGACCTTTCTCAAGAGCACCCGGGGGCTTCAAATTCCTTTTTGTCATGATTGACACATTTACAAAGTGGATAGAAGCCAAGCTAGTTGTTAAAATAACAACTGAGGCTGCCAAGAGGTTTCTCATAAAAAAATATGATCACACGACTCGGTATACCCAATTGTATAATCACAGATAACGGTGCCCAGTTCTCGAGCAGTAATTTTCAAGAATTCTGTGAGTATCTAGGTATCAAGATACATTTTACTTCTATTGCTCATCCACAGAATAATAGAGCCGTCGAGCGAGCTAATGGTATAATAATGCAAGGAGTGAAACGCCGAGTATTCGACCAGTTAACAAAATGGTCAGGAGCTTGGGTATGAGAACTTCCTTCTGTATTATGGCCCGTTTGAACCACGGCTAGTCATGCGACCAGTGAAATACCATTTTTTCTGGTTTATGGTACTGAAGCTATGCTTCCTCCAGAACTGAAAATTGGCTATGCTCGAACCGATTGTTTTAATGAAAGCGGTCAAGAAGAACGATGAATCAACGACATCAATTTCCTTGAAGAACGAAGAAACCAAGCCCTGATACAATCCGCAGTCTACCAACAAGCCATGAGAAGGTACCAGAGTCGTAAGGTGCAACCTCGCAGCCTAGCTTTAGGTGATTTGGTTCTCAGAAAAATTCAGAACCAGACGAATCGCAACAAACTTTCTCCAAAATAGGAAGGTCCATACACTGTGGTCGAAGTCACTCGACCAGATACGGTACGACTAGCTATGTCCGATGGGCATGTTTTGACCAATTCTTGGAATATTGATCAATTATGTAAGTTTTATGTATAGTTGTTCTTTTCTTTTATTCAATTCAATAAAGATGCATCATTCCTTTACTTCCTGATAAGTGCTATTGTTTGTATGTTTGTTATCCGTTCTCTAGTCACATACTATTGTTGTTTAACAGGTCGGAGAAGAACACATTCTCTCTGATATCCTTCCAGAAGGGCCTCTTTTACTTTGGCCATTGCGTGATCATTAACGCAATGGCTCTCACGCGCAACTATTCACTCTTTTCTCAAAGAAGTAAACGAGTAAAGGAGCATTACAGAAACAACTCGATATAGTTACTTACATTCTTAGAATTTAGAGATTAACCTTCTTCATTTGAACATTCTATTCAACTCTAACCTTCTTCATTTCAACATTCTATTCAACTCTTGTTTTGGCTACTGGTCGGGACACGAAAAGTCTCCTAGTCGAAATTTCTCCTCTCCGCATGTGGTCCTGGCCACTGGAAGGAGTTTCCTAGCGATGGTCCTTTTATTACGATCTTTGTTGCCAATCGAAACTCGAGCATGAGTATGTTTCGCAAAGTGTTTCTCATGTTTTTGGTTCTTAGCAACCTTCACAACCGGTTTGGATAATGCATATAAATAAAATCACTTATTATTTTTGCATACATTTTTGCATGATTTCTTATCATCACGCTAAGTCTAATAACATCTTCTGACCACTGAGAGTACTGTACAATATTTTGATTATAGAAATAGATCTAAAGCTAGTTGAAATCATACACTGGTTCCGACCAAATTGATTTTCTAGTGCTTAACTAGATCATTTTATAACATAATCAGCACATACTTTGTACCATGGTCATAGGTTTTGCTCTTTTCTTGGTCTAATGCTTCTTTAGTAAGATCTTCTACTAACACAAGAAGTCAGGGGCTAGAAAATATATGAGTATTTAGCAAAGTGAAAAGATAAATAAAGACATTATTGATGATAAAAGGTAAGTTTTTCAATTCATAATTCCTGTTTTACAATCATTTACTTCTCGGGGCCACTAGACTGGTCGCTGCGAGATGGAGACCTGACCTCCATTTCCTATGCGACCTTGTTTCTTCGAACAACTTGGTCGCTTCTTCACCTGAACAGTTCAAGTTTTCTTCAACGGCTTGGAGATGAATAGAGGAGTCAAAGGCTTTGAGCTTTGCCAAGGCAAAACTGACTCCGTTCACAACAGCCTCTTTCATGGTTTGGGCATGGTTCTCCCGAATAGTTTTCAGAAGATCTTTGAGGTCTTCGAGTTGCTGGCCAAACTAGTTTATCTTCTCTGCAAGATCTCCTAAAGTAGGCAGTTGCGCTCCCGATTCCATTTCGAAGAGCATCTTGTTGAGAGCCTTGACCTTATCATCAGAACTCTGCTCAAGAGCTACCCTCTGGCCAAGCTCGAACTTTAAAGCTTTCTCTGCTTTGGTTATTCTTTGAGTTTGCTCTTGTCGGTGTTTTAGAATCGATCTTACGAATGATTGTTTGATTCGAGGGGTCTCCACAATTGATCACGCAGAGAGAATGACATAGCGATTTTTATACAGGTTCAGACCTTCTCTAGAGAGAATAACAACCCTACTCCTATGTGTATTGTATTGAGTATAGTGGTTACAATCAGGGGAAAGACTAAGACTTATGATATGGATCGTGCTTGTTGTCCTCCTAATTGCCCGTTGCCCCTTTGTCATCTCACTGCAACCTTTATATAGTGTATGAAGAGGTAGCCATTTCTCCAGGTCAAGAGGCGCCTCATCATTTCATATAACGGGCGTATTAATGGTAGTAATCACCGGAGTAGTAACCCCTCTACGTCGCTTGGCAGTTACTTGTTAGAGATAGTGGCGCATTACGTGCAGTTATTCCAGAGAATAACAGTGTACATTGACTGCTTAGATTCCCTAATGAATTGGGCCCACTTGTCTGTAGGCTCTATTGATTATAGGGTGGTCATAGCTAACCTGGTCGTAGAAGAGCTTACGACCATGAAGTAGTCGTAGAAGAACTTACGACTAGGTACTGGTCGTAGAAGAACTTACGACTAGGAGATGATCGTAGAAGAACTTATGATCAGGTGGTAGTTGTAGAAGGATTTACGACCATGGGGGTGGTTGTAGAAAGACTTACGACTACCTGGTTGGCTTCTCCCTTATGTACATTAAGGGGTATACCCAAGAACTATACAAAGGTATATTTATCTATAATAAGAATTACAGATAAATAATTAAATGAGGATTATTAGATCCTCGTCAGCTTCGCACGAGTATACCAAGGATAAATACATATACTTATAAAAGATAGTACACTGGTCAAGTATACGATCGGTTACCTTGATTCTTCTTCTCAAAAGTCTCAATGACTTCCTTGTGTCTGGTTGTCAAATATTCAATCGACCGGTCTTTTGCTTGGTATTCTTTTTTAAGCTTGGTTATTGCGGCTTCCTTAGCCACGACCACTTCTTTAATATTTTTTTCCAAATCTATCAAATATGATAAGGGGAGAAGTTAATTAACATAATAGGCAAAGAAGAACGAGAGGAGAAGTCAAGAAGAAAGTACTTACTTTCTAACTCGGAGTTTTTCTTCTCCAAAAGTTTTATTCGCTCGGTCAGTTCTCCGACCACTACGAAATTCTCCACCATATGCTACAAAATAGCAAACTCCTTTTTGAGTTTTTAATAAACTTTAAAGGAAAGGCTATGAAAGTGGTTGTGAATATTAACCTGAATCGCCTTGTCATCATATTCAGAGTAAAAAGTCCCAGAACTTGTTAAGACTTGTTCTCTGTAATTAGGAAGCTATTTTTCTCCTTATATTTCTTTTCATACTTTTTTTACTATTTATGCTGGTCGGATATTGGGAATGTTACCTATTCAAAATCTTTCCTTTCTGCATGTGGTCCTACCTACTGGAAGGAATATTCTAGTGTCGACCAAACCCTCAATCATATTACCAAGATAAGGAATTAAAGGATATGATCAAAACAAAACTTTATTTTATAAAATCCAAATGTTACAAAAAGATCCTAGTTACATTTCTTCTATGATCGTTCTTCTGACTAAATGGTTCTTTGATCAGTTCTTTAACGATGATCTTCAGAACGGTCGAGGTTGATCTCCAACAGAAGGAAGCAGAAGATATGTAATCTGGTAGGCGCTTGTTCTATATGTTTTCCTCCCGATATGAACTTCAGTCTTGATCGGAAGTTGCACATAATAGACAGTGAAGTTCTTACCAAACCTTGTAAGCCATATTCACCTTGAAGACTTCAAACCCATAGACCAAATTAACTTTCCAGCCACCTTGAAGTCACATCCTACGGATTTTGATCTTTCCATGATGGTCGAAAAGTCAATTTGTCCCATAAATTTTGTCTTACTAAAAGGACACCAAGGCAATATGAGCTTTGAGGATAGAAATCTCACCTCTGTTTCTTTTTGAACAACCATAGCTCATCATCTACTCGAACTTGAAGAGGTTTGGGAATGAGAGCTTTCAAACAGAAGCAGAACTGAGAAAGTTGGGGATTTTGTGAATGGATTTTCTCAAGTTCTGCCTTCCGGTGGTTATTTATAACCATCAGCCTGCAGTAGAGTTAAAACGGATAAGGGTAGAAGCCAAACAGGCAGAAGACTCCTCGGTTCCCCAGACAGTTTCTCAACTTTAAATGAATATGGACCGCCTTGTTTTATTGCACCATTAAATGAATGTCTGCCCGATACAGGATTAAAATCTCTATGTATTATCTTAATACATAATTAAACATCGTATGTCTTCATGGTCATAACCCCTAAGGCTAACGACCCCTGTGGTCATAAGGATTCCAGAGGTTATATCGTGGGTATCCTGGTTGGATGAGGTCCTGTACCTAATCCCCGGCCAAGTAACTTCTCGTAAAAGCAATGAACTGGCAGTTGGACCCGTTCCAAGTATATTCTTTCCGTGTGATGAATGGAACATGTGCCTTGTTCGTCCCATACCACACGATGTTCCATAGCTTCAAGTCACTGACATTAACCACCATATAGTTATGTCTTCCACTGGCATCAACTGCCGAACGGTTGACACATTGTCAACCGCCACCTATTCTTCGACGAGACGTGACGCTTCCAATAGGCGCCTCTTCAAGGAGTAACTGCCACTACTCCATAAGTTATTTAAAGGAAGATCAAGGGAGGAGGAGAGAATCAATTCAATTGAATGAGATCAGGCCAGTTTACCGCAATCCGACATTACACACAAGACCTAGTGATTCAAAGACGATTGAAGCATTAGAATAGCAATGCATTCTGTGTACTTAGGATTAGTCCTCTGCCTTGTCAAGGGCATCCCCTATATTAACCAGTTCATATCAATAAAGAGCAGTCTCATTCTCTCTCAAAAACTCTGTACCATTTTTCTCTATTTTATTTCGTAAGATCGGCGACTCGATCGTCGACAAGTACCATCCTCCCCAGGAGAGCAAGGCGGCAATTGAGCTTGGCGTGTTGTGGCTATGCATGCCCATTAGGGCATGTAGGGTGGACCCACATTGTCTTCCAAGGTACGTGTAGTTGAGACCTTCATGTACTCAATTGCAGTCTAACAACTTTGGGTGGACTCACGTTTGTTCTTAATCGTTTCGACACAGTTTGAGAGCGGCAGGCCTCCTTTCACTAGCGAGGATGGTGGAGGCGACGTGGGAGAATGACCAAGACCGCGGTCCTGGTCGTACGTTCAGGCGTTTTCCATACGACTAGGCCCTACTGGCGGTAGTGGTTGACCGTTGGAGGCCAGAGACGCAGACGTTCCACCTTTCGTGCAGGGAGATGGCGCCAACCCTATAGGATGTCACCTTCCTGACCAGGTTGCCCTGCGCTGGCTTCCCTCTGGTGGCGTACGACATCCCGGCCATGTGGCGCGCAGAGCTGCTAGCGAGGTTCCAAGATGTGCCGCCGGCAATGGGACACGAGTTCGGCCCCTCACAGCCGCGGCGAGGTGGATCCGCGATTCCACGTAAGTCTTCGTAACTACTGTCCTCTTGCATCAATTCATTTGTGAACCTTGCTGACGTGTACATGTCTTCTTGCAGCCCGAGCGTATGGCAGAGGACGTAGACGACGTCATTGTTAGGAGGCACGTCGAGGCCTACCTATTGTGGCTCTTCGGGTGGGTCATGTTCCTGGGGTCCCACGGTGATAGTGTCGACAAGAACTACGTCCAGTACGCACGTGAGCTGGTGGACTGGCCGGTGGACGAGATCCAACCCTACGCTTGGGGTCTGGTCGTGCTGTGTGTGACGTACCATGTACTGTGCGATGCATGCCACCAGGCCTAGGATAGCTCCATCCTCTCTGGATGCCTGCTACTTTTGCAGCTATGATCCTTCAAGTGCTTCCAGATCGGATGACCACAGTTGGACTTGGGAGCATACACGGTCAGCTTGTATGCCGAGGACGACGATGTGGACCAACCGACCATAGGCACGGAGTGGTGCCACCGATGGGTCAGTTTCATGAACATTTATTATTTTTTGTAATGTAATCACAATTTTGTGTGCCAAGTTTCTGTTATTCTATTCCACAGGTCACCTACACACTGATCACTTCGCAGGGGTCCTACCCTGAGTACGTTGCAATGTTCGATCAGCTGTCGGATGACCGCATCATTTGGAGACCACACACTCAGGAGAGGGTGTATGCACATGCACCCGAAGGACTATCTAGCCTGTGCACGCGAGACTACGTGTACTGGTACACGCAGAGGGTCTTGGTGCACAATGTCTTCATGGATGAGTACCAGGTGCACCGGGTCATGCACCGGTTCAGTTTGCGATAGTAGGTCCCAACCCCCTGAGGGCAACGGGTTCCGTTACACGTCCATGCGTAAGTTCACATTTTACTTCTTTCGTACAATCTGCGTTACGTACCAACCTAACAATTGTCTTGCCGTCCACAGGTACACTAGAAAGGGAGTACGTGGTACTATCTCTTGGGCGGAGAAGATGTTCCCTTGGGTTGAGGGCTGGATTAGCGCCTACTTTGACATTGTCTTGGAGGATGCTCATTACGACCCCGGGGAGTACGCGGAGTGCATGGAGTGGTACGGCAGTTGGACGAGGCTTCGCTATGTCCGAATCATGGACGACCCACCACGACACGAGGCTTCGACGTCCGACACGTACCCCACGCAGCTGGACTCGTCATTCCACCAATCGGTACGTATTGAACAGTCTGTACTTTATATTTAATTTGCAAGATATAGGTTTCTAACTTGTTGATTATGTGTACAGATGGATCTACACCGGGAGGTCCTCGAGTTGGCAGCCTCTGCGCATTAGATGACGCTCGGGGAGCGCTTCCCCCTGGTGGCGTAGGACATCAGAGGGGTCCTAGAGCGGATCATGGAGAAGGCGAGATGAGGGATCCAAATAGCGACTTGCCGCACGCCAAGGTTCAAGAAAGCGCTAGGCGTTAGGCGGGTGGTGGTCCGGGGCCTAGCGTCTAGGTGGACTAGGCAGTGCCTAGGCGGTAGTGCAAAGCAGCCATTAGCAGGTTGAAACTTAAAGGCCGCATAAGATCCTAAAGTCTAAGTTTTTGTCCAGCTTCACATTCTCCAAAGTCCAAAAAGGTAGCCAGCAAGCACCAACTATGCACATTCTCCAACCACTCCTACAGCCCCACGTCTCTCTGGTCCTCTCTTTTCTGCCTTTTCCCTCACTTCTTCCTCCCACGATGCTCCCTTTCCCCTCGCTTCTTCGGTTCTTCCTCGCACGAAGATGCTTCCTTCTCCATCCTCCAGTCCAACCCCACGGGTCGCAGTGGCGAGCGACGAACGGCGAGCAGCGATGGCCAGCGGCCGCGACCTCGGTGGCTAGGCGGCGACAACGAGCAGCTCCATCCTCCAATCCAGCCCCGCTGGTCGCAGCGGCGAGTGGCGAACGACGAGCAGCAGTAGCAGCGGTCAGGCGGCCGCTGCGAACAGCGATGGCCAGGCGACCTCGGCGGCGGCGGCAGTTAGGTTAGCCCGGTCCTCTCTCTTCCTCGTCCATCTCTCCTCTCCAAGGCGGCGAGCCGCCGCGCACCGCCGAGGACCGGCTTTGACGGCTTGGCCGATCCAAGGCGGCCCTCCCGCCTAGCCCGCCGCCTTGGGAAAAATCGCGGTGGCCGCTCCCCGCCGAACGCCTAGGCGACGCCCAGAGCCGACTTCTTGAACATTGCCGCACGCCGAGGGACCCGGTGGACCCACCAGTGCGTGGACGAGGGGTCAGCCATGGTGATTCATGGCCACGGGCTCCTCTCCCGGACATGGCGGGCGCGTCCTCATGGCACCATGGTGGGAGCACCACAGGACAGTTTGTAGGTGAGCATGAGACATTCACTCCCGCTTCTTTTTTTTGAACCCCACTAGTTACTAACGGTAATCTTCTCTTGCAGGTCCTAAGCTCCACTGGTACATGGGGTAGGAGTACGCGGAGTCATTAGCGCCCACCTTTGTGCCACCAGGTATGACTACCTTGCTTGTTTGCGTAACGTCCTTTTCTGTGGTTTTTGCCATGATTATATGTGTAACGTAATGCTTCACAGATCAACCACTGCTTTGGGATGACGATTGCTTGTTGCACGACGAGGCACTCTCCGGGGACTACTACTTGGACCAGCGTTGCACCCATGTCTCTGTGGGGGTTTCACAGCTGCACGGTGCGCCAGGACCGACCCAACAAACGCAGGACGCCCTTGCGACACCACCTCAGGCTACTCGCGTCGATCGGGTACCTCGGCAGCCTGAGCCTCAGATGTACTCGCACCACCACCGGCAGACGCCCCGGGCGAGGCCAGGGGCGACATGCGGGGTACGCCCCAAGAGGGGCCGCCAGTGGATATTTGTTCTTGTAGATTTCAGTCATGCCATGTAAATATTATTTTCTTTTCAGCTATTATTATGCTAGTCTCATGTTTGGATATCTCTTTTTTGCGTGCACACCTCGACCACGTGAGGGGTCCTGCATCGGAACCCCCAACTCCACCCTCTTTCTACGCCTTGACTCCCCAACGCCACCTTTTATAGACAGATATAACAACACACTTTGACAAGAACGTAATGCGAGGCAACTTTGCGCAGCGATGTAACCCGACGAGGCAGCTTTGCGCAGCGACGTGACCCAATGAGTTTGCTTCAAAGGGCGCGGAGCACGGATGTGAAACACATCTGTGCCTCATCACAATGGATCCGCTACAGTTGCGTCCACTCCCGCTATAAATACAGTGCTACTCGGCCAGGAACTCTGCTACAACAACACTACCTAGATAACATGGACAAAGAGAAGGAATGGAAGCGCATCCGCGAGCTTTTGAAGGACTAGGTGGGTCCCGATGAGACCGCCGCTCGCCATAGGGCGTTCAGTCAGCGGCCTTACACACACTACCCACCTCCTCAACAGCACGATTCCGGATCGAGCCGCCCCCTCCTATGCTCGCTGAACGCCCTTCGTAAGGGCCCCCAATGGGGGTGGTGCCACCCTTTTGTTGGTGTCGGGACACCTGCAAATACGTCAAATCAACCGACGAGTGAACAATTGGGTAGGGCTATTGGTGCTTCTCAAACTATGGCGCAGACTACCCCGACCGGAGGTTTGACACGCAGAGCCACAGGCAACCGATAATGAAATCGCATTTCAGTGCACCCCACTATTTTGCTTCTCGTTATGCCGTAACCACGCCTCTCTCCCCACCGCAGTCTCCGCCGCGCTTATGCGACTTTAACCAGTGGATCGACAACAAGATCCACCCCTACGACATGTGGATGCTACTGACACGAAAGAGCTGGACTAGGGAGGACTATGAGGACCATGAAAGGCGCCTCGAAGAGCTACATGCTGAGATGGAGGAGAAGAAGAGGCGGGAAAGGCTGCGCAAGGAGTAGGAGCACGAGCATACTAGGTGACGCGAGGCCGAGAGGGCGCGGAAGAGGGAGATCACTGCGAAAGCTAAAGCGTAAGGCGAGGAGTACAACGTCGATCTGGGCCGCAAGGGCAAATGGCCACGTTCTATGCAGTAGTTCGACCCTTTTCGTCTATATATCCTATGTATTTCTAATTCCCTAAAGGCATACGTGTACCGTCCTTGATTCGTTAGCATGCGTGCCATGTAACCCCCTTGTCGGATCAACTATCGCGTTGTTATTATTGCGTCATTTCTCCAAAGTTCTTCACCATGTATGAATTCCCTAGCGCATCGCAATATCACTTACCTTCCTACTTACGAATCATTGCTACCTCAATCGTCCTCACAAAATTCTTCAGAAATTTACCGTACTACAACAACATACGATGATCACAAAATGTTATTATGAGTCTAACAAATTTCGTACCCTTGAGACTCTACAAAAATCACAAATAGATCAACCAACCTTATCACCACAGTTAGCAAAACGGAGGTATATTACTAATTCAAACGTAACAATGATACAAAAAGATTTATGCATTAGGCACATAACCAAATTTTAGGGTTTCTATGGTCTTTCATAGGGGAGAGTCCCTGTCGCCAGGGATACTATTCACTTTCTGTCACTAGTTGAACTGGCGACAGGGAGTTGGACCGGCGACAAAGAGTTAACATGGTCCTTATCGTCAGTTGAACTAGCGATAGGAACTGACGATAGGGACTTGTTGCCAGTTCAAACGGCGATAGGGACTTGTTGCCAGTTCAAACGGCGATAGGGACTTGTCGCCATCTAATTTTGAATTTTTGGGGTGACTATTTACTTTTGTAATTATCTTTTAAAATAATATTATTTTAAAAAAATCTCCTTATCGCCAGTTCAAACGGCGATATGTACCTATTTTTGTACTTTTTTAAAGCAACTATTTACTTTTGTAATTATTTTTTAAAATAATATTATTTTTAAAAAAATCCAAGAATTCTTGTATGGGTTGAGGGAGGGCTAAAGAACACGCATGCAAGAATTCTGGCCTTTGGACTTTGTTTATTACTAAGGGGCGATGTGTACTAGCGCATGAAAAGAGGCAGCTCAATCATATGTGATGTTACTGCCCACAGCCCAGTCGATCATATGAACATTGAGAAATGCCATACATGTAGTGAACTTTCTGCAAACAAAAGCAATGCCACACATGGTCTAGCGAAGCTAATTATAGAGATGCCATCATTCATACATCCAAGGTACACTTCTCTAAACCATACTGAGCTAAAAGAAGAGGCACATTACAAAATGTGTCTGCAAACCAAAAACCTGTACAGCACCTTAACGTAGGAGTATCCAGTTTGCCATTAATTGAGCTACCCTAGGTCTAGCAAGTGAAAAAAGAAATCCTTTTAAATACCAAGCAACCAAGGGCGAAAACTGAAGAGAAAGAAAGCAGATCAACCTAACAATATGACGGAAAAGAATAAAGCCAATCAACCTAACATTCTGCAAATATCCTAGCAAGATGTTCAACATGAGTGCCACAGCTTTTCCTGCAAATCCCTGGTCCTGAAGCAGGGCTCCACCTTCTGCTCCTCTTAAGCTACCAAACGTTATGCGTAGATCCTACAAGATGCTCGGCACTTGTGAAGAGAGCTTTTCCTGCAATTCCCTGATCTTAGAGCAGAGCTCCACCTTCTGCTCCTTGTAGCTCTGAAGCAGGAAGTCCTTCCCTCCGATAACTTCCTTCAGCTCATCGACCTCCCTCTTGAGCATCTCCACCCTCTCTACCTCTCCCTTCTTCTTATCGATACCAACAAAATGCAGCTCAGGGTCATCGAAACTGCTATCGGCATAGCCATTAGCATGCCCATTGGTGGCATCTGATTGCCAATGTCCAGCATGCAAAGGCTTATCATGAGAGAGTGCTTCTGCAACACAATGGTCTGCAATGATCTTCCTCAGATGCTGAATCTCTCGCTCAGATTCAAACAGATCTCGATTAGCAGCATCCAGCTGAGACTGCAAATTGGAGGACTGTGTCTCCTGGATTGTAAGAGAGTTCTTAAGATCAGCGATCTGAGCTTGCATCTCCATGATCATCTCATCACGTCTCTTGAGGTGCTGCCTCAACTTCTGTATGACCTCTCTCTTGCTATAAATGTCAGATCCTGATTCTGAAACACATGGAGAGCCAGAACTGTTTGAGTACTGAAATGGTTTACGAGGATCTTCAAGCCGGTCGGGTGATGATATCCACATGACCCCACTGTTCTCTTTGCTTGATTCTGGCCCTGGTATCTTCACAAGTGGAAGGGAGGGTTCAACTGATTTTAATACAGGACTTGCAGGTGCCTGCTTGACCTCCACTCCACCGTCTGAAAGCCCTGAACATGATAATCAGAATTTAACATTTTCCATCGTTTGGAAGGAAAAAAACTGTTACACCACCCAAAAAAAGAAACACAGAAAAGAGATGAGTTTCAAACCCAATTTAGGGTGTCATAAATTGTAATGATACAATGTAACTTTGTTATTTTAATTAAATCAGCATAGTTAAAGGAACAGCCAAGAACCAAGAACATGCCATCTTTGTGTCTGTAAATGCTGAACTCATATCAAGGGAGGTTGAACTTTGTGATAATGATAAATATAACTCTACTCATACAAATCATGCAACTATCCAACCCCACTAAATGGTGTGTTGCTTATAAGACAATGTTTACAAGAAAGACAAACAAAGGAGGGTGCAGGTTTACACTAACTTTTGGTTAAGCTTCCACCAAGTGGCCAGTACAGCAGCAGTAGTTATGCTGAACTCAGCATGCATCCAGCTGGTTTCAGCAGGTACCAGCAAAACCCAGTGAGTTGTATTTTTTCCTCATTTTTTTATGTTGCTAATACTAAAAACCTATGCATGGCTATGCAGATAACACACCCGTTTGACACAAGAATGCCCTAAATTCTGTCTGACCCACTCTAAGTTGTCCTTCTCAATGTAAACCAGATATCCTTAGATTGGTTGATTTCACCAGCCAGGCAGCAACCCCTTTGGCTGGTTAATACGGCAGAATGACAATGCTAAGTGGCAACCTGAACCCTGGAGAGCCAAAGTACTATTCCTACCATTTCTGGTAATGTGGGTTTCTCTACACTGTGCATCAGCAACCTAAGGTGCTCAGTGCTCACTCTCCCCAAATTTAAAGGCCACATAAGTTCATAAAAGGGGAAACGTTCCTACACACCCACCCTCACTCCCTCTTGCGCTTTGAGAATTTGTTTGTTGAAACTATGCATATCATTACCAACTAAGCTAGAAGTCTAGCACACTTAATATTGATCTAACGACTGGTAAAGATATAGTATATATCTTCCCAAATAAAGATATAGTATATATCTTCCCAAATCCAAAACATCTATATATATGGCAACCGGTAAAAATCCAATGTTATGAACATCGCAGCAATTATTATGCCTACGCTTCTGGTACATAAGCCAGTGTGGGGCTTAACATTTTGCCTCGTTGCTAGTATGCAGATACTCTATAATGCAAACTTGCAGACATTCAATTTTTTAGAATCCTATGATATAGTCGCTACGACAATTTTGTACGCTGCCTCTAAAGTTAAGGCAAGCTGAAAAAATATTCAGCGTCGTATCCAGGTTCACCAAAGAGTGAGAAATAGGCAATAGAACAGACTAAGTTACAGACGAAGCACCTGAAATACAATAGTAGCAGCTAGTTTGGTCAGTAAACCGGTGGAGGTTTGAGTGCAATTCACATGTTCCAGGCCTTCTTTTGGCTGCAATTTTGCATAGTCAGCAGAGAGCATATAAGGAATATGGAAAAGTGATAAAGGTTACAGCAGCAAATGGGAGCATTAGACCTTTGGAAGAGCTATTCTGCTGCTTTGTATCAAACATTTGCTTTAATTTGCACCCTAGTCTGACTGAAAGTGTGCTCAGCAAAATTCCTCCTGCAACAAGAACCCAGTTTGGTCCTCCTCCTTGGACGTGATCTACTTTTCCTGCCTTCTGTATGCTCCTGTTAGTCTTAGACTTCATCCTAACTCCTTAGGGCAACCAATTTCTTCAGCCAAGTGTACAAAGATAGTAGCTTGACCTAGATGGACATGTACGACAATGTGTTCAGCAATCAGAATCGCGGCTCCCATATAGGTACAGAATATATATCATTTTAACCTACCGATACATGCATCATAAGGGTCCAAGAAGTTTTTTTATTTCACAGCAAAAAAAAAAAACTTTTGTTAAAAATATGGAAACTAAATCATAGGACCTCAATGAATGAACAGATACAACACAGAGAAATTTAGCTTTGGCATGAGAACTGTGGAAGATAAAAATATAGCAAGGAATTAGTTTTTACAAAGGTATATACAGGAGATGGAGGGAGTAACAATACAGTATTACAGTATTCTAACCCTTGAGATAGCTTTCCCTTGATCCTGGGGATTTAGGATCTCATTTAGGTTGACTGCTCAACATCAACAACCATGATAGCTGATCCAGTATATGAACTCTCACAAAGTAATCACCTAAATGTTTCCTTTTTGGAAGGGAATCAACTAAGGTTCATCACCTTGACAAATTTGCAGGAAAATATGGAGTTTTTCCTTCTCCAGGAAACATGGGCACATAGCAATGTAGGACAGGGATTGAGAGTTTCAGTAAGATAGAGCATTCATGGTAGGCAGGGCAATTTATAAACCAAAATGTTTCAGGAAGATGTATAATAAATTGCCTACCTGTTGAGTTCCTCCTCCCCAAGCGTCAACCTTGCCATGGTAGGAGGCAGGCGGGAGCCTGGTGGCGCCGCCGCCGGCTGCTTGGAGAAGTCTTGCGGCGACCCAGGGTTCGCCGGAGCCGGCGGGGTGAGGCTGCTCGGATTCAACGGGAGTGGCGGCCTCCTGGTACTGCTGCGCCGGCGACGAGCAACGGCGAGCCCCGGCCGGCGTGCTGCTCCGGCGCACGGTGGTGACGAGGAGAGCAGATGGGAAGGAAGGGCGATAGAGTTGGGAGGCAGATGTGTTTGGGAATCGGGAAAACGGATCGGTTTTATCTCTCCTCTTCTTTCGCTACTCTTTTCCCTTTGGTTTTTTTACTTTTTTACCTTTAACCTTTTCCTTTTTGCAAATGGGGAGACGGAAGAAGAGTACTCGGGTGATCGGGTCTCAGGATACTTAGCAAAAAGGAATTATCGGTGATTGTAGATTTTTTTTGTCACATCATTATTGATGAACCCACGCATCAGTAAAACATAGAGTGATAAATTATTAAATGCACATCTTCTATTGTGGCAAATTGTCGAATCCAGGAGCGAAAGATCTTAGATTCTCTGTGTTTCATACACTAGTTCAGGAACAGCTAGTGTACACAGTCAAACAAAAGTGGATAGCATAACCATTAAACATCACACATTCAAAATAATTTGAATTGTTACAAAAGGAGGCATAGCCAACAAGCAGGTTACAACGGAAGCAAAAACAGTAAAGTAGACTACACGATTCGCTACAGACAATCGTCTAGAGGCGCAGCCTAGTCATCCAAGATTTCAGTCTCCATATAGAGCTCCTCTCCTGCTCAACAAATATTAAGCAAGGTGAGCACAACAATTGTGCTCGTAAGTTACACCCAGTAATAGATTATAATGCATACAGGGATATAGCAATAGAAGGCGTATATAGTTGATTTTGTATAAAACTCCAAATACTTGTACTAAATTCCAAAACAATCTATTTTTTTTACTGAAAACAGGAAGAGAAGAACCCCTACTGTATAAATATATTAATAAAAAAGATAAAAAAAAATACAAAGAGAGAGAGAGAAAGAATATACAAGTAGCACCCAACAGTACTTTAACCAAAATCTCTCAACCAAACCACAGAAACTTCACGAAGAGAAGGTTTGACTCGATGGATAACCAGAGCAAACACATCCCTAAACGCCCTTTTCCAAGCTAAGAAAGACAAAACTCCCTCCTTGAAAATGAGATTGTTTCGATGAAGCCACAAAGTCCAACATGCAGTGATGACAATTTCTTTGAAACATCTGAGACGATATCTCACTTGTCCATCCTGAACAAGATCAGCCAAAGAGAGGGACAGATACCAAGAGAAGCCAATACAACTCCAACAACGTTGACTGAAAGGGCAAGCAAAGAACAAATGCTTCACTGATTCATCAACACCTCCAGTGCATAGCACACAGTCAAAACTCTCAATATGAAGCTTTTTTCGACGAGATCCCATGTGTTTAGTCGATCCTTCAAGAGGAGCCAGAAAAAGAACTTTTACTTTCCCATGCAGTATGACTTCCAAAGCCAGACAAATGGAGACGGTGTGGATTGCTGCCCCCATCAAATGCAAATACGCTTGTTTGGGAGTGTAGACTGAATACCCCCAAAAGAAAGACCACAAATCCGAATCCTCAGCATATAAATCAAACTCACTAAGCAACGTGGAAAGAAGAGACTAGAATTGAAGTAGTGCAGTAGGAGATAGAGGTAGATGGAAGTGCCCAAGGAGATCGTTCACTACTAGGAACTGAATAACTGAGACATCTTAATTCTTGGCAAAAGAGAAAAGGTGAGGCCAAGTGACAAACAAACAGCCAAAGCAGTCTATTCCATAGCTAAAATTCATCCTCTAAAACTCAAGTTTTATAGTCAGATAACATTCACAAGAGTAGTGAAGGATACCCTTCTATCACAAGGCTACCTGCCCAATTTCCCGAGTGGATAAGAAATCCAAACCAGTTGATGAAGTCTTTTGAAAACAAAAACCAAAATCTAACTTGGAGTAGCTTTGCTAGCATATCCAAGATCATGAACACGACTATTTGAATAGTTCTTAACACTCTGCAGATGTCGTTGTAACATCCCCATTTTGGCTTGTGTTTCAAATGTAATAAAATGAGGGTAAATTAAAACTTTTCCTTCATCCTTTTACTCTTGAAACTTTTCTGAAATTCTTGTAAAGGAATTTTGGGAAATTCAAAATGAAAAGCCTCATTTATCAAGTCAACAACCTCCTTGGTGAAATCTTGTTTCAAACCCTTGGAAATAATTTTCCTTGGTTCTAAGGTTGATTGGTAACACCTCTGAATTATTTCATAATTTTTGGAAATTATTTGAAATATTTTAGAGGCAAGTCAAACCTTGGTCAAACCTCTGAAATCACCTTCTGGAATTTCTTGAGAAAATTCCAGTGCACAAAAATCTCTGGAAATTTTATGGAAGGTTAACCCTAAGGTCAGGAAGCTCCAGTTAAAATTTCATAAATTTTGGAGTTGATTTGATACCTCAATTAAATCCCCAAAGTTTCAGGTTTAAAAATCAAACCCTAACTGGTTTGTATTGTTCATTGGACTCGAGTCAGGCTCGGGCTCGAGTCACTTGACTTGACCGAGCCAACTAACCGCGCCCCGCGCCAGTTCAACCGCGCGCACGCTATCAGCCGTTGGATCTCCATCGAACGGCTCTCATTCGTGTAAGCATTCGGACAACTCCGGTTGCCATCTGATTCTCAGCCGTTGGATTCTGATCCAACCGTCGCGGGACCGTACCGGTTCACTTCAGTCTTTACAATTAGCGATCGCATCGTGGCCATTCAAATCTCATCCGGCGGCCAGCATCTAATGAGGTTGGGCTCAACCCACTAAAACGCTTTGGGCTCGAGCCGCTTTGTGCCGCGTGGTGGCCCGCTCGCGTCGTGGTCATCTTCCTCCTCCCAGCGCGCAAGCAGTTCGCTGCGCCATGGCGAGAGAGGAGGTGACTTGTCACCTCCTTGAGCCCTTTAAACGGCTAAATCTCGCCATGCATTAAATGCACACCACTCCTCCTCCCAAAGTCGTCTCCTACCGCTCCGTCACTCTCGATGCCCATGGTGGGCATGAACCAGATCCACCCGAGAGCTTGGGCTCAACCTAGCTTGAGCTCCTTGAGCTATAAGTAGCTCCTGGCTCTCCTCGGTTCCCTTTCAAAACCAGTGGTCTTGCAGAGCATCTTTGGTGCTTTGTGAGCTCAAAACACCAAAAGCACCTAAAACCGCCATTGTTGAGCTAGGAGCTCCTCGGTGCAACAGTGCTCGATGGCGTTTCTTCCTCTCTTTTGTTTCAGTGTGCCTCTCACCTCCGGAACAAAACCCTAACTTAATTGTAGTTGCTTTTCACGGGAGCACTCAATTTTGGGAATTGTTCTTTTCAGCCGTGAGCACCCCTTTCTTCCTCATTACCGGTAAGAAGCTCTATTCTTCAATTCTTTACTCTGGGGGCTTCTTTGAGCTTGGTTGGAGCTAACCCGATGACGCGGTCGTGTTATCTTTGCTCAGAGCACCTTCTCCGAGTTGTCTTCTCCAAGTCCGGCAACCTTCTTCGTCGCCGGAGCAACTCCGTCCATCCCTGGACCTCCCCTACCCTCAGGTACCCTTCTAGTAGCCCCTAGAAGCTTTGGCACCCGCTGGAATGGTTTGCTGCGAAGCTTTTGGTCATTTTGCAATTCGGCCGTTTTGGTCGCCGCCGCTCATCGTCGGCTAGCCGCCGTTCTGGGGCACTATCGCCGGAGTGAGTGATACCAATGTGTGCGCATTGGTATTGCGGTCCCATTTTGGCCTTTGGCTCGCGCCGCCACGACCGGAGTCGCCGGCGGCGAGCTCGGGACTGCGTCGGTTATTTTGTCGGACGAAAACGGCAGTGCCGTAATGTCGTTCGGACACAGTAATGACGTCATTAATGCTAATCATTGTTAATCATGGGTTAGTAATCATTAGCTGTCCTAAACCCACCTCCTCAGTCACTTACAAGTGGGCCCGCCGTCCTCAAACCCCCCCTGTGCGCGTGTGTTTAAACCCGGCATGTGACTTAGCGTCACTGACCAGTGGGCCCCTATTGTCAGTAGCCCTGTTCAAATCGTAAACGGCCCAATCCACCTCAGCCGTTCGATCTTCGATCTGTGGTCGGGATCGTGGGAGCATTTGGACTGTCCGAAGGCTCCCTCAATCCCAGCCCTTCATCGCTTGATCAACGGCCCAGGGTGGGCGAGCATCCGCTCGGTCCGATTGCCATCTCAATCCGGACTGTTGGATCTTGATCCAACGGTGAGCCTCCGTGGGGGCTGTGCGTGTGTGTTGTGCACGCCGTGCGCGTGTGCCGTACGATCCAGGATCGACGGTCCATAATCAGCCACGTCTTTTCTTTTCGGTTAAGGGATATAATTTCATCGGTAAGCTTTATCTTTCCACTGAAAATTGTTGTTAAAACTTTAGAAATTCATATCTTTTTCATTATAGATCCTTTTTGGGTGATTTCAGTAGTGTTAATTTTCTTTTAGGATAGAGATTAATCTAGAAATGTTTCCAGGCCCTGTTAAGAACCAGAAATGTTGTGGATCGATTTTAACCTTTTCAGCCTTTATTAAATATTCCAAAAATGTTGTAAAAACTTAGAAAATCCATAACTTGGCCTCTGTAAGTCCAAATAGAGCGAACTAAATTCTGTTAATTTCCTTTAGGGCTGAACTATAGTGAAGGACCAGTTTGCTAGTAATCTTTGCTACTGATATAAATGATGTCCTAGCTTTAGAACTTAGAAAAATCATAACTAATTCGTTATAACTTCAAATGACCTGAAATTTTGTATGGGTTACCACTATACCAGTAGGTAGCTACCATAAAAATTTTAGCTTCAAAATCTTTCTAGAAAATATTTTTGCTACAGTGCTAATTATGGCCGAAAATAGGTTTTTAGAGAATATCTTTTGCACCGCAAATCCAAATTAGGTTTTTCCAGTTCCTATGTCTAGGTATATTTGTATTCTACCTTGTGTATAAATTTCGTCGCATTTGGATAATTTTTGCTTGCTCTTTTGTTTAAGTGATTGCTCGTCTTATTGGTTGTTTTCGCTCTTTCGCTTAGGATTCGATATTTGCGGTAACCGAGAACGACCCTCCGCAACAAATTGAGCAACAACAAGCGAGCAAGCGTTTGATCATTTCCCATTTGATCCCATTACTTTTAAAGTCTAATATTTTGTTTAACTTCTATGTATGCATTGCTAATTTGTTGTTAAATTGATTAGCTAATCCTCTAGTTGCATAATCTGTAGGTAAATAATTATCCTCTACTACCTGAGCCTAGGTTATTTGCTGTGATTAGAGTTCGTCGGATGAGCTCTTGTCACTTAGTAGATTTTCGAATAAATATTGCTTAGCCATGTCTAGTATCGGTAGTATTGGGCGATCATCGACTTAGTCGATGGTCTTGATCACACAAATACTTATATTATTCCATTATGTCCAACCCTTGTGTTTTACCATTTTGCAAATCAAAAACTGAAAACAAAAATTATATCTTGGCTTGGGCACAATGGTATGTTGGGTGATCTGTTGGGTGTGATTGGAATGGTGCTTAAGTCCCTAAGGACCGAGTTACTTGTGCCATTGATCCAAGCAATTATTGCGTGCTAACCACACGAGGGGGATATGGAACCTCTCTTGACTAAGTACTTTGGGAGGTGTTAATTATGAGCTGGTCGGTGGGTGTGTGCCTGTGTGTGTGTTGTGGTGTTGGAGGGGAGCATTAGCAGACCGGTTAAGCTGTCTAATGTGTCTTTCTCCCGTGGGTTGCGGCTCTCAATTAGCATCGTCCATTGGAAAGCGTCTTGTTAGACTTAGCCATGCCTGCATACCAAAGGAAGTGTGCCAACCGTGGCTGGTGGAAAGGCGGTCTATCGTGTGGGTACATTGGTACACCCCTGCAGGGTTAAATCTATTCGAATAGCCTCGTCCTAGGTTATGGACATGCTTGGTTATTTCCCACAAGAACTAGACTACAACCTTTTAAAAATTTAAACTTGACATGGGTGGTATGAAGGGGTACTTCATGCTATTGTTGTGGTGACTATGGTTTAGTCACTTCTAGGTTGGTGTTGTCATCTATCTATTGTTATTATTGTCTCTCTTTTATTTGAACAATAAAAGTTAATTGCAAACTTGCTTTGAATCTATTACCTTATTGCAAATGAAAACTTGCTTTATGCTGAAAATAAGTCGAGCCTCACCCACTTAAATAAAGCTTGCATGTAGTTAATTATAGTTCTGTTATCTCACACGTCGGTCTTGCGAGTACAAAACAAGTTTTGTACTCATCCGCTTGCTTAATATTAATTGTTGCAGAGGAAGAAGGTGAGCCCCAAGGGCCTCACTTTTGTGAGTGTGTTGGCGCTGTTTGGGACGATTAGCTTGGCGGTCGGTTGGTTGCCTTGTGGGTAAAGGCACACCGATTGGCTTTTGTTTATCGCCATCTTATGGCCATTTGCTTCATTGTGTATTTACTTATCTTTATGACTTTTGGCGGTCGGCCTCTCTTTTGTAATAACTCTCTTTATATTATCTATGTCTTTCGATTGTTGCTTTTGCTTGGCTCTATGTGTATGAATGGAATTGATGCATGATTTTGTAACGGGTGTGTATCTGCAGTGCAGGAAGTATACATATCTCGAGGCTTGGTTTATTTGATTTGTGTTGTTAGGACCAAGTGGATGGTTAAACAGTACAAGCCGAATAAACCGGGGTCTCACAGTCGTACAGCTTTACCCACACGACACGACTTCTCTAGTTTGTTTGGCATCCGTCGATACCACCGCTCACTACCTTAGGTGAGTAGTCTAGAGCACGTGATAAGACCTTTACAAAGCGTCATCCCACCACAGCCTCGCCTTGCTAAAGTTTCACCTCCTTTGGATAGAAACCCGCCGGATTTAGGCCCCCTCACACAACCGGATGACACGATCACGGTGAAACGTTGCAAATTAGTTAGCCAAATCTTGCCTACAAAGGACATGTGGTCGTACGATAGGGCTTAGCAAGATGCGGCTCGAAGACCGGTCCTTAACTGATTTGAATGACTTTCAAAAGAACCCTGGGCCCCGATCATAGAAATGAACCGATCCCGTGCATGAACATGCACCCATCCAAGCATCCAATTCGCCCAAGTTCAAACCAATTTTCATTTCAGTTTTTAAAGCATTTGCAAACTTCCAAGACAAACCAATGGTTATGGATGCTATTTTAGACAACATTTGATCTTTTGGCTATAAATTCCCTAAATTCAGATTTTTGGTCTAAGCTTGGTCTAAGCATACTGTTTTTCAACATGTTCTAGCTCATACTAATGTACCAGCTAGATTTTAACTAAGATATCCAGGAGTGACTAATTCAATAGCAAGGTTCGGCTGTACAAAGGAATTGAGAATAACTATAAAGCTTAACAAGAATTTAAATAGCATGCAATAATAATTTAGAATAGAATTTAAATAATTTAAAATACTGGGATTCAATATGATCAAAGGTGTAACTTTCTTTGCTCAAAAGCTTGAGAGTCTACTTCGCCGAAATCTACACATCAGAACGAAGCAAATTCAGATAAAGTCCAAATAAGACCCAAATGACTCCAAATTAAATAATTTTAGAAAAGAAAGCTAGATCCAGATTTTAGACGAATTCAAAAATTTGAATCTCTCGAATCGAAGCACGAACAAAGGAGAACGAGTTCTCGAAAATTTTGAAATCACAAGGTCGGAAGGAGGATACAAGAGGGATACGACTACTTAACGTGGTCGTAAAGAGGATACGAGAAGGATACAACTACTCAACGTGGTCGAAAGGAGGATAAAAGATAACAGGGCACAAAGAACTCACCGAGACCAAGAGAGAGGCCGGAGGAGATCGGCGGCCAAAGACGGTGCAGGCACTCTAATGAACTCCCGGCGAGGACAAGGGGAGCCTCGGGTAGCACGCGGTCTTGCGAAGTTGGAGGTGAAGACAACGCCGATGAAAAGGCTTTGACGACGGCGCTAGAGGCGCTGGCGAAACATGGAGCTCGACGAAATAAGGGCGAGAGAGAGAGAGTTGAGGGGGAAACAAAAAGGAGGGCAAAAGGGCTCTCTAGTGCTCTATTTATAAAGGAAGGAGGGGGAGAACCAAGCAACAAAATGGAGAGGTGACATTCGCGACAGTGCGGCGGGGTTCGGCGGAGACAATGGCATTTAATGTGCACATCGCATAAGGAAAAAGAGGGGGGAAAGAGAAGGTGAGCAGGGGCTGACAGGCGGGGCTGGTCGAAATCGAGAGGGTGGTCAACACAAGAGGGTGGTTGAAGAGGGAAGGTGATCACAAGAGGGTGGTCGAAGAGGAAGGGTGGTCAAAACCAAAAGGAAAAAAGAGCTAGGCCGAGGGAAAACAGAACAACAGAGGAGAGGGATTTCAAATACTAGAGAACTCCAATAAACTCAAAATAACCCGAATTTTGAATTGGTTGAAGTTTGATTTAGTCATTTAAATTATTTTTAATTTCCAAAATTTCAAGTTAAGCTGTAGAAATTCAACAAAACCAAATGGTTATTTTTATTTTAAATTTTTTCAAAAGGGCCTAAAAACTAGGATGTTACGCAAATCATCAAATCTCCCTAGTAAAAAAGGGGCATGTTCTTCTTTTTCACTTTGAGAATAGTTATGTGTTTCCTTCATTTTTTTAATTTCATCTTGGCATTTCCTAGCATGTGTGACCTATGAAATGGGATTTATATATTTTTGAAACGGAGGAAATAGTTATGTATAATTTGGACGATCAGAGGGTGTTTGGATGAGAAGGTTTTTATATTTTTTTTCTAGATCTTTTTTATATTTAAGAACTAAAAAAACAAATAGACCCTTAGCTGACTGATTTAGGACATGTTTGGTTGGAAGCCTCACTTTACTAAACTTTTTATGGTAACATGTGGCATGCCATGGTTTTTGTGGCCAAGAAATTATTAGCCACAAGTGTGACAAAATTTGATTAGGACTTGTGTATATGACATGTGAGACATAGGGCTAAGAAAGTGTGGTATGCCACAAGTACGACAATGAACCAAACACTGGCTTACGAAAGTCAAACTCTACTAACTGACTTGTGAGCGTGTACAATGCAGGTGCTTAGAGAGAAGCTTGGTGACGATGATATAAAAATTATCATTTTACTATATATATGTAATTCGTATTATGGATGAATATATCTTTATGTTAATCTTAAGTATACCCTTTAATACTCATGAGGGATAAACTTAACCCTGTGGTCATAAGCCTTTCTACGACCACCCTATGATCGTAAGCCTTTCTACGACCATGTAATAGTCGTAGCTCCATCTATGACCACCTTGTGGTCGTGGATCTTCCTACGACAAGGTTAGTTACGACACCCTTATAATCAACAAAGCCTATTGGCTTGTTGGCCTAGTCGATTACGGAGCCTTGTACGTCGTATTCAATACACACTGTAATTTATATGTGCAGTTGCTCTCTGGAATAAACTGCAAGTTTTCCCTTTGTCTCTGACGATAACTACCTTGCAACATGGGGAGTTAGCTCTATGACAATAACCTCCATTAATGGTTCATCATTTGGAACGTTGGGACGTCTCTTGGATTGGAGGAACTGCCGCCTCTTCATACCCTATATAAAGGATGAAGTTAGTAGGCAAAGGAAGAGCGACAAGCGATCAAGACATCTAGCCTTAATCTTTCTCTTGATTGTAATCAGTACACTCAACATAGCCATACAGGAGTAGGGTTGTTATTCTCTCTAGAGAAGGGCTGCACTTCTATAAAATCCATGTGTCATTTTCTGTGTGGAGATCCCCGTATAATCATTCATACATAAGATCGGTTCTAGATAACTAACAGTTGGCGCTGACCGTGGAGAATTTCTAGTGATTCCTTGTCGACAAATTCTTTTTTTTTTGTTTCTGATGCATCCATGGCAGGAGAATGGAATGAGCAGAATTGGTTTGACCTGGCCGACTATGTAGAACTTGACATGCATGCCTGCTACGACTACGAGCAGAGCAATATTTCATTTGATGGTAATGCTGCCTCCAAGGATCTTTCACCAGATCCAGAAGACCATACCACGGATGGTGTTGAGGAGGAATCCTTATCCTTACGTCCAAATGAGGGACCCAATTCCTCAGAGGGAAAGAGTCCATCCGACCACAATCAGGACTGCACCAAGGTAGACCCAGAACATACTGAGGGTTCCTCCTCCAAATGTTCAAGTTCGTCTAAGGCAGTCCTCTAAACCATCATTCAGGGACTCCATCAGCATTTGGTGGTCATTTCTCTCCGGTTGCCCCCACAGAGGATATGGTCGAGCACGCTTTTCCTGCAGATTCAACCATACTCTCACAGGGCTCACCTACGAATGAAGACAGTTATAACTCGGAATTCCTCTTCTTGGAGGGGCTTGCTCCAAGTCGCCAGATGGTGTTGTTCGACTACTCCTCAAGTCAGGAGTCCTTAGGCGCAAGTGGAGATCATATCTAGGAGGTCTTCATCCTCCCCTCAGATTCTGGTTGCACTCCTAGAGGCCGGACTGAGGAGGCTCCCGCTCGATCACACACTGCGACCTCTCGTGACGATGGCGAGGAGGCCTCCGGCAATGAACAGGATCAACACTCTGATGAGCGTGCGAGAAATCCACAAAATGATCGCTCTCTATTAAGGCAGACTCGACCAACCTCAAACGTGGAAGATCCTGAGACTGCCCAGAGAAGAAGAATGATAGCCCAGAGAACTTTGCCTGGGCGCATTCAATATCCAATCCGAGGAGGCTCAAGAGCTTCAGTATATAAATGATCTGCTCGAAAACCCAACTCCAGAGCTTGGGCAAACACTGGGTTACGACCACTTCGCTGAAGAAATCACTTGAAGGCTTCGGAGCATAATGGCCAGGCTTGAGCAACCGTGTCGACGCCATTCTGGAAGTCATACCGCTATGAGTCCGTCAAACGCCAGTCGTTCAAACAACACACCGCATGGAGATCGACACGACAACAGGTCACATCCTTCCCCTAACCATAACTCCAGTCAGAGAAGAGTTCTTCGAGAATCCGATGATCAACAAGCCCTCAGGGGAGATGATCGTTCACCACTCCAAACAGAAATATGCAGTAGCAGATGGAGTATGAAGATTACCCTCGTTGGGTCTGCCTACGACTGGGTATCATCGACTACGATCACCCGATGACATCAACCCCTCTTTTACACAAAGGAGGCGTTATGATGTCATTATCGGATGTCGGGAATTCTCACTGGATCTTCAAGTAGTTCGCTGGCCGCCATGGTTTTGACCAGTAAACATGGAGAAGTTTGATGAGTCACAGAATCCCATCGAATTCCTTCAGATCGACACGACAACTGTTTGAGTAGTAGGAGGAGAAGAGCACACCATGGTGAATTACCGTCCAACTGTATTCGAAGGATCTACTCGATCATGGTTGTTAAATCAACCACTCGAGTCGATCTATTCATGGCAACACCTCTGTGACCTACTACTGGCCAATTTCTAGGGTACCTACAACCGTCCTGAGAAGGAGGATGACCTGCACAGGATGAGGCAGAATGACCACAAGACTCTACATCAATTCATCAGGTGTTTCAGTCAGGTTCGCAATTCCATACCTGAAGTTTCTAATTCTTCTGTTATCAGAGCTTTCAAGCAGGGAGTTCGGGGTAGAAGGACCACCAAGGATATCGCTATGAATCCTCCGGCTACTGTCACTGAGCTCTTCGAGATGACCGATCGAAATGCGACTACTGTTGAAGCAGTCGAGTGGAACAAGACCATCGATTGAGATGATAACACTACTACATAAAAGGTCTTCACAGACGGTTCAAAAACGTCATCACAGACGGTTTTATGAGTCTTCTGAGTTTATGAGTCTGTAATAACATGAGGTCATCACAGACGATTTTTGAACCGTCTATGATACATACTATCACAGACGGTTATTAACTCAAAACCGTCTGTGTGAGTCGACTATCAAAGACGGTTTGTAGATAAAACTGTTTGTGATAATTTATGTATCACAGATGGTTTGTAGATAAAACCGTCTGTGATAGATGATGTATCACAGACGGTTTGTAGATAAAATCGTCTGTGAGAGATGATGCATCACAGACGGTATGTCCTACGGAACCGTCTGTGATGTTTTTTTGTATTGCTAAATTTATTTCTATTTATTGGCTAGCCTTAGGAAATACTAGCTATGCCCTCTGAAATAAGGGTGCTCATTGTTTCCTAGGGCCGCGGAGAGTATATATCTCTCCCTGTCTGCCTAGAATGAGCCTTCAGAAGATTGTGCACTCAGGGTTACCTGCAATAGCCTGACAAGTCATTTCACTTCCTATGAAGTTATGAAGTAATTACAAACTAGGTAGTTTGATATCTTACCAAGCGCTGGGACACTTTCGCGTCTGCGGGGTTTGGAAAGGAGATGGCCCCTAAACACAGGGTAAATGTAACAGCCCTAAGTTAGGGTTTGTATTTCAAATGTAAATTATGAGGAGAAATTAAAACTTTTGATGCCTCATGAAATCATTTGGAAGTTTTTCAAATTTTCCCTAAGCAATTTCCATTTTTTGAGGTTTAATTCTTGTGAATGGAAATTGTTGCCAACAAATTCTTGACTTTAAACTTGTGATCATCCTCTCCAAATATTTTTCCTATCATCTTGATCATCCTATCTACCTCCCTGAACAATTTCACAATTTTTAGATTTTGTTTGCTATTTCAAAAGAGCAAGTCAAGCTTTTCCAAATTCTAGTCAAACCCTTAGGCAGCAGCCTGTGAATTTTATTGGGAGAAATCTAGTGCATAAAAACTCCTGGAAAAAATTACACAAGGTTGTCCTCTGTTCCAGTAAGCTCCCATAAAAATTTCGGAATTTTTGGAGCTCAGGAGCTACCTCTAAAAATTCCCCAAACCTTCTTTGTCTTTCTAATTCAAATCGGAATCAACGTTCTTCCGCTCGAACCCAACTTGAGCTCGAGTCCGACCGCGCCACTTGACTCGGTCGCACCGCCTAGCTGCACCGCGCGAGCCCGATGGCTATCAGCCGTCCGATGCAGATCGAACGATCCACGTTCGCGTATGCAAACGACCTGTCCGGATGCATACATCAATCTCGACCGTCCATCTCAGATCCAACGGTCAGCATATTCTTGATCGAGTCCGACCAGCTCGTCGCGCCGCACCAGTCTCTGGCTCACGCCGCTTTGCTTCTTTTGCTGACGAGTGGACCCCACCTGTCAGCATCGCCCTCGTCTTCTCCGCGTCTCACCGGAGCTCGCGGCCGCTCGCGCATGCTCGCCACGTCCCTCGTCGCTGCCACCTTTCTGTCCTCGTGTCAGTCCGAGAAGCATCGCCGTGACTCCTTAAAGCCTTTGAGCTCACCCATTCGTCGTTTCCTTCGCTCTCTCGCTTTCTCCGCCCGTTTCTCTGTTTCGGCCGGAGAAGGGGACGAAGCTAGCACCGCCGTGTTAGCGCCGCCCTTGAGCCCGCGACCGCACCACCATGATCCACGCTCGACGCCGCCTCCATTTTGCCCAGCCCGGGTCCTTGGCGTCCAGTGAATCACCAGGGGTGGTATCGTCGTCTCCGCCTCCGGTGATCTCGGCTCCGTGGGCTCGTTTCCGATCTGGTGAGTCTATAGCCTCGTCCTAGGTTATGGACACGCTCGGATACGCCCCGTAAGAACTAGACTACAACCTTTTAATTAAAACTTGACGGGTGGTACGAATCAGGGATTCGTGCTATGTTGTGGTGACTATTGGGATAGTCACTTCTAGGTTGTTTTTCTTTACTCTTTTGTTATTATTACCTTTACTGTATTTCAACATTAAAAATGAATTGCAAAGTTGCCTTTAAATCGTATTACATTATTGCAAACAAACGGCTTTGTGCAAATGAAACATATGGCCTCCACCAAATAAGCTCGCATGTAGCCTATGAGCAGTGCGCTAGTTCACACGTCGATCTTGCGGGTACAAAGACAATCTTTGTACTCAAATGCTTTGCTTAATGTTTTTGTTGCGAGAGGAAGAAGGTGGGCCCCAAGGGCCTCACTACGTGAGTGTCTTTGCCGTTTCGCAGCGACGACTAGGCTTGGCGGTCCGGTCAGATGCCTTGTGGGTTGAAGGCACACTGATTGGCTTTGTTTATAGCCATCTTATGGCACTTTTGCTTTCGCTGTCTGTCTTGTGTATTTGTGTATCTTTTGGCCGGTCGGCCATTGTCTGTAATAACTTTACTGCTGTTACTTTCTGCTTAGTGTGATGTTTGGACTCTATGTTGGAATGGAGTTGATGCATAATTTTGTGGTGAGGTGTATATGCTGCTTTCTGGGAAGTATACATATCTCGAGGCTCAGTTTATTTGATTTGTGATGCTAGGACCGGGCGGTTGGTTAAGCATTGCAAGCCAAATAAATTAGGGTCCTCACAAAGTTGGTATCATAGCCATTCTGACCGTAGTAACCCAAGCATAGTCGTCCTTAGGATATTTTAGAAAAACTTATTTTCAAATTATAAAAAGGTTTATGAAAACCTAGGCAGATTCTCAGATTTTACTCCTTACCTATCTTAGCTTTCTACTCTCACCTTACTCTAATTTGAGTTTTGAAACTTGGTTTCTCTCTTCCCTTTCAAAAGATAGTTACTTATCCGGTGGGATTAGTTTTGGGAGAACCATGAGGGATTAATCTAACTAAAACTTGTGGGAACATAAGGGTAAAATGTGTTGTAAGTCTGTGAAGTCTCTAAATTTTGTCAGTTGGCTTTGTGACTTGAAGTTTTGCGTTTAGTTCGTGCTGTTTATAAACTGTTTTGGTGATTTATCGATTTCTTGCTCTAAGTTGGCACTAACCTATCTTAGCAAAACAGATGGCCGGAGGACGCGTGGCGATCAGAAGTGGTCATAATGAGGAGCTTCCTCCTCCGCCGTGGTCGAGGTTCTCGCCGATCGAGCGAAACCGCATGGACCGCACGCGTATCTTGGAGGTTATTGCTAGGAATACCTCCACTCCTGCGGTGTCTCCGGATCTGAGGTGGCGGACACGCACTCGCGGGGACTTGCCGAGTTTCTCCGCACGCACCGCCGACTTTCTCCCGCTCGAGGACCTCTCGATGCGGATGATTGGTCGCGCATGGTTGAGCGAAGCTCAACATTGCTCGATGTCGAGCCCAGAGAAGGCACTTTTCGCATCCCACCACTTGAGGGCGCAAAGACTTTCATGGTGGGAGAACTATCTCGCCATGCAGCCCGCGGCCATGTAGTCACACGGGAAGAGTTCGGATCGCTTTTCGTCGGGCCCACATCCCCGATGGCTTTGATGAAGTCAAGAAGAAAGAATTCCTCGCGCTCAAGCAAGGGCGCAAATCGTGTGAGTACTTGTACGAGTTTAATCACCGCTCGTTATGCTCGGGAGGTGGCCTCCGATGAGGCTAAGCAGAGAAGTTTATGGATGGCTTGTCCAGGAGCCGCGGGACAGTCGTCTATTGTGGACTTCTTCGACTTTCGTGCCTTAGTGGATAAGGCCATTGTTGCGAGCATAAGGTAAGGGCGCTGGCGAGTCTCGCAGCGCAAATGGGAGGCACGGTCTACTCACGCCGGCCTCGCTCGTCCTCGGTGGGCGGCACGGGGCCCGTTCTTTTGCTCCACCGCGCCGAGGCCATCTCGCACCAGCTCCTCGCCCACCGCAGCCATGTTTCACCACGCGCGCTGCGATCCAAGAGCAGGTGGCCTCGCAATCCGGCGCCGAGGTTACTTGTTTTCGCCGCCACAACAAGGGCCATTATGTGAATGCTCCTCGAGTGTTGCGGCAGCCTCGCCCTAATGGAGGACGCGGGCGGGAGTGGTCACCCACCGACGAAGCCGATCCCAAAGACCCGAGTGCGAGCAATGGTCGAGTCAACCATCTTTCACCGAGGAGGCTCGAGGCGCGGATGTCGTGATGGGTACACTTCTTGTCAATTATCGCCCCGCTGCAGATTATTTGATTACGAGCATCGCATTCTTTTATTTCAAGATCATTTGCTGCTGCTAGCGGTCTTCACTGTGTTCCTTTGGGAGTTCCTTTGCTCATTCGCTCTCCGGGGTCGGAAATGAGGGCTGATTTAGAATGCCGGGGTGTTCCTATTGAAGTCAAAGGAGTGGGATTCTTGGCAAATCTCATCATGCTCAACTCAGCGAGCCTGGATGTAATTCTTGGCATGGATTGGTTGTCCCAACACTTGGGACAGATCGATTGCGCCAAGAAGATGGTTTTCCTCACCAACCTTTCCGGCGAACAGGTTGGCTTTTCCCCGCAGCTGCGAGGGTCACACCTTTGTGCACTTGTAGCAAAGCCAGCTTTGAAGATTCAGGATGTTCCCACCGTTTGTGATTTTGAGGATGTTTTTCCTGATGATTTACCTGGGATGCCTCCGGTTCGAGATCTGGAGTTTGTCATTGAGTTGCTTCCGTGCACGCCCCTATCTCAAAGGCGCCGATCGGATGCCTCCCAACGAGCTAGAAGAATTGAAGAAGCAGCTTAGTGAGCTCCAAGCAAAGGGTTTCATCCGTCCCAGTTCATCTCCTTGGGGTTGTCCGGTGATCTTTGTGAAGAAGAAGGACAAGACTTTGCGCATGTGTGTTGATTACCGTCCTCTCAATGAGGTGACGGTGAAGAACAAATATCCTCTCGCCCGCATTGATGATCTTTTGACCGGTTGTCTAGAGCGCAGTGTTCTCCAAGATTGACTCGAGATTGGGATATCATCAAGTCCGGATCGAGTGAGGATATTCAAGACGACTTTCACTACTCGTTATGGTGCATGCGAGTATACCATCATGTCTTTCGGCTTGACCAATGCTCCAAAGATATTTCATGAACCTCATGAACTCGGTATTCATGGAATATTTGGATAAGTTCGTGGTGGTTTTCATTGATGATATTCTTATCTATTCCAAGATCAAGCGAGCATCTTGAGCATCCAAGATTGTTTTGGGCAAGTTGCGGAACACCAGCTATATGCGAAGTTCAGCAAATGCGAGTTCTGGTTGAAGGAAGTAGCATTCTTGGGCCATGTTCTTTCAGCTGGAGGCGTAGCTGTGGATCCCAGCAAAGTCAGCGATGTTCTATCTTGGGGTCGGCCCAAGTCAGTCACAGATGTGTGGAGTTTCCTCGGTTTAGCGGGCTACTACCGCCGCTTTATCGAGAACTTCTCCAAGATCGCAAAGCAAATGACTGAATTGCTCAAGAAGGATAAGAAGTTTGTGTGGTCCTCTGCTTGTGATGAGAGCTTTCAGGAGCTCAAACGGCGTTTGACTTCAGCTCCAGTCCTTACTCTTCCCGATGTCCACAAGAGCTTCGATATCTATTGCGATGCCTCTCGTTAGGGACTCGGATGCGTTCTCATGCAGGAAGGCAAAGCAGTTGCCTATGCATCTAGGCAGTTGAGACCTCATGAGCTCAACTATCCCACCCATGATTTAGAGCTTGCTGCTGTGGTTCATGCACTCAAGATTTGGCGGCATTATTTGATCGGAAACCGCTGTGAGGTGTATTCTGATCACAAGAGCTTGAAATATTTGTTCACCCAGCCAGATCTGAACCTCAGGCAGAGGAGATGGTTGGAATTGATCAAAGATTATGACATGGGTATTCAGTATCATCCTAGCAAGGCCAATGTGGTTGCTGATGCACTTAGCCGAAAGGTGTATTGCAATACTTTGATGATCCAAGAGCAGCAACCTGCACTCCTTGCAGAATTTCAGCGCCTCAACTTGGGTTTGGTTGAGCATGGTTCCCTTGCTGCTTTGGTTGTGCAACCAACCTTGGTGGATCAAATCAAGGCAGCACAACAATCAGATGATGGTGTGGGTAAAATCAAGCAGAACATCAAGAATGGATCAGCCAGGTGTTTCACAGAGGATGAGCACAGTGTCGTATGGTTTGGGCGGCGTCTCGTGGTCCCAAAGGTCCCAGAGTTGTGGGACTTGATTCTCCTTGAGGCCCATGATTCGCCGTTGTCCATCCATCCCGGGGCCACCAAAATGTACCAAGATCTGCGCCAGAGATTCTGGTGGACTCGCATGAAGCGCGAGATTGCCAGGTTCGTTGCTCAATGCGACGTATGTTGTCGTGTCAAGGCCGAGCATCAGCGTCCAGTAGGTCTTCTTCAGCCCTTGCCTATACCAGAGTGGAAGTGGGATTCTGTAGGCATGGATTTTATCACCGGTCGCCTGCATTCTTCGGGAAGGATGCTTTATGGGTTATCATTGATCGATTGACGAAGGTGGCTCACTTCCTTCCTGTGCGATCGAAGATTGATGTGAATCAGTTAGCGGATCTTTATATATCCCGCATTGTGAGCCTGCATGGTGTGCCACGAACAATTGTGTCAGATCGTGGTTCTCTGTTCACCTCTCGGTTTTGGCATAGTCTGCAGGAAGCCATGGGGACCCGTCTTTCTTTATTTCACCTATCATCCTCGGATCGATGGTCGACGGAGCGCGTCAACCAGTGCTTGAAGATATGCTCGTGCTTGTGTTCTTTCCTATGGGAAGAATTGGGAGAAGTGCCTACCGCTTGCCGAAGTTCTCCTACAACAACGACTTCGAGCTAGTCTCGGTATGGCACCGTTTGAGGCCTTGTATGGCGCGATGCGAACACCGTTGAACCGGTGGCGGTGAAAGGCGGTTCTTTGCCCGATTCCATCAATGAGGCTGAAAGTCAAGTGCAATTGATTTGTGAGCACTTGCGCGTAGCTCATCGAGCGAGTAAGAGCTATGCAGACCGCGTCGCCGTGAGTTGAGTTTCAAGCCCAATGGCGTTGTGTATCTCAAAGTCTCACCTTTGAAGGGACATCGCGTTTGGTGTCAGGGCAAATTGGCTCCTCGGTATGTCGGACCCTACCGCATCATCGATAGAGTGGGAGCTGTTGCATACAAGCTAGAATTGCCGGCTACACTCGAGGAGTGCATGATGTTTTTCATGTATCGCAATTGAAGAAGTGCCTCGTGTTCGCTTGAGGAAACACCGTTGGAAAATATCGATGTGCGGAAGATCTGTCTTATCGTGGCGCCCGTTCGCATCCTCAAGAAAGTGAACGAAGAACAAGGAACCGTGTGATCAAGTTTCTTAAAGTTCAGTGGTCGAATCACTCCGAGGATGAAGCCACTTGGGAGTGGGAAGATCGTCTCCGTGCAGACTACCCGTCCTTCTTTTCCCAGTGATCAGAATCTCGGGGTGAGATTCCTGTAAGGGGGGAGATTTGTAACAGCCCTAAGTTAGGGTTTGTATTTCAAATGTAAATTATGAGGAGAAATGAAAACTTTTGATGCCTCATGAAATCATTTGGAAGTTTTCCAAATTTTCCCTAAGCAATTTCCATTTTTTGAGGTTTAATTCTTGTGAATGGAAATTGTTGCCAACAAATTCTTGACTTTAAACTTGTGATCATCCTCTGCAAATATTTTTCCTATCATCTTGATCATCCTATCTACCTCCCTGAAAAATTTCACAATTTTTAGATTTTGTTTGCTATTTCAAAAGAGCAAGTCAAGCTTTTCCAAATTCTGGTCAAACCCTTAGGCAGCAGCCTGTGAATTTTATTGGGAGAAATCTAGTGCATAAAAACTCCTGGAAAAAATTACACAAGGTTGTCCTCTGTTCCAGTAAGCTCCCATAAAAATTTTGGAATTTTTGGAGCTCAGGAGCTACCTCTAAAAATTCCCCAAACCTTCTTTGTCTTTCTAATTCAAATCTGGAATCACTGTTCTTCTAGCTCGAACCCAACTTGAGCTCGAGTCCGACCGCGCCACTTGACTCAGTCGCACCGCCTAGCTGCACCGCGCGAGCCCGATGGCTATCAGCCGTCCGATGCAGATCGAACGATCCACGTTCGCGTATGCAAACGACCTGTTCGAATGCATACATCAATCTCGACCGTCCATCTCAGATCCAACGGTCAGCATATTCTTGATCGAGTCCGACCAGCTCGTCGCGCCGCACCGATCTCGCTCGCGCGCTTTGCTTTTTCGACGAGTGGACCCCACCGTCAAGATCGCCCTCGTCTTCTCCGCGTCTCACCGGAGCTCGCGGCCGCTCGCGCATGCTCGCCACGTCCCTCGTCGCTGCCACCTTTCTGTCCTCGTGTCAGTCCGAGAAGCATCGCCGTGACTCCTTAAAGCCTTTGAGCTCACCCATTCGTCGTTTCCTTCGCTCTCTCGCTTTCTCCGCCCGTTTCTCTGTTTCGGCCGGAGAAGGGGACGAAGCTAGCACCGCCGTGTTAGCGCCGCCCTTGAGCCCGCGACCACACCACCGTGATCCACGCTCGACGCCGCCTCCATTTTGCCCAGCCCGGGTCCTTGGCGTCCAGTGAATCACCAGGGGTGGTATCGTCGTCTCCGCCTCCGGTGATCTCGGCTCCGTGGGCTCGTTTGCGATCTGGTGAGTCTATAGCCTCGTCCTAGGTTATGGACACGCTCGGATACGCCCCATAAGAACTAGACTACAACCTTTTAATTAAAACTTGCCGGGTGGTACGAATCAGGGATTCGTGCTATGTTGTGGTGACTATTGGGATAGTCACTTCTAGGTTGTTTTTCTTTACTCTTTTGTTATTATTACCTTTACTGTATTTCAACATTAAAAATGAATTGCAAAGTTGCCTTTAAACTGTATTACATTATTGCAAACAAATCTGGCTTTGTGCAAATGAAACATATGGCCTCCACCAAATAAGCCTGCATGTAGCCTATGAGCAGTGCGCTAGTTCACACGTCGGTCTTGCGGGTACAAAGACAATCTTTGTACTCGGATGCTTTGCTTAATGTTTTGTTGCAGAGGAAGAAGGTGGGCCCCAAGGGCCTCACTACGTGAGTTGTCTTTGCGTTTCGTGCAGCGACGACTAGGCTTGGCGGTCGGTCGGATGCCTTGTGGGTTGAAGGCACACCGATTGGCTTCGTTTATAGCCATCTTATGGCACTTTGCTTCATTATCTGTCTTGTGTATTTGTGTATCTTTTGGCGGTCGGCCATTGTCCTGTAATAACTTTATTGTTACTTTACGCTTAGTGTGATGTTTGGACTCTATGTTGGAATGGAGTTGATGCATAATTTTGTGGTGAGTGTGTATCTTGCTTTCTGGGAAGTATACATATCTCGAGGCTCAGTTTATTTGATTTGTGATGCTAGGATCGGGCGGTTGGTTAAGCATTGCAAGCCAAATAAATTGGGGTCCTCACAGTAAATAACCTCCCCGTTACCCAGTTTGGGGCGCGCTCATCAGTGATCTCGGCAAATGGCGGGGAGACATTCGAATGGTTTGCCTACTGATCCTAATACCTCCATTGTAGGATTTTACCCGCATACCCAGCAGTGCCGAGTCTGTGGGGGTGCTTGTTTTTTGTCTAGAGGGCCCTATGCGCCGCACTTTCACTCCTAAAATCATCTGTCGTCTTCTTCACCACAAAGTCTTCCCAGCACTCTTCCAAGAATGGATACTTGTCGAAGGGCCTCAAATCCTTCTCCATTTAGTTCTTGAAAAACGTGCTGTTGAAGTTCTTCCACGCTTTGCACGCCTGTAGCAATGCATGTCATTGCACGGAGCCCTCATGTAGTTTCGGGATCTCGAACGATTGGAAAATATCCGTCAGCAGCTCACCTTTCTGAACTTTGTTCAACTCCTTCCACGAATTGTAGGTGATGTTGACCCATTGCCATGCAACTATTCTGGTCATTCTCTGGAATGCGGACGTTGCTCAGTGAGGATTGATAGGGGCCCCAGACTCATGGACCTCTATGATAGTAAATCGGCCCCCGGGCCTTTTTAATATTCCTCTTCTTCTACCACACTTGGATATTCCAGAGGACGGTGTATCAGACACATGAGGCGATGATGACGAAGCATGAGTGAAAAACATCTTCAAAAGAAATAGAAGTTCTGACACGCATGAACATATTATCATAAGATTCGATCTTTATGTGTATGGAATAATATGCTCTCATGAACGGTGTATAATTGACATATAAACATGTAAATCATCCAAGTCATTTAAAAGGAATAATATGCTCAACACAAATATCATGTGAACAAATGAAATCAACATAAAGCTAAGATTGAACATTTTGATATATATTGATCTCAGATGTAGAGTAAGTATTCCAATTAGAGCTCAAGTTCAAATATGATTATCAAAACAATTTCAATACAAGACTATTATCGTCACAGAGCATTCATCTCAAGCCCACCACACTACATTGCAATATATTCCAGTAGCAGTATCAAAACAAATACCATATAAATCATTGACTAGAACAAGTACAAATTCCTAAAACAAGTACAACACCTCATACTACTCAGTGTTTGAACCAGATACCAGCGCAATTATCATGAGTCCATGAGGACCATGGTAGCATGATAGATTATTGAAAGACAGAGTGAGGGAAAGGGACGTCGGGGTCGGCAACTCGGTATTGGTTACCTTTGGGCGTCGAGGAGAAGGATGAGCAGGGAGCAGTACCGGAGCAGCAGGGCAGCGTCGAAGGGGAGGTGTGCCAGGCTCGGGGGAGGAGGAGGCGACGCGTGCTGAGGGGAGGGGAGGAGGCGGCAGGCTCGGAGGAGGAGGCGCGCCGAGCTCGAGAAGGAGGCGGCGTCGAGGACGGCAGCGACGGGCTCGGGGGAGGAGTTGCACTGGGCTCAAGGAGGAGGCAGTGATGGGCTCGGGGGAGGAGTTGAGAAACTTAATCGTTTGAGTGGGGGTGCGGCAAACCCTAGAGTCCAAATATAAATAGGGATGGACATCACAGACGGTTCTAAAGTAGAACCGTCTGTGATAAATAAGATCACAGATGATTCCAATAAATAACTGTCTATGATATATGATGTATCACAGATGGTTCCAATAAATAACCGTCTGTGATATATAATGTATCACAGACGGTTTTTACTAAGGAATCGTCTGTGATATATGATGTATCACAGACGATTTATGCTAAGGAACCGTCTGTGATAGCTTATATATCACAAACGGTTTGTAGATGAAATCGTCTGTGATATTATTTTATATTGGTTAATCTAGTTCTGTTTGTTGGCTAGCCTTAGAAAATGCTAGCCATACCCTCTGAAATAAGCAGAAAATACAACAAGTACACGTATACATCCAATTCATATTCATTTCATAAACAAGCACATCCATTTCATAGTACAAATCAATTAACTCAAATGAACTAAAATTAACCATTCAGAACGTACATATACACACATTGTTCAATCTTTAAAAATTAGTCCTTCATGATGATCAACACGTATGAAACTAGTTTCGTCACATTGTTCTTCCTCGACCCTTATGCCGTTTTCGAAAGGAGGCAACTCATAAAATTGATTGTATTCTTCTTCGTTTACTACATTCTCAACTCCGACAATCCTCTTTTTTCCACGAAGAACTACGTAGCGCTTTTTATTTGTCTGGTCGGTTACATAGAAAACTTGAACAACTTGGTTAGCAAGTACGAATGGTTCGTCTTTGTATCCGACACGTTCGAAGTCCACGGTAGTGACACCGTACTTGTCAACCTTCATCTGTGGGAGATGAACCCAACGGTACCAAAACAAGGGGATCTTAAAAAGCACATAGTCGACCTCCCATATCTCCTATATGAACCCATAGTAGGAGCTCCTCAATCTATCGGTACTGAATGCATCTATGCGGACATTGCTATTCTGGTTAGTGCTCTTTATATTCTGAGCCTGCGTATAGAATGTGTACTTATTTATGTCATATCTCTACCATGTCACAACTGTAAATATTGGCCCTTTTGCTAACCATATCAACATATCACTTGACGAGCTCCTACCGAGTCGCTCCTTCAACCATTGGTTGAACTGACTGTTGTGCTGTCTCATGATCCAAACATCCTGTCACTCCAGTTTCTGTTGCTGAAGCACGTCCTTGTGCTGGTCGATATATAGGGACACTTTAGTTATGTGTTGCAAGATCGTGAAATAGGTTTGAACATACGCTCTCATCTCTGGAGTGATTGCTTTTCTTCCGATGGTCCCGATACCCTCGAGCCTTCCCTCATGGCGAGATCGAGGCACACCTATCGGTTCGACCTGAGCCATGTAATCGACGCAGAACTCAATGGCCTCTTCAGTTGCATAACCTTCGACGATGCTGCCCTCTGACTGAGATCGATTCTGTACATAGGACTTGAGAATTCCCATGAACCTCTCAAACGGGTACATGCTACGTAGGAACACGAGCCCGCACATCTTTATCTCTCTCACAATGTGAACAATGAGATGGACTATGATATTGAAAAACTATGGAGGGAAATACATCTCAAGATCACATAGAGTTGTCACCACCTCGTCCTGTAGAGCATCTAGTCCTTCGGGATCGATGACTTTCTAAGCAATTGTGTTTAAAAAAATAACACAACCTCACGATTGTCTCTCGGACCTTGATCAGCAAAATACTTCTAATTGCAATAGGGAGCATCTGTGTCATCAGCACATGACAATCATGAGACTTCATGCCAATTAACTTCAAATTTTCCATCAAAACAAGTTTCTTCATGTTGGTGGAGTAACCGGATAGAACTTTTACACTATGCAAACACTGACACAGTTCAGTTCTCTCAGCCTTGGACAGAGTGTAACAAGCAGGGGAAAGTGTGTTCGTCCTTTATCGGTACTAACTCAGGTCTGATGTCCATATCAACCAAGTCAAGACGTGCGTTGACACCATCCTTTGTTTTGTCACGAATATTCAGTAAGAGACCAATAAAGCTATAACATACATTCTTCTCTATGTGCATAACATTGATGCAGTGGTGAACTTCTAGGTGCTCTCAATAAGGTAAGTCCCAAAATATTGATCTCTTCTTCCAGATGTTCTTCTCACAGGTCTTCGATTTACGTCCCTTTTCGAGCACAACATCTAAATCCTTAACCATATCATAGACCACTTTTTCGCTTAAATGCCTTGGAGCTGAACTGTTCTCCTTCTCTCCATCGAATTGTTTCTTTATCCTGCTGTATGGGTGAGCCCTCCGAAGGAACCTACGGTGACGTATGTACACGGTTTTGCGCGAGTGCTTCAGCCACACACTCTCGGTATCATTTAAGCAGTGAGTATAGGCTTTGGCCCCTTTTGTACTCTGGCCTGACAGGTTAGCAAGGGTAGGATAATCATTTATGGTGCAGAACAACAAGGAGCGTAAAGTGAAGTTCTCTCGTTTGTACGTATCCCATACCTGTACCCCTTTAATCCACGGTATTTTTAGATCTTCCATCAATGGTGCTAGGTACACATCAATATCATTCCTAGGTTCCTTCGGCCCTTGGATAAGTATCGATAGCAAAATATACTTCTGCTTCATACACAACCAAGGAGGAAGGTTGTAGATACAAAGCATCATGAGCCAAGTACTATGTCGACTGCTCATGTTATCGAAAGGATTCATTTCATCTGTACTCAATCCTAACCTTATATTCCTCGGTTCCGCACCGAAGTCTGCAAACCTCCTATTGATGTTTCTTCACTGGGTGGAAACAGCAGGGTCTCTTAGCTTTCCGTCATTCTTATGCTCCTCTGAGTGCCAATGCAGCAGTTTTGCTACCTTTGGGATCGTAAAAAACCGCTTCAAGCCGGGAATTACAGGAAGATACCACGCCACCTTAGCAGGAGGTCCTTTCTTCACCTCGATTCTCTCGTCGTCATCTGATTGATTCTTACGATTGTATTGGGATGCGTTGCACACCGGACATACATGCATGCTTGCATACTCGTTACGGTAGAGGATACAGCTGTTCGGACATGCATGTATTCTTTCTACTTTTACTCTCAATGGACAAAGAATCGTCTTGGCTTTGTAGGTGGTTTTGGATTACTCGTTTCCGAAAGCATGTCCGCTAAGAGACCTAACAGTGCTGTAAAACTCTTGTCGGACCAACCGTTGTTTGCCTTCAATTTCAGTAGTTCAAGCACGGATGACAACCTTGTGTATTTCGGCTTGCAGCCCGGGAACAAAGGTTTCTCTGAGTCCTCCATCATGCCCCATAATTTAACATACTCCCTCTCATCACAATTCCCTTCTGCATCGCGAAGCTTCTGATCTAAATTGTCATCATGCAGCCTATCTGGATTGGAACCACAATTGACATCATCTGATGGTATATCATTGACTTCGTCGGCGATGTCGTTATTACTACCTTCCTGTATAATCTGGTCTTCACCGCGACTGGTCCAACGTGTATAGCCCCTTTTGAAACCCCTTCGAATCAAGTGTGCTTCGATCTACGCTCGGTTCTTAAAAATCTTCAGATTCTCATAGTTAATGCATGAACAGTACATATATTCCACCCCTTTATTCAACATATCCTCCTCGGCAGCTCTTGTAAAAGCAGACACACCATTAATGTACTCTTCACTCACACGGTTCTCAGCGTACATCCAGCTTCAGTCCATCACACAATTCGTATTGAAAACCCTGAAAATAAATAAAAGGGTGACTTTGAAATCATATTTTTTGAGGCTTACGTTTTCCAGCAGAGAAAGCGTATTTTTCTCTGAACTAAAGGTGGTTTTTCTCATTTTTACATTTTTTCGGATTTTATTAACACACATGTGGGCCCTACTTGTCAGTGACTCATTTTTTATTTCATGATTTTATTTATAAAATCTATGGCGTCCCACATGTTATAGACTCGTTAGTTTATTAACTAAATGATTAAAAACAATAGGATTTGAAGCTCAAATTGGGCTCAGGGTGGCATCACATGGCTAATAGTCGTGGCTCAGGGCCCTAAGGTTGCCTGAGGCGAGCCGACGGTGATGTCCCGTGGTGGCGCCATGGGCTTCATTAGCGATTTCGGCATAAACGCCTGAAACTACTCAAATTAAAGGATGCTTATGCTCTAGTAGATTATCTCGATCATGAGGAAGGTGTCAATGAAGTCAGGGAAGGTCCAAGGCAACAAGTCGAAGTCAGGGAAGGTCCAAGGCGGTTGGTTGTCGGTGAACAGAGGCGACGGCGGTAAATTCCTCAGTGACAGGTCTTCTCGGTGCAAATAAACTGAAACCAAGCACATGCACAGCTTTAGGGGACATATAGGTGGGGAAATCGACCTTGGTGGGGTTGAAGACTCACCGGAGAAGAGTTGGCATTGATGGCAGCGGCGGTGACAGAGAGGTCCACGGTGACAGCTAGGCGTGGACGACAATAGCTGAAATGGACCACACAAGCGGGCTCAGTGAGGTGAGGCGATACTCAAACCGGGCACGGAGTGGCGATGGACTCACTGGGCTTGGAGATATCCTGCGGTTACCGTAGCGCCAGAGATGGAGATCAAGAAGACTTTGTTGGGGAGCTACACTGCACCGTCTGTAATGAGTTAATTATCATGGACGGTTTTCAACAAAAACCGTATGTGATATGTAATAATATCACAGATGGTTATTTTGAAAACTGTCTATGAAGTATCACAGACAGTTATTTTGAAAACTTTCTGTGAAATATCACAGACGGTTTTCAACAAAAAACCGTCTGTGATACTTGGTAATATCAAAGACGGTTTTTTGTTAGAACCATCTGTGATAATTCACAGACAGTTTTAAACATGAACCGTCTGTGATATTACCTCTTCATAGACGGTTTTTAGGGCGAAAAGTAACACAGACGGTCGCTAAACAAAAAACGTCTATGATTGTGTTTAATACAGACGGTTTCGATGAACCGTCTGTGATCAAAAGTTTAGTATTTGCATTTTTGTAGTAGTGTAAAAACCCTCAAGAAGCAAGCGAAAGTAGCAAGAAGAAGGACAAAAAGGCCAAAAAATCCAAGAATAAGACCAAAGGCCAGAAACCTCAAGCCAACAGTTGTAAGAAAGTCTTGGCTATAAGCGATAAGGAGCCTCGAAGTTCCAAGCCATACTCCAACCGGGGCATGGGTAAATGTTCCAAACTGAAGAACGACAAGCCTATGTGGTATCCTTTCTATAAAAAGGAAAGACGTGACCTTCACAACTACCGAGTTTTTCAAAGAAAACTCAAGGACTACTACACCAGCAAAGGACCACTTCCTACACTCAAGGAGGTAGGGCAAACAAGTGGTCGAAAGCAGTCAGACGACGACGAGGAGATGTCGTTCCAAGATCCGAAGAACACCATCGACCACATCTATGGAGAATCTTCGGCATATGAGTCAAAGCGATAGCTCAAGGCTATCGACCGTGAGTTAAACTCTATTTACCCTCCTCTTGTCAATAAATTACCAAAGTGGTCGGAAGTCACAATCTCTTTCGACAAGGGTGATTGCCCGATCCCTTCCTCTCGACCAGGTCGATTTCCGATCGTAGTCGAGCCCACCATCAACAACTGTCGAGTAAATCGAGTATTAGTTGATAGTGGCAGTTCATTAAATATTTTATTTACAAGTGCCCTGGACAAGATGCAAGTTCCTCGGACCAGAATAAAACATGTACGATACCCATTCCATGGGATCGTACCAGGATCTTGGTCAAACCGATTGGCTAAGTTTCTCTCTGTCACATTTGGTTCTCCAAACAATTTCAGGACAGAGAAGATCTCTTTTGATGTGGTCGATTTCGACACGGCTTATAATGCTATACTCGGACGACCAACTTTAGCACGATTTTTAATGGCTGCTCATTATGGGTATCAATATTTTAAGATGCTAGGTCCCAAAGGAGTGATCACAATCCATTGTGATAAAAAGATAGCGCTTACATGCGATCGCATATCCCTCGAGATGGTTGGCCAAATATCTACTCGAGAGGCAAGCAAAAGTCAGCCTTCGACCAAGCAGTCGAAGCCTAAAATTGCACTAAAGCCGAACGATGAAGTCAAAGAAGTTCCTCTAAATCCAAAGGAGCTCTCGAAGACTGTTCACATTGGGGTCACTTCCGACCCTAAATAGGAAGACGCCCTTGTCACTTTCTTCTGAGCTAATGCAGAAGTCTTCACGTGGCAAGCATCCGATATGCCTAGAGTCCCCAGGGAGGTGATCGAGCATAGGCTAGCTCTACGTCCTGACAAGAAACCCGTAAAATAAAAATTACGGAGATTTGCACCTGATTGACGAGACGCTATTAGGTCAGAATTGAACAAGCTACTTGAAGCAGGCTTTATAAGAGAAGTCGACCACCCAGAGTGGTTGGCCAACCCTGTAATGGTTAGAAAGTCTAATGGTAAGTGGTATATGTGTGTAGACTTTACTGATCTCAATAAAGCTTGTCTAAAAGATGATTTTCCTTTACCTTGTATCGATCAATTGGTTGACTCTACTGCTGATTGTGAAGTATTAAGTTTACTAGATGCATACTCTGGTTATCATCAGATTAGTATGTGTTTAGAAGATGAAGAAAAGACCGTGTTTATTATGTCATTTGGAATATTTTGCTATTTCAAAATGTCGTTTGGTCTAAAAAAAATGCTAGTGCTTATTTTCAACGCTTGATGCAATCAACTTTTTCACGTCAACTCGGCCAAAATTTGGAAGCCTATATTGATGATCTAGTTGTAAAAAGCATCAAGCGAATTAATCATATTTTAGACCTGCAAGAAACATTCGACAACCTTAGAAAACACCGTTTGAAACTCAATCCTGAGAAGTGTGTGTTCGAATTCTCTTCAGAAAAATTGCCCAGATTCCTTATCTTTGCACGAGGTATCAAAGCCAATTCCGAAAAGATAAAGGCCATTGATCAAATGCACTCTCCAACCATGAAGAAAGAGGTCCAGAAACTCACAGGGTATATGGCAGTTTTTAGTCGTTTCATCGCACGACTAGGAGAAAAAGGACTCCTTTTCTTCAAACTTCTAAGGAAACACGAGGATTTCGAGTAGTGAGGGGTGGCAAACAACACCTTCGAGGATGTTAAGAGGTACCTTATGAGTGCTCCTGTTCTGGTTTCTCCAAAATCAGAAGAGACACTCTTAATGTATCTAGCTGCCAGTACTAGTCGTAGAGTGTGAAAATGTCCAACGACCAGTTTACTATGTAAGCGAAGTTTTACACGGACCTACAGAGCGATACACTCAGGTTTAAAAACTTTTATATGTCCTCCTCACGTCTTCGAGGAAACTGAGGCGTTATTTTCAGGTGCACAAGATAATTGTGTCGTTTGAGTTTCCCGTAGGAGTGGTCCTCCAAAACAGGTAACCAGCGCGACGCATGCCAAAATGGTCGATCGAACTTGGGGAGTTTGACCTCCATTTCGTGTCCCGATGGCTATTAAATCCCAGATCTTAGCAGACTTTATCGTCAAATGGACAAATTCTGAACTTGTTCAGGATTCCCAGTACGATTCTCACGACAAGTGGACGATGTACTTTGATGGGTCATTCACGTTAAGTGGCTCGGGGGCTAGGATGGTCCTGGAATCTCCTACAAGAATGACCTTAAAGTATGCTATTCAATTAAACTTCCCTGCCACTAATAATGTGGCAAAATACGAAGGTCTATTGGCTGGCATACGAGCAGTGAAAGCGCTCAGGATTCGACGACTACTAGTGAGAGGAGACTCTCAACTAGTCATGAATCAGGTTGAAAAAGAGTACCAGTGTTCTAATTTGACCATGTCTCAGTACTTATCGGAAGTCAAAAAGTTTGCAAATCATTTTTTGGTTTTAAGGTACAATATATCACTCGAAAGGATAATTTCCTCGCAGACCAGTTAGTTCGAATGGTTTCTTCCTGATCTCAAGTACCAAAAGGAGTCTTCTTGGAACAGCGCCAGAAGTTGTCTCTGGTCGAAACGCCAGAAACATCTCCTATTGAGACAGCCTCCCTAGAATATGAGGATACCTAAATGAATCCCATCTACGAGTATCTTTAGAAGGATACCGTACCCGATGATGATCTCGAGGCAAATAGTTTATCTCGTGAGGCCAAAATATATATTTTGGTCGAAGGAGTCCTCTATAAACGAGGTACTCAAGGGGTTTTCATGTGATGCTTACCGCAGAGAGAAGGATTAAATCTCCTTCACGACATACATTGGGGCATCTGTGGAACTCATGCTTCTTACAAAACACTGGTCGAAAAGGCCTTTCGATAAGGCTTTTACTGGCCAACTGCCCTTCATGATGCCAAAGAGTTGGTTAAAAAGTGTGTACAATGCCAGTTTCATAACAGATAAATACACCAACCGACTCAGGCATTACAAACTATACTTCTATCTTGACCTTTTGCGACCTGTGGTCTAAACAACCTAGAACCATTCCCAAAAGCACCAGGGGGCTTCCATTTTCTTTTTGTGGCTATTGATACATTAACAAAATGGATTGAAACCAAACTTGTGACTGGGATAACAATGGAAACCGCTAAGAGGTTCATGATGAGAAGCGTGATTACTCGATTTGGTGTTCCAAGTCGAATAATTACAGATAACGGTAAGCAAATTTTGAGCACAAAATTTTAAGAATTTTGCGACGAGTTGGATACCAAATTGTGTTGTGCCTCTATTGGCCACCCACAAAGTAATGGGGCAGTTGAAAGAGTGAATGGCCAAATTATACAGGGAATAAAAACTCGAGTCTTCAACCAGATTATAAAGCGCTCGAGGGCTTGGGTACAAGGGTTACCCTCAGTATTATAGGCAGTTCGTACGACTTCTAGTCGGGCTACAGGTGAGACACATTTTTTTCTAGTTTTTGGCGCTGAAGCAATGCTTCCACCAGAACTAAAGATTCGGTCAACAGTGGTAAAAAATTTCAACGACTTTACCCAGGAACAACTTTGAGCAGATGGCATCAACCTACTCGAAGAGAAGAGGAACCAAGCCTTAATCCATTTGGCAATCTATCAATAAGCCTTGCGAAAATACTACAATCGTAAGGTCCAACCTCGTAGCCTTACTGTAGGTGACTTGGTGTTGAAGAAAATTCAATCCCAGTCTAATCGGAACAAACTTTCCCCTAAGTGGGAATGTCCTTACACAATGGTCGAAGTCACACGACCAGGTTCGGTACGACTTGCAATGGAGGATGGCAGAGTCCTGTCAAACTCTTGGAATATCGACCAATTACGCAAATTCTATGTGTAACATCCTTTTTTCTCAATAAAGTTTCAGTTTGTGCAATCTTTATTGTTTTACAATTATTTTTATTGAGCAATGCTTCGATTTTCGATCACAATTTCAACGCTTGTTTAGAAGGTAACATCACCTAGTCGAAGTCTTTCCTATCTGTACGTGGTCCTACCCACTAGAAGAAACTTTCTAGCGTCGACCTGTTCCTAACTTTTGCTGCCAAAACAAATAAACTAGGTTCAATAAATTGTGGTCGAAATAGTTCACAGCAAGCTCTTTTTAAAATTTGTTCGACTAGCTTATAACGGCTCGATTCGATTAACCTGGTCGAAGGAAGTACACCACCTAGTCAAAGTCTTTTCTTTCTGCATGTGGTCCCGTCCACTAAAAGGAAATTCCTAGCGTCACACTATCCCTCAGTCTATTACCAGTACATGACAATTGAGTCTGTTTGTTGATCTCTACGATTTGGTAAACCTCGTCAGAGAAAGAGACATCAACTAGTTGAAGTCTTTTCTATCTGCACGTGGTCCTACCCACTAGATAGAACTTCCTAGTTTTGACCTATTCTTAACTCTTTGCAACCAGTACAAAACAATTGAGATCGACAACAAAGGTCGAACAACTTTTTTTAAAAGCTAACCCTTCTAACACTATTTACTTAGTTTATATAAATAAACTAAGCAAATAGTTGGGGGCTAGGATAAAGTTATTAATATGACTTCAATTCTTAGTCTTACTTTCAATTTCTTTTTTCTTTTCGTTGTCTTATGAGTTACTAACTACTCGATGGGATAATTTGCAAGAAAAAAGAAGCTTTATATACATAAACAAAAGCTTGTATTTATAAGTTTCCTAGTACAAACTACTCTGACGAAGGAGATCATATTTGCATCTCTTTTATGACTTTTCTGTTGATTGATTGCACTTCTTCCATCAGCCGAACTGCTTCTGCTTCAGGGCAGTCAAAGTCAGCCTTGATTGGTTGAAGATTTAGAGTGCGGTCATGTGCCTTAAGCTTTGCCAAGGCGTAGCTCACTACACTTTCGACTGCCTCTTTAATTGAATCGGCCTGGTTGGTCTTCAGAGTAGTTACCGACTCCTCTAAGGCTCTGACTTGTTGACCAATGACACTCATACGGGCAATTAAGGTGTCTCCAACAGGAGTGACCTCCTGAGCACCAAGCCCTCGGAGTACATTGTTCAAGAGGGAAATGTTGTCTTCAAGATTGATCCTCATCGACTTTCAGTTCCTCTTGACAATTGGTCGAAGCTTTGTGGAGTCATTTTATTTCGACCGCTTGTTTTGGAAATAGAGTACGACTGATCAGACCAAATACCAGCTAAACCTAACTGGTCGTAGGTAAAGAATTGTGTACCTGCCAATCGACAATCAAGCTTCTTGACCTCGATGTCGTGGGTGGCAGCGTTCTTTACACACTGCTCTTCCCACGACTTGATCTTCTGGTCTTTTTCTTTAACGATACGGGATAGCTCGTTAACAACCGAGGTTTTAGATTTCACCTCCGTATCGAGCTTACCCATTTCGACCTCTTTTTCTGTTAAGGGAAAAGAGTTAGAAGAAGAAAATAAAGTAATTCGTATGAATAGTCTTAAGTTCAACACTTACTGTTTATTTCATTCTGCAACTCGCTAGTTGCAGAATTTGCCTTCTGAAGTTTTTTCAACAGGTCTTCATTGTCTTTCCTTAGCTTCTGCATCTCGACTTTCTCGTAGTCGAGTGCATCAGCCAAGGTCTTTTCATCGCTCTTAAACCTATAAAGGTTAAGACTAATATGAGAACTGGACAAGTAGTCGAAATTCAAAAGACTACATGCGATAGTGACTTACCATCTCTCTACCTACTCGCAGAGTTCCACTTTTTGCTGTCGTAGCAGCACAAGTTGTTGGTGGTATTCACTAACAGTGATAATTTGTTCCAAAGCTTTCTGCATGAAGAAAGATAGTGAGAAATGAGAAAAACCAAATATGCATAAGTTTGGTATCAAATGCTTACATTAATGCTCATTCGAGCAAAGTTGGAGAATACCCTCCGGGGATCTTTGAGTTCATCATCTCTTGGACCCGATCCCAACACACCTTTTCAAGACGCTCGTTGTCAAAGACATTCCCCCTGTTAGGAATGTCCTTAGGGCGAGGGACTCGATCGCGAGACCTGAATAAAGAAGACCCCACAATGGATGTAGGGCCAAAGAACTCAGAAAAGAAGTTGAGGTACTCTTCTTCTTCTTCGGTGATGGCAGCTTCTCCTTGAGGACTGGGGGGAATGTTTGCAATGACTTCCTTCTCGGCACAACAGTCGGAGGTTCCACCACCACCTTGACCAGATGCATCTGTCGCGTCATTCGCCGTCTTTGCCTCTGCCTCAACAACCACCTCAGTGGTCATAATAGCCTCAGCGACAACAACCACATCAGTGGTCATAGTAGCCTTAGCGGCGATAACTTCTTCCACAACAGGGGCAGTGGTCGATCCCTCGACCACTCCCGCCGTCATCTCTTCGATTGCAGGAGAAACATCAGTTGTCTCTACAACTGTAGGAGAGATGGCAGCAGGCTTCTCAACAGAAGCGCCCTCAGGGGTTGGAGGAGTCGGGCTAAGATCACGGAAAGAAAAAAAACTTGAAAATTGTAGAAAACAAAAGGTAAATGTTGTTCTTATACTTTTGATTTTTTTTACATACCTTCACTTTCTGGACTTGATCTTGAATCCAAAAGAAACCTTCCCTAAAGAAGATTTCTTTCGTTTCTTCTCTTCGACCACGTCTGGTCGATATTCAAGTTGAGGGATAGGGACTGCCATGACCACATCTGGTCGTGGGTCTTAAACGAGAGCTACCGCTTCTTGAGCTTCCTGCCCCTCTTGGTGATCGAAACCAGTTTCGACCACCTGAGGAGTAGCGCTTCCCTCGACCATGGGCTCTGCCGACGCAGCGGTATCCTTCACAAAAGATACAAAGCTCTTCTAGTTCTCCTTTTCTAGTCGCTTAACAAAGCCGTGAGAAGCAGAGACTGAAAAAGTTTTGTCATTATAGTAGAATGGTACCTTGGTCTTAGAGGCTTTGTGCTCGAGTGCTTCGAGCGCTACAACCGCCCCACTTTTCTCTGCAGCGATTATGTCTGTAAGGAATTTCTTGACGGGGCTAGTCAGAGGGGGAGAAGAGCTTGAGCCTGCGTCGTGCTTATCGGCGGCCTTCACCAAGCGACGCTTTTTGGCTAGAGGAGCAATAGCTTCCTCCGCCGCTTTTCCGACGACCATCAATTTGACCTCTTGGTCGGATTGATGGTCTGCCATGCCCACTTTTTGCAAAAGTCAGAAAAGAAAAATCACTCAATGGTCGATTTTTACGACTACGAGACCCTAAAGATGAAATATTCAGTCTCTCAATACCTTTAGGCGCTCTTCCTCCTTTGCGGGTATGACTGCCAGGATTTGAGGAACCCTTGTGGTGGGGGTTGGAGCCTTCTCGCAAACGAGTTTGACTCGGGCGTCAATTTCTGCTTGCAGGAGATATAGATAGGTAAATAAAACATTCAACAATTGAGCTCGAAATCAACCAAAAGAAAGAGCCGAGTTGAAAATTTACTTACCCTTTTTGAAATCCCTGGTCGGATCTTCATTCCCTAAGTACCTTCACATGCAATGTACTCATTTCTTCAGAGGGCTGACGTGGCGCGTGATGAAATCTTTCACCACATGCCATCTGGTAAGCCCCTCTTCCTTCAAGTCTTTGATGGCTTGAATGTAGGGGGTGATCCGATCGAGGTCACTAGGAGGTGAATCCCAGGAAGAACTCTTCTCGACAGCTTTGCCTACGAAGGAGAGACTGTCTTCACTGGTCGTTTCCCAATATAACCACTTCTTTTTCCACCCTAGCCATGATGACCAGGTGAACATCTGGATGTACTCCTTCATCTTCCCGTCGTGGAGCTTCAGACCGCAGCTCCCTACGATCCCAGCCTGTCTGCTCATCCTGTAGTAGTACTGGAAGAGCTCCAAGTCTGATAGAATCCCTAGATAAGCCTCACACAAGTACACGAATATGCTCAGCATTGTGATAGAATTGGCAACAAGGTTCACCAACTCCACCCCAAAGTGCTCGAGCACGAGTGTGAGGAAGGCATGAGCGGACAATCAAAGACCACACTCGCAGTACGCTTGGAAGACCGGAATTTAGCCGATCTCCCCTGATGGCCAATGTTGTCCAGAAGCTTTAATCCACTTCACGAATTCCTTCTTTGGGATCTTCTCGGTGGTGGCCAATGCTTTCAACCGCCTCATACATCTCCGATTCAGCCCACTTAGAAGTGGTTTCGGCCATCTTCTCTAAGTGAGGTGGATTTGAGTTTGGAAAGGATTCAAGAGAGCGTACAATTTGGTCGGCAACGGAGAGAACCAGAGGCTCAAAGAACAGATGAAGAAAATAGGGAAAGTAAAAACCCTAAAGTCACCTCCGCAGTAAGATTTCATAGTCGCACGCTTGAGTTTAGAGATCGTGGGGAGTCAACAGTTGCCATCTCTTCGGGAACTGCTCCAACAGACAGGTCTATGAGAGTCGATTGGGATTCTTAAATTTATCCGTTCGAGAAAAACGAGCATGTATTTACAACTCAAACAAAATTACCTTCTTGACCAAGTTTATTTCTGGTCGCATGAGATACCAGTTGAAAAGGTTTTTGCTTTCGACTACCTCTATTCTACGACCTCTTTTCCAAGTAAGTCATTTTCACTTGAAGTTGGGGGGCTAGATGACGAGGTATAATAATACTTATTTTACTATTTATCTGTGATTCTTATTATGGATGAATATATCTTTATGTTAATCTTAAGTATACCCTTTAATACTCATGAGGGATAAACTTAACTCTGTGGTCGTAAGCCTTTCTACGACCATGTAATAGTCGTAGCTCCCTCTACGACCACCTTGTGGTCGTGGATCTTCCTATGACAAGGTTGGTTACGACACCCTTATAATCAACAAAGCCTATTGGCTTGTGGGTCTAGTCGATTAAAGAGCCTTGTACGTCGTGTTCAATACACACGACAGTTTATATGCGTAGTTGCTCTCTGGAATAAACTGCATGTTTTTGCTGTCTTTGACAATAACTACCTGGCAACGTAGGGGAGTTATCTCTCTGACAATAATCTTCATCAATGGTTCATTATTTGAAACGTTGGGATGTCTCTTGGATTAGAGGAACTTCCACCTCTTCATACCCTATATAAAGGATGAAGTCAGCACGCAAAGGAAGGAGCGACAAGCGATCAAGACATCTAGCCTTAGTCTTTCTCTTGATTGTAATTAGTACACTCAATATAGCCACACAGGAGTAGGGTTGTTATTCTCTCCGAAGAAGGCCTGAACCTATATAAAATCCCTGTGTTATTTTATGTGTGAAGACCCATATAATCATTCATACGTAAGATCGGTTCTAAATCACCGACACTTAGCAAATAAATTTTGACTTTTCTTACCTTGTAGGATAGATAAGATGCTCATTTTATAGCATCGATGCTTTATTAGATACCGGTGCTTAACAGGTGCTTAGGGGTGGGTGTGTGTGTGTGTGTAATACTCCCTTTAAACACCTACAAAAGAGATGCTTGCATTGGAGGAAATGATTTTTACATGAGTGTTTGATGATATGGTTATATTCTCCCTTTAAGCGCATATGTATAAACATATTGCATTGCACACGTATACTGATATTTGTTAGTCTAACCATACGGACAACTTGAACGTGACGTAGAATTGTTTCCGAGGTATAGAGTTGAGTCTTGAAGACTCCATAGCACCCTCAGTTTAGGTTTCCAACAAGTTTGCTAGAATACAAAGTACTCGGTATTAACCACTGCTCAACGGTTTACAAATTACAAATCACATCTATAACTTCTATAGAGCTGACTGTGAAAGAAGCCTTAACAATGTGACCTCATCTTGTTTCCCTGTCGTTTGGTGTAAAATCTACGGGGCAAGTACCTCCTTTTTCAAATTCTTCATCCATACTCCCATGAAATTATAGATATACCTCCATATTTACCTTACCACAGAAATCTAAAATATTCATGTGGTATGAGAATTGTTTTGGTGAAAAAGACACAAAATGCACTATCCTAGATTCTCTTTAGAACAGGCGCTGTCCTAGATTTAATATGTCGTATTTGTGTCTAAGGCTATTCACTTCAAGTATTCATAAAAAAAGACAAAAAAATTCAGGGTATAACCCTAGTTACTCACATATATGTAAAATTCAGCATTATTGAATAGAGCCAATTGAAAATCGGTTTTGCTAAACAACATTCTATTATTTTCTTTTGTCAAAATAGTCGAATTTTCATCCGCCTGATATGCATTGAGATTTGTACTTCTTCTTATCTGATGAATTGGATCCGAATTTATTATGATTTTCTCTTCGGAACATAACGGGTTCACCACATTGTCGTATTTTGTTGGTATAGAATATCATTTTTGTCTTTGTTTTTGTTCAATCTCTCAAAATATATGTTAGATCTTGAATTATGTGATGGAAATATGAGTTATTAAGACTTTCGAGAATAATTACAATGATCAAAAAAAAATTACATAAATAATTTACTGTAATTTATATATAATAAAGTTGTAAATGAACTAAAATTTGACTATTTTGACCTGAGAAAACAGTCGAATCGTGTGTATAGATGAGCCCATTAAAAATATCCAACAAATGACCAGAGGCTATTATTTGCATGGAAAGGGATCTTTTGCATTAAAGTAATCAATGCAGAGGATCTACAATACATTGGCATTAGAAGCGATCTCCACTGTCCAATCGAAAATCAAAGTTCTGGATCAATTGCTATAGCTCTTTGCTATAGTATTTTTGCTATAGTAAAACTACTGCGCTACAGATCGGTGCTGCAGTATTTTGCTATGGTACTATAGAGTATTGTTTACCTTCTAACTGAAAATATTATTCACACGGTGGACCTATACAATAATACAAAGGATACAGATGCATATCCGCGTGCAGTCGTAGTACCAAATTTCAACAGTCAATTTGCACGTCCTCATTAACCTTGGAGGGGACCATGAGCATTTATGATTTGGGATTGTCTATTCGTAAGGTAACTGAAATTTTAGTAAACATAAGTCACATGTTTTATCTATTGGATCAATATTCAATCATATGACACATCAATCTCTATACAAATCCAATGGTCACAACAATTGACTTAAATTTTAAAAAAATCAGGCGATTTAGAAATAGCAAATCCGTTATGATTTACCTCAGCTACCTCCAGATCGGGAGATCCGAGCGCTTACTGTGCCCGACCGTACGGGCCCACGTTGACAGTGACTGTTGTTTGTTCTGCTTGGGAGCGACGACCAGGCCTCGACTGCCTCCAGCCTTAATACCATTTATTATATACAACTTAAATCGTATGATGATACCTCTTTATTAATTTGAGTACACTCCAATAATGATTATAAGATAACTCAAAGTGTGTTCAATAAAAAAAAAATCATTAAAGTCCACCTTTTATAGCTAAATTTGTGTATATACTTCTTTTATATATGAAAAAGGGTATATAGCAAAAATAAAAGACTCAAATGAAAAAAAAAATCAATTAAATCGCATTGGAGTATGTTATAATTGGTATTTAAGTATACTGAGAATGATAAAGAAGTATAATATATTCGTTTAAGTGGTATATTTCGAAGTAGGAATATAAACTCCCGGGAGTACGAAACGGGCATCCTATATAATAATATTAATCCAAATACATAGTAGTAGGATCAAATATAACTTATAGTTCAATGAGTAAAATAGACAGTATTATCTATTCCGCCGGTATGGCTGGTATGGTCCGGTATTGACCGGTATCAAAGCTGGTATGACCGGCATCGAACCGGTATAATCGATATTGACTGGTATTAAGATTGATACGGAACGCAGAGCTGCTTTATACCAGTTTAAGTAGTAACATGGTATATACTGACCGATACTGGAATGGTATTGATAAGCGGCAAGTCCGGCTCCCTGGATCAAAATCTGTTATCTATATCCTCGAGCAACATCTAGGCATTGTGGAGTACTTCACTGTACACAGGCAGGCCCGTAGCTAGCTTTTCCATGCCCGTTGTCCGTTGAAGCACAGACATGAATTTTTAGTGCCGTGATAGTCGAATGTAGTGGTCGTCGTACTAAGAAAAGTGCAACGCAAGGGGACGGTTGTCGGTCGGAGCTCTCAGTTGCCGCACACCAAGCAGGTACAGGCGGGCTAGCGCACGTGCTGTTAGTACACCTGAGGTTTGGTCGAGTCACTCTTTATTACTCCAGTATCATCAATACCGTACGTTGATATCTCAACGGCGGGTATACTGTAGGTGATCAGGACCTGATCGTGTACGTACTATACTTAGGTACAAATCTCTACCGTGATTACTTAGACGGGGACGTATTTAAGCTAGAGAGGAGGGAGTTCTTGAATTGGTAGCACGTGATTTAATTCCTACCCGAATACGACTCAGAAGAGTCATCCTACAGCTAGCGCATGCTGCTTGCATTGCATGGTACGAGTCGGCCTCGTCGTCGGACTCCGGAACCGAGTCGGGTTGGGAGAGCCGGCGGAGATGGAGCTTGCTTGCCCCCACAAAAGCGCGCGACACCACCACTCGAAGATCTTGCAGCGTTGCTACGTACTACATTAATTCTCCCATGCTCCCAGGGCCGGCAATGGATGCCTTTATCATCGCCATGCTCGGTCAGCTTCCCCCGCCCGGTTTCGCTCCTCCCGCCGGCCCGCGCGCAGCCGTCGACGGGGCCGGCGCCACCCTCGCCGCGGGGTCTGTGCAGCTTCCGGAGCTGCGCGAGCTGTACGACGCCAGCGTCGACGCCTACTATGTTCGGCCGGCGGCCACCCGCGGCATGCGGCCGAGTTTTCCGGCCCCGGGTTTCCATCCTCTTCCGACAACGCGAGCCAGCTATGGGCATGCCGCTCCCGTTTCCAACGGTGGCGGCGCCTTCAACGCGGGGTCCATGGTGCTTCCGCTGCCGCATGAGATATACGGTGCCGGCCGCGGCGTGAACGCCTACGTCCGGCCGGACAGCATTGACATGCCCGTTAACGTAAGACTGCCATCCCCCGGCTTCCCTTCACGCCCCGCGCGCGGGGCTCCCGTCTACGACGGCGCTACCGGCTTCACGGGGTCCGTGGTGCTTCCGCAGCTGCACGAGCTGTACGACGCCGGCAAAGACGCGTACGTCCGGACAGGCGTCGATGTCCTCGCTAGTCTTCCACCGGCTCCCGGCTTCCCTGCACTACCCGCGCGCGCCGACGCCAAGAACGCCGCCACCAGCAGGAGACCCAAGGAGCAGGGGCTGCCGTGCGATGAGCCCTACGAGCAGGACATCGACGACTACGTCCGAGCCATGGAGAAGGAGGCCAAGCAGCGGCCCTCGCCGGACTACATGTGGGCGACGCAGACGGAGTTGAACCAGAGCATGCGCGCCATAGTCATCAGCTGGCTCTACAGCGTCGCCCGGGAGTGCGAGCTCGCCCCCGGCACGCTCCACCGCGCCGTGTCCCACATCGACCGCTTCATGTCCAGAAAACAGGTCCGGAGATCGGATCTCCAGCTCCTCGGCGCCGCGGCCATCTTCCTCGCGGCCAAGTACGAGGATAGCTACACCAAGTGCAGTCTGGGCGCAGAGAGGCTCGCCGCCCTGACCGATCACAGCTACACCAAGCACGAGGTGCTCGCCATGGAGGTCGACGTGCTCAAGACGCTCGGGCACGAGGTGAGTGGCCCCACCTCGCACACCTTCCTGGAGCGCTTCTCGAGTAGGCACGACGGCGGAGGAGGAGACGGCGCGCAGTTCAGGAGCTGGGCGCGTCAGCTGGCCGAGCTGGTGCTGCTGGACTACCGCAGCATCCGGTTCCTGCCGTCCGTCGTGGCGGCGTCGGCGGTGTTCGTCGCGAGGCTGATGCTGAACCCGCTCGACCCGCCGTGGAACAAGGGCCTGCGGGAGCTGACGGGCTACATGCCGCTGGACTTGCTCGGCTGCGTGTCTGTCATGTACGAGATGGACGTGGACTGGAGTCTTCCTCATTTAAGCACTAGTGGGATGAAGAAGAGATACATGAAGATTCGCCTGTGGCTTCCTGATACAATGGCGATCCCCGTTCTCTACTCCGACGATCCATAGAAGAAGCCAATTTAAGCAGAAGCTAAGCTGGCAGAAATTATTGTAGAGAAATTCTTCTTTGCATAGTGCTCATTTTTTGTTGTTGTGCTCGGTGTAAGATAGCTGAATTCTTGTATCATGTGGATTGATATTAACTTTTTTGCACGATTGATAATGACATAAGGAATTATTTTATATTTTGTTTGTTGTAGTTCAAAAACGATAGCACGATTGAAGGTGCTTCAGAGTACGACACACGAACATACATCATACATGCGTCACTACCAGAATCTTTGTAGTTCCCGAGTGCCTATATATTTCCCGAGTGTCTGGACGAAAACACTCAGGGAGATCCCGAGTGTTTCGTAGAACACTCGGGATAGGAAGTCAGCACTCGGTAGCAATAACTTTCCCGAGTGTTTCCCGTAACACTCGGGAGATCAATTATAATCCCGAGTGTATACAAACAGAGACACTCGGGAGAGAATCGCCGCGCCTTTTTTCCCCTGTCGCGCCTTTTTCCCCCTATCACGCCTTTTTTTTCGCCGACCCTACATCCCCACTCGCCCAGCACCTTCCGTACTCCTCCCCAATCCCTCCTCCTTCTCCCCCTCCTGCTCCCCCCCGCGCCCGCGCCGCCCTCCTCCTTCTCCGGTTCTCCTCCTCCTCCGTGCGCTGCCCGCCTCCTCCCCCGACTCCCTCATGTGCGCCGCCCGCCTCCTCCCTCCTCCGGCACCGCCGTCCTCCTCCTCCCTCCTCCTCTGTGCGCCGCCTGCCTCCTCCCCCGACTCCCTCCTCCCGTGTGCCGCCGTCCTCCTCCTCCCTCCTCCGCTCCCTCCGCCGCCACGTCCTCCTCCCTCGGCCCTGACCAGATCTGGATCCACTCCCTTATCCGGTTCCCGCTTCCTCCTCCTCCCAGCCGGCTCCCCACCTCCTCCCACGGATCTGGCGCCTCCACCAGCTGCTCCCACCACCGGCTCGACTCCCTGTGCCCGCGCGCCCGTGGCTGCTCGCCCGGCCTTCAGCCGCTCGCCTCACGCGCGCCCCCTCTCTCTGGCCTGGCCCATGCCCCAAGCCGCTCCAACGACAGATGTGGCGGCGAGGAAGATCTACGTGGGGAACATCCCCAGGACGGTCACCAACGACGAGCTCTGCGGCATGTTCGCCGAGCACGACACCGTAGTGCGGGCCGAGGTAACGCGATGCAACGCAGTGGTTAATCTTTTGCATTTCTTGACTACAACTGAATGTGATATCAGGATTTGGATGGACAACCCATTCGTGTGAATAGAGCATAGACATCTAGCAGATATTTGCAGGAGTAATGAAGGCAGGGATTCATCTTAGCGAGCACCTGTAGACTGAGGGGAACTTTGCGAGACTAGATTTTGATAACAAAAGGAAGAAAGCCTTCAATGTAATTTCACTCTGGCTAAACATTTTTTGTATAATGTCGAGGTATAACTTCCCCCTCTACTCTCCCTACCCCCTTACTGATGTGGGTTTTCAGTCCTAGGTTTGGCATTTAGATGTTGAATTAAATCATAATGTAGAACTATGGACTGATCAGTGTATGTTGTTATTTTGTATGACAGGAAAACAATTGATATTGGTGATGGAACCCCACAGCATGTGCTGGTGTAAAATAAATGGTTATGTTATCGGATACTTGCATTGATTTATCGACATTATTGTAGTTAGAAGAACTTAGTAAAAACTGTATGCCATTTTTTTATTTAGATTCTGGTATCTGATAATGACTGCAATTAGTGTCGCCTTCATTTCCATCTCCTCTACTCATGCTGTCATGCATATATCTTTTATTTACTGAACACATTTATCAGTTTTTTCCTATGCAGGAAATTATACACAAATACATTAAAACTTCTGGTAAAGGAAATAAACATGCTGCTCTTGCAAGTACATCTGGGGAGCTGACATGGGAGAAGCCTGTTTATTCTGATTTTCAGGTTTTGTCTAGATGCTCATGTTAATGACTGCTTGAAGAGATAAAGCATTATGCTTTAACACATAATTGTTTGCACGTATTAGTGATTCAGTGCATTCTGGAAGGCTTGAAGTTACCTTTTTGTTTGTTTCCTTAGTGGCATTACTGATTCTGACTTTGGCAGTTCTGTTTCTTTATTCTATTGACCTCTGCACTTTCTTCTTTTTGTTTGCACACCAGGGAGAGTGAATATGCGGCATGGACTCTTGTTAATGGCTATGCACTAAATCATGCCACAATTGCCACTCATCGACTAAAGTCAGACATCAAAAGTATTAGTAAGTTTAACAAATTTGTGGAGGACAATGGGTTCAAGTTAAATTCAGAAGTAGGGATTTTGAAAGGTTTGTGTCTGGCATCTTTTCCACCCAGATTGTATTCAGCAGTTAGTGGCTCCCTGATTTTGTGTACTTCATAATGTTCTTGATGAAGTACCTCCAGTTTTTATAACTCAGCTAATTGTACTGAAATTCAAAGTACATTATGCTTGGGAGATTTACACCTAACTGCAGTTTCTGGTGACTTCAAATTTTAGAAAGTGTAGTTTCCATCTGGAAGTACACACTTCTTCAGAATAGACTGTTAGCTTTGGTTCTGTCTTGGAATGATTCTTCTTGAGTTATCCACCGTGTGTAGCATATCTTGAAAAAATTAAGCACACATGTTTTCTTACTATTGCACCAAGTTTTGAGGAGAAACTAATTTGCATTTTTGTCTATAATTTAACAGTGAGTCCTGATGGCCTCCTAAAGCAAAGCTCTACTGTGGCTATGAACTCGAATATTATGTCAATATTGTTGTCAAATTTATATATACAATGATTTGTACCTAATTGGTGGTATTTTTCTTGCTATAGAATGTATACTCTGTTTGATTGCCGAGTTTCCTGTCAGTCTAAGTCTAGTTTAAAATGAAATACATTGTACGTACAAATTACGAATCTGCATGTGTGCTGGGTCGTCATGTGGCTAGATTTCCCGAGTGTAAATCTGAAAAATACACTCGGAACAATTTTCCTACTTTCCCGAGTGTAATTCCTAACACTCGGGAAAGTTATTTCTCCTAGTGTTATATGTTTCCCGAGTGTAATCTCGAACACTCGGGAAAGTTATGTTTCCCGAGTGTAAATATCAAAACACTCGGGAAACCAGTTTATATCCCAACTAAACTATCCCGAGTGCTTTTTCCCTACGGTCGGCCTTCGGGAATTATGTTCCCGAGTGTTTTGGGCACTCGGGAAAATACGAGTTTCTGGTAGTGCGTGCAGTATGTCGGTTTTTAACAGAAAAAAGGAGGAGCATTTCTAAGTTGTCAAGTTCAAGGTCAGTTATTACTTAGCTCTTCCAGACAACCAAATCACAAGATATGACAGCTGTACCACCACTGAGCATTGCAAATTTAGGTAAAGAGACTTCTATCATTAAAATCACAAAGCAGATAATAGGATTTGTGTCATTTCAAAGCTAGTATTATATACTTAAATAACAGGAGAAAGAGTGGCTCTCTTCATTGATGAACCAGCTCCCAGGCGGTAGACACTGTATTCAGCAATCGGTATGGAGAGACTGCATTTTTGCTGCGAAGGCTAGACTTGTCATCCCGTGTTAACTTCTCATACTGCTTGCTAAGAACTCGCCTGCTCCAATCAAATACAGTAGGCCTCCTTCAAAAGAAAAGAAAAGAAAAGTTCTCATGCCAACTGATATTGTAGACGTACTAGTATCAAGTCAGCTGCAAATGTGCATCTAGAAGTCTGAACTTATTCAACTCATGATTTTCCATTACAGTGGTATGGTAATCAAAAGGGTATGCACATACATACTCAGCTTTGGAAGTGATTCATTTCAATGTTACAGGCAACTGCAGTTATAGTGGCCAACCTGAGATGGAATTAGATCGAGAACAAAAGAATCAGAATGTATAAGCCTAAGAAGACCCACTTTTCAGTAATTTGTATGCTGATAATTTACAAAAATTGATTGCCGCAGTAAAAAATGCATTTCAATTCTCTCTTGGCCTTGCCATATATTTTACTGGCAGCAATACCTGCCACCCCACAAATGAACTCCAAAAATGTCTCAACCACCAACATCAGAAGGTGTGTCATCCAGAAACTCACAGGATCAGTGCTGATGTCATGGGCAGAAAATACTGTATATGAACAGCCGCAAACCAAAATTTTAATATTACCCTTGCATTTTGGCCCTCATTTGGTTTGATACCAAATTTCCTTCAAAACTTTGGTAGTGCCCTTGTCTCTTAGTACGTTTCCTAGGTAAAAGTTGGGCGGTCAAATTGGTCGCCCCAAAATTGGCAGCCTCTGTGCCCATGCAAAGCTAGGTGTCAACCTGTGGTTGGTGCATTAAATGAGGTACTTGTTTGATTGGAACGTTTCAAATGACAATATTTCCTAAACCGAGTATCCGATTTGTATTCCGTTTAAACCGTTGTATTCCTTGTCATTTAATCAACAAAACAAGACTCATGTTGGCATATTTTGGTGAAAAAAAAAAGATGCCATGAGGAACTGACGTGCCATACTCATAATTTTTACAAATTTTGGCATGATTACAATCCAAACATATCAATTTGTATCCTAATTTCGGCATTACCTATGAATTGCTATGGCTATGATCCAAACACCATTTTTGCCTAGTTATTGGCATTGCCTAGGTTTTGGCACTGCCAAAATTTTGGTGTGTCTACCTGGGGTCAGAAACCAAACAGGCCCTAAGATGGCTACTTATTATCTATTTCCTTGAATAGTATGGTTAGTTTCCTAGAATGAGTATTAGTTGTTTGGTAGCCTATATAGTTAGGAAGATTATTATTAGATTGATCCTTATCCATATTGGTTAGGAAAGTCTCTATATAAGGAGAACTATTGTTATCTTTCGGAAGGAAGCAATATGAATGAATTAAGATAGTCTTCTCGCAAGGTTCTTCTCCCTAGCCCATGGTCTCCCCTTTCTCCTAAAGTCCTCTCCTCCCGCCATACCGTTCTAGCTCTCCTCCGTACGGTAGTTACCCCGATGAACTAAGGTTCATTATATTTGGTATCAGAGCCACTCATCATAGCATCCGATGTCGAGTGTCCTTTTGCCAAAGCCATAGCTGGCTATGAAGAAATTCTCGCTGGACTCGAGAACATCGAGAACATGTTGAAGAAGATGATGGCAGCGAGGGACGAGAAGGAAGCGCTATGCGAAGTTGCACCAGCAGCACCGCCTTTGGCTGCACAAATGGTGACTCCACCACGGAAAGAGAATGTTGTCGTCGTTTCGCGACAGCCTCATCCATGCCGCCGGCCAACGCCATGCCCTTGGTGGTGCAAAACGCGGCGGGTGCCATGTGGGGATCGCAACGTCGTCGCATCTTTCCCACCACCGTTGCATCCTGTGGTGGACATGGTTCCTTTGCTGCCTCAGGCTATTCTCATGCGATGTGGACAACGTCCTCAGCACCAAACAGCACCACAAAGAAGGCTTCATCCACTCCATAGTCTACCTTCAAAGGTCGCGTCCTGTTGCAGTTGTGCTACCTCTTAGGGCTGCAACCGTGGCCACCACCACAGCTCGAGGACGAGCTGTCTGTCGAGGAGGGGAGAAGTTATCATGTGCAGAAAATACTGCATGAGAACAATACCATGGGTACTGTGGCAGCGGCCCACGTAGAGGATTAAGATGGCTGCTTATTATCTATTTCCTTGAATAGTGTAGTTAGTTTTCTAGAATGAGTATTAGTTGTTTGGTAGCCTATCTATTAGTTAGGAAGGTTATTATTAGATTGATCCATATTCATATTGGTTAGGTGAGCCTCTATATAAAGAGGACTATTGTTATCTTTTAGAAGGAAGCAATATGAATGAATTAATCTAGTCTCCTCCCAAGGTTCTTCTTCCCAGTCCATAGTCTCCCCTTTCTCCTAAAGCCCTCTCCTTCAGCCATGCTGTCCCGACGCGGTAGTTACCCCGATGAACTAAGGTTCATTACAAATGAACCCACCCATTGACACAAACAAAATGTCCAAATGAATAGAATATTATGGAACTGCGCTAATACTGGGATAACCTTTCTTCAGACCAAACAATCCTACAATAAAATGGAACCTGGTATGTGCTTTTGGCTCCTGCAAAGCTTTAAACAGTGTAAACTCTATCAGAAGCAGGTGTTATACATGCAATCGTGCAAACTAATCTGGACTCCCACGTTCAGCTTCTCAGATAATTCAGCTGCATCATTTTTCAAAACTCCTATAATGCACTGTTCTAAAAAAGAGAGTATGATGTTGTCGATATTTTACTATCGATCTTATGAAAGAAATACTGGAACACCATAATCAAGATCATGCAAGAGAAAGGGGCTTTTTTAGACAAGTTCAAGCCTTCTCTAGAGAGAATAACAACTCTACTCCTGTGTTCTTCTATTGAATATGTTTACAGAGTGCAACAAACAACCGAAATTAAGGCCAATGTCTTAAGAAATGATCACTTGATCATCCTCTCTCCTCCTTATCCACTAGCGTCACCCTTTATATAGTTATTGAAGGGGTGGCAATTGCTGTGCGTCAAGAGACGTCTTGACGGTTGGCCGATTGCGCATGTTGGAGGCAATTATTGTCAGAGAGACACTCTCCTGCGTGCTTATCATACGGTTACGCTAGAGATAAAAAGAACTACATGCGGTTATGTTAGAGACAAACAATACATGTATTAACTACCACACATGAATGAGCGTAATGTAGAGAGTCCCTAGTCGATTAGGTTCACATATCTGTAGGTTTTATCGACCGTAGGGTGGTCATAGTTGACCTAACCGTAACAAACCTTACGACTATAAGATGGTTGTAGCAAATCTTACGACTATAAGATGGTTGTAGCAAACCTTACGACCATAAGGTGGTCGAGATAGACGTTACAACCATAAGGTGGTTGTAATCTTCCTTGTCATCGTAGATTCTAACGACAAGGGGTATCTCTGATGGTTGTTAACGATACCATCCATAATAAGTATTATAGATAAATAGTTTCATTAATTGAGGATTATTAGATCCTCGTCAAATGTCAACTTTATGATTTTGGAGATATAAATATTCTTTTGCTGTTCAACTTCAAACCGAAATTAATTTTTAAGTGCAACTTTATCCAAATGGATGTTTCTACTCAAAAATCTATAACCTACAAACAAAAGGGAAGTGCAAGGAATGGACTAGAAAACTCAATAAACATGTATCAAGCAATGTCATTTTTTCAGAAATGTCAGAATTCATGAATCTTTTCAAGTCTATTTTCCATAGTTTTGGACCATCAGTGACCTTGCAATTCGATGTCATAGGTTACTTAGTGTTTTTTTAATCACCTTAGATATACACTGAGTGAGCAAATGTTGAAGTTACAGTCAAACTATGTACTACTACTTATTTCTGGATCTCCCAGGGCAAAGTTCCAAAAATGAAATGCTGAGTTAGCTCTTGCACATTGTATCAAGTCCACTGACAACAGTCCCTCCAGTTTTTAGAAATACACAGCTCCTCCACTTCTATCCAGAGTTCTTTTATTTGGCTAGTTCAATACTATGAATTCTCATGGGTATCATATATTATTCAGTGAACCCAGTGAAGTCTAGTAATATTTAGTACCACTTCGGTGTGTAAAAGTAAGGTTACTTGTGATGATAGGTGGAATAAGATGAATCAGAAGTCATAACATCATGAATCAATTCAGTACCTTTCACAGAGTAATCAAGCACGAACTCAGTGTGTGTATTTGAATGATCCATGTTATATGCAACTCTGGTGTGTCCATAGTCAGATGCAGCTGTGCTTGAACAAGCACCTGATGAGGCACAGTTTGCATAGCTGGTGAAGACTTCGCTGCGATTTAAGAATGTGATCATTGCAGCATATTAATCCCTAGAGGACAATTCCTCTGTCAGCATTGCGTATGTCTGATGACTTGGTCTACAGTTCTTCTGTTCTAACATGGATATCATGTCACGGCACATATTTGAATGACCCTTTCTTACCAGGCCATCAATAATTACTTTCCACGCAATCTCATCAGGATTGTAGTCTTTCCATCTAGAGTTCCCAAATATTTCTTTAGCCCTATCCACTTGTCCTTCACTAGTAAGCCCGGAAAGCAGATGCTGATAGGACATCAAGTGTGGTACAAAACCATGTCTAATCATGGAGCGAAGCAAAGCCCATGCATCTGGATACATTCTTGATTTGCAAAAAGAAGTAATGAGTGCAGTGTAGATATCTTCAGTCAGAGATAGATTATCTTCTTTCATACGAGAAACCAATGATGTGACCTCTTCCGATCTTCCATCTTCAGAAAATCCCTCCAGAATGGCAGAATAAGTGCTTGCATTAGGAAGAACACCGTTCTTCTTCATTACATCAAATAATTCGAAGATATCAGTAAGCTCTATGGTCTTCCACACACCAGCTGCGTTCAAAGGCACATCCTCTGCTAGCCTCCTCTGTAAAAGATGTCTAAGCAAGACCAAATAAGTAAACAGGTTTGGCATAGAAGCAGCACTTGTCATGTGCTTCAAGATTGAGACCGCACAATCTGTCTGTCCAATTCTTGTATGCCCATCCATCAAAGTGTTATACGCCATTGCATCGACAGTGACCCCACTCTTGTTCATCTCCCTCAAAACATTTTCTGCTTCAATGAGTCTTCCTTCATTGCAGTAAGCATGCATAGATGTAGTATAAGTGACTACATCAGGACTGCAACCCAGTGAAACCATTTGGCCCCAGATTCTCGTGGCCAATCCATAGTTTCTCTCCTTGAAAAGTTTGTCGATTACAATTGTATAATTGACCGTCGTGGGCTTCACATCCTTTTGTAAAATCTCATCTATGAAGGACAAACCTTCTTGTGATCCCTTCATCTTGCATAGGTTTTCAATAAATGGACTGTACGTATAGGTATCTGGTGTGCAACCTGATGAGACCATCTTTTCCAATAATGTGCATGCGGCATTGACTTTGCCAGCCTTGCATAACCCATTTATCAATGAATTGAATGTCACGTCATTAGGTTTTATGCCTCTAACTTCCAGGCTATCAAAAAGGGAGCAAGCTTCATCGATTCTCCCATCTTTACAGAGAGCATCGATCAACGCATTGTAAGTGTACTGATCAGCAACTAAACCTTCTCCTTCCATCAAACGGAGTATTCGGAAAGCGCTCTCTATATGGCCATCCAAACATTGACCCCGAATCAACAAATTGTATGTCACAACATCTGGGTCTACTCCACACGCTCTCATCCGGCCCAACAAAGCCATTGCCTTGTGCACCTTCCTCTCATTACAGAACCCCCGCACCAACACATTGTATGTCCACACATTCGGCTCGCACCCCCTCAATTTCATCGCCTCAAACACCCTCACTGCATCACTCATCCTCCCCTCCTTACAATACGCATTTACCACCATAGTGCACGCCACAACACACGGCACCAACTCCTTGTCAAACATCTCCTCCAGCAATTCCTCAGCCTCCTCAACCTTCCGCTCCCTACACCAGAAATCGACCACTGCCACATAAGCACGAGCACTTGGCCGCCACCCCAATTCCTTCATCCTCCGCAGCATCTGAATCCCTTCCTCCCCCTGCCCCGCTCCACACAGCCCCTTCACCAAGACCGCGTACGTATGCATGTCAGGCTTCTCCATCTCCCTGAACAACTCAACTGCCTCATCAATCCTCCCCGTCTCACACAACCCCTCAATCAGAGCAGTGTAGGAGACCACATCCTGCTGGAACCCTCTCAGCGGCATTTTGTCGAACAAGCGACGGGCGACGTCGACCTGGTGGGTGCGACAGTACCCCACGATCAGGGAGTTGAATGTGTACGCGTCGGGGCGCCAGCCGGAGCGGACCATGAGGCTGAGGTACCGGAGGGCGCGCGCGAGGTCGGCGCGGCGGCAGAGGGACCGGATGAGGGTGTTGTAGGTGGGGGCGGTGGGGGCAGGCGGGGAGTAGTGGTGCATGTGGGCGAAGAGGCGGAGGATGAGCGGGGTGAGGGCGAAGCGGGAGAGGTGGGCGAGGAGGGATCGGAAGGGGCGGTCGAAGAGGGGTCGGAGCGGGGGAGGGGAGAGGGAGTGGAGGCGGAAGAGGACGGGGAGGGAAAGGCTGAGGAGGTGGCGGGAGGGCGCGGCGGCGCGGGCGGCCGCTGCGGCGAGTCGGACGGGGAGCGGGAGGGGGAGTGTGTGGGGGAGCGACGGGGCAAGGAGGACGGGGAGATGCGGGAGGGAGGGATGGAGGTGCCAGTTGGGGCTGGAGAGGACGGCGGCGAGGTGGGCGAGGAGAGCGGCGGGGGAGGCGGAGGTCAGCGAGTGCGGAGAGGACGCCATGGGAGACGTCTGCGGAGATGTCGGAGACGGGTGATGCGGAGGCGGCGGCATGTCAGCAGCTGACGACTACTCACGGCACCGTCGCCATTGTTATGGCATGTACGGTAGGACGACAGTCTATAATTCATCTCACCTAATATTTGTTTATGATTTGGATGAAAGAGAAAGAGACAGAGTTAGAAGTCATCATCTGACATACAACAGCTGATCTGTCCTAGGACCACATGTCATACTCACATGTAGTGGTAAATTCTAAAATTCACCTTAAACAGTGGCAAATAATTAATTATCTCTATTATTTTTGCTGTCATCTGTACTCATGTGTTTTATGGTCTCATTTTATAGGGGTCATATATAGACAACTTAGAGATAATTCATTGTATAAGTTGTGTTTAGTTTTATCTATAGATAACATGAAAGGTATCACAGACAAACACATCACTGTACATGATATAATGTCTTTTAGATTCCCAAACCGGTTTAAGCCGTTTTGACTGGCAGTTTCTGTAACATCCCAATTTTCTAAGTTTAAAAATCTTTTGAATAGTTAGTAGGGACAAAAGTGACCATTTGGTTTAATTTGAATTTAATTCAAAAACTTAATATTGGACTTTACAATCAAAAATATTTAATGTGAATAATCCCAACATGAATAATAGCCAAAACTATTTTATTTAGGTTCTATGCGCTCAGATATATTTTTCTAGATTTTTCTAGAATTTTTCTCAGTTCATTTGCTATTTTCTATTACTTATTTGGTTTTCTGGTATTTTACAAAATAGAAAAGCTATTTAAAATCTCAGAAAAGCTCTTGGGCCGAAACCCAGCCCAAACCCTCGGCCCACTGTTCACCACACTTGTGCTGCGAGCCGCCTCCCTCTGACAGGTGGTCCCCGCGTGTCAGCCTCCCTTCCTCTCTCCTCGCGCGAGCGCACTAAACCTCCACCGTCCGATTCTCTTTGAGTGGTCCCATGGCGTTGTGCCGTTCGGGCGACCCGAACGTCCCCTTGATTGTGAGCCATGCGATCAAGAAGGGATGGTCCGATGGAGATGGGCTGTTCGGGCGACCCGAACGTCCCCTTGATTGTAGGTCGTTCGATCAGATCTAGACGGTTAGTCTTCTTGGCCCGATCGTGCACATGCGTGGGCTTTTGCTGCCAGGTGGGTCCGCCACCTTCGTCTCCGAGTCGGCTTCGTCTCCGCAACGTGCCCACCTCCGTCCGCCATTGCCGCCTTCTAGAAGCCCGTCCGACAACGGGACTTTCCTAACTAAAACCTTCCCGATTTCTTCGTCAAACTCTATCTCCTTCCTTCTTGCACCCGTATCTACCCTCAATCGGGATCAAAACCAACTCTATCTCCGTTTTCGTTCGAGACCGAGAATATCCCAAATTGGGGATTCCTTATCTCGTGCCACCCCGGCCCTATAAATAGGTCCCCGAGGTTCGCATTGGCGTCCGCACCCCCAAACCCTCAAGCCACAGCACCCCGAGAGCCCTAGCGCCGCTGCAATCGAGCTTTTAGGGTTTCGCCGCTGCTCGTTTTCTTGGTGCGCATTGTCGGCGACGCCGCTCCTCGTGGTGCGCACGCGCGGTTCGCCGTCGCATCATCTACCTCCAGGAGCCTTCGCCGTCGCCGGAACTTCACCAGAGGCCCTGTCCAACAACAACCGAGGCTCTCCGTCGGTCGCCACCGTTCATTCGAAGCACCCGGAGTTGCACCCAAAGGTTCGCAATAGCCTCAACTACACGCCAGTACCACTCACCGCCGGTGGATTGCCGCCGTTCGCCGTTGCCGTTGGTTCCCGAGCCCGTCACCGTCAAATTAACGTGGACATCCATGTGGCCACCACCTCACCTTGTGCGCCGACGTGTCACGTGCGCGTCTGCCCTATCAACGCCCACGTGTGCGCCCGCGTGGTAGTCCACCGCCTCTCGTGTCTTGAGGCTCGTGAGACCTAGTCTCATCGTGGGCCGTGAGGCCCGCGATGTTTTCGTTTTATTTCTTTTCTTTCCGAAATCCCTGTGCTGGCGTCGTGCTTGCGCAATAATCCGATTTTTCTATCAAGAAATAATTCAGAAATTCCAGTAAATCCAAAATTAGGGTTTCTTTAGATTTTTAATCTTCCAGAGCCCATAACTTTTGCATCCGAACTCCGATTGAGCCCATTCAAGTTCCCAAATTTATCTAAATTCGAGCTCTATTTATCTGATATTTTTATTTAATTTTTGAAGTTTGTTTTGCCACTGTTATTTATTTATTTTATTTATTTATCTCGTTTGCGAGTAGACGTCGATACGTCGGGGAATTTTGGAGAAGAAGGAGCACCTCAAGATCAAGACCAGTACTTAGACCTTTTCTAAGGCAAGTCATACATTTGATCATCTTGAACCCAGTTTTCAAATTACTTTGTTTCAAAGTATTGCATTCTACTTTAATTATGTATTTAAATGCTTTTGAGCATATCTATCATCCAATTTGTTAATACACCTTGGCCTTGTATGCCATCATACCTTGTCACCCTAGATTGGTTATTAGTTGGTAATATTGTAGCACCAACGTGGGTTGGTTAGATGCGAGTATAATTTCTTAGCCATGCTACGAGTCTCACACCCTCATTGAGTTGCAAATATTAAATATGACTAAGTGACTATGGAACTTTGTGTAAAACTGTGTGCTATGTGTTATTACTTCGTGATAGCATGTGTTGCACTAAAACTAACTGGGTGGTAAATGATTTGGACTGAGGCAAGTGGTGGATACTAAGTGATATGGTGGACTTTGTGAATGGGAATGATAATCTTTGTGGCATAGTTAGAGAATGGAAGTCTTGCCTTGGTCAATTAAGGACTTAACTTTGTACGCCATTGAACTGAGCCTTACTGTACGACCACATGCCTGATGGGACGGGCATAACTTAGTAGGTTATGGATTCTTGGCATTAATTACTCAGGTGGTAGATTAGGGTATGGGTGGAGGTGTGTACTACAAGGTAGTCGCATCACGGGGCGGTTCGCCGTGTCCCTGTCCAGCGGTGTGTGTTATGCTAAAGCGTTTCGTTTGGGTTGGCATAGCAGTTTGTAAGCACATCGGGAGTGTCAATGTTAATATGAAGTTTCTGAACCGTTTTGTTATGATTAGTGCTTGCAACACTAGTTGTATCGTGTGGGTAAAGTGTACAACCTCTGCAGAGTGCTAAATCAATCTATTCGAATAGCCGCGTCCGCGGTCATGGACATGCTTTGGGATTTCACACGAGGGGTAGTTTTCATAAAATGTTTGGGATGAGAGCTATGTGATCTAAGTCATATGGCTATGTGAAATAATCTGCTTAGCTTTGTGTCTTTGTGGAAACAAATGTTAAATTAATATTGTCTATTTGTTTTGAATAATACTTTCAATCTATTATCGTATTCTATTTCAAATATTGCCTTTATGCAAAAGAACCACAGAAGCCTTTTCTTTTGGAATAAGCCTGCATCTATAAATTGCATTCTGTGGTATAATTTGCGGGTACGGTTGTGTACTCACGCTTGTTGTAAAACTTGCGCCCAAACCTACAGAAGAGGAGGAGTCTACGCCTGCTTTCGAGGAGGAGTTTGTCGGAGGTTGTTGATCGTTAAGGTCTGGATCCCAGTCGGTTGCCTGTGGTGAATTGATAGGATCTACACTGAAGTTATTTTCTGTTCCGCTGCTATCTTATTCTCTGTTAGCCCTGCGTGGCTTAATAAGTGTAAACTCGACCATAAGGTCAAAACCCTTATTTGTTATTCAAACTAATCGTTTACTTTATTTATCGCTTGTGTGGATTGATATTCACCTGTGTTGACACTGTGTGCACTAGCGTGATCCTTGACTAGTGCATTATACACAGAGGGTTCTAGAATCGTAATTTTGGATCCCGACAGAGGTGGTATCAGAGCCATACTGACTGTAGGTCTTGACCTTAGTTAGATCGGCCGTCTTTAGAGTGTCCAAATTATTTTCTAAAGGAAAAATTAACTTGCAAGATTAATTAATTGCTTAACTCTTCTCATATCTCTCTCGACTCAACTATTGCTATAATATTTTCTCTTCCCGCTGTTTTTAATTTTCTCTTACCCTCCCTTCCTCTGTCTTGATAGATGCCTCGTCTCCAGAGCTATGGTGAGCGCACAGGAGGATACGCCGCTGAGCTTTGGAAGCTACTGCAGATCCTTGGAGGCTTTGATCATCCGTTGTACGTCGGCAACAACTGGACTGTGAATGGACAAAACCGTGGAGTGGTATGTCGTCTGACGATCTACGCCAGGAGGAAAGATAAGGCAAGCCAACCTTCGCACATCTCCGTGAGGAAGATCACTTGGCTGGAGGGCATCCAGGAGTCGTCACGCTTGGCCATGCTTCGTATCTGCAACATCTACGCACGGGAGCTTCAGGACACAGTCTTCCGTTACCACCCCAAAGCTGCAGCCGTAGATTTGCCAGCACGCTACCCGTCTACCGAAGAAGATAGCAACGCTACAGTCGTGCACCTCGCCCAGTTTGCAGCCGCCTAGGAGGAAGCATTGGAGAGGACTATCACGGAGCTGGATCATGTCTATGAGGCTTTACAGAGAGCTGAAGAGAAGGTTGCTACTCTGCAAGAGATTCTCTACGACCAGGATGACGAAGAAGAGGAGGACCCCGAGGAGGATCCCGAAGAAGATCCAGAGGAAGGTCCATTGAGCGAAGAAAGCGCAGAGCGGAGGAGCGGATTGAGCGGTTGCACCAGGAACACTGTTCCTATTGCACCGATTGTGGCATCGGGATTAGTTTGCCAAGATGCCGGCTCACTTCCAAGTCTACAGCCGTCAGGAGCGTCGCCGTGGCTATGGAGGCTTTCTTGAGTAGTTCGTTTCAGGCTTCAGTTTTTCAGGCTTAGCCAGTTTCAGTTTAGTAAGTCGCCCTTTAGGCAGTAGTTTTGTGTGCTTAGGTCGTTGTTTCTTTGGTGTGCGAGTATGAGCTGCAAATGCCCTTAGGCATTTGTTGCAGCCATGCTAAAACCCTAATTAATAAAAGTATTTCGTTTGAGTTTCTTGAGATGTGTTTTGTTGGGTTAAACCTACCCCCTGCTTAGTTCTTAATCATCTCATGCTTGCTACCTTATCTGACTCGTGGAGCTTCACCAGATGGTTCAAACTCGTTAAACTGCTGCAAGTGGTTCCGGTACCCCAGCACTAGGAGGCAATGAGCAACCAGCCGCAGGAATAGTTCCGCCACAAGCACCCCCGATTGACTTGCAAAACTTTGGAGCTTTCATGGCAGCGTAGACTCAACTAATGAATACTATGATGAATCAGATGCAAGCTATGAGCAACCAGGTCAATAACAACAACAATCAACAGCACGGAGCCCCAGCTGCTCAAGGTTACCATGGACCATCTAAACTTGCAGAGTTTATGAGAACCCGTCCACCAACGTTCTCTGGACACGTCTCCCCAGTAGAAGCAGATGATTGGCTTCGGGTTATTGAAAGAAAGCTGCTGATCACCCAGTGCAGCGATCGTGAGAAGGTTCTGCATGTCACTCACCAGATGGAGGGCATAGCTACTGAATGGTGGGAGAACTTCTATGCCGCTCATGAGGCGCCACAGGATATCACCTGGGAAGAATTTTCTGCAGCATTTCGCTAGTATCATGTACCAGAAAGCATTATCGATCCGAAGAAGGATGAGTTCCGCGCTCTCAAGCAAGGAGCTATGTCAGTGTCTGACTACCTCAACAAGTTTTCTCAGCTAGCTCGTTATGCGGCAGAGGATGTAGCCACGGACAAGACTCGCCAGAGTCGCTTTCTGAAGGGGCTGAACACTGGACTGCAAGTCAGTCTAATTGCCCATACTTTCCCTGACTTCCAATAATTGGTCAACAAAGCTTTTGTCCTGGAGGACAAGCGCAAGGAACTGGAGGACAACCGCAAACGCCAGATGGCTCAGCAAGGAAACCATCAGTCTCAACAGAAGATAAGGACGGTTCTACCACAGTTTAACCGGTTTCCACCACAGAATTCGTTCAGGGCACCTGCACCAACTTCAGCACCCCGTCCAACTGCCCAGAACTTCCGCAACCCTGCATCTGTCAACCCCAATCCAGGGAGCAATCAGCAGAACGTACCAAGGGTATGTTACACCTGTCGTCAGCCAGGACACTTTGCCAACCAATGTCCGTAGAAGGGAACAATCACTCCAGTACGCTTCAACCTTGGAGCTACGCTATCCAAGACGCCAGCGCCAAGCATCAACCAAGGAGCTTCACAAGTTGCCGGTCAAGTCGAAGGAGCACCGCGGTCGGTGATCAGAGGCCGTGTCAACCATGTCACTCTGGAAGGAGCTCAGGAAGCACCGGACGTCGTACTGGGTAAGTTTTTGGTTAACTCAGTATCTGCATCAGTTTTGTTTAATTCTGGAGCTTCGCATTCGTTTGTTTCTGGGATGTTTGCAACCAAGAATAATTTGGAAGTTATGCGTCTTAAGCATACTCTGCTAGTCTAGTCGCTTGGAGCAAAGCTAAGCTCTAAAGTGGGATGTTTAGGAGCTAAGTTACTCATAGCTGGAGTTGAGTTTCTAGCCAACCTAATCGTACTAGATACCCAAACCTTAGATGTCATTCTTGGCATGGATTGGTTATCAAGCACAAAGTCGTGCTAGATTGTGGCCAAAGAGCTGTAACAGTCGAGGATACCAAGGGAAACAAGGTAGAATTTCTAGCCACCTCAGTTCGTGATGGACATCTGTTAGTGAACGGCCTGAATACCCTTTCCTTAGAAGAAGTACCAGTCGTCAGTGAATATCCAGATGTATTTCCAGAAGAATTACCAAGAATGCTCCCGGACCGTGACATCGAGTTTGTCATCGACCTAGTGCTAGGGACAGCACCAATTTCAAAGAGACCTTATCGGATGCCAGCCGATGAATTGGTAGAGATGAAGAAGTAGATAGAAGAGCTTCTTGAGAAAGGTTTCGTGAGATCTAGTTCATCGCCATGGGAGGCACCAGTGTTGTTTGTCAAGAAGAAAGATGGAAGCATGAGGATGTGTATTGATTACCATTCCCTCAATGAAGTTACTATCAAGAACAAGTACCCACTACCCCGGATTGATGATCTGTTTGATCAGATGAAAGGAGTCGGAGTGTTCTCAAAGATCGACCTGCGATCAGGTTACTATCAGCTAAAGATTTGTCTTAAGGATATACCAAAGACCGCTTTCTCAATGCGGTATGGACATTATGAGTTCCTAGTTATGTCCTTTGGTATGACTAATGCCCCTGCATACTTCATGAACATGATGAATAAAGTATTCATGGAATATTTGGACAAGTTTGTAGTCGTGTTCATTGACGATATTTTGGTTTACTCCAAGACGGAGGAAGAACACGCTGAACATTTAAGGATAGTCTTGGAAAAACTCAGAGAGCATCGGTTGTATGCCAAGTTCAGTAAGTGTGATTTTTGGAAGAAGGAAGTTGATTTTCTTGGTCATGTGATGACAGCCGAGGGAGTAGCAGTTGACCCCGGTAAAGATAAAGCAGTATTACATTGGGAGCAGCCCAAGACTATAACTCAGATTCGTAGTTTCTTGGGAATGGCAGGTTATTACCGCCGTTTCATCGAAGGATTCTCATCAATTGCTAAGCCTCTTACGCAATTGTTGAAGAAGGAGAAAAAGTTCACTTGGACTCCAGCCTGTGAAGAAAGTTTTCAAGAGTTGAAGACGCGTTTGACTTCAGCCCCAGTGTTGATTTTGCCGGATGTTCGCAAGGATTTCGATATCTATTGTGATGCTTCGCGTCAAGGACTAGGATGTGTTCTGATGCAAGAAGGAAGAGCCGTTGCTTATGCGTCAAGGCAATTAAGAACTCACGAAGAGAATTACCCTACCCATGATTTGGAATTAGCTGTTGTAGTGCATGCTTTAAAGATTTGGCGTCATTACCTCATTGGTAATCGCTGTGAAGTCTACGCAGATCATAATAGCCTGAAGTACATCTTCACCCAGTCAGATTTGAACATGAGGTGGAGGAGATGGTTAGAATTGATCAAGGATTATAATCTTGGAATTCACTACCATCCCGGAAAAGCCAATGTAGTTGCAGATGCCTTGAGTCGTAAGAGTTACTGCAATGCTTTGGAAGTGGAAGAGTTTTGTTCAGAACTTCAAGACGAGTTTCAGAAGCTAAGGCTAGAAGTCGTATCTGAAGGATTTGTGGCCAGTTTGGAAGTACAGTCTACCCTGGAGCAGCAGATTCGTGAAGCGCAACCGAAGGATCCCGTGTTGTCAGACATTAAGCTCAAAATGGCAGAAGGGAAATTCAAAGATTTTACCAAGGATGATCAAGACATACTCTGGATTAATGGTCGTATCTGTGTACCAGATATTGATGGGTTAAGGCAACTAATCTTAAAAAAAAGCCCATGACTCGAAGTATTCGATTCACCCCGGAAGTACTAAGATGTACCAGGATATTAAGACTAAATTTTGGTGGCCAAATTTGAAGCGAGAAGTCGCAGAGTTCGTTGCCCTGTGCGACGTGTGTTAGAAGGTAAAGGCAGAACACCAGAGACCAGCAGGTTTGTTGCAATCGCTGAAGATTCTAGAGTGGAAGTGGGAAGAGATCGGAATGGATTTCACTACCGGTTTACCCAAGACCCAATCGGGTTACGATTCAATCTGGGTAATAGTTGATCGTTTGACCAAGGTTGCCCATTTCCTGCTAATCAAAACCACATACTCAGAAGATCGCCTAGCGGAGTTGTATATGGCCAGAATTGTCAGTTTGCACAGTGTGCCCAAGAAGATAGTATGTATCAGATCGAGGATCTTAGTTCACCTCTCGTTTTTTTCAAAGTTTGCATGAAGCATTGGGTACCCATCTGAATTTCAGTACTGCGTATCATCCACAGACAGATGGACAGACGGAAAGAGTTAATGAGATATTGAAGGATATGCTGAGAGCTTGTGCTCTAGCTAATGCTGCTCGTTGGGATAAAAGTTTACCATATACAGAATTTTCGTACAACAACAGTTATCAAGCTAGTCTGCAGATGTCACCCTTTGAAGCTTTGTATGGCCGTGCCCGCAGAACCCCGTTGAATTGGTCAGAAACAGTTGAATGTTTGGTATTTGGTCTAGACATCATTCAAGAAGCAGAAGAGCAAGTGGCCATGATCAGAGAAAGACTGAAAATAGCTCAGTCCAGGCAGAAGACCTATGCTGATAATCGTCGTCGCGATCTCAGCTTCGAACCCGAGGATTTCGTGTATCTTCGAGTTACCCCGCTCAAAGGTGTCAAAAGGTTTCATGCCAAAGGGAAGCTTGCCCCTACGTATGTTGGTCCGTTCAAGATTTTGGAACGCCGTGGAGAAGTTGCTTATCAGTTGGAGCTACCGCAGTCGTTAACAGGAGTGCATGATGTTTTTTCATGTCTCGCAGTTGAAGAAGTGTCTTCGTGTGCTAGAAGAGCAAGCCCCGTTGGAATCAATTGACTTGAAGGAGGATCTTACCAACAAGGAGCAGCCAGTCAAGATTTTGGATGTCGCAGAGCGCCACATAAGGAGCAAGACTGTTCATTTTTGCAAGGTTCAGTGAAGCAACCACTCAGAAGGAGAAGCAACGTGGGAGCGTGAAGAAGAGCTGAAAGCCAAATTTTCTAGCCTTTTCCTCTAGCTAGCCTGAATCTCGGGGTCGAGATTCCTTTAACGGGGAGAGGTTTGTAACATCCTAATTTTTTGAGTTTAAAAATCTTTTGAATAGTTAGTAGGGAGAAAAGTCACCATTTGGTTTTATTTGAATTTAATTCAAAAGCTGAATATTGGACTTTACAATCAAAAATATTTAATGTGAATAATCCCAACATGAACAATAGCCAAAACTATTTTATTTGGGTTCTATGCGCTCAGATATATTTTCTAGATTTTTCTAGAATTTTTCTCAGTTCATTTGCTATTTTCTATTGCTTATTTGGTTTTCTGGTATTTTACAAAATAGAAAAGCTATTTAAAATCTCAGAAAAGCTCTTGGGCCGAAACCCAGCCCAAACCCTCTGGCCCAGCTCTGTTCAGCCCACACCCGCGCGCGCGAGCCGCCTCCCTCTGACAGGTGGTCCCCGCATGTCCGCCTCCCTTCCTCTCTCCTCGCGCGAGCGCGCTAAACCTCCACCGTCCGATTCTCTTTGAGTGGTCCGATGGCGTTGTGCCGTTCGGGCGACCCGAACGTCCCCTTGATTGTGAGCCGTGCGATCAAGAAGGAATGGTCCGATGGAGATGGGCTGTTCGGGCGACCCGAACGTCCCCTTGATTGTGGGCCGTTCGATCAGATCTAGACGGTTAGTCCTCTTGGCCCGATCGTGCACATGCGTGGGCTTGTGCTGCCAGGTGGGTCCGCCACCTTCGTCTCTGAGTCGGCTTCGTCTCCGCAACGCGCCCGCCTCCGTCCGCCATTGCCGCCTTCTAGAAGCCCGTCCGACAACGGGACTTTCCTAACTAAAACCTTCCCGGTTTCTTCGCCAAACTCTATCTCCTTCCTTCTCGCACCCGTATCTACCCTCAATCGGGATCAAAACCAACTCTATCTCCGTTTTCGTTCGAGACCCAGAATATCTCAAATTGGGGATTCTTTATCTCGTGCCACCCTGGCCCTATAAATAAGTCCTCGAGGTTCGCATTGGCGTCCGCACCCCAAACCCTCAAGCCACAGCACCCCGAGAGCCCTAGCACCGCCGCAATCGAGCTTTTAGGGTTTCTCGCCGCCGTTCGTTTTCTTCGAATTGCGTCAACGTCGCCCTGCCCTCGTGGTCTGCACCGCTGGGTTCGCCGTCACATCATCTACCTCCAGGAGCCTTCGCCATCGCCGGAACTTCACCGGAGGCCCTGTCCAACAACAACCGAGGCTCTCCGCCGGTCGCCACCGTCCATCCCAAGCACCCTAAGTTGCACCCAAAGGTTCGCAATAGCCTCAACTACACGCCGGTACCACTCACCGCCGGTGGATCGCCGCCGTTCGCCGTTGCCGTTGGTTCCCGAGCCCGTCACCGTCAAATTGACGTGGACATCCATGTGGTCGCCACCTCACCTTGTGCGCCGACGTGTCGCGTGCGTGTCTGCCCTGTCAACGCCCACGTGTGCGCCCGCGCGGCAGTCCACCGGTCTCCAGGTCTTGAGCTTGGTAGACCTAGTCTACTGTGGGCCGTGAGACTGACAGTGTTTTCTTTTTATTTCTTTTCTTTCCGAAATCCCTGTGCTGGCGTCGTGCTTGCGCAATAATCTGATTTTTCTGTTATTTTTATCTGATATTTTTATTTAATTTTTGAAGTTTGTTTTGCTAGTGTTATTTATTTGTTTTATTTATTTGTCTCGTTTGCGAGTAGACGTCGATACGTCGGGGAATTTTGGAGAAGAAGGAGCACCTCAAGATCAAGACCAGTACTTAGACCATTTCCAAGGCAAGTTATACCTTTGATCATCTTGAACCCCGTTTTCAAATTACTTTGTTTCAAAGTATTGCATTCTACTTTACTTTAATTATGTATTTAAATGATTTTGGGCATAGCTATCATCCAATTTGTTAATACACCTTGGCCTTGTATGTCATTATCGGTGTTTTAGAACCGATCTTACGTAAATATTGTTTGATTCGAGGGGTCTCCACAATTGATCACGCAGACGAAAGAGACGTGGGGATTTTTATACAGGTTCAGACCTTCTCCAGTGAGAATAATAACCCTACTCCTGTGTATCTTATATTGGGTATCTGGATTACAATCAGCTGAGGGTCTTACTAATTGTCTTCCAAAAAGGCCTCTCCTTTCTATCTCTAAAAGACACCTATTTATACTATGCAGTGGTGGTTGTTGTCGTTTCAGGCTAATTAGTCGCTCATTATTGCGTAATAATGAGAGTAATTACCGGAGTAGTAACCTCCCCATACTGTCGAACGGTTATCAGTCAGAGATAGTGGAGCATTTTCTGTAGTTATATCAAACATAACTACGTATTTTGACTACTTGGATCTTCACCATTAAATGGACCTTCTGACGGGTGGACCCAGTTAGTCGTGAAGAATTCGTAGCAGACCTAGTCATAGCAGGACTTACGACTGGGTACTGGTCGTAGAAAAACTTACGACCGGCCGTAATCGTAGCAGGACTTACGATTACACTATAGTCGTAGAAATGCTTACGACTAGGGGGTAGTCGTAGAAGAACCTACGACTTCCTGATTTGTTCTTTCTTTATAATATTAAGGGGTATGCCATGTGACGTCATATTTCATTATTATGGAATAATAAAATGAAGATTATTTAGATCCTCGTCAGTCATAATACCTTGTCACCCTAGATTGGTTATTAGTTGGTAATATTGTAGCACCAACGTGGGTTAGTTAGATGCGAGTATAATTTCTTAGCCATGCTACGAGTCTCACACCCTCATTGAGTTGCAAATATTAAATATGACCACATGCCTGATGGGACGGACATAACTTAGTAGGTTATGGATTCTTGGCATTAATTACTCAGGTGGTAGATTAGGGTATGGGTAGAGGTGTGTACTACAAGGTAGTCGCATCACGGGGCGGTTCGCCGTGTCCTTGTCCAGCGGTGTGTGTTATGTCAAAGCGCTTCGTTTGGGTTGGCATAGCGGTTTGTAAGCACATCGGGAGTGTCAATGTCAAGATGAAGTTTCTGAACCGTTTTGTTATGATTAGTGCTTGCAACACTAGTTGTATCGTGTGGGTAAAGTGTACAACCTCTGCAGAGTGTTAAATCAATCTATTCGAATAGCCGCGTCCGCGGTCATGGACATGCTCGGGGATTTCACACGAGGGGTAGTTTTCATAAAATGTTTGGGATGAGAGTTATGCGATCTAAGTCATATGGCTATGTGAAATAATCTGCTTAGCTTTGTGTCTTTGTGGAAACAAATATTAAATTAATATTATCTATTTGTTTTGAATAATACTTTCAATCTATTATCGTATTCCATTGCAAATATTGCCTTTTATGCAAAAGAACCACAGAAGTCTTTTCTTTTGGAATAAGCATGCATCTATAAATTGCATTATGTGGTATGATTTACGAGTACGGTTGTGTACTCACGCTTGTTGTAAAACTTACGCCCAAACCTACAGAAGAGGATGAGTCTACGCCTGCTTTTGAGGAAGAGTTTGTCGGAGGTTGCTGATCGTTAAGGTCTGAATCTCAGTCGGTTGCCTGTGGTGAATTGATGGGATCTACGCTGAAGTTATTTTTTGTTCCGCTGCTATCTTATTCTCTGTTAGCCCTGCGTGGCTTAATAAGTGTAAACTCGACCATAAGATCAAACTTTTATTTGTTATTCAAACTAATCGTTTACTTTATTTATCGTTTGTGTGAATTAATATTCACCTATGTTGACACTATGTGCACTAGCGTGATCCTTGACTAATGCATTATACACAGAGGGTTCCAGAATCGTAATTTTAGGTCCCGACAGTCTCTCACACAGGCCACGGCGGCACGGCCACACACCAAGATTTGCACGAAAACGCTAGCGTTCTAAGAAGAGGAAAAAAAGGTTGAGATAACTTTAACCTGTCTTTACAAAGAAGGATTTTGCTGAACTTTTGGAGAAATTCCACTGTTTCCTATTATAAATTCTTCTGAAAATCGTAAAATCGAATCACGACGTTAGGTGATCCGGCTGCAAAGAATGAAGTGACCAGATTGTTCAAACGATGAAGGCCTTGCAAGGGGGTGGCGTGCCTTTTCCAGTTGGATCAACAAAAATTGAAGCTAGAGTACTGCCTGTCAAGAGATCTCAACCTTGGTTCATTTCATGTTTAATCGGACAACAGACTACGGTTATTGTTACACAAGGATGGGCACACACGCACATCACAACGTGCGCGCACTGCGAGTCTGCCACTTGCACACGTGAAATCGTGGTGGCTCCACGACATCACGGTCTCACCGAGCGTGGGCACATATACAGTTTTTAGAACACCAGTTCTTGCTGATAAATTGATACCAAGCTGAAAGTTATATTAAAATAAACTGGGCGTCATACCACGCACCCTTGCACAGATAAGATCTTCCGCGATTCCAGTTCCTGAACACCACACAATTCATCCGAATCTAACATGTAAAGGCCTACAAAGCTAAAGGGTGAGAGTGCCGACATCCCCGAATTTTGTCACCGGTACAGTTCACGCCAGGGTTCCTGAACGATTGCTAATCTTTCGATCCCCCTCTCAAGAACGGCTTTTTTGGAGAACTCCAAGTTGGTGTGCCTGGCCAACTGATCCCCTACGCACTGCAGCACCTGGAAGTACAATAGGCAGAGATTGGGTGAGCCAACAAGCATAAATTTGCAAGTGTAGAGCCTGCAAAGATTATCCTAAGGTAGTGGCAGCTTGTATAGAAAAATTACTGGGTTCGCACAAACAAACTAATGCAAGAATCCAGACGAAATTACCAAAAGACAATTGTTTGACAGTTGCTTGAAACTATAAGAGGTTTCTTCATATATAATGTTGACTTATCAGTATGGGTGGCTGTGCATTGTGGAATTAGTCCATAAAAAATATACCAGAAAGATCAATTTTGCTAACATTATAATATTATATATACAACCGAGTAAGAAAACCATTAAGCACCATAAGAGGAGTCCTTAACAAACATCTTGTGTCTTGCTTTCTATTTGGAAAAAAAAAAAGATCACGAACACTCTTTACTACTCTTGATACATATTTTAGAGAGTTTAAACCTCAGTAGATTCAAGGTACCAAGGTCACAGGTCAACCTTTTCTCAATTGCTATTTAGCAAGAAGCTGGTTTCGAATTTTGTCAGTGAAATTCTAACGATCTTCTATTTCTGCATCAAGTATCATCATGTTTTGTGAAACTTTTGCAGAAGAGAAGGGGGAAAGGTTCTAGGAAAGGAAAGCAGAAATACAGGAAATTGTCAATAGCTTGAAGAACTGTAAAGCAGGATTCAATTGGAATTTAGCAAATAGTCAAGCTGTACCTCAAGATCAGCATCTGAAGAGCTTTTGCCTTGGTTCTGCGGCTTCTGCCCACCTGATGCGACAAGAAGAACTGTGGGTATCTTCAATACGCGCACCATTTCCAGCAAACATAGTATTGGTTCACTACGTATTTGTAAAGATGGAGGAGGTTTAGTAGTTCCATCAACCAATATGTGAGTAAACTCGGTAGTTGCCCCTATTTCAGCACCATGGAGTGTAGGTAACTGTCCTGTTTTTGTTGCATTAACCATTCCATGATAATAGCTTAATGGCCTTGTGATGAATGGGACAATTAGAACTGGCTGAATGGAAAGAGCTTCAGAAGAAATCAGTGCTAAAATCTCATTCATAGCACATGCTGCAACAGGAGGCTTATAGTCCGGCAGAACAAAACAGGACACCTGGCAAAAATTAACACAACTTGAATACAACCTGGATGTGGTTTCCTGTTTCCATATGGGGTGCAGTAGAGAAAAAATGATGTTGCAATATTAGCAGTCAGGTGCACAATTGATATTTCTTTCCATAAAAATATACTCAATCCTTTACTAGTGAAGGATTTTCAAAGTAATGTTACAAGTAGTGTAAAACTGTATTAATATATACTGTCCTTTGAAAAAGAGCACATGCCTACAGTTCTACGGCCTACAACCCTTGTAATTGTGCAACTGGGAAGCCGAGATAGTTTGGTACAGCTGATTAGGGTAGAGTAGAAAGAACTAACCTGGCAGTTTAGGAGAGGACCATATTGACATAGAATTATCCTTTGTTAACAGAAGCAACATGAAAGTAGAAACCAATAGACATTGCCAGTTCCTCTAGTCCATCTAAGATAAACTCAAGCAAGCCAACAAAAGATGGTGTGAAACCCTCTAGGAAAGTGTCCTTTCCCATCGTTGGTAGATCGCCTAAGTTGTGTCATAATTACCATGAGGTGTAATATTAATGCTGGTCAAAAAAACCTTATGCATAAACAAACTCCTAGGTAATAAGAGTGTTACATCCATGAAAACAGAGCTCTCTGCTATATTGCTAAACCATATTTTAAAATTGATGCATCAAGTAGTCTTATGTGAATAAAGAGATAGTCAGGAACAAGAAAACAAGGTCAGTACACACAAACACCACGCTTACAGAACTCGGGTCGGAATGCAAGGTCACAGCAACCAAGACAGTGACAAACACAACCTAAGGCTTGATGTACCAGCAAACATACGCTCAAACTAGATCATGATGACACTCTAATCCCAAAACTCAGATCCAAGATAATGTTCATAGTGAAACCATACTCTCTCTTTTTCAACAACTAAGCTTTCTCCATCTCCAAATTACACTCACTAGTTTTGTTGATCGGTCCACTCTTATAAAACAACAAAAGAATGCCACATTTCCTAAGTTTCTAAACCTGACACTTACATTAAGCTATATTTCTCACAGTTGAGCAAACTGTGATAGACACAGAGTTTCCACATACATCTTTCCACTCATGGTTATTAAGTCGTCGACTAGTCGACAAGTCGGTGGAGAAGAATCGACTGGGCCTGGCGACTCGACTTGCCAGGGCAAGTCGGGCGACCTGTCGACTAGTCGTCAACTTGCCCGTCAACTAGTTGACCAGGTGGCAGCAAGTCGGTTGACTTGGTGGGAGAAATGTGGGACCCGCTTGTCAGACTCAAGGTGACAGAGAGAAGAGGGAGGGAGGGCTTAGTTGTGTGACCGGATCCAGCTCCCAGCGTGCCGCCACCCTTCGTCGCCCTCGGCCGCAACTCCCAGCGCGCCGCCACCCTTCGTCACCCTCGGTGGGAGCTGAAGGTCGCAACCGCCGCTCGTCGTCACCCTCGTCCTTAGCTCCCAGCCCACCGCTGTCCTTCGTCCTCAGATCCCGAGCAGCCGCCGCCCGCCGCCCGTCGTCGTCCTCGCCCTGCAGCTCTCGTCGCCCTCGCCCTACAGCTCTCGCCGCCCGTCGTCACCCTTGTCCTGCCGCTCCCATCGCCCCAGGTAAGCTCCCTGCCTCCTTCTCTATTTTCTCTGATAGAACCCGTCACCTCCCTCTCTGTTTCCTCTGTGTATATGTAAGCTCCCGTGTCCACTGTCCATATGTAGGCATCATGGCCCTCTCTGTTTTCTCTGTGTATATGTACGCTCCTGTGTCCACTGTCCATATTGTTATGGACTCATATTGGGGAAAGGGCTATAGCCGATGTAACAAACCACAGCAAGGATCAGCAGCAGTGTCCGGATCGAGTTCGACAGCAAACGATGCCGCAGAGTCCGCGTAGGAATACCACATACGTATTGTCGGTCACTATGAATAGTTTCCATATAATGAATAGTTTCCTTTTATCCCTGTTTCCGAGTTAGTTACAGAGTTCGTATCTCTATATATATGTAAGACATCCTTTTGAGAAAGATCAATAAAGAATATATCTTAAGAGTCCATCAGTTATCGAGCTTCCTATCACGGTGAGGAACAACCTCATCGTGATCGTGAAGGTGACAACCACCTCCGTATCTCGCTACCTTCTTCGCTCAAACCCACAAGCGGCGGAAGAACTCGCCACCTCGTCATCCATCTAAGCCTCGACGTATCAATTTGGTATCGAGCCTACCACCGCGCATACCTCGCTGCCTTCAAACCCACAACCGAGTATGAGTGAATCCAAGTCCATCAACGATTTGAGTTTGCAGCTTGATCAAATGCTCAAGCAAATCCTTGGTGACAAACAAGCATTGAGAGATGAACTCCACGAGCTACGTAGTCGCCAGACACCAACACGGCGACCATCGCGGCGCTCCAAGTTAAAGAAGCTCCAGAGTTTCCTGCTAGCAGGAAGTTGCCCCAACCGGCCGGAATAACTACCGGCAGGGAAGGAAGGGAAGATGAGCGCTCTGCCGCTCCACGATACCATAAACTCAATTTCCCAACCTACGACGGGGAAGAAGACCCACTGCCCTGGCTTAACAGATGTGAACAATTTTTTCGCGGCCAGCGGACAATGGAAGAAGAGAAAGTTTGGCTTGCATCTTATCACCTCACGGGCGTTGCTCAGCAATGGTTCTACCAGTTGGAACGGGATGAGGGTGTCCTGGCGTGGCCGAGATTTGCTGATTTTGTGAATATGCGCTTCGGTCCTCCTATCCGCAGTAATCCATTGGGAGAATTAGCGCAGCTACGGCGTACCGGATCAGTGGAGGATTACCAGCGCCAATTTTTGGCGCTTCTTTGTCGCGCTAATCCACTCTCGCCAATGCAACAAGTGCAGCTCTTTACCGCCGGACTCTTGAAGCCATTACGAACCGATGTAGAACTCCAAAACCCGACGAACTTGCAGACGGCCATGAGTCTTGCCAGAGCCTATGAAGTGCGGATTCAGGAGGAACCCGTCAAACCAAAGCCACCAATACGGCCGAAACCTTCAGCGCCTTCGGCACCAACTCCCGCTCCGAGTACTCGACCGAACCTCGGACCCCCAGCGCCGATGACGGTAGCACCACCTCCGGGTCTGCGTCCCACACCACCGCGATCCAAGTTTCGCCACTTGTCCACGGAGAAGATGGCTGACCGCCGTGCAAAAGGGCTGTGTTACAACTGCCCGGAGAAGTTTCACCGCAATCATACTTGCTCGATGAAGGGGATTTACATGCTGGAAATAGAAGATGAGGATGCACTCGCGGAACCAGGCGAACAAGCAGAGATATCCTTGCATGCGCTTACAGGGATTCGGTCCAACCGCAAAATGCAACTCCAAGTTCAGATAGCGGGGCAAACCGTGCTAGCTCTGGTGGATTCCGGATCCACCCACAATTTCATTGCCGAAGGGACCGCACGTAGCCTTGGACTGACCTGTGCAGCCCGCAATGGGTTGAGTGTAGCTGTGGCCAATGGAGATCGCATCCAGTGCGCGGGGCGCTGTCACGGCGTGCCACTCACCATCAACGAGGAAGCCTTCTGCATTGATTTGTTTGCCATACCACTCGATGCCTTCGAACTAATTCTTGGAGTCCATTGGTTGCGCACGTTGGGTCCGATTGTCTGGGACTTTGAGCTCCTCTCCATGTCATTCTGGCGGGGGGATCATCGTGTCCTGTGGCAAGGCACGGCTAGACCAGAGCGCATGCAGGCACACTACGTGGTCGGGGAGGATATCATGTTGGCATTACTACGGGACTTTGCCGACCTCTTTGAACCACCCCGAGGGCTGCCACCAGTAAGGCGACAAGACCACCGCATACCCCTCAAACCGAATACAGAAGCAGTCGCGGTCCGGCCTTATCGATACCCGCAATTGCAAAAAGATGAAATCGAGAAACAATGTGAAGACATGCTTGCACAAGGGATCATCCGGGAGAGCACATCGGCTTTTTCATCTCCAGTCCTGCTTGTTAAGAAGCATGATGCAACTTGGCGATTTTGCGTTGACTACCGGGCCCTCAACGAGCGGACCATTAAAGATAAGTTTCCTATTCCAGTTGTTGATGAACTTCTCGATGAGCTGGAAGGATCTAAATATTTTACCAAGCTTGATCTCCGCGATGGTATCATCAAACGATGTGTCCGCACGATGTGGCAAAAACAGCGTTTCGCACTCACCACGGCCACTTTGAATTCTTGGTGATGGCCTTCGGGTTAACTAATGCGCCAGCCACATTCCAGTCCCTAATGAACGAAGTTCTTAAGCCCTATCTTCGGAAGTTTGTGCTTGTGTTTTTTGATGACATTTTGATCTACAGTAAGTCATGGGCGGAACATTTACGACATGTCGGTGCGAGATTTCAACTCTCCGCCATAATCGATTAGCACTTAAGCGCTCTAAGTGTGCTTTCGGGATAACATCAGTAGCTTACTTGGGACATATCATCTCCGGCCAGGGGGTCGCTATGGATCCAGACAAACTTGTGGCTGTGGCTGATTGGCCCCTTCCAAAGTCTGTACGAGCATTGAGAGGATTTCTCGGACTTACCGGTTATTATCGCAAGTTCATCAAGAACTATGGTGTCATTGCGGCTCCGTTAACAAAATTGCTCAAAAAGGAGTCGTTTGGCTGGTCGGAGGAGGCCACTCATGCGTTCGAAGCTCTCAAGGTAGCTCTTACATCTGCACCCGTTCTACAGCTACCCGATTTTTCCAAAACTTTTATGGTCGATTGTGACGATCCAAGACGGAGTTGGCGATTCGCATCAAGGCGAGCGCCCATTGCTTTTTTCACCGCGCACCACCTCATCATGCTAAATTGGCGGCCACGGCGGAACTTATTGGCCTCGTCAAGGCGTGACGTCATTGCGGCCGTACCTTTGGGGTCGTGAGTTCACCATCCGTACTGACCATTATAGTCTTAAGTTCTTGCTTGATCAACGCTTGTCCACGATACCTCAGCACCATTGGGTAAGCAAGTTGTTTGGATTCGATTTTACTGTGGTTTTTTTCACGCAAGCGAACGCTGCTGATGATGCTCTTTCCGCCGTGATACGTAACTCTCGTGTATGCTATCTCTTCGCCACGATTCGGTCTTTTTATCGATGCACGAGGTGGAGAAAACACCGAGCCGTCTTCCTTGCGTAATCGTTGTGTCGGTCAAGCCGAGGATGGGTGGAGCTTTGTTGATGGATTATTGATCTACAAGGGGCGCATTTTCCTGTCGGCCTCTTCTGCCTTGTGGCACCAGTTGATTGCAGACGCCCATAATTCTGGTCATGAGGGTATACAAAAAACATTGCGTCGTTTAAGAGCTACTTTCCACAACCGCTTTGTCTAAATTGGTTCGAATTTGTGGTTTACCGCTACTGCTTGTCAACGTAACAAGACGGAACATCTTCACCCAGCTGGTCTCTTACAGCCCTTGGTGGTGCCGACAACAATTTGGGCGGATATTTCTATGGATTTTATCGAAGGTCTTCCGAAGGTACATGGCAAGTCTGTTATTCTTTCAGTGGTTGACCGCTTTTCAAAATACGCCACTTCATTACTTTGGGTCATCCGTATACGGCCGGTTCAGTTGCTCGCGCATTCTTTGATGAGATCGTACGCTTACATGGTATTCCATCTTCCATTGTAAGTGATCGTGACCCTGTTTTCACAAGCAATTTTTGGAGCGAATTATTTCGCTTATCAGGTGTTAAGTTGCATTTGAGTTCGGCATTTCATCCACAATCCGATGGTCGATGTGGTTGTGAATCGGGTGATTGCTATGTATCTCATTGTTTATCGGTGATCGACCAAAGCATTGGGTACAGTGGCCGTGGGCGAATTTTGTTATAATTGTCTTATCAAACGACTCTCAAGTGCACTCCTTTTCGAGTTGTTTATGGACGTGACCCTCCAACCTTGCTTACTTATGAACCGGGAGTCGCCCGTGTGGCTGCTGTGGATTCTCAACTTCATGCTCGCGACGAATTCTTATCGGAGATTCGCGAGCGCCTTTTACAGGCTCAACATCGCATGAAGGAGCAGTATGATACTCATCATCGGAACGTTTCATTCTCGGTGGGACAATGGGTTTGGCTTAGGTTGCAACATCGGCCCATCTCTTCGGTTTCATCTCAGCCTCGCTCCAAACTGGCCCCCAGATATTATGGTCCTTTTCGTGTTTTGGAACGGATAGGGTCTGTTGCTTACCGTTTGGATTTGCCGGCTCGAGCTCGTATCCATAATGTGTTTCATGTGGCATTGTTAAAACCACATCGTGGTGATCCTCCTGAGCATCTCGTAGCCTTGCCGAACATATGGCATGGTCGAGTGGTTCCTACTCCAGCGAAGATAGTCAAGTCTCGACTTCGTCATAGTGTTTGCGAGTTATTGGTTCACCGCGTGGTCTCTCTTCGTGGACGCCACCGGTATCACTTCCGAGTTTTGTCGCGATTTCGGATTTCACTTGAGGACAAGTCGATTCTCCGAGAGGAGGAAATGTTATGGACTCATATTGGGAAAGGGCTATAGCCGACGAACAAACCACGGAAGGATCAAGCAGCAGTTGTCCGGATCGAGTTTGACAAACAAGCGATGCCGCAGAGTCCGCGTAGGAATACCACATACGTATTGCTCGGTCACTATGAATAGTTTCCATATAATGAATAGTTTCCTTTTATCCTGTTTAGAGTTAGTTACTGAGTTCGTATTCTATATATATGTAAGACATCCTTTTGAGAAAGATCAATAAAGAATATATCTTAAGAGTCCATCAGGTTATCAGAGCTTCCTATCACGGCTGAGGAACAACCTCATCGTGATCAGGAAGGCGACAACCAGCCTCCTGTATCTCGCTACCTTCTTCGCTCAAACCCACAAGCGGCGGAAGAACTTCGGCCACCCCTCGTCATCCATCGGAAGCCTCGACGTATCAATATGTAGGCATCATGGCAGAGCAATCCTCAACTAAAACTCCAACTTCAACTCTAAATCCGACAGCGGGCACCGAAGGGTATGATACAGCCAGGGAATAAAATCTCGGACGGTTACCGGTTACCGGCTAGGGTCCGGGATCCAAAATCCCGGCCAGTTTTCTCGGGTTTTGCAAGTTCAAATTCTAATTTTCAAATTTTGGATGGTTTTTAATCAAATTCGAGCGAATTTCATCTGAAAAAAAGCGAAAACCGGTAACCGGCCGGTTACCGTTCCCGGCTAGCGAACGGGATCCTTGCCAGTACCGATTGTGATCCCTGGATCCAGTTAATGATCCTAAGCGGAAGGCTAAGTCCAAAGATCCGGGATGAAAATACGAATTTTGGCCGGATTTGACAAACAAAGATATCGTCCAATGCATACGCTGCGGCAAGCAAATGCATGCCGGAGTAAGAAGATTGAAGTAACACCTAGCAGGAAGCTATGGAGATGTGGAGAAATGTCCGAAAACAACCACACCTATCATGAAAGAGATGCGTGAGTACTTGTTCAAGAATGCCAAAAATAAACCCTTTGAGATAGATGATGAAGGTGAAGGTGAAGATGGTGGTGAAGGTGATGAAGTTCAAGAAATCCAAGCACAAGTGGCATCATCTAGGGAGAGCACAAGAGGCTCCTCTGCTAAGACAGTTGCAAGCTTCGGGACTGCCACCAAAAAGGAAGCAATCGATGTTAGGGCTTACGAAGCAAGCTGCACCGAAGGTAACTAAATCAGTTGCTTCTAAGATTCGAAAGTCACCTGAAGTGGTTGTTGAGGAAAGACATAAGGGTAAGGGTCAAGCTACCATTGAGCAAACTATGAGGACCAAGGAAGAAAAGGAGAGGGTGGTTGAACACATTGCTGATTTCTTCTATGAGTGTGGCATACTATTCAATGCCGCCAACAAAAGAAGCTATGAGATTATGGTTGAGTCCATCAAGTAATATGGTTCAAGGCTTAGGCCGCCTACTTTCCATGACTTGAGGCTACCCTTGCTTGAGAAGGCCAAAAAGAATACTGACAAGTTGAGGATGCAACGTGAGTATGCTTGAACACAGTTTGGTTGCTCACTTATATCAGATGGTTGGACAGATAGGAGGGGACGACACTTGATTAATTTCCTTGTCAACAGTCCACATGGGACTTTCTTCTTGGAGTCTGTTGATGCCTCAAGTCAATCAGCCGATGCCCACATGTTAGCAAATTTATTGGAGATGAAGATTAATGAGATTGGCCGAGAAAATGTTGTTCAAGGGGTCACAGTCTCACAGATAATGGTGCAACTTCAAGGCGACAAGCAGACTTCTAATGGAGAGGATTCTTACTCTATTTTGGACCCCTTGCACAGCTCATTGCTTGGACCTCATATTGGAGGATATTGGGAAGATAAAAGAGTTCAAGAAATGCATTGTACAAGCCAAGCGTGTGACCATATTGATCTATAGGCATGAAAGGGTTCTTGACAAGATGAGGGAGATGACAGGTGGGAGGGACCTTGTGAGACCTGCAGCTACTCGATTTGCTACAACTTTCCTCACTTTGTAGAGCTTGTGGAGGCATAGGACATCTTTGAAAGGTCTCTTTGTTACTGATGATTGGAATAGATCCAAATTGTCTAGCACAGAGGTAGGCAAAAAGGTGTGCGAAACAGTTATTGCTAATAAATTTTGGAATGTAGTGGAAAATTGCATTATAGCATCGCAACCACTTATCGTTGTGCCAAGGATCGTCGACGGCGATGAGAAGCCGACAATGCCAGAGGTTACTGCAGCCATGGATCTTGCAAAGAAGAAGATCAATTGATTCTTTGGAAAACAAGCCATCACTACTCACGAAGGTGATAGCAATTATAGATCGGCGGTGAGAAGACAAAATGGAGCAGAAGTTGTACGAGGCTGCATTGTCCTTGAATCCAAATAGATTTTTTGAGATTAGAAAGACCGATATTGGATATGTTTCTAGGCTTTGCACCATGTTTAATGATGTGCTTGAGAAGATGATCATTGAGGACGACAAGCAAGCTAGGATAAGCAACCATGCCGATGATTATGAGAACATGCAAAGAGGCTTTTCAAGTCAATTGGCAATCAAGCAATAAAAGGATAAGTCACCTAGTAAGTATCACTAACTTCTATGTGCATTTAATTTTAAGCTTCCATTCTTTTCAAGACCTAACATAGGCTATGATTCTTGCCTTTCTAGTTCTTTGGTGGGGTGCATTTGGTGGCGTTACTCTAGAGCTCCAAGCATTTGCAAGGCGTATAATTGATCTTTGTTGTTCGGCCTCCGGTTGTGAGCGCAATTGGAGCACCTTTGAGTTTGTAAGTATTCAATTACTCAAGTGTTCATTTTGGAACCGTTAGTATGACAATGGTTCAATTATTTTGTTTGTTATTTGTAGATCCATACCCAGAAGAGAATCCGGTTAGAGCACAAGAGGTTAAATGATTTGGTCTACGTTCAATCTGATAAATATTACCATGGTTATTAGGCGTCGTGGCGCGCGCTGCCGCCGCTAGCGGTAAGCGCGCCAGAAGGCAAGCGTCGCCCGCCTTAGGCCTAAAGCCTTTGCCGCCGAGGAGGAAGAGAGGTGCTCTCTCCCGCCGAGGAGGAGGCGGCGTGGTCGAAGGGAGCGGAGGAGAGAGAGCGGAGAGGAAGAGTGAGAGGAGCGCGGCGCGGCGCCGGCCGCTGCCGGCGAGAGAGCCGGAGGCGGCGGCGTGGCGGCGCCGGAGAGAGATCGAGAGGCGCGCGCGGCGGCGCTGGAGAGAGACCGAGGAGGCGCGCGAGAGAGATCGCAGGAGGCGCGCGGCCGACAGCTGGCGAGAGAGCGAGGAGGCGGCGTCGTGGCGTGGCGTGCGAGATGGACTCGCCGGGCGAAGTGAAGGCGGTGGCGAGAAAAGGCGGCCGGCGGTGGGTGGCGGCCGGGCGGGAGAAGCGGTAGGCGGCGGGCGGGGCTAAAGGCGTGGGATTTTCTGTGGCATTCCAACCTTCCAACCTGCTGCTGGGATCTTCTGCAACCTTTCGGCCTACCGTCTTCTGCTTCTAACTTTCTTGCATTTGCTCTGTAGTGTCGCTTAGGATGTGTAAGGCGTCGCCTCGCCTCACGCCTTACCGCTTAAAAGGTGTGAGGGGGGTGGGTCGCCTTACCTCGCCTTACCGCCTTAATAACCATGAATATTACAAATCGATTTCAAAAGATGCAAGAGGAAGGGCGCAATTTCAACCCGTTGATCCTAGATGATTTTCAATGGGACAATGAGTAGGTTGATATTGATGCCGAAGAAGTTCATTATGGGAACGATGATCTTACATAGGCTCATGTTGATGAAGCCATTGGTGCATCAAGTGCGCTTCAAGGTCGCAATTTTCCTAGGAGGGCTCATGGTGAGGTGATAGGTTACTCTAGTCGTGCTGCTCATGCAACAAGGATGGTTGATGATGAGTCGGAGCCTGACAATGAAGATAATGGTAATGATGATAATTTTGTGCTTGATGATGAGGAAGTTGATGATTTTGGCGAATCTCCACCTAGTCCTACTCATGAGAGTGGTGAACCGAGTGGAAACACGAGCCATTTCAATGATCTTGAGTTGGATAACATTTGATTTGAGGCTTGTATTAGGCCATGTTGATGGATTGTGATGGTTATGCTTTACTTTTGCTATTTGAGACTTGGCAACTTGTTGTCGTGTTACTTAACTATCGTGTAAAACGCTATTGTCGTTGAGAACTTGGTGTTTTAGATGCTTAATTTCCTAATTGCTCATTTATTTTTTGTTATGTTGTATGATTTGTATTGTCCTCTTTAATTCATGGCGCTATACTGCTCTCCCTTGAAGGTATTGTATGAGTTCATCATAGTTTATCTTCATCATATGGTCATTCTTGTTTTTAAATTTTGCAGCATGAAGGTCCCAATTCTCAAATCATGCTTCAAAGATGGATTCAACAAGTCAAATGAAGGGAGTTTGGACTAAAAAAAATATAAGTCATCAATCCTCTCTTTAATTCAAGCTATACATGTACTTTTCAATCAATACAAGGTATATAATATATAAATATGTACATACCATAGTTATTAAGGCGGTAAGGCGAGGCGAAGCGCCAGACCATCGCCTGGACACTTAGGCGCTTATGGCATGTGGCGAGGCGACGCCATATGAACCAACAGACAACAACAATCAGATGAGAAAATAGCAAATAAATAGAGATAAGGCAAAGGGAAAATGGCAAAAAGAGCCCACTAGGCCACCCAGCCCACAAAAGCCAACAAGCCCAACAACTTAAGCCACCTCACCCTGCTCTGTGTGCCCTAAACAGCCAGCTGCCAACCACACCACCGCCAGAGCAAGAGCAAGCCAAAGGGGAGGAGTGGGGCACCAGCCACTGCAGCCGAAGCTCGATCTCACTGCTCGCTGGTCACCGCTGCCGGAGAAGGACACGGCTACGGTGAGAGCAGCAGCGGCGGTGATCTTGAGCCAGATCCGGCGGCGATAAGCCGAGATTCAACGGCAGCGGCGTGGGTTCCGCGACGGCAAGCTGGCGACGGCGACAAATAGGTGGCTTCAGCATCAGATCTGCTGCCCCCGACCCAAGATCAGCGCGCCGCCGCCTCTATTCACCTTTTACCTGGCTTCTTCCCCCCTCTTTCACCACTGCCCCCCCCCCCTCCCATCTCTTTCTTTATCTCTTCACTCTTCATATGCATACTCCATGCATATGGCATCCGTCTTAGCCGTTCCCGACGCCACATGCCGCCTACGCGACGCCATGGGGACGCCATGGCCGTGAAGCGGACGCCATGGACTTCCTTGGAAAGGCGACGGCGTGGCGGTGAGCTCCTGACCGCCTAAGCATCGCCTAGGCGACACCTTAATAACCATGGTACATACATATCACTGCAATATGAACAGCACCTTTCGACTAGTCGGCAAGTCGGTCACTAGGAGGGTAGTGTCGACTTGCCGACTTAATAACCTTGTTTCGACTGCCCTGACTTTGCTCCAAAATTTCAACTACAACCATGCTGCTAAACTAGAAGTCATGGTACAATCTTCTAATAGCAAACAGATGAAAAGAGACTAATCTTCCAGCTCAGTGGAGTACACTTATACCTGATGAGCTTTTTTTCTCCCTTACAACTGTGTTTATTGCAGGAACCGTAGTTCATCTATTCAACAGAAAAGGCTTTTTTTCACACACTAGATGTTGATTTGTAGCACACGAATGGGATCTATCAGATGGCGAGGAAAACACGCTTACCTGGGGAGAGCCACTGGAATCGGAGAAGCTCACGAGCTCGCCCGAGGCCTTCTCGCCGTTGAGTCCATACATGGAGAGGGGGAGCTCGAATGGTGTGGACTCCCTGCAATAACATCCACCGATGAAGTGTTAATTAACGGAAGGCGCGGGGTTTTGGAGAGTTAGGTTAGGGTTTTGAGCCGACGAGGGTACCTCGTGAGCCCCGGCGTCGGGCGGAGTGCGTCGGCGAGGGCGGCGCCATAGCCTGCGGCGTCGCGGACGAGGACGAGGACCCTGGGAGCCACCCGCATGGCCGCTGGTCGCCGGCGCCGCAGATGATCGGAGCGAGTATGGGAAGAGAAGAGGGGCCGGAAGGAGTCTCCTTAACTCGGCAGCACAAGAAGATAACTAGACTTCGGCTTCGCAGATTGGGCCTTCTCCATTAATGAGCCGTCCGTGTGAAGCCTAACGGGCTGGATGGCCCATCTGATACATTTATTCATCTTTTGTTTTCGTTGGGCCTTTGGCTCGATCATACTCGGACTCGCCCTTTAAGGCTCTCATTGATGTATTAAAAAAAGATAGTGACGGATCCTTCACGTAGTGTATTTAAGGAGCGATGATTCGAATATAATTGACTACTACTATCTATTACCCGTGATGCTAATTAATTGTTCTAAGGAATGAACCCAAGAGATTCCTCGTATGTATATCTAATGGTATAATCTGACAGCGAAAAGAATCCTGCAAATCATGTCATCCTGAATATTCCATCTGGTATTACGCAACGATGTTGTCAATGTTACGCCCGATCGAGAGAATATATCAAGGAGATTAACCCGAGCATGTGGTGATTAATCCACTAGTCGCGTCGTGCCATTTGGTGACACGGGCATGCATGATGTGCAGCTCTCTCATTTGTCAACCAACGCCCCAATTTCTTGGTGGTCCATCTCACAACCGGGAATTTTGGTTCATCAAACCTATTGAGGAACTGTCGCTGGCGAGTCCAGTTCGAGCGATTACCTCGTAGACAAACTCAGAATCGTAAGAACAATGCATGAACACAAGAACAAAATAAGAGATAGAACACAGAGATGTAGGGGGCTTCTTGCTTCTCTTTATTCCTTCATCCATCAATCAACCCTTTACAATGAATAGCACTCCCTATTTATAGGCTACGACCCTGCTAGAGTTTGGGATGCGGCGCCCACTAATGGGCCGACTGCAGGGTCAGGCCCATGGTTTCCCAACACTCCCCCTTGGGCACCCATCCTTCATGTCCATGTCTCGTCAAAACTCCATAAAAACCCAGTGAGAAAAATTTGGAGAAGAGTACATGATACACGTTCTGCTGTGATGCACGAATTGTCTCATTAAAAACCTTGGCCGAGAAACTTCAGGAAAACTCGTCAAGGGAAAAAGAGTACGATCCACCCAATGTCATTTAATCTCTTGGATTTATTCTTTGGGTACTCGATCTTCATGATCAAGCTTTAATAATGAGTTCGTGAAGGTTCTCTCCCTGAATTCTGCACTTCTCTAAGTCTCATTATTCCAATTCACATATGCATCTTTCAAAGTTAGACGCTGGAAGTGACTTAGTGAATAAATCTGCAAGATTCTCATATGACTTAGTATACAGTACTTTAAAAACGTTCATCTTTTGCAATTCATGAGCATAGAAGAACTTGGGGTTGATATGCTTTGTGAGAGGATTCTTCACATAACCCATCTGTACTTGTGCAACACAAGTTGCATTTATCTTCATAGATAATAGTGGGGGTTAGTGCGGCATTCAATCCACATGACTGCTGGATGTGGTGAATCATCCGCCGAAGCCAAACACATTCTTGTGAAGCTCGTGTAGTGCTATTGTTTCCGAGTGGTTCATCGAAATCGGTACAAGACTCTGCTTAGACGATTTTTATGGAATTACGGTTCCACCACATAGGAATACATAGTCTGTTTGCTATTTGGCTGAATGCGGGTCCTACAAGTACCCGTTATCTGCATTGTCATTCATAGTTAAGTCTTTGTTCTTTCTGTAGAACAGACTAAATTCTTTACTTCTTTGGAGGTATCGGAAGATGCCCTTTATTCCCTGCCAATGCCTTTAGTAGGTTCTGCACTATACCTTACTAGTAGGATCACGGCAAATACAATGTCCGTTTTAGTACAGTTTGCTAAATATATTAGTGCTTCTATTGCACTTCAGTGTGGGAATTCTGGTCCCAGGACTTCCTCCCCCTCTTCTTTAGGTCTGTACGGGTCTTTGTCTTGCTACAAAGGTCTCCCGACCATTGGCATTTTCAAAGGGTATGCCTTTGCAAAGTCGAACCTTTCTAACACCTTCTGAGTGTAGGCTGACTAATGCACTAATATCTCTTCAGGGGCATGCCCAAGCTGCAAGCCTAGGCAATATTTGGTTTTCACCCAAATCTTTCATTTCAACTCCGACTCGTGTAAGAGCTTGCTTTCTTAATATCCTTCAGGTTCGATGATATTCGATCAACTTCATAAACCGAGATTATACAAAATCCATTTCGGGATCGTCGTATAAATACATAGAGATTATTTTCATTGTTCGTAGCCTTTCTTGCATAGAAAGTCGCAAGCGATTATACCACATTCACTTTGATTGCTTAAGTTCGTACAATGACTTTCTGAGTTTCACACTTTACATATTTCTATTCGCTCTGTTTTGATTCGGGACAGTGATACATTCAGGTATCTTCATATAAATGTCCGAATCCAATATTTCATAAAGGTATGCTGGTACCTCATCCATCAATTTCACTTCTAACTTCAAGTTCACTGCCATTGAGATAAATATTTAAAAGGGAGTTCCGCCCATGACCGGGGAATAGGTTTCTTCATAATCATCTTCTGGATGTCCAGTGAAAACTTGTACAACGAGCCTTGCTGGTTTCATTTCTCTTTCGGACAAATACCCACTTATACCCTACGGGGTGCACAAGGGGAGACGTGTGGCTTACAGGCCCAAACATCTTTCTTTTATTCGGAGAGAATAATTCAGTTTCAATTGCCTTCTCCCAATCTTCTCAATCTGATCTTTTCTTTCATTTATCGAGCGATGCAGGCTCTGGATCAAGATTGATGATTGTGGTAAGTTTCTTTGCAAAGTAAGTGTCGACATTGGCTGTTGTAATATTCAAAGGTTCTCCCGATGTCATAAAGTTTATAACTATTTCTTCAAGGGGCGATTCTTTTAATACATCTACTTGCTCACCGCTGCTTCCAATTGCGGGGCAAGTCCCTTTAGTTTTTCAGCTCCGATGTGTGCGCACACATCCATGCTGATGTCTCCCTTTATGGGGATGTTCAATTCTAGTATGCCTTTTCTGAAGGTTCCATACCGATGCCAGGTCTCAACTGGCTCCCCTTCTGGTTCGGGGCACTTCGGTGATCGGCTGTGTCAAGTCCTTCTTATCCTTTTTCACCAGGCGTCCCCGGTTACATCGGATTCGAGGGACCGGAGTTCTCGTCCTTTCAGAGGCCTTAGGACGGGATTAGGGATACCTTCATTGGTATTTCAACCCTTCTCCGGTGCATTGCGTACAGGCAAATGCTACTTGGTCACGCTCTTCAAATCACTAAAGTGGTCTGGCAGTTGCTTCGCTAATACTTGCAAATCAATTATCTTCTGGACTTCAATTGTCTTCTAGACTTCAATTCAATTATCTTCTGGACTGCAATTATCTTCTGGACTTCTCTATTTGCTTCACTAGTGCGCGGGTCATATGCATATATTTCAATTATCTTCTGGATTTCAATTGTCTTCTAGACTTCAATTATTTCCCGACATTATCATCAAGGGTTGATTTCCTCCCCCTAATGACGGGAAACTAACATCATCTATTGTACTCTCAGCGAATCGGGCATTATGCAAATCTCCAGTCATATGGTCCAAGTACTTGATTATGGATGCTGTCTCATAACCAACGTATATCCCAGACTTTCGGAGAAGACCCAATGTAGTTCGCTGCGGTGGTGGTATAGGTATATACCCTTGCAACCAAACCTGCGAAGATGAGAAGTTTTCGGTGCTGACCCTTACGCTAGTTGCATAGGTGGATGGATGTTATAGGCCGACGGTCTAAAAAAAGATGAGAGCTGCTGCGAGCAGGACTGCGTGTCCCCAACAGGTAGTTGGTAAATTACAATTCTTCAAGGTTCTGCTAGTCCATTCTGGGTGCGGATGTGCGGTATAGAATGCTCAACTTTAATTCCCATTTTCATACAATAATCATCGATGCCTTGAGTACATTCTCGGCGTTGTCCATTCGAGATGGACTTCACGTGATGATCGTGAAATTATTTTTCAATTGTTAATTATCTGCGAGATTTAGCTTTGCAAAAGTATGGTTTCTCATAGACAATAAACATACGTGCGACCATTCCAAGGAAGCATCAATGAACACCATAAAATACCTAAATGACCCTTACAGGGGCTGTATAGGACCGCAAATATCTCCCTGGATACGGTCCAGGAATGCAGGGACTTCATCCTTCGCTTTCAGAGCGAAAGGTCTAGTAATTAATTTCCCGGTGGCACATGCAGGGCACACAAAATCTTCCTGATTCGGGAAATTCTTTATATTCATATTATGTCCCTATGAATTGTTAATTATATCTCTCATTATCCTAAGACCCGGGCGGCATAATCTATTGTGCCAGAGATAGAAAAGTTCAGAGCTTCTAAATTCGATTTTCAAGGCAGTATAGGCTGCAGGTGCCTTAAAATTAGTGTAGTATAGCCCAGTTTCATATGAAGGAAGATATTATAATACTATTTTTCACTTTCTTCACACTTTGTAATGAGCAGGTATTATGTACCATACTCTTCTTCAGTCTCTACATGGAAACTGTTAGCGCAAATATCCTTGAGAGTTCTAGTCGATTCTAGGTACAACAAGTCTTCTTCAATGAGCAAAGTTGTGCCCGTTGGAAGTATAATTATGGCCCTTCCTGAGTCTATTATACAAGTATCGTTGCCTGCGATTGTCGTAAGACTACCAGCATTCTTGCTGATTGACTGGAAAAAATTTCATTTCTCTCAGGATGGTATTCGTTGTGCCGCTACATGCTAAGCACACTTCCTCCATAGGGCGCCACACGCGTTCTAATATAATGTACTTTATTAATATGTAGCAGAAAGCAAGCAACACATAAATAAAATATTTCAGATATCAGAACGTAACTTGCTATTATAAAGACGGGAAAATAAGTCTTGCAGGAGTCATAATAAGAATTTAATGCTTTTGCTCTCCTAGAGCTTGCAACCATTATCCAATAATTCAAGGTTCTGCTTCAACTACAAACTGCAAGTTTCTATAAAAGATCCAAGTGCAATGCGTGCACTAGATCAAAACGGCGAAGTATTCAAGAACTTCTGCCTCAATCGGCTCCATGCGCGATCTTCTCCTCTTGGGTAGCTACGCGCCGCCACGATATCAAAGGAGGGATAATGGGTCATTCTAGGCTGTCCACATTCATAAGTGTAACTAATGGATGTGAATCCTCTATGCCTGCAATGGCGAGGTATGCGACATGGTGTCATTTGCCCTTTTTCTTAGACTGGAAATCATCAATAATGTGCGACGCACGACTTTACCCTTCTTGCTCCTCTCATTTGTGAGAGGCTTCATCACCTTGTAGCTGCTAGCAGTGGCTTCATGGCCAACATTGCTACTAGGTGGCTGCAAAATGAAGTTCTTTCCTAGAACAGCACCTTGAGCTTCCGCAACTTGCATGATGTCAATTAATTCGACATACTGCATGTAGCCGTCTTGACAGTAGTTGCGTGCGGATTGCACCGCATTCGGGTGAAAGATAGAAAATCTTCTCCATCTTCTGCTCATCTGTGATTACATTACCACAGAATTGAAGACTGATACAAATTTTATACAAAATCTGGCCATGCTGGGTCAGTTCTTCGAATTCCTGATTCGTGATGCCAGTCATCTTCATATTTGTAACATCCCAATTTTCAGAGCCTTAAAAATCCTTTGAATAGTTAGCAGGGAAAAATTCACCATTTGGATTTATTTGAATTTAATTCAAAAGCTTAATATTGGACTTTGCAATCAAAAACATTTAATGTGAATAATCCCAACATGAACATTAGCCAAAACTATTTTATTTGGGTTCTATGTGCTCAGATATATTTTCTAGATTTTTCTAGAATTTTTCTGAGTTCATTTGCTATTTTCTATTGCTTGTTTGAATTTCTGGTATTTTCTAAAATAGAAAACCTATTAAAATCTCGGAAATCTCTTCGGGCCGAATCTTCCTTCGATCCGGCCCATTCCCTCTGTTCGACCCATTCGCGCATTGATTTCGCGCCGCAGGCGCACCTCCGCCTCCCGACGGGTGGGCCCCGCTGCTAGTCTCTGCGCCTTGCGCGCGCCAGCTTCTCTCTTGCCGCTCAGTGGGCCCGCCGAGGTCGTCGTCTCGCGTCGTCGTCTTCCTCGCGCCCGAAGTCCAAGTCGGCGCCGTCCGCCGTGGAACTTCTAGAAGCCTCGTCCGACAACGAGCCTTCCTATCTAAAAACCTCGGGATTTCGTTACCAAACTTCATCTCCTATCTTCCGCACCAGTATCTACCCTCAATCGAGATCGAGCCTGACTTCATCTCTATTTTCATTTGAAACCGAGGAAATCCCAAATTAGGGATTCCTTATCCGTCGCCGTCGGGCCCTATAAAGGCACCCCTGTTCGCCTCTCGACCGCACCTCGAGCCGCCACCCTCGTCCTCCCGAGCCCTAGCACCGCCGCCATTCGAAGTTTTGGGTTTCGGCCTCTCTTCGCCGCCGCTTTGCGCCGCCACCGCGTCGCCGCGACCGTCGTGGGGCACACCATCGTGTTCGCCACGAGGTCTACCTCGAGCCCTTCGCGTCGCCGGAGAGCCACCGAGTCCCCGTCCGACAACACCAAACACCTCGCCGCAAACCTCGTCGCCGCCACCTCCATCGTTCGACCACCTAGCCCTACCTCATCGGTTCGCATAGCAAGAGCTACACGTTGGTACCACTCACCGCCGGCGAGAGCCGCCGTCGCGGGACCCTTGGTTCCCGAGCGCCGTCATTGTCCGGTCCGGCGTGGGCGCCACCTCACCGCCACCTCGGCATGCGTGTCGACGTGTCGCATGCGTGGCGCCGTGTCGGCGCACGCACGCCGCGTGGCACGCGGTTCACCAACCCTAGATCCGATCCGGCATGGACTTGGTTCGCGGCATCGAGCCAGCGACATGTGGGTCCCACCTGTCAGACAAATTTTCATCCCGTCCGAACGTCCTCGGTGACGTCGACCTTTGCGCAATAATCCGATTTTTCTTTTAAAGAATAATTCGGAAATTCCAGAAATTCCAATTTAGGGTTTCTTTTAGATTTTCAATCTTCCAAAGCCCATAACTTTTGCATCCTAACTCCGATTGAGCCCATTCAATTTTCTAAATTTGTCTAAATTCAAGATCTATTTATCTGAGATTTTTATTTCATTTTTGGAGTTTGTTTTGCCTCTGTTATTTATTTGTTTTGTTTGTTTGTGTCTCGTTTGCAGTAGACGTCGGTCGTCGGGAATTTTGTGGAAGAAGGAGCACCCCAAGATCAAGACCAGTACATAGACCTTTTCCAAGGCAAGTCATACCTTTGATCATCTTGAACCCAATTTTCCAATTACTTGTTTCAAAGTCTTGCATTCTATTTTAATTATTTATTTCAATGCTTTGGGTATAGTTATTATCCCAATTGTTATCACACCTTGGCCTTGTATGTCATAATTCCTTGTCACCCTAGATTGGTTTAGTTGGTAATATTGTAGCACCAACGTGGGTTGGTTAGAGGCGAGTACAATTGCTTAGCCATGCTACGAATCATCATCTCATGTGAGTCGCAAATATTAAATATGACTAAGTGTCTATGGAACTTTGTGTAAAAGCTGTGTGCTATGTGTTATTACTTCGTGATGGCATGTGTTGCACTAAAATCAACCGGGTGGTAAAGGATTTAGACCGAGGCAAGTGGTGGAGACTGTGTGACATGGTGGACTATGTGATGGGTTTGATAATCTGTGTGGCTTAGTTAGAACATGGAAGTCTTGCCTTGGTCAATTAAGGACTTAACTTTGTGCGCCATTGAACTGAGCCTTACTGTACGACCACATGCCTGGTATGGGACGGGCCTAACTTAGTAAGTTATGAATCTCGGCATTGATGTTCAGGTGGTAGGTTAGGCTATGTGATAGGGTGGAGGTGTGACTACTTGGTGGTTGCATCACGGGAGGATTCGCCGTCCCCGCCCAGCGGTGTGTGTTATGCATGGGCTATGTGATATGTATAACGGTTTGTAAGCACACTGGGAATGTCAATGTTGGAGATGAAGTTTCTGAACTGTTTTGTTATGATTGGTGCTAGCTACACTGGTTATATCGTGTGGGTAAAGTGTACAACCTCTGCAGAGTGTTAAATAAACTATTCGAATAGCCGCGTCCGCGGTCATGGACATGCTCGGTGCTTTCACACGAGGGTAGTTTTCATAAAATGTGGGAATGGGAGTGTGTGATCTCAATCATATGGCTATGTGAAATAATCTGTTTAGTTTGTGTGTCTTTGTGGAAACAAGCTGTTAAATTAATATTGTCTATTTGTTTGAATTATGCTTTCAATCTATTATTCGTATTCAATTGCAAATGTTGCTTTTATGCAAAAGAACCACGAAGCCTTTTCTTTGGAATAAGCTGCATCTATACATTGCATTCGTGGTGTGATTTGCGAGTACGGTTGTGTACTCACGCTTGTTGTAAAACTTGCGCCCAAAACCTCTGAAGTGGAGGAGTCTCACGCTTTCGAGGAGGAGTTCGTTGAAGGCGATCGTTCGTTAAGGTGCGGATCGATTGGTTGCTGTGGTGAATTGGTGGGATCTACGTTGGAGTTTTCCGTTCATTTCTATTGCTTTATTTCCCCGTGTGGCTTAATAAGTGTAAACTTCGACCATAAGGTCAAAACCGTTATTTGTTATTCAAACTAATCGTTTACTTTATCTATCGCTTGTGTGGATCGATATTTACTGTGTTAACCTGTGTGCACTAGCGTGATCTGGACTAGTGCGGTATACGAGGGTTCGAGTAATCGTAATTCTGGGTCCCGACAGAGGTGGTATCAGAGCCATACTTGCTGTAGGTCTTGACCTTAGTAGATTGGCCGTCCTTAGAGTGTCCAAACTATTTTCTAAAAGGAAAAATTAACTTGCAAAGTTAATTGATTGCTTAACTCTTCTCATATCTCTCTCGCCTCAACTTTTGCTATAATCTCTTCTCTCCGCTGCTTTAAAGTTGCTCTTACCTGTCGCTCGTCTGTCTTGACAGATGCCTCGTCTTGAGCTATGGTGAGCGCCTTTGGAGGGTATGCCGTCGAACTTTGGAAGTTGCTCCAGGTTCTTGGAGGTTTTGATCGTCCATGATGCGTCGGCAACAACTGGGCGATGAATGGTCGAACAGTGGAGTGATTTGTCGCCGACGATCTACGCCGGGAGGAACGACAAGGCGAGCCAACCTTCGCCGCGTCTCGGTGAGGAAGATCACTTGGTGGAAGGTATCCGTGAGTCGTCGCGCTTGGCCATGCTACGTATTCGCAACATCTACGCACGGAGCTTCAAGACACCGTCTTCCGTTACCATCCTCGAAGCTGCGGTGTGGACTTGCCAAAGACGCTACCCGCCCACGTAGGAGAGAGCAGCGCTCTGATCGTACACCTCGCCCGATTCGTGGCGCCGGGAGGAAGCTTTGGAGAGAACCATCACGAGTTGGATCATGTCTATGAAGCCTTGCAGAGAGTCAAGAGAAGGTCGCCACTCGCAAGAGATCCTCTACGATCAAGTTCGAAGAAGAGGAAGACCGAGGATGATCCTCAAGAAGATCGGAGGAAGGCCCGGTGAGCCGAAGAAGATGCGAGCCGAGGAGCAGCAGAGCGGTTGCACCGAACGCTGTTCTTGCTGCACCGCCTGTGGCATCGAGATCGGTTGCCAAGATGCCGCTCTCTTCCGAGTCTGGCCGTCGAGGCGCGCGCCCGGTTGTGGAGGCTTTCTTGAGTAGTTCGTTTAGGCTTGATTTTTGAGTTTAGCTTGATTTGATTTAGTGAGTCGCCCTTAGGCGGTAGCTTTGTGTGCTTAGGTCGTTGTTTCTTTTTGTGTGCAAGTATGAGCTGCAAAGGCCCTTAGGCATTTGTTGCGTCATGCTAAGACCTAAGTAATAAAGGTATTTCATTTGAGTTTCTTGATCGTGTTTTGTTGGGTTTAACCTACCCCTGCTAGTTCTCAACTTATCTTGTGCTTGCTACCTTATCTAACCTATGGAGCTTAGCGGATGGTTCAAACTCGTCGACTAGCTGCTAGTGGTTACGGTACCCCAAAGACCGCAGAAGCAATGAGCAACCCGGCCGCGAGCGGTTCCGCCACAAGCACCCCAATTGACTTGCAAAACTTTGGAGCTTTCATGGCGGCCGAGACTCGGTGATGAATACGATGATGACTCGGATGCAAGCCATGCACAACCGTAACAACAACAACCACAATCACCGGCATGGAGCCCGGTGCTCATGGTCACCATGGACCATCCAAACTTGCGAAATTCATGAGGACTCGTCCACCCACATTTTACGGACCGCGTCTCCGGTGGAAGCGAACGATTGGCTGCGTGTTATCGAAAGAAAGCTGCTGATCACTCAGTGCAGCGACCGTGAAAAGGTTCTGTATGCCACTCACCAGATGGAGGGCACCGCTGCTGAATGGTGGGAGAACTTCTGTGCCGCCCATGAGACGCCACAGGATATCACCTGGGAGGAATTTTCTTCGGCATTTCGCCAGTATCATGTGCCAGAAGGCATTATCGATCTGAAGAAGGATGAGTTCCGCGCTCTCAAGCAAGGAGCTATGTCAGTGTCTGACTACCTCAACAAGTTTTCTCAGCTAGCTCGCTATGCAGCAGAAGATGTAGCCACAGACAAGGCTCGTCAGAGTCGTTTCCTGAAGGGGCTAAACACTGGACTGCAAGTCAGTTTGATCGCCCATACTTTTCACGATTTCCGGAGTGGTCAATAAAGCCTTTGTTCTAGAGGACAAGCGCAAGGCGGAGGATAAGCAGAGCGCCGGATGGCTCGGCAAAGGAACCATCAATCACGGCGAGAGGGCAAGAATAGTGCGGCCAGTTCAACGAGTTTCCACCCCAAACCGTTGAGCACCGCACCAACTTCAACACCCGTCCCACCGCCGAACTTCCGCAACCCCGCACTGTCAACCCCAATCTAGGAAGCAACCGCAGAGCGTACCAAAGGTGCATTACGCTTTGTCGTCGGTGGGACATTTGCCAACGATGTCGCAAAGGGAACAATCACTCGATGCGTTTCAACCTTGGAGCTCGCCATCAAGACGCCCAGCACGAGTGCATCAACCAAGGAGCCGCAAGTTGCGGTCAAGCGGAGGAGCACCGCGATCGTGATCGAGGCCGTGTCAACCACGTCACCGAAGAAGAGCCGGGAATCACCGGACGTCGTCTTGGGTAAGTTTCGGTTAACTTCGATTACTGCAGCAGATTTTGTTTGATTACGGAGCTTCGATTCGTTTGTTTACGGAATATTTGCAACCAAGAATAAATCGGAAGTTATGCAACTTAAGCATACTCTGTTAGTCCGATCGCTGGCAGCGAGCTAAGTACTAGAGTGGGATGTTTAGGAGCTAAGTTACTCATAGTGGAGTTGAGTTTCTAGCCAACCTAATAGTCCTAGATACCCAAACCCTAGATGTCATTCTTGGCATGGATTGGTTATCCAAGCACAAGCGATGCTAGATTGTGGCCGAAGAGCCGTAATGAGGACGCCAAAGGAAACAAGGTAGAGTTTCTAGCCACCTCGATTCGTGATGGACATTTGCTAGTAAGCGACCGAAGACCCTCGCCTTAGAAGAAGTACCGGTGGTCGGTGAATATCGGATGTATTTCGGAAGAATTACGGGAATGCCACCGGATCGTGACATTGACTTTGTCATCGACCTAGTGCCGGGGACAGCACCAATTTCAAAGAGACCTTATCGGATGCCGGTAGATGAATTGGTAGAGATGAAGAAGCGGATAGAAGAACTTCTTGAGAAAGGTTTCGTGAGACCTAGTTCGCCGCCATGGGGCGCGGTGTTGTTTGTCAAGAAGAAAGATGGAAGTATGAGGATGTGTATTGACTACCGTTCTCTCAACGAAGTTACCATCAAGAACAAGTACCCACTACCCCGGATTGATGATCTGTTTGATCAGATGAAAGGAGCCGGATTATTCTCGAAGATCGTCTGCGATCGAGGTTACCACCACTAAAAATTTGTCCTAAGGATATCCAAGACCGCTTTCTCAACGCGGTACGGACATTATGAGTTCTTAGTCATGTCCTTTGGTCTGACTAATGCCCCTGCCTATTTCATGAACATGATGAATAAAGTATTCATGGAATATTTGGACAAGTTCGTAGTTGTGTTCATTGATGATATTCTGGTGTACTCCAAGTCGGAGGAAGAACACGCCGAACATTTAAGAACAATATTGGGGAAACTCAGAGAGCATCAGTTGTATGCCAAGTTCAGTAAGTGTGATTTTTGGAAGAAGGAAGTGGATTTCCTTGGTCATGTTATGACAGCCGAGGGAGTAGCAGTTGACCCCGGTAAAGTGAAAGCAGTGTTACATTGGGAGCAGCCCAGAACTGTAACTCAGATTCGCAGTTTCTTGGGAATGGCAGGTTATTACCGCCGTTTCATCGAAGGATTCTCATCAATTGCTAAGCCCCTTACGCAATTGTTGAAGAAGGAGAAAAAGTTCACTTGGACTCCAGCCTGTGAGGAAAGTTTTCAAGAGTTGAAGAAACGATTGACTTCATTGATCTTGATTCTGGGATATTCGCAAGGATTTCGATATCTATTGTGATGCTTAGCGTCAAGGATTAGGATGCGTCGATGCAAGAAGGAAGAGTCGCCGCTTATGCATCAAGGCAATTAAGACCTCACGAAGAGAATTACCCTACTCATGATCTGGAATTAGCTGCCGTAGTGCACGCTTTAAAGATTTGGCGTCATTACCTCATCGGTAATCGCTGTGAAGTCTACACAGATCATAAGAGTTTGAAGTACATTTTCACCCAGTCAGATTTGAATATGAGACAGAGAAGATGGTTGGAATTGATCAAGGATTATAATCTTGGAATCCACTACCATCGGAAAAGCCAACGAGTTCTGAGGCGCTTTAAGTCGTAAGAGTTACCGCAATACTTTGGAAGTAAAGGAAAGTTGCCGTAAGCGTATGAAGAATTTGAAGCTAAAGCTAGAAGTTGTGTCTGAAGGCTTTGTAGCCAATTTGGAAATACAATCTACCCGAGAAGCGATTCGTGAAGCACAACCAAAGGATCTGTGTTGTCGAGATCAAGATCAAAATGGCGAAGGAAAATTCAAAGATTTCACCAAGGATGATCAAGACATACTACGGATTAATGGTCGAATCGTGTACCAGATATAGATGATGCGAGGCAGTTAATCTTAAAGGAAGCCCATGACTCAAAGTGTTCGATTCACCACCGAAGTACCAAGATGTACCGGGATGTGAAAACTAAATTTTGGTGGCCAAATTTGAAGAGAAGTCGCGAGTTCGTTGCCTTGTGCGACACCCGCCGAAAGTGAGGCGAACACGAGAGACCGCGGGTTTCTTGCAACCGTGAAGATTCAGTGGAAGTGGGAAGAAATCGGGATGGATTTCATCACGGTTTACCCAAGACCCAATCGGTTACGATTCGATCTGGGTAATAGTCGATCGTCTAACCAAGGTCGCCCATTTCTTGCCGATCAAAACCACATACTCGGAGATCGCCTTGCGGAGTTGTACATGGCGGTGTCGGTTGTACGGTGTGCCCAAGAAGATAGTGTCGGATCGAGGATCTCGGTTCACCTCTCGTTTTGGCAAAGCTTGCATGAAGCATTGGGTACCCATCTGAATTTGATGCGCATATCATCCGCAGACGGATGGACAGATGAAAGAGTCAATCGATATTGGAGGATATCTTTGAGAGCTTGTGCTCTAGCAAATGCTACCGTTGGGATAAAAGTTTACCGTATCACGGAATTTTCGTACAACAATAGTTATCAAGCTAGTCCGCAAATGTCACCATTTGAAGCTTTATGCGGCGTGCTGCAGAACCCGTTGAATTGGTCAAAGCAGTGAGCGATCGGTTTCGGTCGGACATTATTCGAGAGCGAAGAGCAAGTGGCCATGATAAGAGAAAGATTGAAGATAGCTCGGTCGAGCGAAGAGCTATGCGATAATCGTCGTCGAGATCTCGATTTTGAACCCGAGGATTTCGTTTATCTTGAGTGACTCCGCTCGAGGTGTCAAAGGTTTCATGCCAAAGGAAGCTTGCCCTAGGTATGTTGGTCCATTCAAGATTTTGGAACGCCGTGGAGAAGTTGCTTACGATTGGAGCTACGCGATCGTTAGCGAGTGCATGATGTCTTTCATGTCTCGCGATTGAAGAAGTGTCTTCGTGTGCGGAAGAGCAAGCCCGCTTGAATCAATTGATCGTAGGAGGATCTTACCTACAAGGAGCGGCGGTCAGATTTTGGATGTCGCGAGCGCCTCACGAGAAGCAAGGCTGTTCGTTTTGCAAGGTCGGTGGAGCAACCACGAGAAGGAGAAGCAGCGTGGGAGCGTGAAGAAGAGCTGGCCGAGTTCCCTAGCCTTTTCTCTAGCTTCTTTGAATCTCTGGTCGAGATTCCTTTAAGGGGGAGGTTTGTAACATCCCAATTTTGAGCCTTAAAATCCTTTGAATAGTTAGCAGGAAAAATTCACCATTTGGATTTATTTGAATTTAATTCAAAAGCTTAATATTGGACTTTGCAATCAAAAACATTTAATGTGAATAATCCCAACATGAACATTAGCCAAAACTATTTTATTTGGGTTCTATGTGCTCGGATATATTTTCTAGATTTTCTAGAATTTTTACGAGTTCATTTGCTATTTTCTATTGCTTGTTTGAATTTTGGTATTTTCTAAAATAGAAAACCTATTAAAATCTCGGAAATCTCTTCGGGCCGAATCTTCCTTCGATCCGGCCCATTCCCTCTCTGTTCGGCCCATTCGCACGCTGACCCGGCTGCAGCGCGGCGCACCGCCTCCACTGACGGGTGGGCCCGCTTGCTAGTCTCTGCGCCGCGCGCACTTCGCTCCTCTCATTGCCGGTGGGCCCGAGAGTCGTCGTCTCGCGTCGTCGTCTTCCTCGCGCTCGAAGTCCGAAGTCGCGCCGTCCGCCATTGGAACTTCTAGAAGCCTCGTCCGACAACGAGCCTTCCTATCTAAAAACCTCGAGATTTCGTTACCAAACTTCATCTCCTATCTTCCGCTTTTAGTATCTACCTCAATCGAGATCAATGGGACTCTATCTCTATTTTCATTTGGCCGAGAAATCCCCAAATTAGGATTCCTTATCCGTCTTGTCGGGGCCCTATAAAGGCACCCGGGTTCGCCCTCTCGACCGCACCTCGAGCGCCACCCTCGCCCCTCCCGAGCCTAAGCGCCGCGTATTCGAGTTTTGGGTTTCGGCCTCTCTTAAATCGCCGTCGTTTTGCGCGCCACCGTCGTCGCCGCGCCGTCGTGGGGCACACCATCGTGTTCGGCGTCCACGAGGTCTACCTCGAGCCCTTCGCCGTCGCGGAGAGCCACCGAGTCCCCGTCCGACAACACCAAACACCTCGCCGCTTAAACCTCGTCGCGGCCACCTCCATCGTTCGACCACCTAGCCCTACCTCATCGAGTTCGCAATAGCAAGAGCTACGTTGGTACCACTCACCGCCGGCGAGCCGTTCGCGGGACCCTTGGTTCCCGAGCGCCGTCATTGTCGGGTCGGCGTGGGCGCCACCTCACTGCCACCTCGGCTTGCGTGCCGGCGTGTCGCATGCGTGGCGCCGTGTCGGCGAACGCGTTTACGCCCGCGTGCACGGTTCACCGAACCCTAGATCGATCGGCATGGACTTGGTTCGCGGTGTGCGAGCCAGCGACATGTGGGTCCCACAGCCGGACAAATTTTCATCCCGTCCGAGCGTCCTCGGTGGCGTCGACCTTTGCGCAATAATCCGATTTTTCTTTTAAAGAATAATTCGGAAATTCGAAATTCAATTTAGGGTTTCTTTTAGATTTCCAATCTTCCAAAGCCCATAACTTTTGCATCCTAACTCCGATTGAGCCCATTCAAATTTCTAAATTTGTCTAAATTCAAGATCTATTTATCTGAGATTTTTATTTCATTTTTGGAGTTTGTTTTGCCTCTGTTATTTATTTGTTTTGTTTGTTTGTGTCTCGTTTGCGAGTGAGCGTCGGTCGTCGGGAATTTTGTGGAAGAAGGAGCACCCAAAGATCAAGACCAGTACATAGACCTTTTCAAGGCAAGTCATACCTTTGATCATCTTGAACCTAATTTTCCAATTACTTGTTTCAAAATCTTGCATTCTATTTTAATTATTTATTTCAATGCTTTGGGTATAGTTATTATCCCAATTGTTATCACACCTTGGCCTTGTATGTCATAATTCCTTGTCACCTAGATTGGTTTAGTTGGTAATATTGTAGCACCAACGTGGGTTGGTTAGAGCGAGTACAATTGCTTAGCCATGCTACGAATCATCATCTCATGTGAGTCGCAAATATTAAATATGACTAAGTGTCTATGGAACTTTGTGTAAGCGTGTGCTATGTGTTATTACTTCGTGATGGCATGTGTTGCACTAAAATCAAGCGGGTGGTAAAGGATTTAGGTGAGGCAAGTGGTGGAGGCGTGTGACATGGTGGACTATGTGATGGGTTTGATAATCTGTGTGGCTTAGTTAGAACATGGAAGTCTTGCCTTGGTCAATTAAGGACTTAACTTTGTGCGCCATTGGCGAGCCTTCTTTGTGCGACCACATGCAGTATGGGGCGGGCCTAACTTAGTAAGTTATGGATTCTCGGCATTGATGTTCAGGTGGTAGGTTAGGCTATGTGATAGGGTGGAGGTGTGACTACTTGGTGGTTGCATCACGGGAGGATTCGTCGTCCCTGTCCAACGGTGTGTGTTATGCATGGGCTATGTGATATGTATAACGGTTTGTAAGCACACTGGGAATGTCAATGTTGGAGATGAAGTTTCCGAACTGTTTTGTTATGATTGGTGCTAGCTACTTTGGTTATATCGTGTGGGTAAAGTGTACAACCTCTGCGAGTGTTAAATAAACTATTCGAATAGCGCGTCATGGTCATGGACATGCTCGGTGCTTTCACACGAGGGTAGTTTTCATAAAATGTGGGAATGGGAGTGTGTGATCTCAATCATATGGCTATGTGAAATAATCTGTTTAGCTGTGTGTCTTTGTGGAAACAAACTGTTAAATTAATATTGTCTATTTGTTTGAATTATGCTTTCAATCTATTATTCGTATTCAATTGCAAATGTTGCTTTTATGCAAAAGAACCACGAAGCCTTTTCTTTGGAATAAGCACGCATCTATACATTGCATTCGTGGTGTGATTTGCGAATGCGGTTGTGTACTCACGCTTGTTGTAAAACTTGCGCCCAAAACCTCTGAAGTGGAGGAGTCTACGCTGCTTTCGAGGAGGAGTTCGTTGAAGGCCGATCGTTCGTTAAGGTGCGGATCGATTGGTTGCTGTGGTGAATTGGTGGGATCTGTTTGGAGTTTTCCGTTCATTCTTTGCTTTATTTCTGTTAGTACTGTGTGGCTTAATAAGTGTAAACTTCGACCATAAGGTCAAAACCGTTATTTGTTATTCAAACTAATCGTTTACTTTATCTATCGCTTGTGTGGATCGATATTTACTGTGTTAACCTGTGTGCACTAGCGTGATCTGGACTAGTGCGGTATACGAGGGTTCGAGAATCGTGATGCAGGTCCGACAATATTCATGCCAAAATTCATAAGATTACTGCTGGTAATTTGCGTAAGATGGTTGCAAAATTCTCATAATACTATTCGAACTTCCGGTTCGTGATCCCGTATTTTTCTATGTATTTGCATGATTTACTGCTATTTTCAGTTATTAAAAGCAATATATACAATCACAGATAATCAAAAAAGTAAATGCGATACATAAATTGCATAGAAATAACAATAACAAAGTTAAACATGCTTCAAATGCAAAAATCGATTCTAAAAAATTGGATTCTCGAAACCCTTTTCTGAGTATTTTCGACGAACTCTGCAATTTCCGGGGATTACAACACGAAATCTCAGTTCTGAGAGAAAATTAGCGTAATTTTTCATTTTTTGAGGGGTTATTCTGCAAGAATTTCTTTATCCCAGAAGAATCCTCATAATTTTTAGAATTTCTGAGGTCCTTTTTGCAAAATTCCTTATTCATGTAAGGATCCTCATGATTTTCAGAATCACGAAGGGTCTTTTGCGAAAATCTCTTTTTCTTTTCGTTTTTTTTTACCGAATTACTTAGCCAGCCGGCCATTCCTTTTGGCCCATGTCCATACCCCCCTCTTTTTTTTTCCAAATTTGCATTGGCCCGTGCCTTTCTTTAATTCAACTGGGCCTTGGCTGTGCCGTTCTTCAATTAGGCCTTGCATGTGCCTTTCTTTCACGTGATTACAAGTGCCAGGGAAAAGCACATTGCATGGCGGCGCTAGGAGCATGCGGGCAGTGCATGCGGCGTGGGCGCGTTCCGCGGAGCGATGGCATTCTTGGCGACCGAGGCGCGGCGCGATGGGCGGTCGTGACCATTCGGAACTGCGGCGGGCCGCGGCCATGCGGGTCGAGCCGGTCGCGAGCGCCGGCGCGGCGGCGCGCTTTCGGTTGTGCGGAACGGCGCGGCCTCGTGCCGTCTGAGGCGGTACATGCACCGTATTGCATAAAAGTACTACTAGCAACTCAAGTAAAGTATTGCATGCACGTATGTGCTTGCTAGTTGTACATACCATGCATGTACATACTTGCTTTCATCGGCTGGGTGGTGTGCGGCAGACGGCGGCTTCACCGGCGGTGCGCATGAGGTCGTTCGGGGCGGTCACCCGCGTCGCGATCGCGGCTCAAGCGAAGCGGGCGTGTGCGACGCGATTGGGCTTCAGGCCGGCCGTGGTGCACCTGTGCAAGTCCATGCATAGACTATTACCCCGTGACGTGCACAGCCACATGCATCTTCTTTTAGCAACATGCCATGCGCGATTGGGCTTCAGGTCAGCCGGAGGCCAGCGGCATTGCAGGCGCGGCGGCCGGAGGGCGGCACGGAGGCTTCGCATGGTGGTGGCGGCGATGGCGCACAGGCTTCAGGCTGACAGCGTGGGTGCGCATGTGGCAGCCGCGTGCAGGCGGTGTGCGGGATGGTGGCGGCGCGGCCGTACGGGGCTGTGCTGGCCGATTTTTTTTCTATTATTCATGCAATGATCTACGGTACAATCAACATCAGTTCTTTCATGCAATCTACCGATCGACATTGTGCCGGCGACTTCAAGTCTGCTCACGGTAGATTAGAACAAATTTGCACTGTAGAAAACAATCTAGAAAGCCAAATTTGCAGAATTGAAAGCAATCTAGAAAATATGATTCAATCTACGAGTGTCGTTCATCGACGGTTACCTTTTCGATGCGAGGAGAGTCGATCGTGCTGATAACGTGTTGAGGAACCATCGTTTGTGAGTCGATCCAAGCGATTACCTCGTGAGACAAACTCGAATCGTAAGAACAATGCATGAACACAAGAGCGAGAATAAGAGATAGAACACGAGAGATGTAGGGGACTTCTTGCTTCTCTTTATTCCTTCATCCATCAATCAATCCTTTACAATGAATAGCACCCTCTATTTATAGGCTACGACCCTGCTAGGGTTTGGGATGGGGCGCCCACTAATGGGCCAACTGCAGGGTCAGGCCCATGGTTTCCCAACAAAACCGACCTCAATTAGCTAGAAGAAATATACTAGTTTAGCTTCGAGCAAGCGGACAAAACCCCACGACTTGACCCCGTGATAAAATAAAGGGTTAATTCCTTATTTGTCATTAGAAGTTGACCGGATCCCTAAAATGCTATTGCGAAATTGTTCGTCCCTTCATTGCCATCAGATCTCAACTTTCATTCTTTTTTGCCACTCCCGTTAGCCTTCTTAGATCCAGCTGTCGTTTAGCACAAAAATTATCAAAATATCCTTCATCTTCTTCTTCTTCACTCCCGTGACCTCCCACCACCACCACCACAGCCTCCCCGCCCACACCGCCCCCGCTCCCACCGCCCCTTTGCCTTGTGTGACACCTCGTGTCATTACCCTAGGGTAATCACACTTAGGCATACAGATTACTATTCATTTGCCCAGTAGAACACTGCTCCAACGAATAGTAAGCCTTTACCAGAGTTAATGTAGCAGAACAATAAAATAGAAATTGTACCTTTTATTCCAGTTAGCCACGCAAGGCTATGGTTCTTACATAGTAATTTATAACGGCACATTGGGACTACGTCCCTTCGTCTGCCTTTCTTTACTCCATCGGTCTTCAATTCGTCCCCAGCGCCGAATCAGCTGCCCATCTCACCCTGGTCCTCATAGTCAACGCTCTCGCCTCGCACGGGTTCGTCGGTACCTGCAAGTCCTTCGTCCCACGCGGGATAATTCTCGGACGGACTAGGGTCTACAAAGGAGAATACTAACAAGGTTGAGTACAAATTAATGTACTCAGCAAGCATTAATAGCAAAATGCACTGTATGACTCATCTCTGATCTTTTCTTCATTTTCTAGCTCATCTCTTTTCTGAAAATAACTCATTAAAATATTAGGTGGCAAAATTTTATTCTGAAAAGACTACTAGTCACTCGGAGAGAGGAAAGACCCCTAGCGGTTCCCGTAGACTCCAATCCAGGAGACTGACATGAATTCATGATTTGTATAGCACTGCGCGGGCTTGTACCACTTTACCCATAACTATTCTGAGCTCTATATGAGCTTAGTCCATCGCATTTCCTTTGATGCGACTTGAGTTCGAATCTGAGCGTTTTCGAGTTACGTGATTAATTTCTCCACCCATTACTTTTCGTCGGTGCTGACCTGGCCACCACCGAGTTCGAGTAATGTTGGTTGGGCCAGTTCATCCTCTCTGCACCCAACACTCCACATAGCGCTATAGCGCCTGCTTCTTTCTTTACACACTTACACATATATACTTACTTGTTGTGGAGAGCATAATTACGTAACCGGGTAGCATTTTCTACCTGCCAAAACAGGAGAATGGTTGGTACTCAAATACGGCATCTCACCGAGTAAGAGTTTTGTTAGTCCTTATATTTTAACCATATGTAAAGGGGTCCCACCTCTTGCCCTCTCTCATCCTTGCCAGGGCCCCCTTTACCAGCCATAATATTACATCATCTTTCATTCATTCATCTCTCTTCATATCTTTTCCTTTCTTTCCTTTCTCATAACCATTTAATGATTTGCTTTTGGAGAAATAGTTTTGATGCAATAATTATATGAGATAGTAATATACAGTTTACAGTTGAAATAACTAGATTCATGTTCAAGAGGATCGCTTGCCTTCGAGGAAGTAGGAAAGGTCGGTGCTGACGAAACTCTAGTCAGTTGTTCCCGTCGGTGCCGGTTTGTCTTCTGTAGCCAACGACAACACGAGTAATACTATAAGTAGATACATAGTTGATTTTAAGTGTTATTCTAGATACATCGGTCAGTGGCTCCTACAGGTTAGCACAATTCTAATTTAAAGAACACTTTTCGAGATCGCTACTAAGTTAGCACTTCCCAGGTGTGGCTGATCTACGGTCCAATTACCCTAGGGTCGGGTTGTCGAACAATGCATCTACACGCACTGAACTAGAATACCAACCGCGAACACCCTTCACTTAGCCGATCAACTCCCCACTCCTCTTAAATAAACTTAGGGTGGATCAAGTCAATTATTCTAGCAAGGTTATCTATTTAAGTAAATAGGTTGGACAACCTAACGACTACTCTTAGACAACCCTGGTATTAAACTTGCTCAGCGGAACCACTATCTAGCATCAACACTAATAGACTTACTACCAGCAGTTAAGCAATTTAATCCACTCTACTCTTCTGCAAAATACTAGCATCTAATTAGATTTCTACTCTAACCCTAACCCCTTCTAATCCCCCTCTCTCTCTCCTTACCTCCTTAACTCCTCCCACCTCCCAGTCGAATCGCCCCTTCTCCCTTCTGGCTCCTTCTTTCTGGCTCCTCCTTCTTCCCGCTGCTCCCAGATGCGCCGCCTGGTTGGGTCCTTTTGGTGCCACTGCTGCCTCTGGTCTTCCCCCCCCTTCGGCGCAGCCGGACGCCCAGCGCCGCCTCGGCTCGGTCTCCAGCGCCGCCACCCCTGGCCCGACCGCCTCTGCCAGCGCCTCCAGCTCTGGCTCCTCTGTGCCCCAACGCTACCGGTCCCGGTGGCTCAACCAACCCGGCCTACGGGCGCCGGCCCTGGCCTCTCCTGCGCCTACACTTCCCCCTTCCCTAACCTTCCCTTCTTCTGCTATTACAGTTTTTGATTCATGTAGAGCGTGCCTTAACTTTTTATGCTCTAATGATTTTGCTTTGTGATTGAAGATGCTCATGCATGAATGCCGCCAAGGAGGTGAGTGGTGTACTAACATGGCTCCACTGAGGTAAAACCCCCCCTCTTGGATCCCTAGATCTACTCCCTCCTGTCATGCTCTGTGATGGCAAAAGAACTGAAGGCCTAAAGTTAAATGCACATTTTGATGGTTTGGAGATGTTGCTACTATGATGAACTGAGGTTAGTTGACTGTGCTCTATGATGAACTCTTGGTGTTGTGAGAGCTCTAGCTTTAGGTGCTTTGCTGCTAACAAAAATTGCTGAGATCTAAGTGATGCATGAGATCTGTGATGCTAAATGTGTAGTAGATTAATCTGGGGCCTGCTAGAGATACCTCCTGTGGACTCTGGGGTGAAAGATGAGAATGGCAGCGCCGGCTTCAAGCTGGTGCTCTTCTCATCTCTTTGCTGCCCTAATGCCTGGTGGGGGTTTGCTCCTGAGGATGACAGCGGAGGGTTTGCGCTTTGCTTGCCTTCGGCTGGTTCTTGCTCTTGGTTGCCTTGATGCTCGGTGGTGGCTTGAGGTGGCTTGGTCGCCGACTACCGCCTGGATCATTGCCTCTCTTGTGCCACTCTGCCATGGTTGTCTTCGGCTGTGGGTGGAAATGGTGTATTGTGTTGGCTTGACTGGGGGAAATGAACTGCTGAGGCTGACTATGGGGGATTGGTTCGGCTGGGGGGATGAACTTGGGGAGGCTGGCCTGTGCTGGAAATTTCGGCTGGCTGCCCCCTTATGGCTGGTTAATGACCAATATGCCTGTGAGGACCCGGAATATTTAACTAGTAACACTTAACCTCCAAATGGTTCTAGCATTACTAATTAAACATTCTAAGCCTCGATGGACATATGCTTCCAGTGCTGACACATGCACATCATCACAAAATTACACATCATTTCCATACAACATACATTAACAAGTCTAGCAAAGGACATAGATAAAGAAAGTTATTACAAAAGAGCCGACCGGCCAAATGACACAATATACAAGAATGACAGTGGAAGCAAAAGCGCCATAAGATGGCTAGAACAAAAGCCGACCGGTTAGCCACACAACCCACAAGGCAACCGACCGGCCGCCAAGCTAGACGCCTCTAAGGCTACCACGGCACAACTCACGAAGTGAGGCCCCTCGACTCACCTTCTTCCTCTGCAACAAATACATTTAAGCAAGATAGCCGAGTACACAGCGGTACTCATAAGGCGACGTGTGGAATAGCGGACCTATTCATAAACTACATGCAAGCTTATTTAGGTGGAGGTTGTATGTCTCATTTTACTAAAGCTAACTTTATTTGCAATAATGTAATACATTTAAGAGCAAGATTGCAAATCTGTTTTGTTGTCAAAATAACGTGAAATAAAGATACATACAAGTAACCACACAGAAGTGACTATCCCAATAGCCACCACAACATAGCACGAATCCCGATTAGTACCACCCATCAAGTTTTAATTAAAGGTTGTAGTCTAACTCTTGAAAGACCTTGCCAAGCGTGTCCATAACCTAGGGCGAGGCTATTCGAATAGTTTTAACCTGCGGGGTGTACCAATGTACCCACACTTGAGACCGCCTTTAAGCCACAAAAGCACACTTAGAAGGTATGCCGCACGGCTAAGTCCTCTGAGGCGCTTTCTAATATTGTGCATTGACTACGAGCCGCTCGTATTGATCGGAATCCATACGCTTACATTGCAAGCCGAAAGACAACCGGCCATCACGGGGGAAGCCTTTCGGACACTACAATGCTCCCGGCACCATCCCTCTGCGACTCCTGCGACCGAAGCCAATACACGCCAAAATCTGAGTCAAGAGAGGTCTCATACCCTCTAGTGTGGTTGCCACGCTAAAATACTTGGTTTAGTGTAACAAGATGTTCGGTCCTTGTTGACCCGGGCACCATTCTAGTCACACCCAAAATCACACCATTTTACCATTGTGCCCAAGTCTAAATTATTTTGTTTTCAGTTTTAGTTTTCATAAGTAGACATGGCACAAGGCTGAAATCATAAATCATAATAAGTTTTATGTGATCAAGGTTATCGACAAGTCGATAACCGCCCATTTCTACCGGAAGCTAAGCATGGCTAAGCAATGAATTCGCAAAATACTAAGTGACAAGAGCTCATCCACGAACTCTAAATCACAGCAATAACCTGGGCTCACGGTAGTAGAGAATAATCATTTGCCTAAGGAAATGCATCTACTAGGTCAACTAGCGACAATAGTTTAACACAAACTAGCAATGCATACATAGAATTTGTAAACAACATAAATACTTAAAAATACTGGGATTAACATGATCAAACTGCTTGCCTTGCTGGGATTGGTCTTGCTGCGAGAGGAGTGCTCGGGTTCAATAAATTCTTTGAACCTAACGCGAAAAGGCGATAAAACCAATAAGAACGAAGAACACCAAAAGGAACTCAACAACAAAGAACATCCAAATCCCATGAAATTTCTACAGCATCTAGAGGTTGATTTTAGACAATTTTAGAGACAAGAATCACTTCATTTGGATTTAGCATGAAAAGTTATGCCTAAACAATTTCTCTCACTGAAAAATCCTAATTAAATTAATTTAGGTTCTTGTTCATGGCGAAAATTTCTAGAATGATCTGGAACTTGAAATTTTTATGGTAGGTAGATATGGTTATCCTAACAACAGCAAAACTAAGTTTATAACATTTGGAGTTATAATGAATTAGTTATGATTTTTCTAAGTTCTAAAACTAGCATATAACACTTTTCAAGAACATGAGTAAAGACAAGGCCTAGTTCATATTCAAAGTATGTCTCTGAGATAAATTTTACCAAGTTGAGTTTGCTCAGTTTGAATTCTGAGAGAAAAGTTATGTATTTTACAAATTTGAGATCATTTCTAAACAACCATTTCATATTAAACAAGTTCTTGTAGTTTATATCACTTTCTACTACATAACATTGCCTAAATTCATTCTCAGATTAAAGTTCATTCTATAATGAGAACTACAAAGCTGGAATCATTCAAAAAGGAGCTAAAATGACAAAGTTATGCACTTTTGAAATTTGGAACATTAAAGACTTAGAAAATATTGAGCTCTCGGAGGTCCAAATGGCTGAAGGAAAAAGGAGAGGTCGTGGGCCGTCGATCCTTCATCGCACGACCACCGAGCCTCAGCACAGCGCACGAAGACCTCCTCTCGCCCGGGGAGAGTGCGGACCGTTGAATTGGATCCAACGGCCACGACGGTGCATGCAGCGCACGCAAAGGAGGTCCTCGCGCTAACGGAGTCGTGGCCGTCGGTCGAGATCTGGCGGCCCAGGCACTAGGGAGGTCCTAAGGCTAAACCTACGAGAGGAGTGCGGGCGGCTAAGATCTCACAGAGGAGGTCTTCAACGGTCTAGATCTCCGGAGGAGGTCTTTAGCAGTCACGATCAGCGAGGAGGTCTGGGCGGTTAAGATCAAGCGAGGGAGGTCTTGAGACTAAGGATTTTACAAAGGAGATCTACGCTCAGATCTAAATTCGGGAGGTCGTGAGCGGTTAGGATTGAGCCTAAGAGGTCTGGCGGGGTTGTCTTTGTAAAGACCGGGGTGGCTTTTACCAAGAGGACCCAGGGTGGTCTTTGCAAAATGACCAAGGGATGTCTTTTGCAAAGAGGACCTTGGTGGAGGTCGAGGGTGGTTTTGGCAAAATGACCAAGGGAGGTCTTTTGCGCTGAGGAAAGGTCTAAATGGCTAGGATTTAGCAGAGGTGGTCCTAGGCGGCTAGGATCGACACTAGGGAGGTCACGGCACTTATAGTTTTCGCGGACCGGGATCTAACGGCTAGAGCTAATCCTAGGAGGTCTTTAACGGCGGAGATTGCTCTAGGAGGTCTTGGGACTTAGAAAATACACGGAAAACCCTTTGCAGTGCAGATTTGACTTGGAGGTGATCTAAGCGGTGAGATTACATCTAGGAGGAGGTCCGAGGCTTAAGCTTTTGGAAAGGGCCAAAGGCTCGGATCTAAAGCCAGGGTGGTCGTGGGCGGCCACGATGAACCGAGAGGTCTTGGGACTTGTCGGAAACCCGACAAAAGACGAGCTACCGCGATTCACTCGCCAAACACGTCGCCGGCGACCAAGGCCACGCAGCGCTAACTAAAGGTACCAACACGAGCGCAATACTATTGCGAACCTAACGGAGGTATCCTCTCGGCGGGGCGAGCCTAAAGCCGCGGCCGGAGAAGAGGCGGAGGACAAGTTTTCGGCAAAACCGAAAACATGAAAAGGGCTCGACACGACCTGTCGACAAGTGCTCGAGCTTTAGGAGGCTAGAAAGAACTTACCGGGGCCAAGATGAGGTTGGAGGAGCTCGGAGGAGGTCAGCGGCGGAGACGCGGCGGAGCTAGAAGATGGCGGCGACAAAGTGCTCGAGCAACACAAGGTACAAAGAATGGTCGAACAACGATGCGATGGCACTGGAGGTGGTCAAGGCCAAAGAATTGAGCGGAGAAGGTCTTCTAGGAGATGGGAATGAAGGGGAGCACTTTGGCGCGAAGATCCAGAACTTCAAATTAGGCGGTTCTGAGAATGCAACCCAAATTGAGTTAGGGAGAGGACTTGCGACAACAAGAGGTCCACAAATGAAGTGAGACAAGGGCTAAAGAACCCTTTGGAGGACCCAAGTCGCATTTGGAGCTCACGCGCCGAAATAGCGGAAATGAGCCCAAGGTGAGGTTTGGCGCTCAACCTAACAGAGAACGGTTTGGGAGCGGCGGCGGGGTGGAAGAGACTTAGAGGAAAGCCTCGGAGGTGCTCATGTAGCTGAGTGGCGAGCTCGAGGGCAGTGGTTTAATGGCGATGGGACAAAGGTTTCTGCGATTATTGACCTTGTGTAAATTTTGTAGAGATTTTTGTACTATACATTTTCCTCCAAAAATTCCACAAGGTCTTTGCCTGATTTGACCAAAATTTGAGTAGATTTGTTGACCTCCAAAGTATTCAAACAATTTCTAAAAATTGTGAAATTTTTGAGGGTCACACCAACCCAGAATTTAGGAAAAATATTTCGGAGATTATCACAAGATGGAACAAGAATGTTTTGAAGGATCAAGATTTGGATCAAAGACTTGTGACTATGTATTTCCATAACTCTTGTACAATAATTGTTTAGTACATACAGAAAATACATGATGTAAGAAAAAGTTTTAATTTCCACTCATTTTCTTACATTTGAAACACAAGCCCAAAATTGGGATGTTACAATGCCCTTGCCCTTATCCTTATGGCTTTCACAGGGCAGATTTTTGCTGGGGGCTTTTTGGTCCATGGTTAGAAAATCACTATGTGGGTGATTCTCCGCGGTTGGGTAATTCAGTACACGTGGGTGCCAGACTAAATTAAACGCCGAGTGATGAGACCCACGAAAGTGACAGGTGCCGACAGACCTTGGGTGGTCTGGATATCTTGACAATCAAGAGGCCGACTAACTTCGGTTGGTCTGGGTATCTTGACGGTCAAGGGACCGATTGCTCAGGTTGCTTCGGGTATTCTACTGCACTTTGGAGAAAAATCTGACGGCCACTTCCTTTATTCTATTACTCTCAAATACCACTTTCAACTTGGCTCGCTAACCGTTTTCTGTATTCTTGGCGAGCGATGGCAATGGATCAAAGGATGGTTCGATAGACTAGCGACCAACGGATGATGATACAAGGAGGGCTACGACAGAATGCATGTAACATTTTATTATTGGATGCAAACTACTATGAGTTGTAATTATTACATAACAAATGATGAAATAAAATGATGAGGATGCACTGCTATTGTTCTATTGACTAGAAATGCAATGCAATGCTTGCGAAACGAAACCCACTAACCAACGCGCTGACGACAAACTAGAAGCTTAACGACGATCGCAACACTCTTGTTGGCTTCTTGCTGGCGAGATTAATTACCGCTAAATACCAGTGCACTCTTTGGATTAGTCTAAAAAACGCGGGTCCTCACACCTTGCCCTCCCTCACGCGGTCGCTGCCGACATCTATCGCTCCTTCCCCTCCCCATGCTTCTTCTCAATTGCGACAGAGACAGAGAGACACAGAGAAGGGGAGGGGAGAAGGGAAGACGGTGGCCTTGCGACGGGGAAATGAAGGTGTGTTTTAGGAGACGGCGAACTCAAGGGTGGTGGTTTGTGGCGCGGGAGAGGACGGAGGCGGTCAAAATAGGGCGACGATGGGGCGGTAGGTCACAGAGGAGGCGGACATGGCGGCGAAGGATTCCGGTGGCGAGGGGGCGGAGGTGTGCATGCATGGCGTGTTCCCGAGCATGAGAATTATGTTTTGGTGGTCGAGATGAGTGGTGGGGGCACTGAGGACGCTGGCGTCGGCAGCGTCCATGGCAGCAAGGAAGGACGACGGCGGTGCTACACAACAAAGGTGGTGACCGGCGGTGGTGGTGGATGGAATCAACTCGACGAGGAACACCTCATGACATGAGCGGTTTGGCAAGGGGATGTCCGAAGCGGCAAATCGGCGAAGACAGTGCGGCGGTGACGGCGCAATCCCAGCACGGTGCGGCTCTAGTGGCACTCCGACGGTGGCAGCTCAGTCCTGACTGTGACATGGTGGTGGACTGATGGCAGTCCCGGCTGTGCTCTGGCGGTGAAGGCAACGTGTGGGCTAATGAGGGATGAAGAAGATGGAAGAGTGGAAGGGTAAACAAGTCTTTTCGCTCTCAATTTGACAGTCAACTCGCGGTGGACCGACGGGAGTGGTAAAAAAGGAACAAAACTTGAGATCTGATGGCAATGAAGGGATGAGCAATTTCGCGATGGTATTTTAGAGATTCAACTAACTTCTAATGGCAAATAAGGAATTAACCCTTAAAAAAAAGGCATCGGGTTTAAAATTCTAAAACCTAACGTCCCCATGGGACATAAGGAAAAAAAATTATGGCACCGGGTCTGGATGTATTTGAAGCCTCTAACCAAACTTCCAGATGTTATATAATACTTGCTACGTGTCATGAATCTAGGTCCGGTGCCATAAAAATTATTCCTTGGAACACACTAGATATATTCGTGTTAGATCTTAGACGATGCACGTCACTGGATAGTATATCTGCTCACTACTGTTAATTATATAGTCTAAATTGCTAATCCCTGTTAGGGCTTGTTTGGATAATGAAAGATTAGAATCAATCCTTTCGGATTGAAAGGGATTTTAGTTCAAACTGTCAATCAATTCGAAAGGATTGAGGATCACAATGTATCAAATAAGTCTTTAGGAAATTGATGGCGGAGTTTGGATCGATCGGGACTCAAATGCCAGCAATTTGAAGTCCAGCCAAGAAACACGCGTAGTTAATTATCCCTTTAGGCTTTAGGCGTCTGGCGTCGGCTCTGGGGATCAATAGTCAGAAAAAGGGTGACGTGATGCATTAGTAAGTTAATTGAGTCGAGTGAGTGATGATCAGTGACCTTATTGTGATTCTTCAGTATTTGTTGTATACAGACGGTGACTTGCTACAATAAATTAAGTGTGGTTTTAAAATTCCATTGCTTTATTCCCTTAATTCGCAAACTTATCCAAACAATACTACCTAGCAACATCATGTACGTGCACTGATATTCACGGGTACCACTAACTGGCCATTCTTCATCCTTCGTCATGATACAGTAGATTAGCAGCTAGCGAAGTTCGTATATCTTACTCATAGAGCTTGATCGTGCTACTACAGCAGAAGCTCAAGTAGTAGTAGAAACAGAATTACAGAAACATATTAGTATACATCTATGTACAAGTACAATTTTACAGATCAATCCTATATACGTACACGATTGATAGAACGAAATGCTGCTGCCTTAATCCATCCAACAAGAGCATTTACAAGTCTAATTACAACCTTCGAAACTGAAAAAAAAATTAAAACTGAAGAAAATCAAAGGCAGCAAAAACTTCACATATATACGCGTAGGTTTTATGAGAAGATCAAGCAGGCAGGCAGTTGATCAGTTGCAGCTTTGAAATTAGCAACACCATCGATCACGGCATCGCCTGCGTACGTACTACAGTATGCAGCAGCCATTGGAGTTGCTCCCGCGGCGCGGCACCGCCTTGTAGCTGGTGCGGGAGGAGCGGTCCATCGGGTAGTAGTCGTGCTTCTCGACCAGCGGCGAGTAGTTGGCCGGGTGGCTGAGCGCCACCACCCGGGAGTAGCTGCTCCCGTAGTCGCGCGCGGCGGCCATCGGCGACGGATGGTAGTGGTGGTGGTAGGCGTACGGGCTTGGGGCCGTGGTGTACTGCCAGTGGCTGTACGCCGGCGAGCGCGCCACCATCGCCATCTCCTTGCTCCCCGCCGCCGCCTCGAACGTGTCGAGCGTCCTCAGCTCCACGATCTCCGCGGCGCCCACCTTCTTCTTGAGCTTCTTGGTCAGCTTGTTCGAGTCCACGCCGTCGCCGATCACCAGCAGCAGGCTCTTGTCGCCGCCGGCCAGCGTCACCGACTCAACTCCTGCTCGATATCATCACAAACGCTAGCTTGAATCAACGAAAAACTTTTGCAGAGAAGAAAGAAAGCTTCAATACAGAACAATCACAATTTTACAAACGAGATGAGCGAACATGTATACGTACCGCTAACAGTAGCTGCCACTTTCATGGCCTTCGTCTGGCATTTCTCGGATTTCACATAGATCCGGATAATTATCTCCTTCTGAAATTTTTTTACAGTTGCAATACCAATTCATAAGTTGATGCAAAACTAGGATGAATAGGATGCTTTCATAATTAAGTTAAGATAAATAAGAGTATCTCAAACACAAGAGTTGAACAAGAAACACACAAACAAGAAAGGGAGAGAGCTGTTTACCCTCATGGCTTTGCTTTGCTAATGTGCTCAGTAAGTTGCTCCAAAGAAGGCAAAAGCAGCGTATGGATGCTGAGAGAAGAAAGAAATGTGTGTGCCCTCTCTGAAGTAGTGACAGGATAATGGTCATGTACTACTCATATGTACCTGCCGTCCGTGACAAATGGTAGCCAAGCAAGCATCACCCAGTAAATAAAGCTTCAGAAGATAAGATAAATAGTGATGACTTGACCAAAAGACTTTGCTCGACTCGCATGGTTATCTCGAACAGAGCACTTCTTTACAGAGCATATTTCACTATTGGGGCCCCAAGCCTCCAACGACCGTCATATAATCAAACGGCCCATCTGCTGCATGTCTACTATTAACAAAGTTGCACTTTCCAAAGGCCAGTCCACATTTTCCTGGAATTAATCTGACAAAACACGTATTCAAAAAGAAAAAAAAATGTTAAAAAACTGAATTTTGGTTGTGAGCTCAGGTTTCATTTGCATTGTGGTGACTTTTGAAAAAACACTTTCATTTTACTATTTTCTGGTATGGTTAACAATATTGTCTATTTTAAAGCAAAAAGAAATATTGTACAAGAATTAGACTCATCCTGGTATTGTGGCGGAATACGATAGTCTCATTCGGTCGAGCCACTGCCAAGATTTTTGGTGTTTGATTCTGTTTTCTTTTTTAACTACTTTGCAGATTGTGATAATTAATTTTGCATTCCAAATCACATAAGATGCTAGAATAGTTAGCCAGAAAAATAACTTGAGATGAAATATGGAATGATGAACCGCTTAATATCAGATTTTATTAAATTTCAATCTGCTTTGCCAACATGGCACTAGATTCTCCACATTTTCTTTTGTGCAAATATTTTAGAAAATAAGTAAAGTATAGCACAACAACCGCGATCTTGTCTAGGTAAAAGTTCGCTCAACTAACTAGATCTCGTAGCAAGCAAGCACAACAACAAAGGAATTAATCTGCAACCTTTCTTACAAGTTTTGTAGCTTTTTGCCGAATTTGATATTACATTTGAAGTTTAAGCGGGCCTGCACGGTGTGCAGAGGTTACTCAGCCTTTATAGTTTTGTTTGGTTGGACCAAAATTCCTGCTCATTCACATAGATGAACTGAAATTTTAGTTCAAATTCTTGGTCTATTCACGTAGATCCTGACAACTTCCCAAATAAGCCCTATAGGTTAGAGTCCGTAGCCCGGCTCTAAACTCGTCATTTTTCTGTCCAACGTTTAGCTGTTTTATCGGCCTTTATGGTGGGTTCCGCGAATTCTGGACTGTTTTGGCCCTTTAGCGCAAATTAATTCCTAAACTAGCCCCTTTAGCGTCAAAATTCCAGTTTTAGCCCCATCCTAGTACCTGCTGCCGTCGGGGACGGCAGCAACCGAGTTCATGCCGCCGCCGTTGGCAGCATCTAGGTGCTGCCGTGCCAGTTGGCAGCTGTGAGGACCCCGGTTTATTTGGCTTGTACTGCTTAACCATCCACTTGGTCCTAGCAGCACAAATCAAATAAACCAAGCCTCGAATATGTATACTTCCCGAAATGTAGTATACACACCGTTACAAAATCATGCATCAATTCCATTCATACACATAGAGCGAAGCAAAAGCAACAAGCGAAAGACATACATAATATAAAGAGAGTTATTACAAAGAGAGGCCAGGCCAAAATAACACATAAGTAACTAATATAAGCAATGGAAGCAAAGGGCCATAAGATGGCTATAAACCAAAGCCAATCGGTGTGCCTTTACCCACAAGGCAACCAGCCGGACCGCCAAGCTAATCGCTCGGACACCGCCACAACAAATCTCACAAAAGTGAGGCCCCTCGAGCTCACCTTCTTCCTGCTGTGAAACAATTAAGCATAGCATCAGTACAAAAATTGTTTTGTACTCGCAAGAATGACGTGTGAGATAACGAACTATAATTAACTACATGCAAGCTTTATTTAAGTGGATGAGGCTCTGGACTTATTTTGACATAAAGCAAGTTTTCATTTGCAATAGGGTAATAGATTCAAAGCAAGTTTGCAATTAACTTTTATTGTTCAAATAAAGAGAGACAATTATAACAATAGATAGAAGACAACATCTGGAAGTGACTAACCCAATAGCCACCACAACAATAGCATGAAGTCCCCCTTCATACCACCCATGTTAAGTTTAAGTTTTAAAAGGTTGTAGTCTAGTTCTTGTGGGAAATAACCAAGCGCGTCCATAACCTAGGGCGAGGCTATTCGAATAGTTTTAACCTGCGGGGTGTACCAATGTACCCACACGATAGACCGCCTTTCCACGGCCACGGTTAGCATACTTCCTTTGGTATGCGAGGCACGGCTAAGTCTACAAGGCAGCTTTAAAATGGGCGATGCTAATTAAGAGCGCAACCCACGGAGAAGGATACATTAGGCAGCGACCTAACAGGACGACTAATGCTCCCCTCGCACACCACAAACACACACACGCACACACCCACCGACCAGCTCATAATTAACACCTCCCAAAGTACTTAGTCAAGAGAGGTCCCATATCCCCTCGTGTGGTTAGTACGCAACAATTGCTTGGATCAATGGCACAAGTAACTCGGTCCTTAGGGACTTAGGCACCATTCCATTCACACCCAACAGATCACACCAACATACGATTGTGCCCAAGTCAAGATATAATTTTTGTTTTCAGTTTTTGGTTTGCAAATTGGTAAAACACAAGGGTTGGACATAATGGAATAATAATAGCATTAGTGTGATCAAGATCACCGACTAAGTCGATGATCGCCCAATACTACGAAACAACTAGGCAAGGCTAAGCAATATGTATTGAAATCTACTAAGTGACAAGAGCTCATCCAACGAGCCTAATCACGAGCAAATAACCTAGGCTCGGGTAGTAGAGGATAATCATTTACCTACGAGATGGTGCAACTAGAGGATTAACTAATCAATTTAACAACAAAATAGCAATGCATACATAGAAGTTAAACAAAATATTAGACTTTAAAAGTAATGGGATCAAATGAAATGATCAAAGCTGCTTTGCATTCTCTGCTGCTCAATATGCTGCAGAGGGTCACTCTCGAGTATCGCACAATCGTCGGAGCCTCACAGAAAGAGCGAAAAGAACCGATAAGAACAAAGAAAGCGAAAAGACTCTAAAACCAAAATGCTCCAAATGCTCTGAAAATTTCCCAGCAGCAAGACCATGATTTAAAATGAATTTAGAAACAAGAACCAACTGATTTGGACTCTTAATGCAAAAGATATGATCAAAACAATTTTGCTCATTTGGAAAAATTGCAATCATTCTTACTGTTCATCATAATTAATTTGGTTGGCAAAAATTTCTAGAAATGTGGTGCAGCTGAAATTTTTATTATAGGTGGCTACTGACATTTTAAGGTTAACACAAGTGGTCTCACCTAATTTGGAGTTAAAATGATTTAGTTATGATTTTTCTAAGTTATAAATCTAAGGCATGATTAATTTCAGTATTAAAGACTCTTGTAAAACTTATACTATGCTAAAGTACTTTATGAGATGCATTTATAGAACTTTAGTTTGTTAAATTTGGAACTACTGAGAGAAAAGATATGCATTTTTGAAGTTTAAAACAATTAATATGTGCAAATAAAAGCTCTCGGGAACTAAATCTGAAAAACCAACGAAAACTGGGGAGGTCGTGGGCCGTTGATCAAAGATCGCACGGCTCACGAGCTCAGATGCTAAAATCCACACGAGCACCTGGGCGCAAAGACCTCATCGCGCTAGGGAGGTCTTGGCCGTTAGATCTAGACTTGGCGGTGCGGATCTAACGAGGAGGTCCTAGGCGGCAAGATCTAGCGAGGAGGTCTAAGCCGTAGATCTTGAATCCAATGGCTACGACCAGTGCACGCACAGCGCACGCAAAGGAGGTCCTTCAAATATAGCTGGTGGGAAAAATGGCAAAGTCGGTAGGTGCAGAGCCAAAGTACACATGAAATGATGGGAGTAGGTTGTCGGAGAGACTTTTGAGCAAAAGGATGCCGGACATTTAATGTTGGCGACACATAGCCGTTGTCGACCCTAGAGTTGACAAGGCTTTGCTCTCTTGCCATACACAAAATTGATAATGCCAGGCCCCACGATCGGTGAGAGAACCAGGAGGCTGGTCAACAAGTGTAATGGTTGGAATCATGCTGAGCTCCCACTAGGGAGAGTGCGAGCAGTTGGATGAGAATCTAAGGGCTCAGTTTTAAATAAGGATTAGAGGTCCTAGCACTTAGGGAGTGCGAGCCCGGATCCAAAGATGAGCGGCCCACGATCACCCAAGTGCTAGGGGTGGTCGAGGAGAAGTGAGAGGTCGCCCAGGGTGGTCTTTGCAAAGGTGCAAAGAGATCCTAGGGAGGTCCTCAAGGGTTTTCTTTGCAAATAGAACATGAGGAGGTCGTGCGGGTGGGAGGTCTTTTACAAAGACCGAGGAGGTCTTCTTGGTTGGATTGAGATCCAAGGGCTGCGTCTTTGGAGAGGTTGCGGGCTCGGGTAGTCTTTGTTAGTTGGTTTGGCCGAGCCGGTTAGCACGAGTCGGACACAGTGCGGACAGAGCAGTGAATCAAATTTGACTTTGAAATTAAAAGTGAGACTTGGGGTTATTTGAGGTAGCAAACTAACTCCAAATTTCATGAAATTTTGACAGTAGCTTGCTAACCTTGAGATGGACTGGCATAAAATTTCCAGAGGTTTTATCTTTGAGCATTTTCTCCAGAAATTATACAATGCTTTGAGCTAGGGTTTGGCTACAAGTCAAACAAGTTTAGTGACCCTTAAAAATATTCGAACAATTTCTCAAAATTGTGAAATTTTTCAGAGGGGTCACAAACCATCCCGAGAACTTAGGAAAAATATTTCCGAGAAGGATCACAAAATTGGACAAGATTGATTTTGGAGGATCAAGATTTGGATCAACAGACTTGTGACTTTGTATTTCCATACTCTTGTACAACAATTGTTTAGTACACACAGGAAATACATGACGTAAGAAAAAGTTTTAATTTCTACTCATTTTCTTACATTTGAAACACAAGTACAGAATTTGGGATGTTACAGCAGCACCCAAGATGCTGCCAAGCCCAAACGCAACATGAAGCTGCTGCCGCCCACTTCGGCAGCACCTTGGCGAGCGGCCAGCTGCGGCGCGTGGCAGGGGAGGCAAGGTGCTGCCGTCCCCAAGGGCAACACCTTGGTGCTGCTGTGCCCAACCACGGCAGCACCTTGGTGCTGCTGTGCCCAACCGTAGCATCTCGGTTGCTGCCCAACCCGACGGCAGCACCTACGTGCTGCGCTACAGGACCGCATTAAGTCAGCTGCTGCCGACCGGGACGGCAGCAAGTGCTAGGATGGGGCTACAATTGGAATTCTAACGTTAAGAGGGCTAGTTTAGGAATTAATTTGCGCTACAGGGCCAAAACAGTCCAGAGTTCGGGTTCCGCAGCTGAATGGCCATGTTTTGTTTTGTTTTGTTTTTGTCTTTGTTTTTTTCTCTCTTAAAAACAAATCATCAGAACTTCGAAAGCATACAGTTGCACTAAACAATAAATCTTCAAACTGATCTGAGCTGTCATGTGACGAACAATGACAAGAAGCAGATATGTATCTGCGTTGCCATGATTATCTTGTTCCACATGAAAACAAATTGCACGTGCCAATATATTGTTCTCTTTCCCTTTTCTGCTAATAAACTACATGCAAGTGTTGGCACCTTTCTGAGCCATTATGCATTTACGGAGGACACGATCGGATATGATCATATGAAAATGATACTAACAATGTGGACAAATATATGTTTAAACGACAATTTACGAGGGGGGCTTCAACGAAAAGGGTGACTAGTCGGCTACAACATAATTCCAACGGCACATCATATTTATTGTTTGAGTGCAATCGTCGGCCATCCTTGTAATTACTACTCCATCTGTTCAAGAATACTCGATGTTTTAGATATCAATATGGTCTTCAATATGTAATTTTGACCATTACTTTTTATATAAATATGTTTATAAAATAACGGTAACGCTATTTCTACGCCTGAGTGTAAAAATAGGTTATTCTACACTCCGACCGTCCCCGTACAACCGACCGTAAAACTCGGCGTCCATGCAACCGATAGTAAAACCGCGCGCACCTCATGCAACCGACAGTAAAACCGTACGCACCTCATACAACCTCGTTGTGTCTTTTATTGCATCATTACAAGAGATTTACTGTCACGCTGAGTGCAAAGGGACATGTAGAGAGAGAAACGTGGGTTAATTGCAAACTTTGAACGACAATATCTTCTAAACCATTTATCTTATTTACAATCCGCTTGAAGTGCTTTGCTGAAGAAGAAAAATGTGCTTAACAAAAAGAGATCTATGATGAGTATGTTTTAACGTTGTCAAAAAAAATATTGCATCGAAAGTTCAGATTTACTATACCTAAGCAATCAATTGTTGCATCGTATGAGCACACGCAATCGACTGTAAAACCGCACATGCGCCCTCAATCCACCACCCCAACCCCTCTTCTGACGCTCCTTTTTTACTAGTAGAACTACAAGAGATTTACTGCGACCTCATTGTGCCTTTTACTGCAAATATCTTTGTGCTTTACTGCAACACTCCAAGAGATTTACTGCGATCTCAATCTGCATTTTACCGCAACACTACAAAAGATTTATTGCGACATCATTGTGTCTTTTAGTGTAACCTCCTTATGTTTTTACTATAGCAATACAAAAGGTAATTTACTGCGACCTCATTGTGCATTTTTTTTACTGTAGCACTACAAAGAGATTTATTGCCACGCTAAGCGCAGAGGGCATGAGATCGTGGCCCGAGGGGGAAAAAGTTTGCTGATGAACCACTGAGGTCCTGATTTTGGCCCGATCTTTCGATGAGAAGATACGTTCGGTAGTAGTCGCTCAACTCTCATGATCCTGGCTACGAACTCGCAAGGCTCGAAACCACGCAATCGCTAAACTACTCGACAAGTCGTTATCAGCGTACCACGAATACCGGTTGACGACCACGAAGGTCGATTCACGCATACAGAAGAAGCATGCAAGAACAAGATAAAGCAATCTGAAATTGCAAATAGGAATTGAAATATTTGAATTGAGTTGGGATTCTGAATAAGGATCTTAATTGGGTGGTCTAGTCGATACACGCAAAAGATACAAATTGCAACGAAGGCAAACTAAACATAAACAAAATCCAAGGAAACTAGAGAGGGTGCGTCCTCCTTAAATAGAGGATAAGGAGCCACAAATCTAAAAGAAATAGTGGGGTGGGACTAAAACTCGTGGTTACTGTTTACGTGAACAGTAACCACGCCCTAGGTGGGCCGATGGCGCCGGCAGATGGGTCAAGTTCAGTATGATTACAAAGCCCAGATTGGCCTAAATAAGTGATATGACGTCTGTAACATCCCAATTCTGTACTTGTGTTTCAAATGTAAGAAAATGAGTAGAAATTAAAACTTTTTCTTATATCTTGAAGTTTTGAGCTTCTCTGCAATTCTTGTAAAGGAATTGTAGGGAATCAAACACCCACACCTCCACATTGGCTAAAGTCATAACCCTTCTTATCTGACCCTTGGTCAAAATCTAAATCTGAACCTTGGGAAAATTTAGGAAAAATGCTCAGCATAAAAACCTCTGAAATTTTTCACAAGGTTCATCTCAAATTAGCAAGCTCTGTAAAAATTTCATAAATTTTGGAATTAGTTTACTATCTCTAAAAATTCCTCAAAGTTCTCAGCTCAAATGAAACTCTAAGTCAACCTTGGGTTCGGGTTTGAGTCAGACTCTGAATCTTGGTTGAACCCAACCGCCTAGACCACCTCAGCTCTGTCGTTTTGGGTGCAAACCACCTCAGCCGTTGGATTCTTGTCCTACGGTTTAGATCTTCGGGATCTCCTCAAAGACCTCCTCTGGTCTTTGTAAAGACCTCCCACCTGCAGGACCTCCTCCGGTCCTTTTTGCAAAGACAACCCTCTAGGACCTCCCATAGGACCTCCTTTGCATCTTTTGCAAAGACCACCTTTAGGCATCCTCAAAAGACCTCCTCGACCACCCCTAGCATTTGGGTGATCGTGGGCCGTCTATCTTCAGATCTGGGGCTCAGACCTCCCCTAAGTGTTAGGACCTCTGAGTCTCACTTAAAATCTGAGCCCTTCGATTCTAATCCAACCATCCCGACCTCTCTGGCTGGGTCTCAGCGCCCGTTTTAGCCGTGGCATTCTTTGACCGGTCATCCCAGGGTTGTTCACTGACTGGTAGGACCTCCGGGACTGGTCATCCTCGTTTTTCACACGCATGCGTGTGTGTCAGAACTAGAGCAGTTTTGAGCAGTGCCTTGTCATTTCTTGCTCTTGTCAACGGCTATCTCTGACCACCTTTAATTCGTGTCAGCACCTTTTTCCCAAAAAGTCTCCCTGTTACCTACTCCCATCATTTCGAATGTACCCTAGCTCAGTGCACCCGGGTGGCATTGCAAATGTTTTTCCTTGGCTCTCCGGCTATGTTAGAACTCCAAGCTTCCTCTCTAAGTTTCTTTAAGACCCTCTTTCGCAACCCTAGTTCTTCTCCCAGTACACTTGCGCACTGCTGCACTTTGGAGCTCTCCGGCGACCTCTGAGCTCCAGTGGTTCAATATTGCAATCTTGGCGTGTCATCTTGTCGTCTTGGTCCCCTCAAGCCTCCCTAACTTGTTTGTTTAACCTTCACAGAGGTTGACAATTTGAGGAGTTTGCTTTCGTGGCTGGGAGTGTCGTCTTCCTCATCTCCGGCGAGCACCACCGTCATCGGAGTTCTTGCGACCCTCCCTGGACCTCTTCCAGTCTCAGGTTGGTACCTTAGTATTGGAAACCCGGTTCTTTTAGATCTAGTTAGTTTTTCGTTTTGGTGTATTTTGTCTCCGGCGGTCATCTCGGCTAGCCGCGGTAGGAGGTGTTTAGGTGTAGCTTTTGCTTTGTAGGTTCTCCTTACTATTCGGAACCTAGCCGTGCTTTTGGTTTTCACCGGCGAGGTCCCCGTCGCCGGCGGTGAGCTAAAAACCAAACTCGTGTTTTGCCGTGTCGTACTCGGGCAGGAATCATAGTCTAATGATTGGCATTAATGTTGTCCAAGGTTGCTCATTAATGCTGTCTTGTCGGCAAAATGCGCATGCCTTATAAGTCCCCGACCTCCTAGGTGTAATCGTAGCCGTTAAAGATCACCCTAAGTTAGATCTGTGCCGTAGAGTGTTTTCTGTGCAAATCCTAAGTCCCAGGACCTCCTAGGGTAGATCTCATCCGCTGAGGACCTCCGTGGGTGAAGTCTTAACCCTAGGATCTTCCTCTGTTAAAACCTAGCGCTATGACCTCTTTTCCTATAAATCTCAGCCATCAAGATCTCCTCGTGCACATCCTATCCATCTCGGACCTCCTCAGATTAGCTTTTTGGTCGTAGGGTCCTTCTCTGTAAAAATCCTAGCGCCCGGACCTCCCCTCTTGTTTTGATCCTAGCCGTCTAGGACCACCCTGGTTAAATCCTGGCCGCTAGGACCTCTTCTGCGTAAAAAGACCACCCCGGTCATTTTTGTAAAGACCACCCTAAAGACCACCCTTAGGGTCCTCTTTGTAAAAGACCACCCACGGTCTTTTATAAAGAAAACCCGGACCTCCTCAGGGTCCTCTTTGCAAAAAGACCACCTCGGTCACTTTGCAACTACCACGCCCCAGGGCCTCCTCAGGGTCCTCTTTGCAAAAGACCTCCCTCGCTTTGATCTGAACCGTCGGGACCTCCCTAGGGTGATGCATGCCGTCCAAATCTCTTCTGTTGAAACCTTGTCCTTGCGGACCTCCTCGTTAAATCCCGGCCGTTTAGGACCTCTCCGTCGGAATCCTAGCCGTCGGATCTCCTCCGTTAAAACTCATCGCGTAGGACCTCCCGCGTAAATCTTGGCCATCCATGACCTCCTCGGTGAAATCCCGGCTATCCGGTGTCCTCGGTTGACTTACTGCCGGGACCTCCTTCGTTTGATCTTGGCCGTTAAGACCTCCCTTGCGAGATCTTAGCGAGTCGGGACCTCCTCGGGTGAACTTTAGCGTAGGACCTCCCTCTTGAGATCTAGACCGTTGGGACCTCCCGAGAGATCCTAATCGTCGGACCTCCTTCTTTGGATTAAAGCCTTAGGGCGTCCCTTAGAGCTCTGGACCGCCCGATCTTGATCTGACGGTCCCGGCCACCTATAGGCGCGAGGACCTCCTCTGCGTGCGCTGTGCATGCACTAGTCGTAGCCGTTGGATCTAATCTCAACGGCCCAGACCTCCCCAATGCGGGAAGAGGTCTTTCGGTGCTTGCTGCGCCGAGATTGTGAGCCGTGTGATTGTGGATCGGCGGCCCACGACCTCCCGGGTTGGGTTGATTTTGATTTTGAAGCGAGGGCTTTTAGTTGTGTTTATATTTAATGTAAATTTCAAAAGTGTATAACTTTCTCTTTATAACTCCTTTTGAATGATTCCAATTGCACTAGCTTTGTAATAAGCGAACTTCAATTTGAAAATGAACTTAGGCACTTTTTGTGCGAGAAACTAATGTAAGTTGTATTAACTTGTCTCAACATTAAATATTGCCTAGAAAATTCATTAACTTATAAAATGCATAACTTTTTCTCTGTAATTCCAAACTGAGCAAACTCAAACTGGTAAAATTTCTCTGTAGACATGCTTTAATGTGAAATAGGCTTTGCCCTTGTTTATGTTCCTGAAAAGTGATATATACTAGTTTTACAACTTAAAAAAATCATAACTAATTCATTTTAACTCCAAATTGTGCAAACTCAATTTTGCTGTTCTTAGAATGTCTTAACCTGCCTGTCATAAAAATTTCAGACTCTAGATCATTCTAGAAATTTATGCCATGAACAGTAATAGATAGAAATTAATATGGAATTAGTCAGGCTGAGAAGAATTGTTTTAGCCATAACTTTTGCATACTAAGTCTAAATGAAGAAATTCTTATTCCTAAATTTGTCTAAAATCTTAATCTTGCTGCTGTATAAATTTCTTGGTATTTGGATATCTTTTGCTGTTGGGTTTTATTTGGAGTTCTTGTTCTTATTTGGTTATCGCCTTTTAGCGTTAGGTTAGAAGGAATTATTGATTACGTGAGTGGATCCTCTGCAGCAAACAAGTGATCTCTGACAAGGCAAGCGGTGTAACATCATTTGATCATATTGCTCCTATTACTTTTAAAGTCTAATTTCTTGTTTGCAAAACCTAAGTATGCATGCTTCTTTGTGTCAAAATTAATTTCTTTGTGTCGATTAAGAGGTAGCTAGTCCTATTGCATTGTTGCCCTAAAATTATTCATCCCCGCCACTACCTAGGATATTATCCTCTTTGGTGAATTAGAGCTCGGTGGGTGATTTATAGTCTTTATTGTCTTTGCGATATAATGCTTAGCAATGCTTAGTTAACCGGTAGAATTGGGCGGTTGTCGACTTAGTCGATGACCTTGATCACACAAATACTTATTATGACTTATGATTTCGGCCTTGTGCTATGATTATTTGTGAAAACTAAAAATGAAAACAAAATGATTTGGACTTGGGCACAATGGTAAGATGGTGTGAATTGGGTGTGGCTGGAATGGTGCCGAGTCAACAAGGACCGAACATCTTATTCTGATAAACCAAGCATTTCTGCGTGCTAACCACACTAGAGGAAATGGGACCTCTCTTGACTTAGTACCTTGGGAGGCATTAATTAATGAGTCGTGGTGTAGTTCATAGAGAAAAAGGATCACAAAGGCGTGGACCGGGTGGTTCATTTCTAGGTCCTCCACCCGACCAGGGGTCTTACAAATGTCGGCTAGCTTTACCTAAATGGCTAATGACTCGGCTTTGCTTGACTCCACCACAACGTATGGTCTGGTAGCCCATTTCGCGGTGGCTCTGAGGGTCAACCCCATACGTGCGACTCTTAATTAGCGCTTTCCATTGGAAATGTCTCGTAGGATTTAGCCGTGCCGGCATACCAAAGGAAGTGTGCTTAATAGCTTGGCAAAAAGGCAGTATGAAGTGTGGGTACATTGGTACACCCTGCGAGGTTAAAACTATTCGAATAGCCTCGCCCTAGGTTATGGACACGCTTGCAAGGTCTTTCAAGAGTTAGACTACAACCTTTTAAATTAAAACTTGACATGGGTGGTACGAATGGGTAATTCGTACTATGGTTGTGATGGCTATTGGGTTAGTCATCTCCAGGTTGTGGTATGTTATTACTTATTGTATCGCGATTATTTATACAAATAAATTTCAGATTGTTAAAATTGCCTTCAAATTATTATCTATTGCAAATAAAACTTGCTTCATGCTGAAAACTAACCTTGAGCCTTATCCTTTGATTAAAGCTTGCATGTAGTAGTAACTAGGTTTTGTTACCCGTAAGTCTTGCGAGTACAATTTTGTACTCATTTGCTTTGCTTAATTGTTGCAGAGGAAGAAGGTTGATCCCCAAGGGATCAACTTTGGTGAGTTTTGCTACGGTATGGACGACTGGCTTGGCGGCCCGGTCGGTTGCCCTCTGGTTATGTGGCTAACCGGTTGGTTTTTGTCTTAGCCATCTTATGGCACTTTCGCTTCCGCTGTTAATGATTCTTGTTGTTGTTTGGCCAGTCGCCCCTTTGTTGTAATGACTCTATATTATGTACGTCTTTTGCTAGACTTGTTATCGTGATGTATGGAATTGATGCATGATTTTGTAACGGGGTGTGTATACTGTATTTTCTGGAAAGTATACATATCTCGAGGCTTGGTTTATTTGATTTGTGATGCTATGGTCAATGGAAGGCTAAGCATTATAAGTCGAATAAATCAGGGTCCTCACAACGTCTTCTTTTGATGATTGCGATCAGTCCAGAAGGAATTTGGAGGTGAGGCTGGATCCGTTGGAAAGAAGACGAAATAAGCTTTCAATCAAGTACTCGTGGACCTCTAACGAACTCCGTATGTGAAAGTTATGTCTGTTTTAAGTTGGTATTGTCAGGCTGATTCCGGAGGCCGAATTAGATTCCAAAACAGGTCCAACTCGAACTGCTTGCTTGTCTTGGACCAAAAGTGACATGGCGCTGCACATATATATATTTCATCATTAGGTAGCATCATATAGTTCATATAATATAAAGACACTCCAAAAAACAAACTCACGATAATTTAAGTGAAGCGTACGAGCTATTATACTTGGAACAGTAAGCATAGCAAATATGGTTGTATCCATAAGGGTCATGTCCTCATCATCTGCTTAGGTCTGATGGGGCAGGAAAAAAGGGTATCACAATTACTTTTCTCACCGTTGTCAGTTGCTGTCACGCGTGTGCAGATTGTGGGACCGTATTCTGAAAAAAAAAGCAATGCGTTGTGAGATAGTCTGGTAGTAAAAATGGTATTAGAATTACTGTCACATATACTGACTATTATTGTCGATATGCGTTGCGCGTGGGGCGACGGGGGTTCTTGGCCTATAACGGTTGAGATTGGGTCACTCGGACTGGGTGAGCTGACTGGTGCGTAGAATAACTATTTTACGCTTAGTTATAGAATAGTTTGTCTATATAAAATAATATAAAGTTATTATATTATGAAAATATTTTTCATGACTAATCTAATGATATCAGTTTTGTATCATCAATATAAATAATTTTTATATATTAATGATCAAAGTTAAGAAATTTTGTCTCATGTATTTCTCAACGGATCAAGTAATTAGTAGGCACTCTGCCCACAGCTTAACAGAGCACACCTCGATTAATTAAGCACGACTGCACGAGACGACCAGTTGGCCAAGAAGAGGCGACCATTTGGCATTCGCAACTCGCAACTCGCAAGCTAGCGCGCGTGCCGTGTAGTGGCCACTTGATTTGACAGACTAGCTGAATGAAGATTCCGTGCGCTGTGTAGATTGAGGATCGAAATCCCATATGGAGTTGACAAAATGGTAGAGTAGGGGATGAAGCATAGTAGCATACGAAGTTCCTGGCAATTCATGTCGTGACAGCTTCCGAGTTGGACAGAGCTGAGCAAAAGGACGGCTCCCTACTTGACTTTATGGATGGTCATGGGTTTCTAACCCAGTACAAGGCAGGGCAACTGGGCAAGTGCACCGGCCGTATGAACCTAAAAAATGGAATTCTTTTTTATTTTGGCCTCCTGACGCCATGTAAATTGCAAAAATGGCTCCCGTGCCGCTGTATTTGTAAATGTAGCCCTCTCCCGAGCGCGGAATACCCCGAGCTCAACACGTGTCCATTTCGGCTCGGGGCGCGAGCTTCGGTGGCAGTGCGGCAATTCTCGCGCGGGAACTAGCGGCGACCGCGAAAGGTGGTGGGCCCCGGGCTCTTTCCGCGCTGCCGGACCGCGGAACGTGGTGGGCGCCGACTTCCTGCGGTGGCTGACCGCATGAAGTGCTAAAATGCAAAATGTGAATGCATATAATGCTAATTAATGCTAATGCAATGCAAAATGAGATTGCGCCTGCAGCCTGGCCTTCCTGCGCTCGCCAAACGCGGAAGGTAACGGCTGCCTCGCTCCCGCGCTCAGCCGCCCTCCCGTGCGCGTCGCTCGCTTGCCGCGCTCGCCGACCGCAGGATGAGACAGGTGTCGCCGTCGCATTCTTCCGCGATCATGACGGGGCTAGATTTGAAAATACGGTGCGATGAGGGCTATATTTGCTATTGAGGTGACGGCAAGAGGCCAAATACAAAAAAAAATTCTAAAAAATGTTGGTGGGCGTTGGGTGGCACGTAGCTGCCAGTGGTCAAGCCAGACTTGTCGCCCGCGTTCGTTTTTTTTTTTTAAAAAAAAAAAAAAGACTTGTCGCCGGCGTGGCGAGCGCAGTGGCACGCGCGTCACGAGATCATCGTAATCATCTGGCGCAACGGGGCGGTTAAAAAAAACTGTGTCTGCATGCGTACGTCGATTAACCGATGTTGCTTAACGCGGTTGCCACTTGCCGTTGTCGGTAAGGTAACTGGAGTACCGTGTGGTTTGCTATGCATCATTCAACAATCTTTCTTTCTTTTTTTTTTTTTTAAAAAGAGACTATCCAATTTCTCGTCGTTGGATTAATTGTTCAAGATCCGTGCTCCCCGATGGTTTTCTCCTAAGTCTGATATTTTTTTCCGACTCCGGTGAAGATAAGGAAGAAGGAGACAGCCCAGCAAAAACATATGCTCTCCCCTCCCCTCTTCCGATCCCTCTTTTCGTCTCTCTATATCTCTTTACAAAAACTCGCCTAGAAATACACCGGAGTTTGACCCCCTATAACTATTTTTGTGACACTTTTTTTTTTCACTAGTACGTGGTTGTTTGAAACTATCCCCACAATATGTTTCCATGCGATTTTTGTAGACACGGCCAACACGGCTCTCCAGTGTGGCGAGGTCTTCCAGCATGGCACGAGGAGCTTTATGTTATGCACGACAAGGGGGAGACAACAAATCAAATCCTAAGATGTCAGGGACTCGATTTGACAAAGTTGGAGCGGATGAGGTGGAGGGGATAATGACGCAGAGGGGGCGGCAAGGCACATCATTGAACACTAGGTCGCCTCATCGTCGTTTCATCGCTTCTTCACGTTGAACCAATTAATTGGGCTAGAGAAGAAGACTGAATTGATTCTGTCAGATCAAACCAATTCGCCGCATTAATTAAAGGGCCCGGTTGCAAACATTTCACTGCAGGAAGATCAGCCCGCCACGTTGGTGAGCTAGGTTGGCCACATCATCATAAATTAGATAGAAGCGGGTGATCAGGCCGGGGCGGGGGATGTTCAAACTACAGTGTAGTAGTGGGGTAAAACGCAACAAAAAATAGTTGTAGAGGGGAATAAAATTCGTATGTAATTCTAGGCGGGTTTTTGCAATTTTGGCTTGTTGCCGTGTGAAAATTTGAGATACGCTGACAATATAGGATTCCATTCCATATCAACGAAGCTAGCAGTATCACAGCATTTCACATTTCACACCTCGCTTCACAATCCACACAGCTAGCATCTGATTATAAATTACAGGAAGGCCGAAAAAAATAAGCCTCCGTTGATCACAATTCACAAATCACAAGATACTGTGCAGTTACAGTAGTATGCAGAGAAAAACAAACTGAAGTAACCTCCACCTCACAGAATGAATCACCAAATTAAGAGCTAGTACTACTGCTACTACGTAATACTATGGTGCGTTCTACATGATGGAACAGTTGTTTGGGTCACTGGTTGTCGGGTACTCGTGGTGCACGAAGGTAGCGGCGTACGGCGCCGGGTAGTAGTCGTACGGCTGGTGGTAATACGGAGTCACCGGGGAGTAGCTGGCCGCCGCAGGATAATTGCTGTACTGGCCGTAGGCCGCGTCGCGCGCGGCGGCCTGCGACGAGTAGTAGCTGCCGCCGGCGCCGGCGCCGGTCTTGTAGCCGCGGTCCTGCAGGGTCCGAAGCTCGACGATGTCGGCGTGGCCCACCTTCCGCCGCAGCCTGCTGGTCAGGTGGTTGGAGTCGACGCCGTCGCCGACCACCCGGAGCAGGTTCCTGCCCTCCCCCGCCAGCGTCACCGACTCCACTCCTGATCCATCCATTACAAACACCACGTCGTCTCAAATTTCAATACACAACACATCGAGCAACTGCAGAGACTCGTAAATTAAGAGCAGAGAAACTGATCGAGCTGCATACCATCGATTGCAGCTGCGACCTTCATGGCCTTGGAGTGGCCCTTCTCGGAGTTCGTCTGCATCCTGATCACCATATCGGTCTGCAAGAACACCAGCAAACAAGTAGTATTTGATCAATCGACGTGGTGTCCTCGACAGACGAATCCATGCACGATCAAAATTGTATACAAGTAAAATTTCTAGCATGAGATGTGTATGTGTACATACCCTCATGTTGTTGTCGCGCTCCTCAGGTGAGTTAAGCAGATCGAGTAAGTAATTCAGCAAGAGCAAATTGGTTTATAGGAGGGACAGAGCAGCGTGCGCTCCTTCGTTTTATAGTACTAGTATGCCGTAGGGGATAACAGCTGCAGCCAAGTAACTTTCATGGCAGTTACGCGCGCCGGATATATCCTTGTCGGAAGATTCTTTGCAAATGAAGAAGCTTAAGCATAAAGCAAACCGACTCCCCACCGAAAGCTATCATCTGTCGAAGCGGAGCATAGCGCGGCGCCGAGCGAGAAAGGCCTTCGGTGTATTCTTGCCAAATTAAAGTCTATGATCCTTGTGTTAAGAAACCAGGCCTAGCCCGTCAGTCCTGATCTAAGGTGGACTCCTTATTCTAAATCTTAGTAGGGTTTGTAGCCTATAAATAAGGAGTATTAGTTATTATAAAAGACTAATTGCATGATGAAGGAATAAAGCAAGCAAGAAACCCTCATATCTCTGTGTTCAATCTACTATTCTGTTTTTGTGTTCTTACATTGTTCTAAGCAATTATACGCTTATCTACGAGGTGATCGCTCGAACTGAACTCGCCAGCGACGATTTCTCAACACGTTATCAGCACGATCGACTCCGGCCTACCTCTAGGCCTACTCTACTCAAATCGAAAGGTAACCGTCGTAGCAAGATGCTTGTAGATCGAATCGTATTTTCTAGATCACTTTCAATTCTGCAAATTTGGCTTTCTAGATTAATTCTTGCGGTGTAAATCCTCTCTAATCTACCGCGAGCCGACTTGAAATCGTCAGCAAAACCGATAGGTTGGATTGCATGAAAGAGATGGTGTTGATTGCACCGTAGATCATCGCATGAACCGTACTCACACCAGTGAACAGTACCACACCCAATGAACAGCAATTGTGCTGATGAACAACACCACGACGATGAACAGTGTAGGATCGAATACTGCAATCAGAGAGAGGTGAATGATTGTAATCCACAGTGGAAGATTTTTTCTCAAATCAACTATTTTTTATTGTGTACCTGCCAACATGGTGCAAGCTAAAAAAACATAAGATGGAAAACAATTTCTGGTACTGTAGCAACTACCAAAATAATATAGCAAACAGTGCGTGATGATGCATGTACAGTATGTATTACTGTAGCACCTTAAAAAAATCTAAGACGTCACTTTCCGCTGGCACCTAATCTCATCTAACACATCTCACACTACTCATGTCATGGAGCCACTTTGACTACTTCATCTCATGTAGCATATGTGTTCCTGCAGCTAGCACATCTACGTCGTCGAGGAAAAAGAAAATAGCAAGCCACTGCACACGCTACGCACGGGGCCAGCCTGAAGCGTGTGCAAACCTGAGGATGAGTTTTACCTCATGACTAGACAACCGCTGTAGAAGTACTGCGCCGACCAAAAACGCCTCGCACGAAGCTGTCATCTGCTATAGAAATCGAGACCCTCACACACGAACTGAAAGATCACAGTAGCAGTAGTTCTTGCAGCGATTCTCTTTTCTCATCTCATGCAGCGATTCTCTTTTCTCATCTCATGCATATAAGAAAACGACGATGGATTGATGCTCGCGCACAAAAGCCTCGGCTGCCGAAAAGCCAACACGCCAAGACGTCCCAAAACCCTCAAACCTCCGCAGCCGCCCTGTCCACGCAGAGGATTTAAATACCTTTATAGCCACCAACCCTAATGACCCATGTACGACCCACTAGTACTAAAGCCTAATACGTGAACTTAACATTTGATTACAAAATTCAATCCAATTTTGGACAACCCAAAATTCTCACGTGTCGTAGCCTACGGACCGCATCTTTGTAGCTCCAACACGTACCATCCATCTTTGATCTCCATGCGCTCCAACTCGAGCCCGACTGTCTCCTCTAGCATCCTCAACCCTCTGGACCATGACTTCGCACCAAGCCACCTCCCGGTCACCGCCGTTTGATGAATACATTGACCTAGCCACACGGTCTAACAATCTCCCATTTGATGAATACATTGACAACACCTCAAGATAGCATCATGAATTAGCTTCAAACAGATATAAGTGAAGAACTGAAACCGAAAAAGTATTTTAAGCCACAAGTCTCAAATCTCTTCTAAAACTCTCCCCCTATCTCAATTCTCTCCCCCTTTGGCAATGTAATCATCAAGAAACATCGAAGAAAGAATAATTCTAAGAAGGAGCAATGAGAGTAAAAATCAAGAAGCTTTGTAGATTATCCAAATCACTTCTTTTTGAGTAGAGCTATCAGGATCATATAAAATCATCTACCATATAGCAATATCAAAATAAGTTTTTAGAAAGATTAAGCAATTTAAATTAATAATAGGCATCTCAACAAATACCAAACCAATTATAGAGAGCACAATGAAAAGTTAAAACCTAAAAGTGAAGCAAACTTTAAATCTAGATGAGCTAGCAGTCTCATGTAACAACCTATTGCTCAACACTCAATTCTTAAGCATGTGGCATGCTTGTAGCATACTTCTTTTCACTTATGGCATGCTTGAAGCATACTTCTTTTCATTTGAGCACTTTTCTTTTTATTATATAGAAACACATATATGTATGGCATGCTTGAAGCATATATCTTTTCATTTGAGTATTTTTTTATTGAGATAGATATATGTATGGCATGCTTGAAGCATACATCTTTGCAAATGACTCCTCATTGTATTTTTTTATAATATGCCAAATTGAGTGAGCACAAAAAAGATTGCAATAAGAGACAAACGAGCCTCAACCAATATTTAAAATAAGACTCGCAATCAAGATAATCCTTTTCATTGAACATCGCAAAGTAATAACTAAAATCAATCTAGTCAAAGTATTCCGCCATGTCACGCTTTAGTTCAAATGTAGCAAATTAATTAAAACCAGTCATGATCAAAGCTACACAACACATGAGTAAATATGATAACGAGAGCTCTATAACTCATTTGATTTCAATGGCTTGGACTTGATGAATTGTTTGACAAATATAATAAATAAAGCTTCTAAAATTTTAAACAGCAAGCTCCTACTCAGAATAAGCCTATAGGATGCAACACACCCAACTCACTTCGCAAAAGAGCAAATCGTGCAGAATCAAGCAGTTTTATGAAAAAAAAAGAGCAATCTATAATTCAAACTCAACAAGGTGTAGAGAAACATCACTCTTTCCACATGGTCTCTCAGAAAGTGAAATCTGTTAGAAGCCATCAAAGAAAGTGAAGAACCATCAAGTGTTTCAATCAAACAATGACGTAAAAGATTGGAACCAAATCAAGCTTATGTTCTCCCACCTCGTCAGCTGTTCTTACATCACAGGAAACATCGGTCTCACAGTACTGGGGTTAGTGAAATAAGATTTAGGAATCCAGTACGGAGATACATGATGAACAGGAGCAACAAAACTAGAACCAGAACCACGTGTGTGTGCGCGATTAGAACACGAATTACGAGAATTAAATCCCAAACCACTACGTGAGACAGATTTAAAATCATCATAAAAGTTCTCTAAAAACCTAGCTTTTGTATTAGTTCTAGAAACAACAAAAGACGATGCACGTTTTTGTCTTAAAGCATTCAATCTTTTTTTTCTCTTTCTTAACACGCCTAAAGCAAAATTCATGCAAGTGCCCATCTCTACCACAATAGGTGCAATGAAATTTAACATAATTAGATTTCTTTTGAGATGATGAGCTAGCACCTACAACATTAGTAGAAGAGCTTTGCACAAAACCAGTAGATTTAAACACAGTTTGTTTTGGTTCATATTTTACTTCAAGTTTTTCAGGTACAAGAAACTTAACAACTATAGGAGGATTATTTTTGACATGCTCAACAAAATTAAATTCTAGACCATGATTTTTAACACTCACTTTTGACTTGTCTAGAATCATATTCATTTTTTTTGCCATAAGAAAATCTTTCTAAAGTGTCCTTAAGATATTCAATCCAATTTTGGACAACCCAAAATTCTCACATGTCGTAGCCAACGGACCGCATCTTCGTAGCTCCAACACATATCATACATCTTTGATCTTCATGCGCTCCAACTCGAGCCCGACCGTCTCCTCTAGCATCCTCGACCCTCTGGACCATGACTTCGCACCAAGCCACCTCCTAGTCACCGCCGTAGACCACGATAGCCTCCGAGTTACCCTGCACATGCAAAAACCAAAACACAATATTTTTCTGGCACAAGTTCTTTCCAACTTGACCGACAATAGTTCACACACACCACACGCCTTAAATAACATCAGTACCAAATATTGTCAATTATTCATCAACTAAAATATCATAGACTTAGCCACACGGTCTAACAAACAGTATCATGGGATGAGCGGTAAATGCGCTGGTGAACAGTGCACACACATGAACAGGGAAAAGAAAGGAAACTCCAATCTAACCACCGTGCGGACACGTAGTCGCTGGCATAATGTCGATCGGTCAAGCTAGATGCATGAAAAAATTTGAAGGCAATGGCACGAAGGCACCATGTGCATGGCACTGTCTACAAGCGGCCGTTACCACCTCCGCGATACGTTACCGGTTGGCTAGTCCGCCACCATGCATTGCTACGGAGGCAACGACAGAGCCACGCCGCTAGCACACGGCAAGGATGCACACGGCGCCCTGGAGTAGCCCCACTGCATCGGCTATGTTGCGCCTAAAGCCGGCTGCTCCTGCACAGGCTCCGCGCCGCGAGCCTCGCCGACCGTTTGCGCCGTGAAGCCGGCCGCTCGCGCTTGAAGCCACCGACCCCCATGCGCGATATGATATCCCGTATGCGTGCTTGAAGTCACCGCGCCACCACGCTGTCGCACCAAGCCGCCGCCGCCGCCGCCTCTAGTGCATATGGGCAAAGGGAAACCCATAATCCCCCAACTCACCCCGCTTGAACCGGCCTATGGGCCGAAGTGGGCTAAGCATGGGCCAAAAAAGGGAAAGGCCCGGCTGGAAAGAATTTCCTGCCAAAGAAAGAAAAAAAAGGAGGAGAAAATAGAAAATTTTGGAAATTTGCAAATAAACCCTCAAAGTTCTAAAAATTATGCGGAAATATTTTGGGAAAGAAATTCTTACAGAATAACCCCTTAGAAATTGAAAAATTGCATGAAATTTTTTCTCAGAACCGAAAATTAGCGCTTTAGCCCTTGGACATTGCAGAATTCACCGAAAGTTCATATTCCAGCAGAAAAGAGCCTCAGGAATTCAAATTTTGAATCATTTTTAAACTTTTGAAGCATGTTTAACTCTATTATTATTATTATTTCTATGCAACTTATTTATTGTATTTACTGTTTTGATTATCTATGATTATTTATATTACTTTTAATCACTGAAAATAGCAGTAAATCATGAAAAATGCATAGAAAAATACGGGATCACGAATCGGGAGTTCGAAGAGCATTATGAGAATTTTGCAACAATTTTATGTAAATTACCAGTAGTAATCTTATGAACTCTTTGTATGAATATGGAAAAGAGTGGCATCACGAACTAGGAGTTCGAAGAACTGACCTAACATAGCTAGAATTTGTATAGAATTTGGAAAAGAGTAGAAGATTGAAAAGACTCTCTCTACCTTTCACATGAATGCGGTACAATCCGCACGCAACTATCGTCAAGACGGCTACAAGGAGTATACCGAATTAATTGACATCATGCAAGTTGCGGAAACTCAAGATGATGTTCTAGGGGAGAACTACATCTCACAGCCACCTAGTAGCAATGTTGGCCATGAAGCCAAGACTAGCAGCTACAAGGTGATGAAGCCTCTCACGAAGGAGAGGGGCAAGAAGGGTAAGGTCGTGGGTCGCACATTATTGATGCTTTCTAGTCTAAGAAGAAGGGCAAATGACAGCATGAGGCACACCTCACCATTGTAGGTACAGAGGATCCATAGCCATTAGTTGCACTAATGAATGTGGACATCCTAGTAGCAGCCCCCATCATCCCTCTTTTGGATATCGCGTGTCAGATTCTATGTAACATCCCAATTTTCGGAGCTTGAAAAATCTTTTAAATAGTTAGTAGGGAGAAAAGTCACCATTTGGATTTATTTGAAATTAAATAAAAAGCTTAATATTGCATTTTAGTGACAAAAGCATTTAATGTGAATAATCCCAACATGAACAATAGTCAAAACTATTTTATTTGGGTTCTATATGCTCAGATATATTTTCTAGATTTTTCTAGAATTTTTCTGAGTTCATTTGCTATTTTCTATTGCTTATTTAAATTTATGGTATTTTACAAAATAGAAAAGCTAATTAAAATCTCGATAATCTTTCCCGGCCCGAATTCCTTTCCCGGCCCACTTTTCTCCAAAGTTGTCCCTAGTCGGAGTTCATGTGAGGACACACGTGAATGATGGATTAGCACATGTATCGGTTGATGACCATGTTTCACAGGTCATAGACATGGAGATGTCAAACCAATAATAAGAAAAAAGGAGGAGAAAATAGAAAATTTTGGAAATTTGCAAATAAACCCTCAAAGTTCTAAAAATTATGCGAAATATTTTGGGAAAGAAATTCTTACAGAATAACCCCTTAGAAATTGAAAAATTGCATGAAATTTTTTCTCAGAACCGAAAATTAGCGCTTTAGCCCTTGGACATTGCATAATTCACCGAAAGTTCATATTCCAGCAGAAAAGAGCCTCGGGAATTCAAATTTTGAATCATTTTTAAACTTTTGAAGCATGTTTAACTCTATTATTATTATTTCTATGCAACTTATTTATTGTATTTACTGTTTTGATTATCTATGATTATTTATATTACTTTTAATCACTGAAAATAACAGTAAATCATGAAAAATGCATAGAAAAATACGGGATCACAAATCGGGAGTTCGAAGAGTATTATGAGAATTTTGCAACAATTTTATGTAAATTACCAGTAGTAATCTTATGAACTCTTTGTATGAATATGGAAAAGAGTGGCATCACGAATTAGGAGTTCGAAGAACTGACCTAACATAGCTAGAATTTGTATAGAATTTGGAAAAGAGTAGAAGATTGAAAAGACTCTCTCTACCTTTCACATGAATGCGGTACAATCCGCACACAACTATCGTCAAGACGGCTACAAGGAGTATACCGAATTAATTGACATCATGCAAGTTGCGGAAACTCAAGATGATGTTCTAGGGGAGAACTACATCTCACAGCCACCTAGTAGCAATGTTGGCCATGAAGCCAAGACTAGCAGCTACAAGGTGATGAAGCCTCTCACGAAGGAGAGGGGCAAGAAGGGTAAGGTCGTGGGTCGCACATTATTGATGCTTTCTAGTCTAAGAAGAAGGGCAAATGACAGCATGAGGCACACCTCGCCATTGTAGGTACAGAGGATCCATAGCCATTAGTTGCACTAATGAATGTGGACATCCTAGTAGCAGCCCCCATCATCCCTCTTTTGGATATCGCAGCGGCCGCAGTTCTATGTAACATCCCAATTTTCGGAGCTTGAAAAATCTTTTAAATAGTTAGTAGGGAGAAAAGTCACCATTTGGATTTATTTGAAATTAAATAAAAAGCTTAATATTGGATTTTAGTGACAAAAACATTTAATGTGAATAATCCCAACATGAACAATAGTCAAAACTATTTTATTTGAGTTCTATATGCTCGGATATATTTTCTAGATTTTTCTAGAATTTTTCTGAGTTCATTTGCTATTTTCTATTGCTTATTTAAATTTATGGTATTTTACAAAATAGAAAAGCTAATTAAAATCTCAGATAATATTTCGGGCCGAATTCCTTTCCCTGGCCCGTTTTCTCCCTGTTCTGGCCCAGCTCCACGCGGAGCCCAACTCCCGCGCACGCCCGCTCGCACCCACTAACGCGTGGGCCCTACGCCCCGTCGTCCTCCTCCGATTAGGGTTTTCTTTTAGATTGAAACTTCCAGAACCCATAACTTTTGCATCCGAACTCCGATTGAGCCCATTCAAATTCCTAAATTTATCTAAATTTGAGATCTATTTATCTGAGAATTTTAATTAATTTTTGGAGTTTTGTTTTGCCTCTGTTATTCATTTGTTTTGTTTATTTGTTTCGTTTGCGAGTAGACATCGATACGTCGGGGAATTTTAGAGAAGAAGGAGCACCTCAAGATCAAGACTAGTACCTAGACCTTTTCCAAGGCAAGTCATACCTTTGATAATCTTGAACCCAATTTTCAAATTACTTTGTTTCAAAGTATTCCCGAATCAGCAAGATTTTGTGTGCCCTGCATGTGTCACTGGGAAATTAATTACTAGACCTTCTACTTTGAAAGTGATGTTGGAGATATGCCCTAGAGGCAATCATATTGATGATGATATTTCATTGTATCCATGATTTAATAAATGTTCCTTGAATATTACCTTTGTGTTGATTAACAAGTATGTGACTTGTTTGTGAAACTCTTTACTTGTATGGTTATTCTAAAGTTGTCCCTAGTCGGAGTTCATGTGAGGACACACGTGAATGATGGATTAGCACATGTATCGGTTGATGACCATGTTTCACAGGTCATAGACATGGAGATGTCAAACCAATAATGTGGACACATGTTTAGAACATGGGGTTGGACCGACCCAACATGAGACATAGTAATTATTCTTATGGTTCTCTCTACACAATGTGTACGCCTTGTCCTTAGACATGAGATTGTCGCATGTACTTGAGATGTGAATCGACCTACTTAGGGGCTATCAAACGCTACTCCGTAACTGGGTAGTTATAAAGGTAGCTTTCGGGTTTGTCATGAAGCATGCTGCGAGGCATGGTCAGTCGAGATGGGATTTGCCCCTCTCTACCTGAGAGAGATATCTCTGGGCCTCGGTGATCGGATCCGAAATGCATGGCCATGCTACTTAAGGTTAAGAGTTAACCTAGTAAGGGATTCCGGATCACGGATCGAGAAAGAGTGGTCACTTGGAGCTCGACCGAATATCGTGAGGCAAAGGGATTGGCATGTACATAACGTTGTGATGGTTCGTCCGATATGATCTTTACGTATGTTTAGGAGTTGGCACGTCTTGCTAGAGGCCGCTACCAACTATTGACCAAGTATGTGTACTCGCGTCATGTCTAAACATATGTAAACCATAGGTCACACACTTAGGGTTGAAGCCTAGTCGGATTGGATCCAGATTAGACTGGCATTGAGTCTTAATGGGCCTCTATTCGTAGAAGCCCATTATAGGGACGCCTAAAAAGGAGGGCAGGGGCGTTTGGTTGAGGGTAGAGTTTTTCGTGACATCCTCAAACCACGCCGCCACCCTCCCACGCCCTAGTCGCCGCGGATCTAGTAGTCCGGCGTCGCGCCGCTTCTCCGCACGTGTGGATACCTTTGAGGCGCCGCATACCGTGGCGTTGGGACGAACCGCAAGAAAGGAGGCATGACGTGGGGACGCCGCGCGAGGGCGAGGAAGTAGTCACGACTACTCGCCTCGACGCATCGCATCAACCGAGTACGACTACACCGCCCGACGCGCTGCATCAACTTCCTTTCTTGCGTCTAGTGGTAAGATCGTGATCTATAATGCGATGATCTTGGTTTACTGGGTAGAATTTTTAATTTGCGCTAGTGTAGCCTACCCGTTTCCCTACAAGTGAAGGATAAAGTCCCTACATTCCTGAACCGTATCCAGGGAGAAATTTGCGGTCCTATACAGCCCCTGTCAGGGCCATTTAGGTATTTTATAGTGCACATCAATGCTTTCTCGAAATGGTCACACATATATTTATTGTCTACGAGAAATCACGTTTTTGCAAAGCTAATCTCGGAGATAATTAAATTTGAAAAATAATTTTCCAGATCATCATGTGAAATATATCAGAATGGACAATGCTAGAGAATTTACTTCAAAGGCATTTAATTATTATTGCATGGAAATAAGAATTAAACTTGAGCATTCTGTACTGCATGTTCACACCCAGAATGAACTAGCAGATCTTTGAAGAATAGTAATTTACCAACTACATGTTAGGGACACACAGTCCTGCACGCAACAACTCTCATCAATTTTAGACCGTCGGCATATAACATCCATTCACCTATGCAACTAGCGCAAGGGTCAGCACCGAAAACTTCTCAACTTCGCAGGTTTGGTTGCAAGGTTTATGTACCTATACCACAAGTGCAACGAACTGCAATGGGCCTTCTCCGAATGTCCGGGATATACGTTGGTTATGAGACAACATCTATAATCGGGTATTTGGACCCTATGACTGGAGGTTTGCATAATGCCTAATTCGCTGATAGTATATTAGATGAGGTTAGTTTTCCCTCATTAGGGAGAGGAAATTAACCTCTTGATGAAAAATATCGGGAAATAACAAATAACGCGGCAAGCCACAGGAAGTTCAGAAGACAATTGAAGTCTAGAAGACAATTGAAATCCACAAGATATTTGAAGTCCAGAAGATAATTGAAATCCATGCACATGACCCGCATACAAGTGAAGCAAATAGAGAAGTCCAGAAGATAATTAAAGTCCAGAAGACAATTGAAGTCCAGAAGATAATTGATTTGCAAGCATTAGCGAATCAACTGCTTTACCACTTTAGTGATTTGAAGAGTGTGACCAAGTTGCATGTGTCTGCACGCAATGCACCAGAGAGGGTTGAAATACGAATGAAGGTATCCCTAATCACGTCCTAAGGCCTCAGAAAGGACGAGAACTTCGGCCCCTCGAATCCGAAGTAACCGGGGACGTCTGGTGAAAAAGGATAAGAAGAACTTGACACACTGGTGAAAAAGGGTAAGAAGAACTTGACACAATCGATTACCGAAGTTCCCTAGAACCAAAATGGGATCCAGTTGAGACCTGGAACGAGTATGAAACCTTTAGAACAAGACATACTAGAATTGAACATCCCCATGAAGGGAGACATCAGCATGGATGTGTGCACACACATCGGAGCTGAAAAACTAAAGGGACTTGCCCCGTAGTTAGTAGCAGCGTTGAGCAAGTAGAAGCATTAGAAGAATCGCCCCTTGAAGAAATAGCTATAAACTTTGTGACCTTGGGAGAATCTATGAATAAGACAACAATCAATGTCGACATTTATTTGTAAAGAAAATTACCACAATCATCGATCTTGATCCAAAGCCTGCATCACTCGCTGAATATAAGAAAAGATCAAATTTGGAAGATTAGAAGAAGGCAATAGAAATTGAATTATTATCTCTGAATAAAATGGAGGTGTTTGGACCTGTAAGCCACACGCCTCCCTATGTGCACCCCGTAGAGCATAAATGGGTATTTGTTCGAAAAAGAAATGAAAAGAAGTAAGGCTCGTTGCACAAGGTTTCACTCAACGTCTAGGAGATGATTATGAATAAACCTATTCTCCGGTCATGGGTAGAACTCTCTATAGATCTTTAATCTCAATGGCAGTAAACTTGAAGTTGGAAGTGAAATTGATGGATGTGGTAACTGCATACCTTTATGGAATATTGGATTTGGATATTTATATGAAAGTACCTGAATGTATCTCTATCCTGAACCAAGACAGAGTAAATAGAAATTTGTATAGTGTGAAACTCAGAAAGTCACTGTACGGACTTAAGTAATCAGGCAAGATGTGGTATAATCGCTTGAAGCGACTTTCTATCAAGAAAGGCTACACGAACAATGAGAATATTCCCTGTGTATTTATACGACAATCCTAGGATGGATTTTGTAAAATCTCAGTGTACGAAGATGATATGAATATCATTGGAACCTTGGAAAGTATTAAGAAAGCAAGCTCTTACCTAGAGTCGGAGTTCGAAATGAAAGATTTGGGTAAAACCAAATATTGCATAGGCTTGCAGTTTAAGGATGCCCCCTGAAGGGATATTAGTGCACCAGTCAACCTATACTCAAAAGGTGTTAAAAGGTTCAGTTTTGAAAAGGCATACCTTTCAAAAGCGCCTATGGTCGAGAGATCTTTACAGCAAGACAAAGACCAGTACAGACCTAAAGAAGAGGGGGAGGAAGTCCTGGGACCGGAATTCCCATACTTGAGCGCAATGAGAGCACTTATGTGTTTAGCAAACTGTATTAGATCGGACATTGTATTTACCGTAAACCTATTAGCAAGGTATAGTGCAGAACGTAAAAAAGGCATTGGTAGGGAATAAAAGATATCTTTTGGTACCTCTAAGGAAGCAAATAACTTGGTCTGTTCTACAGAAAGAACCAAGACCTAACTATAAATGGCGATGCAGATACCGGGTACCTGTCGGACCCGTATACAGCCAAACCGCAAACAGGCTATGAACTCCTATGTGGTAGAACTGTAATTTCATGAAAATCGTCTAAGCAGAGTCTTGTATTGACTTTGACGAACCACTCAGAAATAATAGCACTGTACGAGGTCTCATGAGAATGTGTTTGGCTTCGGCGGATAATTCACCACATCTAGCAGTCGTGTGGATTGAATACATCGTAAACCCTCATTACTATCTATGAAGATAATGTGTCTTCTGTTGCACAATTGCGATGGGTTATATGAAGAGTCAACTCACAAAGCATATCAACCCTAAGTTCTTCTATGCTCATAAAATGCAAAAGATGGACGAAATTAAAGTATTGCATACTAAGTCATGTGAAAATCTTGCAGATTTATTCACTAAGTCACATCAGCGTCTAGCTTTGAAAGATGCATCCATGGAATTGGAATGATGAGACTTATAGAAGTGTAGAATTAAGGAGAGAATCTTCACAAACTCATTATTAAAACTTGATCATGAAGATCGAGTATCCAAAAAATAAATTCGAGATATTAAATGAAATTAGGTGGATTGTACTCTTTTTCCCTTAATGAGTTTTTCCTGAAGTTTCTCGACTAAGATTTTTAATAAGGCAATTCGTGCAGCACAGTAGAACGTGTTTCATGTACTCTTTCTCTAAATTTTTCCACTGGGTTTTTATGGAGTTTTGATGAGACACGAACATGTCGGATGAGTGCCCAAGGGGGAGTGTTAAGAAACCGGGCTCAGGCCGGTAGTCCTGGCCCAAGGTGGGCTCCTCATCCTAAATCCTAGCAGGGTTTGTAGTCTATAAATAGGGGGTACTAGTCATTATAAAAGACTGATCGCATGATGAAGGAATAAAGCAAGCAAAAAGCCCCGCTACATCTCTTGTGTTCAATCTAATATTCTGTTCTTGTATTGTTCTAAGCGATTCTACGCTTGTCTACGAGGTGATCGTTCGGACTGGACTTACCAGCCACTGTTCCTCAACCCCTTAAACGCTTCACAAAGGAACAACGACATTCACAAAGGATTGTAAGACCAATAGTTGGTGGGCTGCTCTCTTGAATGGGCCAGAAGCCTTGACATGGACTCATTATGCTCCATTAAGGATGGCAATCTTGTCCGATAATTCGATTACCCGCAGACAAAAAACTTAATGGAGGTGGGTACATTCCTCATGTTGTGTCATCAACACATGTGTGGGCGCCGAAGTGTGTCCGTCGCGGGTGGCATGCATAGAATTTTTACTAGGCATGGGTATGGGTGACACTCACCCGTGCCCACTACTCCTGATTTTCATCCATATGCTCCACACCGAAAAAGAAAAAACAGAAAAGCAACTGTAAAACATCATGGCTTAGGAGCAAGAGACAACTCGGTCTCGGCAACGAATTTTTTATATTAATTTATTAATATTATTTTAAATTTAACCATTCGTTAACTTTATTTTCAATTCTGACCCCTTTGGTCATGTTAACCCCACCCCCACCCCCCGTAGCGTGGCCAAACAGTGCTGTCACGCCACCGATATCAACGTGACCTAACATGCCACGCAAGCTCTCGTCCACGCGCAGTGCCAGCGTGGAGGGCTCGCATGGCCCTTATCACGCCGAACTCATGACGTGACAAGCCTGCCTTGTCACGCCATGATATTTGGCGTGATAGTACCATATTGTCACGCCATGAGATTTGGCGTGACATAACAGTATTGTCACTTCAGGATTTGTGCAGTTCCAGAGGAGTTTAAGATTACATGTTCATGACTTGACATAATAGCATCATATACATTGCTCGAACATGTTAGTAAGCTGAAATTTAAACCATCTATGTGGGAATGATGTTACTTGTCGGTGTTTTAGAATCGACCTTATATAAAGATTGTTTGATTCGAGGGGTCTCCACAATTGATCACGCAGAGAGAACGACACAGGGATTTTTATACAGGTTCAGACCTTCTCTGAAGAGAATAATAACTCTACTCCTGTGTGTATTGTATTGAGTATAGTGGTTACAATCAGGGGAAAAACTAAGGCTTGAGCTGCTGGTCGTGTTTGTTGTCCTCCCGATTGTCCGTGTCTTTGTCACCTGACTGCAACCTTTATATAGTGTGCGAGTAGGTAGCCGTTTCTCTAGGTTAAGAGGCACCTCATCATTTCATATAATAGGCGCATTGATGTTAGTAATCACCGGAGCAGTAACCCCACCATGTCGTCTGGCACTTGCCAGAGATAATGGCACATTTCGTGTAGTTATTCCAGAGAATAATAGCGTATATTGACTGCTTAGATTCACTAATCAATTGGACCCACTCGTCTGCAGGCTCTATTGACTATAGGGTGGTCGTAGAAGAGCTTACGACTATGAGGTAGTCGTAGAAGAACTTACGACTGGATACTAGTCGTAGAAGAACTTACGGTCAAGAGATGATCGTAGAAGAACTTACGATCATGAGGTAGTCGTAGAAGGACTTACGACTATAGGGGTGGTTGTAGAAAGACTTACGACCACCTGGTTGGCTTCTCCCTTATGATCATTAAGGGGTATACTCAAGAATCATATGACGACATATTTACCCAAAATAATAATTACAGATAAATAATAAAATAAGAATTATTAGATCCTCGTCATTACCACATATGCTTTACTGGTACGAACTTGAAATTTAAACAATCTATGTGCCTAACAAATTGATAAAGGTTATCTTTATCACTAGTCATATAAAAGCAGTGAGCATGCATAAGGTAATCACTTTCCAAAACTTCTTCCAACAAGGTTAAAGAAAACTAGTAGTCCACATATTGCAGACTTCCCTACAATCATCTTTGCACCTGAGGTGCACAACTGCATAAACATGCTTGTCCAGAAGAATGATATTTTTTCCTAATCCCCATCGTTCTGATTACATAATTATACTCAAACAAAGGATATTCTCTTAGACTCAATGAAAGTATGGCAAAGTAGTAGTGAAGAAATTCTACATCAACACTACTACAGAAAATCTCATCACAGACGGTTCGGAACCGTCATCACAGACGGTTTCCAACCGTCTGTGTAAAAGTACGTCTGTGATAACAGGTTATCACAGATGGTTTTAGAGCGTCAGCGAAAGCGAGTATCCTGCAGCGGTTCGGAACAAGAACCGTCGTGATATCAATTATCCGAGACGGTTCTTGTTCCAACCGTGCGTGATACTGTTTTCCTGCAGCGACTCTTGTTCAACAAATGCGTGATAGCTTTTTTGATTGCAAAAAAAAATATTGCCATTTTTCATGGATACACTCATACACATACACTGCCATTTCCGAAGCCTCCCAAACATGGATTCATTGATACACATACATGGATTCCCAACTCCTAAGCCTCCCAATAAATTTCTCAAGCCATGGATTCATGGATACACACATACACTCGATCATACACAAGTACCAACAGAAGTAGAATCTGGAGGAGAATCTAACAGAAATCTGGATATGAATCTAACACAAGTACCACAAGCTCATACATACAAATCTGGATCTGAATCTAATAGAACCTCATATACAAAAGTACCAATGACATCGACGTCGGAGGAGGACTGGAGGAGCTCGCGTCGGCGTCGGAGGAGGACTAGAGGAGGTCGGTGTTGGTGTCGGCGTCGACTCTGTTGGGGAGGAAGACCATGTCGAAGGTTGGGGACTGCGGGAGCAAGGGAGGACCGGAGCCTGGAGGTGTAGCGGGGGCCAGGGAGCTACGGGAGGACCGGAGGAGCAGCTACCAGCCGGAGCTCGGAGGAGGACTGCGGAGCAAGGAGGACCGAGCCGAGGAGGACCGGGATCTGGAGTGCGAGGCCCAGCGCCAGAGGAGGTCGGCCATAATATATAAGGACATATTTTGCCTCCCGCGCACACGTTCAAAATTTTCAAATTCCCGCGCTGCGAATCACAGACGGTTTCATACAAAAACCGTCTGTGATGACAAATCACAGACGGTTGGTATCACGAACCAAATGCGTGATAAGTAACTCATCACAGACGGTTCTTAATACGAACCGTCTGTGATAAGTACCTCATCACAGACGGTTGGTATTAAGAGCCGTCTATGATTTGGACTCTGATTTTACCATAGCTTAAATTTTTTCTTACTCTCTGATTTTACCATGATTTTCCTTACTCTAAGCCATGGTATCTCTGATTTTACCATGAATTGGAATTTTCCTTACTCTAAGCCATGGTATACCATGACTTGGAATTTTCCTTACTCTAAGCTATGGTAAAATCAGAGAGTAAGAAAAATTCTAAGTCATGGTAAAATCAGAGAGTAAGGAAAATTCTTAGTCATGGTAAAATCAGAGAGTAAGGAAAATTCTAAGTCATGGTAAAATCAGAGAGTAAGAAAAATTTTAAGCTATGGTAAAATCAGAGAGTCTGTGATGAGGTAGTTATCACTAACGGTTGGTATCACGAACCGTCTGTGAAGTATCATAGACGGTTCGTTATACTAACCGTCTGTGATGAGGTGTCCTCATCACGCACGCTCCTTCTACCAACCGTCGTGATGAGGCACTATCACGAGGCGGTTCTTATTATGAACCGTCGTGAAGTATCCGCAGCGGTTGGTAATAAGAACTGCGTGATGAGCACTATCACGAGCGGTTCTAAAGGGAACCGTCTGTATAAGTTCAATACAGACGGCTCCTTTGGAACCGTCTGTGATGAGGCGTCCAGTATGACCTGTTTTGTAGTAGTGCAATACTCATCATGGGCTATTCTATCTTTTGTCAATTTTTCGATCAAATGACACATAAGCATAAAATCCCATCTCTACAGTGAAGAAACCACATTTACATGTGCAGGGAGATCCTAAATCAAAGTGATGACTGTGAGGACCCCAATTTATTTGCCTTGTAATGCTTAACCAACCACCTGGTCCTAGCATCACAAATCAAATAAACTGAGTCTCGAGATATGTATACTTCCCAGAAAGCAGTATACACACCTCACAACAAAATTATGCATCAACTCCATTCCAAACATAGAGTCCAAACAACACACTACCAAACGGAAGATAAACAAATAGTAGAGTTATTACAGCATAAAGGCCGATGTGCCACAAGATACAAATAAACAAGAACGACAATGAAGCAAAGTGCCATAAGATGGCTATAAACAAAGCCAATCAGCGTGCCTTCAACCCACAAGGCATCCGACCGACCGCCAAGTCTAGTCGTCCAACACGACGCGGCAAAGACAACTCACAAAAGTGAGGCCCTTGGGGCTCACCTTCTTCCTCTGCAACAAAAACATTAAGCAAAGCCAATGAGTACAAAGATTGTCTTTGTACTGCAAGACCGACGTGTGAACTAGCGCACTGTTCATATGCTACATGCAAAGCTTATCGGTGGAGGCCATATGTTTCATTTGCACAAAGTCGATTTGTTTGCAATAATGTAATACTGATTTAAAGGCAAGTTTGCAATTCATTTTTAATGTTGAGATAACTACTGAAATAAAGATAGATACAAGTAACCTAGAAGTGACTATCCCAATAGTCACCACCACATACAGCACGAATCCCAGTTCGTACCACCCATCAAGTTTTAATTTAAATGTTGTAGTCTAACTCTTGGAAGACCTTGCCAAGCGTGTCCATAACCTAGGACGAGGCTATTCGAATAGATTTAACCCTGCAGGGGTGTACCAATGTACCCACACTTCAGACCGCCTTTAAGCCAAAGCACACTACCGAAGGTATGCCAGAACAGCTAAGTCCTACAAGACTTTTTCCAATATTGTGTATTAATTACGAGCCGCTCGTATGGATAGAAATCCATACGCTGACATGGTAAAGCCGAAAAGACAACTACCCACTCAGGATAAAGCTTTTCGGACAACTACCATGCTCCCAACACCAACCCTCCTGCGACCTCCTGCGACCCGGAACTAATACACGCCAAAGTACTAGGTCAAGAGAGGTCCCATACCCTCTAGTGTGGTTAGCACGCTAAAATGCTTGGTTTAGTGTAACAAGATGTTCGGTCCTTGTTGACTCGGGCACCTTTCCAGTCACACCCAACAGATCACACCAAAACTTACCATTGTGCCCAAGTCTAAATCGTTTTTGTTTTCATTTTTAGTTTTTGCAATTAGACATAGCACAAGCTGGAACATAAGAACAATAATAATTTTATGTGATCAAGATCATCGACTAAGTCGATGATCGCCCAAATCTACCGGAAAACTAAGCATGGCTAAGCAACTGAACTCGTAATCTACTAAGTGATAAGAATTCATCCAACGAACTCTAATCACAGCAAATAACCTAGGCTCAGGTAGTAGAGATCAATATTTCACCTACAGGATATGCAGCTACGGTCTTAACTAATCGGTTTAACACAAATTAGGCAATGCATACATACAGTTGAAACAAAATATTAGACTTTAAAATACTGGGATAAACATGATCAAACTGCGCTTGTTCTGCCGCTCGAATGCTCAACTCATTGCAGAGGATCGCTCGTGGTTACCGCAAATGTCGAAGCCTAACGATTGAACAAATAACAGCGAATAAGAACGAATAACACCGACCAAAATTCAAAATTTCGAAAGCAACCACAAATCTAAACACAGAAGCTAGATCGAAACAAAAGGAATAACAAAGCTGCTACGGAGATGATTTAAATTAGACATGGTTTCATGATTGTTCTACCCAAACTTACTTACTTACCAAGCTATTCACATAATCAATCCTCTTACATGCTTTAACCTTTCGACAGACTTTGATGGTGATTGTGTGCGCATCTATTAACTAAGCATCAAATTAACACATCTAAACAACTAGTTACTCTAAACAACCATCATTAGTGATAAGATCACTAAAACCTACAAGAAACTATTGAAACACTAACTAGTTAATTAGCCAACTATTAGATGCTAACAATTTTCTAATTAAGGTTGGGCTTTAATAAAATTTAGCTACTACACACCTAAGTATCACACCAATCATATAGGAAAGTTAACAATTACAGCATGCTATCACTACAAGGCCTTACTACACTGGTAAAAGCAGGAAAAACAAGAACAGAGACAAACCACTAGATCCAATAACAACTTCTTTAGATCACTCATGCCAACAAGGGTTTTTAAAATCTAGAATCACTAACTAACATAATTCCTTACCAAACACTATTTCCTAAGGAATTCATCAAGTCTAACAAAACCTAAACAGCATAAGCATAATACCAATTTTCAGTTTACTGACAACAGAAAAACGACACATAGAGACATACAGAGAACTAGAACTATAATACTTTTAACCTCCAATACTAATTTTGATCATGCATGAGAGGAAACTAAAGAACATTCCTAAACAAGATTAGCAGCTAAAGAATTGGTTTTGGAGGAGTGGGCCCCACTGTCAGACATACAGAGAGGACAAAACCGAAAACAGAGGAGCTCGGGCGGCGCTGGTCCTGGAAGTCGTCGCCGGCGAAGGAGTGGCGGCGCGGGCTGTGCGACGGCCAAAATGGGTTGTGGGAGAACTGCTGAAGCTGAAGGTGGTCTCGAGGCAGCCGGAGATGCACCGAGGCGGCGCGCGACGAGCTCAGCGCCGCGGTGGGGGTGACAAGTGCATCGCACACGAGAGGAAGACGATGAAAACTAGTGCGCGCATGAGCATCAGTGAGGCTCCAGGAACTCACTGGGGAAATTGCCGATGACGGAGGGTAGTCGGAGTGGCCCGGCGACGAGAGCCCGCGGCGGCGCAAGGTGGTCAACGACGACAGGAGCCTGAGGTGAACGAGAGGACGTGTGAGTGAGTGGAGAAGGAAGGTGGAGTCGAGGCGATGCTCACCGAGCGAAGAATCGAGTGGAGCTCACCGAGAAGACGCGGCGAAAAAGCGTTTCGCCGGACTTGGAGAAGAAGGCGCGCGTTCCACGATGATGGAGACTCCGAATTCCTTGAGGTTAGCTTCCACGGATGCTAGGCACACCGTGGCGCTTATCGGCGATGACCGGAGATCACCGGAGCGGCGGCGCTCGGAAGCGCGCGGCAACGCCACGCTCCCGAGCTCGGTGGAGAAGAAAGTCAGTGGAGAAGAAAACGAGGTAGGGAAGGCCCTCGGTGGCTTTTGTAGGAGCAGGCCGAGGCAGCGAGGTGAGGCGTTGGCGGTGAAAAGACCGGTGAGGCGAGGTGGCGGTGTGCATGCGGGCGCGGCCGCGCGAGCGAGAGCGCGCGGCGCAGGCGCGAGAGCGGCTCAACGACGTGGCGGGAAGACTCGCAGTGGGACCGCTCTGTCAGCGAGAGAGAAGGGGGCGGCTCGAGTCGGAGTTTGGTGCGGTGCGACGAGTGGGTTTAACTCGATCAAGATCATATCGACCGTTGGATCTTACACGGACGATCGAGATCTGATAGAGCAATAGGACGATCCGATGTATACGCAAACGTGGGCAAAGGCGACCGCATCGGACGGTCACGAGCGAAAAGACTCAGGCGACGCAGCGAGTTGGCGCGATCAAGCCGAGTGACGCGGTCGGAACTTAAGTTGGGCTCGGGTTCGAGCCCGATGAACAGTGAATACCGATTTGGAGTTTTAAAAGGCTGAGAGAGTTTGGAGAATTGTTAGAGGTAGTTCCCGAGCTCCAAAATTTCTGAAATGTTTATGGTAGCTACAAGGGACAGAGAACGACATTGCATAAATTTTCCAGAACTTTTTATGCACCGCATTGTTCTGCAGAAAATTCACAAGCCCCTGTTCTAGGGGTTTGACCAGATTTTGGAACGGTTTGACTTGGTTATTTGAAATAGCAAACAAAATCTAAAAATTGTGAAATAATTCAGGGAGGTAGATAGGATGATCAAGATGATAGGAAAATTATTTGCAGAGGATGATCACAAGTTTGAAAGCTAAGAATTTGTTGACAACAATTTCCAATCACAAGAATTAACTTCTAAAAATTGGAAATTGCTAGGGAAAATTTGGAAAACTTCCAAATGATTTGATGAGACAGCAAGAGTTTTTATTTCTCCTCAAAATTTTACATTTGAAACATAAACCCTAACTTAGGGCTGTTACAATGACAAGACATAACTTAGGGAGATCATCTAGAATGCAATACCATTCAATCCGACGTGCAAATATTCGAGCCAATTCACTCAAACATCCAATTTGGCAGAAACCCTAAATCCATAAATCAAACCGATTTAAACCGAAATAATTGGATGGAATGGGTGACATTACCTTAGGAGATGATCTCCAAGGGTTTATGGGCGTTGAATCGTCTCCAAACCTCAGGATTAGGGGAGATTGGGGGCGGGAAGGAGATAAGGCGCGCAGGAGGAAGAGAGCACCTGGGGAAAAACAATAAAGAACTAGGTGGGTGTCTTCACCTAAGTCGCCACTGTCACGCCACACAATTTGGTGTGACAAGGCAGACTTATCACGCTACGACTTATGACATGACAACTGCTACGCAAGCCCTCTATGTTGGCACTGCGTGCGGATAAGAGCTTGCGTAGCATATTAGGTCACGCCGATGTCGGTGGCGTGACAACACTGTTTATCCACGCGCACGGGTGACGTGACCGAATGGAGTCAGAATTAGAAATAAAATTAGCGAAGGATTAATTTGAAAATATTATTAAAAAGGATTAAAAAATAAAAAAAATCTGTCGGCAGCCTGCGGGGAACGACGACGTGAACGGCGGCCGCCTTTACACTTTCCCGATCGCATTTGTTTTGCGTGAGGAAAGCGATCACCCTCGACAACCAATCCCGTCCTCCTCCTCATCGTCAATTTCCGAGCAACTCACCGGGCGACTTCGCTTCCAAGCTCCGAAACGCGGGTCGTTGCTTCGTCCGTTTCTTAATCTTCCTATCACCCTTTGGTTCCCGATCTGCGTACTCACTTTTGCTAGGAAATTTACGTCTAGTACTGAACTGCACGTACGACCAATGAATCCATTAATTGATAACGAAGCTTCAACACCGGCCAACACAACACAGGCACGTTTCACTTTTTGTTTGGAGGTTTAAACAGTAGGAGCACGTTTTACATTTGCAAAGCCGGCTCGAGTTAAACCCCTCAGCAAAAATTATTAAGGATTTGCTATTTCTAAGTTGTCTGATTTTTTTATGTTTAAATTAATTTTTGTGACTATTTGATTTGTATAGAGATTAATGTGTTATGTGATTGAATATTGATCTAATGAATAGAAAATATTACTTCAAAAAATTTCAACCACCTTGCAAATAGACAATCCCAAATACTACACACGACAGGCCAAACTAATCACCAACTCTTACACACAGCTCAAAGAAGTCTACTGCACTTGTGATCCATGAAAGGAAAGCCATGACTCAATCAGTCAAAAATCCGTAGAATGCTAGCTAGCTCTACATTATGGAGCAGGTGTCCGGGCGGGAGTAGTACTGGACGTCGTACGCGCCGGCGTGGTGCTGGTGGTAGACCACCGGTGCCGGCTGCGGCGCGTACTGGTAGTAGTGGTGCCACGGGTACTCGAGCACGGCGGCAGGCTTCTTCTCCTCCTCCTTCTTGGCGTCGCCGACCTGCACCAGCTGCGCGGGCCCGACCTTCTTGCGCAGCGCTCTCGTCAGCTGGACGGAGTCCACGCCGTCGCCGACCACCACCACCTGGTCCTTCCCCTCCCCGGCCAGCGCCACCGAGTCCACCCCGCCCGTCGTCGCCACCAGCGCCATCGCCTTGGACCGGCACTTGTCGCACTTCATCTGCACCTTGATCACGATCTTTTGCTGCAGCCAACGAAGCAAATTAGTACCCACATGTTTCAGCCGAAAGAACAGAGAGAATAAACACGATGATACTACACCACACTGATAGAACGATTTAGTACAAGCTCCAAATTAAGATCCATGAACTTAATTAATTACCTTCATTTCTTCCTTCTTGATGGAGTGGTCCGGTGTTCCGATGCCTGGGTGGTATCGGAATTCAAGATGAGCTTAATATTGTGATGTAGAAGAGTTTGAGGCTAATGGTTGGCTTGAATTATATGGAGGGGGCAAGAAAGAGGAAGCGGAAACAAGAAGCTGAGAGTTTCCCGTGGAGGGAGCAGAGAACCCGAGCCTCCTATATATAGGAGCTGGAGCTCTACTGTATTCCAGATTGTGAGATCTAGGCGTCCATGGGAGTAGTTAGGATGCGATTAGAAAAAGGAAGGTTTCATGGTAGTAGCTTCAACATTTATTTATGACTTGGCTCTGCGACGTCCGTCAGAATTCAGAAGAGAGGACTCGGCTTTCGGGGAGGTCGCTTCACTGACCGTCGCTAACGCGCAAGAAACCGTGTCGACTGTGGAGTACACTACTAGCACATACTACTAGTCAGCGGCGAGTGTGCATGTGCTCGAAAGAGAAGGTGTCCAACTTGTCGACCAAGCACTCTCCTTCCTCTGGAAGATGTTGATTAAGTAATTGATTGCTCACATTTATTGGGTCTGCTTTGCTGATGTAATAAGCGTGGAAAATGGGTGTGTACAGTGTAACGTTTGTTTCACGTCAAAAAAAATTATAATCACGTCAAAAATGTTTGTTGAATTGACAGGTCTCTCTGTCTTGCTGAACGAGGATTCTTATACATTGCCTTGAAGATTTTGCTGATTTCCTGAAGTTGGTGGCCAAGTATTCTCAACAGCTAGCTCAAACAGTTAGATGTGTGCGCGCTCCGGATGACTCCTCTGCATACTGTTGATTCTTGAACACTTGTACGTATATATGGGCACAGAAAGATACGAATTGGGTTAATGAACAGGCTGCTCCCGTGAAGTGAGGTCGTACAGGTCAGAACTGTGGGTGAAGTGTGATCAAAGTACTACAGGTATACTGATTTTGGTTTCAGAGAGGAGCTTTATTTTCTCATTTATTATCTTTTTAAAACGAAATAGCAAAACTAAACATTCGTATTCGAAATGACAAAAATAGCATCCCTCCCGGGCTAGTTTTCCACAAAAAGCTACGTGTCCCACTTCCAATCCGCGGCAGTCAACATGCCGCGCATCTAATCCACGGTAGGCTGGCATGCCAACGCGGCAGGTGGTCTGCGCACCATCCTGCCACGGACTAGGAGCGTTGCAAGACGCCTACCTGTGGCCACTTGCCGCGATCTAGGAGTACGATATGTGGCTTTCCGTGGTAAAATAGCACGTTAAAGTTGTTATTTCGGATGTCACGAGGTAAGAGGCTAATTTTGCTATCGTACATAAAAAAACGTGTTATTTAGCCCAAGACTCGAGAGGGAAAACTGAAGGAACCAGCTGCAGGGCAAAGACATTATTCGTTCAAGCAGTTTCGTGAAATGAAAAGGATATTACGTAACAATCGTGACGTAGGAAGCGGATGATGGCCAGTCTACAGAGACAGCGACCTGGTCATCAGTTTAGCACTGAGGGAGGGGAACGATCGAATTGAAGCCGCCAGAACTTGCAGCATTCGTGAAGAAGACGACTCCTGCTGCTGGCTGCTTCTGCACCTCACACGGTCACACCTGTCGAGCTCTCTAGCTGTGAACGCCCCCCAGCTCAGATTGGAAAATGGGCTCGGTCGGGCCTGACACAAGGGGCATCGGCGTCTACTGTGCAGAGTACAGAGTACTACACGCTGGACAGGCTAACTAAGGATCTGTGCCGATAATTAACCTCTAGCGAGTCACTCGTCCAGATGGACGGCAGATCAAAAAGATTTTAGTTATACGTAGTTGACGGGTTTATATATGCACGGTTCAGAAATCAGGACACCATGCATGTTACGTAGTTGACGGGTTTATATATGTACTTCAGAAATCAGGACACCATGCATGTTACGTAGTTGACGGGTTTATATATGTACTTCAGAAATCAGGACACCATGCATGTTGGTTACATTCCTGTGGTCTAGATTACTACTGAAAAAAATGCAGAGTTGTAGCTAGACGCTAGTGCTATATCGGTTCAACCTTGCTGAAAAGATCCCTTGATACAAAAAAAAAAGGTGCAATGCAAATGTGCAACAATCAGTTAACGCGGCACTACACATTTTATTTTGAACTGATTCAATGCATTTGTGCATGTATAATACTCTTCTTCGATTTCATTTTTTTCTTCTTTGGATGAAGAGGCAAGAGAGTTGTCATTTGTATTGATAAAGTAAGAGAAAACAAGATATACCCTGACGAAAAAAAAACAGACAGGAGAGAACCGGCCCGTAATTGGGCATGCCTCGCAGCACCCTAGCAACAGCACTAGAGCTGGAGGCACCAACTAGCAAACCCTAATCACACCATAACACCAACCAGCTCTGTCGAACACATATCAAAGCTAAGGGAAGGGCAACACCTCCTATACAATGCAATGGAACTTCAAACTGGTTAAAACTAGACAGTGTAGAGGATTACCCAAGCACAAGATTGAGAGAGAAGAATTGACAAGGCAACAACAAGGAGCTTCAGATGAATTTAGTGAGCAAGCAGTTCCTCTCCTGGCGACGACGGTGGACGATGCAGATCAAAAGGACGACAACTCCTACTCCTCTCCCCTTCCGCCCACACGGCTCATTCATGGTGGACTGGACCGGCTGCTACAAATAGGGCCTCTAGGACAGTCGTCTTGCACGTCAAGACGACACTTCAACGGCAATAGCCCAACTACTCGAGGCTCTTCCAACGGCTGACGACAGTCGTCTTGCACGTCAAGACGACACTTCAACGGCAATAGCCCAACTACTCGAGGCTCTTCCAACGGCTGACTTGCTACTCCTCAAGGTAACAGCCTACACTCAGGGCGCCCTCGACATAGCAGCGTGGGTGGGTCCTCTCCACATCCACGCAATCCTGACGACCGCACAACTTTTGGAGAAATCGGCAGCTCAAACATCGGAGACGGATAACAACGAGAGAGTTGGGGAGGGAAGGCGGGGGCTTCGGGTCCGGGGGTGAGGAGGTTTCTCTGGCTATGGCAGGATGTACTGAGCTCTAGATCAACTTGTCGTCGGGGGTGCTGAAGATGTGCACAGGCGTGCCCTTAGAGCTAGGCGGTGGCGAGCGCGGGACAACGCGATGCAGGCATTGGAGCAGTGCGTGAGCATGTGAGGTGCTCCACCCTGCTTTGGTGGACCTGCACCTCACCCTTGACCTTGCATGTGCCCTTATGCGCGACGTCGTTCATCTTGACATGGTCGCCGATCGATGGAGGCTCCCGGCAACACTGTGTCAACGTTAGCGACCTCCCTGGCATGGAGCAGCGTGGACCACAGGGATCCTCCCAGCACGATCCATGACAGACTGCACAGCGGAGCAGCAGCTCTGCGCCTTCGGAGGCCCACCACCTCGTCGGCCACGAACGTCTCGCTGCCACCACGCTGGCCACGCTCTCGTGGTTGGATCTGAAAATAAAAGGGGAGGAGGGAGAGGGAGGGGAGCCACGGTGGCGCCTGACAAAGGGCTGGGAACGGGGCTCTCAGGGTTTGGGGCATTGTCTCCCGGGTCGCTCGAATGAACGACACATGAGTGTAAGAGCTGGTCGCTTTCTTCAGTTTTTTAAGGGCTATTTGGTTTGTAGTCATAAAAAATCTTACCAAAATTTGGTAATACCCTCAAAATTTGGTTAGCATTTGGATTGATACCTATTTTTTTTTGCGTGCTCCGAAAATTTTGGCAGACCAATGTCGCATAGGCTTCATGCGCACGATTCCCGAGCGTGCAAAATGCCCACCCCAATTTTGGTATGGCCTCCGGCCAATATGTTGGTGAGGTGGCAGCCTCCTTTTGGTTGCAATTAATGTTTAACTTTTTGATTAATTAGTTTCAAGTGACCATTTTTCTAAATCAGTATTCGATTTGTGATCTACTTGAATCGTTGTGTTCTTTGTCATTTTATCATCAAAACAAGATTACTGTTGGCATATTTTGGGGACAAAAAAGAATATATACTATGCGGGACCCACATGTTATACTCATAATTTTAATAAATTTTGGTATGACTGCAATCCAAACACATCAATTTTAACATTACCCATAAATTACTATGGCTACGATCTCAACACTATTTTTACCTAAATTTTAGTATTACCTAGATTTTAATAATGCCAAAATTTTATTATAACTACCTAGATCCTAAAGCAAATAAGCCCTTAATTTTCGTCACTCCCTCGAAGATTCGTAGGTACCACGTGCGATATGATTATGATTTGGTAAGTCAGCTAGCATCGAGGGTCACATGGGCCGAATAGTCCAGAAAAACATACTGTACAATAGTTTTCTTTTCCTCTGAATCACTATATCAAGACGGAGAGAACGATGCCTTCAACTTACGATACGCTTGGAATTCTGAGATGTGACATCTGCACTATACGAAAACGAGTGGAGAGTTTTTTTTTTTTAACTCTAGCTAGGCTCCAAACAATCAATTAACCGATGCAGATCTCGCAACGCACATCGTTCGGATTGGTTAAAATAGACTACGAGAGGACTTGACCTGAGACGACTGACCAGACCACAAGTCCACACGGCCTAGTAGGGACGCGGCACGGTTTCAGACACGCACTGGCCAGTTCTCTCGCTGGTAGCTAGGAGTGTTCAGTTTTGGAATTTTGTGGGTTTATTTGGTTGGTGTTTTGGGTTTTATATATGAAAAATGGAATTTTTATATATATTTTAAAGGTAATCCCTCGCGAACTTTATTATCATACTCTGTCTTCCGACCTTTGGTCACGTCGAAACAAGCATACAAAAAAGCAGATACATCACGGATAATCCTCGATCATTACTCAAAATAAATTACAAAAGATCACATTTGTTCAAGTATTGTTACCGTGTCCATCTAATTCTATATTCAAACCCTGCCGCTAGCAAGAGTAAAGTGTTATGCGATTCACAAACCTCGGGATCCTTCTTCCTAGCTCTAATGATTTGGTCCATATGATGGCAAACAGATTGCACATAACTCATCATTTTTTCTTGGCGACTTTGCAAAAATAGAATTACATATATCGCGTTATTATGAAGTATGATATAGGATTATCGTATTATCTTTGTTGGCAACATAGTCGATGAGCGACCTACATGATTCCAAAAATTTATCCTCGACCATTTCAAACGACTAAAATAGAGTTATGTATGAAGGAAATGAGCTCATGGTGGCGTGACGAGTTGAATAGGTCATATAGGTCGTTGAAAACATGCCACGCATGTACCAACCGTGCCGCTTTGCCCCTTCTGGTATGGATGCACCATCCCCGCGGCCTCAATAGAAATGGACCCAACTAACCTCGAGACGAGCCGGTAGTCGGCTCCTACAAAACGATCGCAATTAGCTAAAGTGTCCTATAGGTCTATCTTTCTTGCATTCCATACATGTACGTTACCTTGATCTCGGACAATTCACGCTGCAAGAAGTCATCATGTTATTATAGATACTATGAAGTTATATATGGAGTTATTAACTAGGTAGTTCGACATACTTACCAAGCGTTGAGACACTTCCTCGTCTGCAGGGTTTGTGAAAGAGATGCTTCCAAGACGAGACTTGTGCCTCGCTTTTAACCGAGGCTAGGGGCAGTGCGTGACATCGAGAAACGCGTTGTCCTCGCGCCGCCCATTCATCATATTTTCCGCGTATCCGGCGGTGCAGAGTCGTGCGGATGAGTGTTTCGTGTCCGAGAGCTTTGTGTGCCGCACTTTGCTCGTTAAATTCAGCGTCGTCTTCATAGCAACAAAGGAGTCCCATGTTTCTGCGTCAAGAATCGTACTTGCGAAGGCGTCGACCGTGTTCACGTGCCGTGACAAGAATGCTCTTGAGCGACCTCCACGATTTATCGATCGTGAGCATCGCCGTCCGTTCCACGCGTGCCATATGCGCCGGGATAGTGAACTTTTGTAATAGTTACGTCCACGGTAGCGCCTCTCGCTTCTTTCGCCGATCCGCGGCGGGGAAGATGGTGCCTCTGCCATCTCGCTTACTTGCTATCTATATAATTAGTTTGAGATATATTACTACCGGGCGGGGCCGAGGTTAAGCACACCAAGAAAACAAACCGATTGATACCAAAAGATGTGGTAGCATTCTTTTCTTATTAATGCAAACAATGGAATGATCTAGTGTAATAACTCAACGGTGACCCTAAAGCAATGTTCAACAACTAGATGCTTTGCAAGCAGACAACAAAAGAGGTCACCTATTGATAAAAATTCAACACACCGACACCACATTGCTTCCTAACGGACATGATTTCTCCATGAAAACAATTAATATTAATGTATGGGCACAATGTTGCATCCTCAAATGAGCATAATTGGCGACTAAACACATAAGCTATTACGAGAAAGATCACGAGCAATTGCGGTTAAATGAACCTCAAAGATCACATACATTTGCGGTTAAGATGCCATGGCAATCAAAACGAACCCTCAAATGCATTTTTCTTGACAAATTGCTCTCGGTTGACAAATTGCATAAGACATAGTCTTTGCAATCTTAGTCCTCTGTCAAAATCTCTTCACCAATCAATTTAGATAATTACAAAACAGATCTTGAGCTCAAACTACAACACATAAAGCATTCTATAAGCAGAACATCTAATCATATATCTTCGAATAATTCACAAATTTATATCAACAATAAGCCTAATTAATGATTGAGAATAAAAATATGCTTAAGCTCAAGTCCTGTTTCTAATCATCTATTTGATTTCATTTGGCTATCATCACAGAAAACATACAAGTCGATCTTAATTCCGCTTATAATGCAAAACAAAAGTACAAGAGCTCAAGTCTGTTTGTAAATATCTATATGATTTCATATTTTGCAGAACCATCACGAGCGCCCATCACAGAGCATCAACAAGGCATGATCGGAACCCATCACAGAGCAAGGGAGGTGCGAGGGAGAGGTGGCAGTAAGAGCACAACCTAGTGTCGACGCGAGGTCGGACCCATCACGAGCCCATCACAGAGCATCAACAGGAACCCATCACGAGCAAGGGAGGTGCGAGGAGAGGAGGTGACGAGTAAGAGCACAACCTAGTGTCGGTCGCCGAGGTCGAGGCGGCGGTGTCGGGCGCCGGTGTCGGGCGCCGAGGTCGGGCGTCAGTCGGGGCGCGGTGTCGGGCGCGAGAGTCGGGCGTCGAGGTCGGGAGCGATAGTGTCGGGCGGCGGTCGGGCGCGGTCGAGTCGGGCGGCGGTGAGCGGAGCCCTAGAGGAGGCAAAGGAGCGCGATAAACTTCGAGTGCGGGAGAGGAAGGGACGAGTGAGGAAAACCCTAGCGGTTCCCACCTTATAAGAGGCTATCACGAGCGGTTCTTTACTAAAACCGTCTTTGATAAGTAATCATAGACGGCTCTATCTAATAACCGTCGTGATACGTTCCATATCACGACGGCGGTATTTAAACCGCTGCGTGATAAACTCATATCACGAGCGGTTTGTGTATTAAACCGTGCGTGATTAGCTTTATCACAGATTACCTATTGGTTTTGTCGGGATATCACGAGCGGTTATCAAATAGAACCGCTCGAGATAATCTCATATCACGACGGTTCTATTATAGAACGAATGCGTGATTCATTATCACTGACGGTTATATTATAGAACCGCTCGTGATAGATCCGCATAATTATCAAATACAATGAACTCGTGACAACTATATATGAATTACAATGAACATCCACATTCACATCAATATCCACATATATGAGAGATGACAAAAACTCGTGACAAGTATATATGAAGACAAGCTCATAACACATTTTACTTCAAAACCAATTGTCGGTGCACTTATGAACGCCCACATTGACATCAATATCAAAATATATGAGAGATTACAAGTCCATAACACATGATGTTATAGAATAAATTAATTACAATGGATTAAAATCTTAATGAAAATATAGCCCTTCATGATGATCGTAGCGCATATAGCTAGCTTCCTCATCGGGTTCTTCGTCGAGCCCGATGCCATCTCCGAAAGGAGGCAACTCGTCAAATTGATTGTATTCTTCCTCGCCCACTACATTCTCAACTCCGACAATCCTTCTTTTCCATGAAGAACTACGTGGCGTTTCTTATTTGCCGGTCGGTTACATAGAATACTTGAACAACTTGATTAGCCAAGATTTAATGGTTCGTCTTTGTATCCGACACGCTCAAGGTCCACGGTAGTGACGCCGCACTTGTCAACCTTCACCTGTGGGAGATGGACCCAACGGCACCAAATAGGGGATCTTGAAAAGCACGTAGTCGAGCTCCCATATCTCCTCTATTTGCCCATAGTACGAGCTCCTCAATTTACATCAGCATCGATGCATCTATGCGACACCGTTTCGGATCAGGCTCTTCCTATCCCGAAATGTCAGATAAAATGTGTACCCATTTATGTCATATCCTTGCCATGTGACAATTGTAAATTGTGGCCCTTGTGCCAACCATAGCAATGTATCATCACTTGATGACCTCCCGGTGATTCGCACCTTTAACCATCCGTTGAACCGACGGTTGTGTTTCTCATGATCCAAACCTCCGACCGGTTTGGATTTTGTTGGCGCATCATGTCTTTGTGCTCGTCGATGTGCGGACACGTGTCATGTGTTGCAAGACCATGAAATGGGCTTGGCGTATGTATCAGATCGGAGTGATTGATTTCCTTCCGATGGTCCCGATACCATCAAGTCTCCCTCATGACGAAAGAGGCACACCTATCGGATCCACTTGAGCCATATAGTCGACCACGTAACTCAATGACCTCTTCCGTTGCATAACCTTCGATGATGCGCCCTCCTGGCCGAGATTGATTCCGCATTTAGGACTTGAGAATTCCCATGTACCTCTCGAACGGGTACATATAACGTAGGAACACAGTGGCGCATATCTTTATCTCTTTCACAAGGTGAACAATGAGATGGACCATGATATCGAAAAATGACGGAGGGAAATACATCTCAAGATGACATAGAGTCGTCACCACCTCGGCACCAGAGCATCTAGTCCTTGGGGATCGATGACCTTCCGAGCAATTGAGTTGAAGAAATAACACGACCTCAAGATTGCTACTCGGACCTTGTTCGGCAAGATACTCCTAATTGCAACAGAAGCATTTGTGTCATCAAGACATGACAATCATGCGACTTCATACCAATTAATTTCAAATCTTGCATAGAAACAAGTTTCTTAATGTTAGCAGAGTAAACTGACGGACTTTCACACCATGCAAGCTCGCACGCTCATATCTCTGCCTTGGACAGAGTGTAGCAAGTGGTGGGAGGTACGCTCGTCCCAGACGCTTCTCTTGCGGTGCTAACTCGGTCCTTATGTTCATATCGACCAAGTCTCTCCGTGCGTTAACACCATCCTTTGTTTTGCCACTAATGTTCAAGAAGAGACCAATCAAGCTATCACATACATTCTTCTCCACATGCATGACGCCGATGCAGATGGCGAACTTCTAAGTGCTCCCAACAAGGCAAGTCCCAAAAATTGACCGCTTCTTCCGGATGTTCTTCCGACGGTTCTTAATTGACGCCCTTCCCAAGCACAACATCGATATCCTTAACCATATCATAGACATCTTTCCTCTAAAAGCCCTTGAGTGAACCGTCCTCCTTATTTCCGCCGAATTGTTTCTTCATCTTCCTATGGGTGACTCGGGAAGGAACCTACGTGACGATGTATACACGCTTTGCGTGAGTTGTTTAGCCATATACTCTCAGAGCATCTAAGCAAATGCGACAAGCTTTGGCTCCTTTTGTACCAAGCTTGACAAAGTTACCCAGGCAGGAAAATCATTGATGGTGCGTAACAACATGGCGTGTAAAGTGAAGTTCTCTCGCTTGTACGCATCCCATACTGCATTCTTCGCTCCACAAGTGTCACAAGATCTTCCAAAGAATGGTGCTAGGTACACATCAATATCATTCCCGTGTTGTTTCGCCCTTGGATAAGTAGTGACATCAAAATGTACTTCCGCTTCATACACACCAAGGAGGAAGGTTGTACATGCATAGATTCACAAAGCAGTGCTATGTCGATCGCTTCATGTTACCGAAAGGATTCATTCCATCTCATACTCAACCCTAACCTTATGTTCCTTGGTTACGACCGAACTCTTCAACCTCCGATCGAAGTTTCTCCACCGAGCGTAATCAGCAGGTGTCTTAGCTTTCCATCTTTCTTACGGTCCTCTGAGTGCCAACGCACCAATCTTGCCTCTTTTGAGTTCGCAAATAAACGCTTCAAACGTGGGATCACAGCAGATACCACAACATCTTAGCAGAGGTCCTTGCTTCAACCTAGAAGTATTCTCGACGCTTGTATCGGGATGCTTTGCACACGGACATACATGCATGTCCGCATACTCTTTACGATAGAGGATACAATCGTTCGGACATGCATGTATTCTTTCTACTTCCATTCCCAATGGACAAAGAACCTTCTTTGCTTGGTAGGTGGTGTTGGGCAACACGCTTCTCCCGAAGAATGTCCGCTAGGAGACCTAACAACGCCGTGAAACTCTTATCGGACCAACCATTGCTTGCTTTTAATTTAAGCGGCTCAATCACGGTTGACAACCTTGTATATTCCGCTTGCGCCTGTGGGAACAAAGGTCTCACCGAGTCCTCCATTAAGCGCCGAATTTACAAAACTCTCTCTCACAGTAGTTCTCTTCGCATCGCGTAGCATCCGATCCGCATTGTTATCGTGTGACCTATCCTCATCAAAAGCACGTCTACATCCGGCATATCGCTGACATCCGCATATCGTTGACTTCCTCGGCGATGTCGTTATTACTAACTTCATGTCGCTCTTCACCGTGGATGGTCCAACATGTATACCCTTTTTGAAACCCCTTCAATCAAGTGTGCTTCTATCTGCGCCGAGTTGGTAAACATCTTCGATTATCGCAATCAATGCATGGACAGATTATATATATTTTATCCCCTTTTTCAACATATCCCGCTCGCGGCTCTTCTAAAAGCAACCACGCCATTAATGTACTCTTGACTCACACGGTTCACACCATACATCCAGTTTGGTCCATCTACGCTACACATGTAACAAAATATATAGTGTCAAATTAGATTAATAAAATCTCTCTCAACCGCTCTCTCTCTCCATTTCTTCCCCCTCACGTAAACTTTAATATTATTCCAACTACCAAATGAAAAATATTATTCTATTCCCTTACATCGGATACAAAAGTTTACTCCCATCTGCGACTTTATACACGCGATGCTTAGCATATTCTACCATATCTCGATTGGGTTATAAAGAATGTTACCCTCGTAGCTCACGCACTAAAAATACCAAATCGATCTATTCCGATTGTCGCTCTCCTCCCTTTCTCTCCTCCCTTTCTCCTCTCCTTCTCCCTCCTTTCTCTCTCTTTCTCTTCTCCTTCCCTTTCTCCTCTCCTTCTCCTCCCTTCTCCTCTCCTTCTCCTCCCCTCTCAACCGGGCGCGCAGCGGGCCTCCGGTGGCGGCTCAAATGGGAATGGGCGGGGTACTCAAGGTATTTATAGCGAGGATATCGCGCACGGTTCCCGCTCGTCTCTGCACGGTTTATAAATAAAACCGCTCGGATATGTCATGACGGTGATTCTTATGAACCGCTCGATACGGGAGGATTATCACGCATCGCTTATATACAAAATCGTGCATGACATATCGCCTCTATTAATAAAACCGCTCGTGATATGGGGATTATCCGCAGGACGTTCCCCATATATCACGCACGGTTACTAGGAAGAACCGTCGTGATAGACCGCAAAGCAAATGCCGCCGCTATCAGACCCAACACGTCGATTCAAATTAACCCGCGGTGGTCCCTCCCGCGTTTTGTAGTAGTCCTCCCGCGGCGGCATCGCGGTGGTCCCCCGCGCCGTCGTCCCCCTCGGCGGCATCCGGCCGTCCCCTCAGCCGGTCCTCCCGCGGTGTGACCTAGCTCGCTCCGCGCCGATCCTCCTCCCCGTGGTTCGCACTGAGGTATAACCTCCCTTCTCCCTGATTCCTCATCTTTCTCTGTGATTTGAAATGCTGAGAGTATGATATTGCTTCGTGACCTTATGGTCGAACACATGAAAAATGTTTATTCACCAATAGTTTTGGTCCAAGCTAGTATATGAAGTACTCACTAGGATCACCGGTCGAAAAAATTAAGATCAACCTACACTTGTATTGGAGGATCATAAACATTGGTACGACATATGCTCTTAGAATCCTTTTGCAGCAATACATAGTTCAAGCCATTTTGAGCATCTGCCGCACTACCATTGCAGCATCTTTCTCACTATAACGGCTGTTTTTTCTGTCAGAAGGAAGATGCCAATAAGTAATGGTCCTTGTACTAGCAATAAAAAACTAAACAATGCTGACTGCAAAACATCAAGCTAAAATTTATTGGAACTAAAAGAGAGCATAAAATCTAGAAATCTTTGACACAGGAAGAGCAAAATATACATGTAACAAGAAATGGAGGATATATCTTATCATACTTTGCCAAAATCCGATCCAATAGTTCACCACCCTCACATAGTCTGCAAAAATAGAAGAGAAGCAATAGTTGGTACTGGAGCATAGGAATGATTGTTGAAATCATAAGATTATGTGTGCCCTTTTTAGATAAATTTGAGAAGAAGTAAAAAGCTCCTAACTATCCATGAGTGTGATAAATCAAGCTATATACTAAAAGAAGTGCATCTAGTTGACAACTTGACATATTTATAGTACATCAATGCAAGATAACTGTGAAATATGATGTAGTTCTGAACATAAATGATCAAGTGCCACGAAGCCATGCATTCAAAATGTAATTTTGAAAGAACAGTTTATACGTTCGTATGTGTAAAAAAATTATAGAAAATTCAACTGGCCGAACAGCAGGAAAGAATGGGTAGGATATAGGAAGACAAATTTAAATACAAGACATGCGTATTGCAAACAGCACATGCATGTCTGGACTCTGGAAACAATGTATCATGATTTTTGTTAAAACAAGTATGGCAAAAGGACATTGTAAAATCTGCAGAACATCAAATTGGTAAAGGCTAAAGTTAATTAGAACAAGTTCTGCTAAAGAAGTGTTTGGTTCACTGATCTGCTCTATGGTTATTTGACTCTGATAGCAGAAGCTAGTAGCATGGTATAGGACGACTTACTCCATCACAATATACACATATGAATCACCCTCAAATGCATTGTAGAAGTGAACAATATTCTCATGGCCTTTAAGTGCTTTAAGAATCTTGACTTCCCTATTTACATCCTCCACAGCAACAGGACGGTCCATCTGTTATAAAAAGAATCATAATTTTAATTGTATTAAATCACATATTCTAAAGATGATGGGGAGTGGACATATGTAAAAGGGATAACTGTAGAGGGCATGCATCCAAGGCTCCAATTACCTGGATTGGTAAACGGATGTTTGTATTCTAATGCTTTTTCTAAACATCTATGCATGTCGTATCCTAATCTAAAAGGGATAAAAAAATATCATTATCAATAACATGTGTACAATTTAGAGATTATACTACATATAGCATGTGTACAATGACCACTATGCCCTTGCGTTATCCATATGATTCTCACATCTTACTTTTTGTTTAAGGATCTTTTGGTCCATTGGTTAATAAATCACTATAGGAGGGATTGTATAGAAAGAACCTCTATAGAAATCAAATATAGGCTGAAGGCGAAAAAAATATGACTTATCTCCTTTCTGCATATCAGATTTCCCGAACGAGTGGTTCGTGGCACTCCGAGCGTGTAGCTCTGGCGTACCGAAGCGAAGTCCAGGCGCACGTGAATGATCCGAGCGGTCCCAAACACGTGGTTTGGGCGGTCTCGAGAACGGGATCTCAAGCGTACCTGGGCACGTGGATCCAGGGTAGTGTAGGTCGCACTCGGAGGCAAGCTCTAAGCGGTCCCAAACACGTGGTTTGGGCGGTCTCGAGAACGGGATCTCGAGCGTGACTGAGCACGAGAGACTCGGATAGTGTAGGATTTTGATCTTTTTGCATCTCATTGTTTCTTGGTGTTATTCGTCCACTGTGTATGGCCTAACACATCTCAATAAAGCGTTAGTCTCTTCTACAAAAATATGAGAGTTATAGATCACAAAACTACAATAAAGTTGTTATGAACCATTAGTTTGTACCTTCGAACTGCACAACTTTTGTTATATGCAATGTTGATTGCGATATTTCATACATATGGAATGCGGTACTGACTTTGCAATATTTCATACATATGCGCAGTGACATGACCACACGGGGCAGCTTAGCGCAGTGACAAGACCAAACGGGGCAGCTTTGCGCAGTGACAAGACCAAAGGAGACAGCTTTGCGTCGTGACAAGACCACACGGGGCAGCTTTGCACAGTGATAAGACCAAAGGAGACAGCTTTGTGCAGTGACAAGATGACACGGGGCTGCTTTTCAGATCGACTTGACAACCCTGACCGTCTCGCCAGCTTTTCAGATGGACATGACAACATTCTACCTCCTCAGCTTTTCAAAACTAAAAGACAGGACTCTACATGAAATTAACCACATCATACCCATGGAGCTTATAAAAGGGGGTTGAACCAAACCCAACACTACACAACACTACACAATAGATACCCAGCTATGGACTCTTCGGCAAACTTCTACGTGAGGATATTGCAGAAGCAAAAGTGGCTTAGCGAGTAAGAGCAACGGCTACAATACCCAGATTTTTCAATGAAAGATGCTCCAGTACCACCACGTTCTCCGATCCCGCAGTGTGTGTGCGGTGAACTAGCAGAAATCATTCAGTCCACACACCCAGCCACTGCCGCCCGGGCATACTACACGTGCGGGCACCACCTCGTAAGTGTTTCTTTCGCGCGCATCGATTTTCGTCAATGTTGAATTCCTTAAATTTTTAACTTCATCCCCACGTGATGGCAGCCCGAGATGCGCTGCCACTTCTTTCAGTGGATCGATGGCCAAGAGATGTACGACAGGGCATTCATCCAGCAGAAGTACCTGCTGAACTACTCGGTGCGGGCCGAGAACTTCGTGCGGTGGAAACCTTACGTACCGGACCCTGTTGAGGAGGCACCGGGGCGCGATGAGTCGCCGAGCGTAATCCATATCGACGACGTGAGTTATGAAGAATTTACATCCTTATTACTTTTTTCACTGTACGGTGTACTTACATCATAGAATCGCAGGACATGGACGACTTCGACAAACCAGCCCGACGTGGACAGTCCCGTGACAAGGGCAAGGGAAAGACTCATGCGGCTGAGCCCGGCCACCACAGCGTAACCAGTCGCCCGGGCGTAATCCCTATCCACGACGTGAGTTATGAAGAATTTACATCATTCTTACGATTTTTACTATACGATGCACTTACATCATGGAATCGCGGGACATGGACGACTTCGATATACCAGCCCGACGTGGACAGTTTTGCGACAAGGGCAAGGGAAAGGCTCATGCGGCTGAGCCCTGCCGCCACAACGTATCCGGTCGCCCGGGCCTAATCCGTATCGACGACGTGAGTTATGAAGAATTAACATTCTTCTTACGATTTTCACTATACGGTACACTTACATCATGGAATCACAGGACATGGACAACTTCGATATACCAGCCCGATGTGGACAGTCCCGCGACAAGGGGAAGGGGAAGGTCGGCCAGGAGTTCAACGTCGTGCTAGCAAGGAAGGGAAAATGGCCCTGGTCCACGCAGTAGGTCAGGTCATTACGTAATAGTCCCTCGTCCTACCCTGCATGTTTTTTACTATCCCCTAAAGGCATGTATAGTTATATGGTCCAGATGCTTGTGTCGCAATGTACCGTAGTAGTAGCGAGGATGACTAAAGCAATTAGCCGAACCATCATGCCATGTTAATACGTGTAACACGCTTCTGTCCGCGGACTCTAATGTAGTTCTGGTTCCGTATTTCCGTTAAGCCATCAAAGCAAGCCTATATTGCAAGTATGCCTATTCTAGTGGAATCCCAGAAAAAACCATTCGCACCGACATCGAATCCTCCATGTTTTAGGGCATCTTCATAATCACAACGAGCGTTCTCAACCCCTTCAATCATATTGTCTATAAGCTTCATAAAGTACTTCATCGACTGCCTGCGTATATACGTTCAGACGACTTTATCGAGTAGAGACTCCAATAGTTTGGATAACAAGTGTTTCAGCAGACAGTTTGCTTGGACGACATCCTCAAGGTTATACCTCGTTTGATATTCTTATCAACCATCCTTTCTCTAAACGAATAAAATTATACAAAATTTACAGAAGCAACAACACTATGACGGGAGGCTCCACAAAAAGTTTGGTAATTTTCCTAAACTCATTTGCTATATTTTGAAATTATTACAAACAACGTTGAAACTGCGACGAAACCCTGATTTCCGAGAAAAGGAAACCCTAATTTACAAACCTCCATGCCCTTATTTCTTAATGAGCACCACCTATTATTCCTGTAGGATTTCTAGGCATGTTTCCTCAGCGGTACTGTCTACCATATGTCCATACTTTCAAAAAAAAATTATCGGTTCATATAGGTATTTACTTTCAGTTAAAATGATGGTGTTATCTTTGGTTCACAGATACATTCTCTATTTTTAAGTTATGGATTCTTAAATGTTACATGTACATGGTGTTATGTATATGTGCTGTGCGTGAGAGATGAGAAAAAACGAACAAGTATAAGTCGCCACTGTCACGCCAAACCTAATGGCGTGACAGTCCCACCTTGTCACGCCATATACTATGACGTGACTGATGCCACGCAAGCCCTCCACGCTGGCACGGCGCGCGGCCGAGGGCTTGCGTGGCATGTTTTGTCACGCCGCTCATGGTGGCGTGACAGTACGCTTTGGCCACGCCACGGGTGGTGGCGTGACCAAAGGGGTCAGATTTGGAAATAAAGTTCGCGAGAGATTAACTTTAAAATATTAATAAAAAAAGGATTAAATAAAAAAAATTCTGAAAAATGTGATACATAAAGATACTATGAAAAATAGATGATTTTTATCTGATCAGACAAGTATAGCGATATAATGTTTGATTAGAGACCTAAGCCTGCAGAGGCCAAACCATGTGCTAAGTGTCATTAGCAAGCTGTTAACAAACCATGTGAAGATTAGCCCAACCCGATTTCTTGCTTGCTGCTCTCTGTGAAGATCGTAGTTAGTGGAATTAGCGAAGCAAATTGATGTTGCTGCCATGACGTTCAACATCGGCGCAATAGTGGGAAACATAAAAACACGATTAGTGATGAACAACCATCTAGCTGTAGCGTATCGAGTCAGACGACCAATCTCAGACGCCTAAGCCTGACAAAGGTGCCTATGCTAGGGAGGTGCTCCGGCCTTCAACCAAACAAGCCACAGGTAGCTTCTGGCCAAGCAAATCGTCTCAGGCCGGCAACCAAACCGGCTCTAAGTCAGGTACCTAAAATCTTGGGGCTGTTTGGTTTGTAGCCATCAAAAGTCTTACCAAAATTTGGTAATATCCTCAAAATTTGGCGTGCCTAAGGAAATTTGGCAACACCCGTGAATTTCTCGCCAAAACGCTGGCCTACAACGGGCGGCCAAAACCAATGCCAAAGAATTGGTTCTGCAGCACACTGAGGATTTTTTTTAAATTTGCTCCATGCCGCCACCTTAATTCCAAAATTAGCCCCTTTGCCCCCAAAATTGCAATCTGGCCAACTATTGAGCGCGAAAGTACCTGACGGTGACACGTGGAACATTTCGCGCAAGGGGGCGTGTGGAAAACAAGCGGCGTGGGATCCTGCAGCGCGGCGCGGAAGTGGCGGGCCTGGCCCAGTTCCGCATCACCAGAGCGCGGTAGCTAGCTGGCCGACAGCTTCCACGGTACTCGAGTGCGACAGGGGATGCATGCATGCACACTCGTGTTGGCTGCATGGACACTCAATCAATCAATGCGTTCACACTCAATCAATCAATTCGTTGGCTGCATGCACACTCAATTCAACAGAGAAACGCACGAAACATGCCGTGCTCCGGCACCGCGAAAGGGAGCCGGTCAGCTCCCGCGCTCCGGTGTCGCGGAACCGGACCGGACCCGCTACCTTCCACGCTGCCCATCGGCTTTTTGCGCCCCCTAGCGCAGAATGTTCCACGTGTCAGCCTCAGGTACTTTCGCGCTTGGCAGAGGGGCTAGATTTGCAATTTTGGAGGCTAGTGGGCTATTTTTGCAATTAAGGTGGCAGCTTGGGGCCAAATTTTAAAAAAATTCCACACTGAGCACAGGGACACGTGGCAGCGTATGATTGGATTTGAATGATGCATTAATTGCAAGATAAGTTTGATTAGCAAGTTTTAAATGATCATATTTCCTAAACCGAGTATCCGATTTATGATATGTTTGAACCGTTGTGTTGTTATTTTATCAACAAAATAAGACCCTTGTTAACATATTTTGGGGTAAAAAAATAGATATCATGCGGGATCCATGTGTCATACTCATAATTTTGGCAAATTTTAGTATGGCTGCAATCCAAACACATCAATTTCAGCATTGCTCGTGAATTGGTATGGCTATGATCCAAACACTATTTTTTTGTCCAGGTTTTGACATTGCATAGGTTTTGGCATTGCTAAAATTTTGGTATGACTACTTGGGGTCGTAAACCAAATAGGCCACTTATCTCCTACTAGGTGCACTTTGCGCCATCCGATGTGTTCTTGATATTCGTGCTCAGGCAATTAGAGATAATCAAAGTCCAACTATACGTCATTGAATTGGCTATCTATGAAAATGCAAAAGATATCAACGCACACTACTACAGAAAAGGTTTCACAGACGGTTCAAAAACGTCATCACAGACAGTTTTGTGAGCCGTCTGAGTTTATATGTCAGTAATGACAAGAGGTCATCACAAATGGTTTTCGAACCGTCTGTGATGTATACTATCACAGACGGTTATTAACTCAGAACCGTCCATGATAGTTACTTATCACAGACGGTTTGTAGCTTAAACCGTCTGTGATAGCTGATGTATCACAAACGGTTTGTAGCTGAAACCGTCGGTGATGACTTTTCTCTATAAGTGTCCAAGGAGTGGTGCTTGTGCCTTTAAAAACTGGCTTCATATATATTATGTATATTGTTCGTAGTCCCTTAGCCACTTTCAGAGGGTCGTCCAAGCAGCATGAAGAGGATTGGACAACAACCACAGGCAACTTCATCGAGCCGCTGCAAATTCAAGAAGCATGGCGGCCAAGAGAGCGCGTGGACATCCAATTACCTAGATGTCGTTAATAGGTAATTGGATGTCACTATGTTTAGAAAGTGACGTGGATGAGAAGGTACTCCGACTAGGAAGTGGCTTCATGTATCAGTAACCAACCATTCATTGATCTAAGTTCTACGGTGACTTGACATCAAGGAATGATTGGTTACTGATATATGATGCCACTTCCCACTCAGAGTACCTGTGTGTCCACGTCACTTTCTAAACATAGCGACGTCCAATTACCTATCGCCAACATCCAGGTAATTGGATGTCCATGTGCTCTCCTGCGCGGCCATGCATCTTGAACTTGTAGGGGCTCGATGAAGTTGCCTGTGGTTGCTGTCCAATCCTCCACATGCTGCTTGGACGACCCCTAAAGTGGTGAGAGATTCTGAACAATATATATATATATATATATATATATATATATATATATATATATATATATATATATATATATATATATATATATATATGAAGCTGGTTTTAAAGGCATAATCAACCACTGCTTGGACACTTATAGAGAAGAGATTAGGAATGGAATGGTAAGACGTACCTAGGACGCAAGGGAGGAGAACTTGACCGGCATGAATATGGTTACACAGACAAAGGTGAATTGAATGGCGAGAGGTAGGTGAAGAGGTGTTGTAGTAGTTTTTAACTCATTTGATCTTGTTTTGGAATGGAATAGCAATTTTAAAAGGCATAATTGACATATAAACATGTGAATCCTTTAGGTCATTTAAAAGACACACAATCTATACACAATATCATATCCAATTGAATTTGTGACATCAGTTAGCAATTCAATTGTATATCAGAATATATAAATTTGTATGTGTATAGACTGATAAACTGAAGATCAAAGTGACAACAGTTAGCAATTCATTAGAGTTCAAATATAAACTAATTATCAATTCAATTTCTACATAAGACTATTAACATCATTGAGCAGTTCAACAGAGCATACAAATTTGTAATACCTCCTAGTGCTAGGCATAGACAAATCACACAGAGCTAACAAAAATCAGTGATTATGCCAGATTAATGTAACATCCCAAAATTTGGTCTGTTTTTCAAGTTTTAAAAGAAAAGGAACCATTTGGATATTTTTGGTAAAGTTAAAAGCTTAATTGGAGTTTTTAGAGTTCAAAAATAATTTAATATGATTAATATCAACATCACATATTATCAAAACTATTTTATTTGGGTTCTATGTGCTTGGATATATTTTCTAGATTTTTCTAGAATTTTTCCGAGTGCATTTGCTATTTTCTAAGTGTTATTTGCCTTTTCTGCTATTTTCTAAAAAAAAAACTAATTAGAATCTCAGAAAATCCTCGGGCCGAATCTCCCGTTCTTTTGGCCCATTCCGTTGCTTTCGGCCCGGCCACCTTTCTTCTTTCTTCCCTAGTTGAAGCCCATTCCGCCGGCTTGTTTCTTTTGCTCTCAGCCCAAGCCGCAGCTAGCAGCTCCCACTCTTTCTTGCCGCGCGCGAAGCTTGGACCCGCCTCCCACTTTCCGTGCGTGTGCCGTGAGCTAGCCCCACCGAGCCAGCCACTTCCGCTCCTTTTTCTTCTCCCGCGTGCGCGAGAAGCCCAACCGGGCCGCTCGTCCATTTTTTTTCTGGCGTCGAAGCCCACCTCCCAGTTTCTTTGCGCACGACCGAGTCAGCCCAGCAATCTTGGCCCTCTTTTTCGCATCGCTCGGTCCAAGCCAGCCTGTGCCTTCCTTTTTTCCTTTGTTTCTCTGCCAGTGGTCCCGTGTGCTTCGTCCCCAAATCGTCCCCGAGTTGGACTCTGGAGTCTGTGCTCTTCACGCGTCCAGCGTTGCCGGCTCCTTTGGAAACCCTATCCCCGGTGCTATATAAAGGATGCGCCTCGCATCAATTTCTTCGCCCGCATCTCCTCTCCGAAGCCCTAAATCCCGTCCCCGGTTTTGATCTCTTTGTGCCGCAATTTGTCAGACGGACTGAGCGCTACCGAGGTTGCTTCATCGCCGGAATTCGTCACCATTAGTGCACCTCCGCCCGTGGTTCCACCATCGTCGAGTCCGCAATAGCGTGAGCTTCGCGGTGCTCTCTCTATCCTTTCCCGAAGGTCGCCGCTTCGCCATTGTCATCTTCGTCCGAAAAACCGGCCGCCGGTGTCATCTTCTTCAATCTAATCCTCCGGTGAGCTCCTTTGTTTTCTGTCCGCGTCACCCGCATTGCTATTCGCATCTAATCCCCATCTTTTGGTTTCTTTGTCACCGAGGTTTCCTCATTGCTGCTGAACCCGAGGACCTCACCACCGTCAATGTCGTCGTTGCCGTCGATCTGTCGCTGCCCTGGTCCAGCCGCCAACTCCAGTAGCTTCGCCTTCTTCTCGACATCTCCTTTTGCCACTTCACTGGAGTTGTCTTGCAGCCGTGTGCTCTCGCCTTCACCTCCCTTGCCGCCGGCCACAAGTTCCAGAGCTCCTATCTTCTCCCTCTCGGTTTTCTCTCTTTGCTGATGTGGCAAGCCACTTCATCATCCACGTCTGCACCACTTTAGACTCTTGGCCCATGTGGCAGTCCAGTCAGCGCCCAGTTGTCGCCCATGTGGCGTATCCAACTCTTCACCTGAGCCAAATATCCTTGGAACCAGTACACCATACACCATCTCAATGACAGTGGGCCCCACTTGTCAATTTCTATTTATTTTATTTCCTTCTCAGCCGAAATTCCTTTGATGATGTCATGTGATGTCATAATTACCTTTTCCTTCAGAAAAGTAATTCCAGTAAATCTATAAATTATGATTTTCATGATTTTATGTGATTCCAATCTTCCAAATCCCATATCTTTTGCATTCGAACTCCGATTGAGTCCATTCAAATTTCTAAATTTATCTAAATTCGAGATCTATTTATCTAAGATTTTTATTTAATTTTTGGAGTTTGTTTTCTCTCTTTTATTTATTTATTTGGTTTATTTGCTTGTTTTTGCGAGTAGACGTTGATATTTCGGGAAGCTTTGAGCAAGGAGTAGCATATCAAGATCAATCCCAGGATTTATTCCCAGGAAAGTCGTGGTCCTTTGATTATATTGAACCTATGATTTCAAAAGTATATTATTTTATACAATTGCATGCTATCTTTATATAAATGGTTTTGGGATTAGTTATGATCTGTTGTCTTTATGCCTCCATTGATTATTTGAATGTCATGAATCCTTTGTCACCTTAGCATTGGAAATTTTAGTTGGATATATTTGTATTGCCAACATGGGTATCGTATTGATGCTTAGTTCATCTTATTTACGATGGGTTTGTCATCACATGTGTCAAAATGATTAATATTGACTTAATGAAATATGGAACCGGATGACGGTGTCGAGGTGGGGAGGGTAATGGGTGAGAGTAATGGCGCTGGGGAGTGACGAGTTAGGGAGCAAACTCTAGCGGGCTCCTACTAATAAAGAATAATCACAAACTGTTCTATTATGGAACCGTCTATGATACTTATCACAGACGGTTCCATAATAGAACTGTCTGTGATATGAGACCATATCACTGATGGTTCTGTTATGGAACAGTCTGTGATAAGGTTGTTCAAAGTTCTATATTTTGAGCATATATATTGTCATTTAAATACTGCTGAAAATTTGCTTTAACTCTTATACATATCACAGACAGATATTTGTTCGTACAAAACCGTCTATGATATATATATATAACATATATCGTAATTCGATCACCTCCAAACTAGATTTTTTAAAATTTTAGAATTTACATATAGCCAAACAGTGTGGCTAGTCGCTTCTTACAAAGATGAAAAAATTAAGCTTTTCTAGTGGCGGAGGTAGGCTGCTATCTCCGTCTTTAAAACTTCGTATGCGGTGGCGTCGGCGTCGTCATCGGCATCGGCATCGGACGATTCATGCCCATCAGCACGAAATGCGTCCACTCGCTAACGCGCTCGTTTGAGTGTCTCCGAAAGACCCTCAGACTGTTGAATCAAGAAGAATTGAGCCCATAGGCTCTCTTCCCTTGCTTGAGGGGTATAGGCCTGGTCGACTCGTTCACCCGCCGCCTCAATTAAGCAATCCAAGTGGTGGTGAGCCTCCTGAAGACATGCAACATCGTTGTGGAGGACCACGTCGATGACACGGTAAACTCGTTGGAAGTGGGAGATCACTCGGAAGATGTGGCGGGGGAGGATGTCAAGACGGAGAACGGTGGCTGCCACCTGCTCCGGCAAATCCTTGGGCGGAGGAGTGAGGACACTGTTGAAACAGTGTCCTTCTGCCGCAACCGCCAACGTACGGCCGAAGAGGTCCTCGTACAGTATGGCCAGGTAGACCATCAGTGCCAGCGACAAGGAAGCAGAAGAGGGAGCCATTTCTTCTTTAGAAGAGTAGAGTTATATGTAGGGATGACGATCATCTTCAATGGCGCATGATCCTTTTTATAAAATAAGGAATAAATTTGGCGCGTGAGATGAAGAGACGCATCGGGGAGCCGAAGCGGAATTGATGCGATGAAGAGACGCATCGGCGACGATGGCGATGAAGAAAGTACTCATGGGGCGACGAATAAACTCACTAGGAACTGTAGCGATATTATCACAGATGGTTATAATTAACAACCGTCTGTGAAGTCTTCAATTATCACAGACTCCGCTGCAATCTCTTTTCTTGCTAAGCTCACCTCATCACATAGTTGCACCTTCGATGCATGTTCAGGGCAAAAAATATGACCATTATCCTATAGCGTAAAAATAGGCATGTTAGAACATTATAGTAGTGATGAGAAATAGGCAATTTTGAAGCACGATTGATTTTTGACTCTAAGTTCATAACAGTAAGAACTAAGAAGACTTCACTAGATCACCTCTGACTTAATAGATGCAAATGATTAAATTGTATTACCTGACTGATTCTAAATGAATGACAGAAAGCACATTGATCTTCAAATAAGTTGATTGGTGTTTGTTTGCAGTCTCTTCAAGCCAATATCACCTTTGTTGTCTTCCTGCGACATAACAAAAATGTAGCAGGGATGTCAATGCACCATACAGTGAAGAAAGTAGCAAGGATGCAAATTATGCATAACTCGTACAAGTTTCATTGTACATAAGAAAACAAGGTGGAGAAAACATTACATTACAACACCAAATAATGACCAGACGAGCTCGATCTGTAGGGACAATCCTTCGCTGAGTGCCCAGGGGTCTTGCATGTCCTGCACTTGCTTGTGCGGCTAATACTGGTACATTGGCTGGTATCCATGTCATTCCAGAAGCGTCGCGTCTGCCGTCGTCCCTTCGCTGTTGTCTTCAAGTCCTTCTTCGGGCCCCCATTGCATCATATCCGACCAAAGATCCTTGTAATACATTTCCAAGCCGTATGAGTGAAACTCCGCACTTCATGTACCAAAAAGGTGATGCATATCATAGTACTCAGATATCTACGGCATACACATCTGCCTCCTTTGTGCACACGCCTTGTACACGTGCGAGCATAGCTTGTGAAGGAGCTTCGGCTTGTTGCAGGTGCATGTCGCCACATCACCCAGGGTGCACGCCTGTTTCCTTTCCCCCTGGCATGACTGTTGATATGTTTCTGCCGAAGTCTGATCTTGTACTTCCTCCTGAGGCCATCGATCACCCGGATGTCATGCATCCGAGCCTTCTCCATCTTCTTGTCCATGAGCCTCTACATGTTCTTGGATCACTTCTTGCCTTCCTCCATCTGTCACTTGGCTGCGGTGGCTCTATTGACGAAATAACCAATAGTGTAAGTCCATGTCTCCTCGATGATCGCGGTGATAGGGAGGCACCGCACACATTTGAGGACGCTGTTGTACACCTCGGACATGTTGATCATCATAATCTTGTACCTCACACCATCTGTGCCATACATAAGGGACCATTTCTCCAATTTAGGAGCGTCCCATGCTGCATGGTGTTGATGGTCGCCAACAACCCAGCATTGCGGTCTGTGATATAGCATACATTGGGTCGGTCTCCCAACACCGCCGTCTTCACGTTTGACAGGAACCACAGCCAACTGGATGTGTTCTCACTCTCCACAATCGCAAATGCCACAGGGAGAAGTTGGTCATTTGCCTCGATCGCCATCGCGGTGAGGATGGTGCCCTTGTACCTCCCCGTGAGGAAAGTGTCATCCATCGTCATCACGGGACGACAGAATTGGAAGCCCCCGATGGCCTGAGCGAAAGCCCAGAACACCCAGTCCAGTACGAAGCAGTTGGGCCCTTTCTCAGTATCTTCATGCTCAAGCTTGTTTATGTATGTACTGAGGTTTGATTCAGCAATCTGGTGAAGCAATCTCGACACAACATTGTATGCCTCTTCCTATGTCCCGTACATGGACTCGATGACCTTCTGCTTGGCTCGTCGGACCTTGTTGTAGTTGACTGGATAGCCAACCCTGATTGGTGACTTTCGACATCAGCAGCTTGGGGGAGACGGACACGTTCGTCGCAACTAGGTGCTTGATGAGGTTCACCACATATGCAGAAGTCACATTCCGATGCTGCTGTAGGGGCTCGCTAAGTTTGCAAGTGTGGTCGGTCACCGCCTTGACCGCGAATACTAAGCCGAAGATCTTTGCTCGGTGAGCGCTGACCTTGCCAGGGCAGTCTTCCACTACGCACCTCCCTACGTAATGCTCGAGGTTGGATCGGTGCACTCGGTACACACGGCTGATGGACAAGATGTACCGTGCTATAGCTTGTTGCACTGCCTCCTTGCTAGGGAAGCACTGCCGTTCTAAGAGGGTCTCGGCATCAAACCCCCAGTGGGAGCCTTCTTCTTACGGTAGTATGAGCAAACGCATTGCGACATCATCAAGTCTCGATGCCACGTACAGCACCTCTGATGACACAATTCCCCCAGTTGGACCACCGGTCTGGTGTGCATCATCGTTGCTACCATCCGAGCTTGGGTTGGCGTCCTCGTCGGACCCCAACCCGAGATCCTAGTTCGGTAGATACTTGTGGCAGTCAATGCGGGCCGACCACCACGATTACGCCCCCTCATTTTGCAGAAAATTATGCGCGACACAATTCTCCGAGGCAGCACCTTATGTGCTGCTGTCTTCACGCTTGGGCTTCGCTTGCCCGCTTGTAAAGGTCCCGACATCATCAAGGTGGCCCGGTGCCCTGGGTACGAAATTCACGTACACCATCGGCTTCCTGTAAATGGCCACCTCGGGCTGGGAGGCAATCTGCATGTACTAGCTCTATAATACGCTTCCAGCCACCTTGACGAGCTCCCACACATCATTCGTGCAGGTGATCCCCTCGATCACAACTTTCTTCCTCGTAGCCTCCGTGATGAACTCCCTCCGGATGCAACTCCGAAGCTCGTGAATATTCATTGCGACGAGCCCCTCTGCCCAGACCACCTTGCATTGGCATCTTGATAGGTCCAACCCGCCAGGTCCAGCCTGTACGAGACCATCGTCACAAAACACATACAAATCTTGCATGTTTGATATTACCTAAAGCCACAACAACCCCATTCATGGTACATATGTGTAATTAGATACGACACATTGCATGCAAGTGATAGATTACATGTGTGTAATTAGATACGACTAATTATTTACGACTAAACTAACTAATTAGGACTATTTAATTACCACTAAACTAACTAACTGCAACTGATTAATCACCACTAAATAAATTAGGAGTAGTTAATTTGCACTAATTTAATATGCAGGATTCATAACCGCTAAACTAATTACGACTAATTAATTCATTACTAGCTGAACTAACTAGTTAACTCTAAACTAATTAATTACCTGTAAACTAACTAATTCATAACTAATTAATAGACAGTACACTAACTAATTACGGTAATAACGACAAAAGCATCCGGCAAATTACCTGCCCATAGGGGTAAGCTATCAAAAAAGCCAAACGACGAGCAGCAAGCAAATACTTGATCTCCAAAAAAAAATCATCTTAAGTTCTATGAGTTCAACGAGCGCCAGAATGAGAAGCGAAACACAATTGGGATGAGTGAAGAGTGACTACGAGATTTTGGTATTTGTAGTCGAGCAAGGGCGGATCGAAGCGTTTGCGCTGGGAATTTCGGATGCGTTGTCTATGCACAGCACTGCGAGCAAGAAGAGACAGCCTCGAGAAGTCGACAGATGTGCGGAGAAGGGAGGATGGATGGTTCAAAATGTGGCCACCGGAGGGGGGCCGTGCGGGAGGGGGGAGAGCGGGGTTGGCAGGGAGGGGGGCCATGCGTGTGGGAGGGGGAAGGGGTGTCACATGGCGGGATAAAATGAGTACAATTAAATTAAATTGTGAGGTAAAATCGGAATAAGGAAAATTATAGAAAAAATTACACAAGAAAGTACACCATGTTATGAGTATTCAAGTAAAATTTCATAATTTTTTGAACTAAGTTGCTATATTTTAAAAATTCTATGGAATCCGTAGATTATCGATCGAAACCCTAACCCTAATCGGGAGGGGGCACGTGGTGGGCGGCGGGGCCACTGGAAGGTGGTCATGCGGCAGCGGCGATGTGGCGGGCACGGGGCCTCTCCGCATGGTGGCCGTGCGGACGGGACGCCATTTTTGCAAAAAAAAAAGCACCCCATATCTTTAAATACGATGCCAAAAAACGTTAATACTACCAAAAAATCAGAAGTACTACACAAGGATATAAGATCCAATGAAAATTTTGCTTGCACTTGCATCTCTTCTGCCATGTTTTGATGTACAGTTTTGACGAGGATCTAATATTCCTCATTTAACTATTTATTTGTAATTCTTATTATGGATATATATGCCATCATATGGTTCTTATGTATACCCCTTAATGCTAATAAGGGAGAAGCCAACCTAATGGTCGTAAGTCCTTCTACGATCATCCCCATAGTCGTAAGTCCTTCTACGACAATCTCATGATCGTAAGTTCTTTTATGATCATCCCCTAGTCGTAAGTTATTTTACGATTAATACCTAGTCATAAGTTTTTCTACGACTACCTTAGGGTCGTAAGCTTTTCTAGGACCAGGTCAGCTATGACCACCCTATAATTGATTGAGCTTGCAGACAAGTAGGCCCAATTAATTAGAGAATCTAAGCAGTCAATATACGTTGTTATTCTCTAGAATAACTGCACGCAATACTCCTCTATCTCCGACGGTAAATGCTAGGTGACGTGGGGGGTTACTACTCAAGCAATAACTATCATCAATGTGCCCATTATACGAAATGATGAGGCACCTCTTAGCTTGGGGAAACGGCCACCTCCTCGTGCGCTATATAAAGACTACAGCCGGAGAACAAAAGGGGGAGGGGGGAAAGAAGGAAAGGAGAAGCGCAATCAGGAGCACAAGCGTAGTCTTACACTTGATTGTAACCAACATACTCAATACAATACACACAAGAGTAGGTTTGTTATTCTCTCCGGAGAAGGCCTGAACCTGTATAAAAATCCTTGTGTCGTTCTCTCTATGTGATCAATTTAGGAGACCCTCCGAATCAAACAATTATACATAAGATCGGTTCTAAAACATCGACAGTTGGCACCAACCGTGGGGATCTTTTAGTAATTCCTTGTCAACAGATTCTCTTTTCTCTTAATGCTTCCATGGAAGGAGAGTAGAACGAGGAGAACTGGTTCGACTTGGTCGATTACGCAGATATCGAGATGGATGCTGGCTTTGACTACGAGCCGAGTATCATCTCATCCGATGGTTATGCCATCTCCAGGGATCGTTCGCCAGATCCAGGAGACCATACCACCGATGGAGTTGAGGAGGGATCCTTATCCCCCACAATAGTACGTCCAACTGAGGGATTAGTTTCCTCAGAGGGCAAGGGTCTATCCGACCATAATCAGGACTGCACCAAGGTAGGCTCACAACATGACGAGAGTTCTCCCTCCGAATGTTCGAGTCTGCCTGAGGTAGTCTGACCTGGCAAGGCAAATCTTGGAAGCCGTCATCCCAGAGCTTCATCAGCACCTAGTGGTCCTCTCCCTCTGTTTAGCCCCACAAAGGAAGGAGGTCAAACATGCTTTTCCTACGAGTTCAACCATCCCCTCGCAAGGCTCACCTACGGACGAAGATAGTTATAACATAGAATTCCCCTTCCTAGAGGGGTTTGCTCCAAGTCGCCAAACGGTGTCTTTCGACTACTCCTCAAGCGAGGAGGCCTCTAGCGCAGGTCGAGATCATACACAGGAGGTCTTTGTCCTCCCCTCAAATCATGATTTGTCTTCTAGACGTAGGTCTGAGGATGCTCCCCTCCGATCACACCCTACGACCCCTCGTGGGGATGGTGAGCAGGCCTCCGGCAATGAGCAGGGTTAACACTATGATGAGCGTGGGAGAAATCCTCGAAGTAATCGCACTCCATTGAGACAAACTCAAGGATCGAATGTAGGTGATCCTGAGACAACCCAACGGAAAAGAATTACAGCTCAAAGAAATTTGCCTAGGCACGTTCAGTACTAGCCAGAGGAAGCCCAGGAACTCCAGCACATTAATGATCTGCTTGAGAATCCAACTCGAGAGCTTGCTTGAGTGCCAGGCTACAACCTCTTCACCGAACAGATCGCACGAATACTTCGAAGCACGATGGCAAGACTTGAGCATCCTTGTCGAGATCATTCCAGAAGTCGTAGCAGTACGACTCCATCAGCTACCAGTCGTTCGAACAACTCGCCACATGGAGATTGGCGCGATAACAAGTCGCGACATTCCCCTAAACTTAACTCTAGTGGGGGAAGAGTTCCACGAACGCCTAATGATCAACAAGCTCCCAAGAGAGATGATCGTTCACCACTCTGACACAGAAATCTGCGACAGCAGATGGAATACAAGGAGTATTTTCCTCGTAAGAATGAGACCTACTATAGGTCGGGTCCACCCATGACCGGATATCATCGTGTACGATCACCTAGAGATATCAACCCTTCTTTCCTGTAAAGAAGACGCCAAGAAGTCATTATCGGGTGTCGAGCATTTTCACCCAACCTCCGAGCAGTTCGCTGACCATCTCGGTTTCGACTAGGGAACCTGGAGAAGTTTGATGGATCTCAAAATCCTATCAAATTCCTTCATATCTACACAACAGCTGTCCGAGCAGCAGCAGGAGAAGAGCACGTAATGGCGAATTACCTTCCAATTGTACTCGAAGGGTCCACTCGATTGTGGTTGCTAAACTAACCGCTCGAGTCGATCTACTCGTGGCAACACCTCTACAACTTTTTGCTGGCCAATATCGAAGGCACCTACAATCGCCTTGGAAAGAAGGACGATCTGCACATGATGAGACAAAACGACCACAAGACCTTACGACAATTCATCAGGCGTATTAGTTAGGTTCGTAATTCGATTCCAGGGGATTTTGACTCATCTGTTATCAGTGCCTTCAAGCAGGGAGTCCGCAGTTGAAGGATTTTGGAGGACATCGCTTTAAATCCTCCTACTACTGTCGCCGAACTTTTTGAGATAACAGATCGATATGCGACTGCTACTGAAGCAATCGAGTGGAACAAAACTATTGATCGAGATGACAAGAATCCTCAAGAAGCAGGTGAAAGTAGAATGAAGAAGGATAAGAAGGCTAAGAAATCCAAGAACAAGGCTAACAGTCAAAAGCCTCAAGCCAACAGTTCGAAGGAAGTCTTGGTCGTAAGTGATAAGGAGCCATGAAATTTCAAGCCATACTCCGACCAAGGCAAAGGTAAGCACCCTGAGTGGAAGAACGATAAGCCTAGGTGGTGCCCTTTCTATAAAAAAAGGACATGACCTTCCCATCTGTCGGGTTTTTCAACGAAAACTCGAGGACTACTACTCTGGCAAATGACCACTTCCTACTCTTAAGCAGGAAGGGCAAGCGAGTGGTCGTGAGTAATCTGATGACGACAAGAAGATGTCATTCCTGGATTCAAAGCATACCATCGAGCATATCTATGGGGGATCATCGTCATATGAGTCAAAACGACATCTTGAGGCTGTCAAACGTGAGGTAAACTCTATTGACCCTCCTCTTATCCATAAATTTCCAAAGTAGTTGGAAGTCACCATCTCCTTCGAGAAGAGTGACTGACCGATCCGTTCCACCCAACCAAGTCGTTTTCCGATCATCGTCGAGCCCACCATCAACAACTCTCGAGTCAATCAAGTGTTAGTTGATGGTGGCAACTCACTAAACATCCTATTTACGAGTGCCCCGGATGAGATGCAGGTACCTAGAACAAAGGTAAGACCAATATGATATTATTTTCATGGGATCATACCAGGGTCTTTTAACATTTGGTTCTCCAAGCAATTTTAGGACAGAGAAAATCACTTTTGATGTGGTCGATTTCGAAATGGCATATAATGTCATACTCGTATGACCAACTTTGACAAAAAAATTTAATAGCTACTCATTATTGGTATCAATGTATTAAGATGCTAGGTCCCAAAGGAGTAATCACAATTCACTGTGATAAAAAGATGGCGCATACGTGTGACCGTCGATCCCTTGAAATGGTTGGTCAAATACCAACTCGAGAAGAAAATAAAGGGCAACCTTCGACCAAGCAATCGAAGCCTAAAACTACATCAAAGCTGAATGACCAAGTCAAGGAGGTTCCTCTGGATCTAGAGGAGCCCTCGAAGACTGCTCGCATCGGGGATACTTTTGACCCCAAATAGGAAAATGCCGACGTCCCTTTCCTCTGAGCTAACAAATGTGTCTTCGCGTGACAAGCATCTGACATGTCCGGAGTCCCCAGGGAAGTGATCGAGCACAGGCTAGCTAGCTTTACAGCCTGACAAAAAAAACCGTAAAACAAAAATTATGGAGATTTGCATCTGATCGACGAGATGCTATCAGATCAAAATTGGACAAGCTACTTAAAGTAGACTTTATAAGAGAAGTCAATCACCTAGAGTGGTTGGCCAACCCTGTAATGGTTAAGAAGTCTAATGACAAGTGGCATATGTGTGTAGACTTCACTGACCTCAATAAAGTTTGTCCAAAATATGATTTTCCTTTACTTCGTATCGATCAGTTGTTTGATTCTATTGCCGGTTGTGAAACATTTAAGTTTTCTAGATGCATATTTTGGTTACCATCAGATTAATATGTGTCTAGAAGGTAAATAAAAAACTGTATTTATAACTCCATTTGGAATATTTTGCTATGTCAAAATGCCATTTGGTCTAAAAAATACTGGTGCTTCTTTTCAATGCTTAATGCAATCGACTTTTTCACCTCAACTAGGCCGAAATTTGGAAGCCTATGTTGATCTAGTCGTAAAAAACATCAAGCGACTTAATCATGTTTCTAACTTGCAAAAAATATTCGACAACCTCAGAAAGCACTTCTTGAAACTCAATCATGAGAAGTGTGTGTTTGGAGTCTTTTCAAGAAAAATGCTTAGATTCTTAGTCTCTGTACGAGGAATCAAAGCAAATCCTAAAAAGATAAAGGCCATTGTGCAAATGCACCTTCCAATCACAAATAAAGAAGCCTAGAAATTCACAGGGTGCATGATAGCTTTAAGTCATTTCATTACACAAACTGGGAGAAAAAGGAATACCTTTCTTAAACTTCTAAGGAAGCACGAGGGTTTCGAGTGGTCAGAAGAGGCAAATGCTGCCTTTGAGGATGTTAAGAGGTATCTTACGATTGCTTCTATTTTGGTTTCTCTGAATCGAGAAGAGACGTTCTTAATTTATCTAGCTGTCATACCATAGGCAGTGAACGCAATACTAGTCGTAGAATGTGAAAACGTACAACGACCAGTTTACTACATAAGTGATGTTTTACACGGGCCTAAGGAGCGATACCCTCAGGTTCAAAAACTTCTATATGCCCCCCTCATGTCTTCGAGAAAACTGTGGCATTATTTTCAGGCGCACAAGATAATTGTGCCATCTGAGTTTCCCTTGGGAGTGGTCCTCCAGAACAGAGAAGCAGCAGGACGTATGGCAAAATGGTCGGTAGAACTTGGGGAGTTCAACCTGTGAGACCCCGATTTATTAAGCTTGTAATACTTAACCTTCCACTGGTTCTAATATCACAAACAAAATAACTCGTGCCTCGATGGACATGTGCTTCCCACAAAATGTAGCACACATACATCTTTTCAAAGGTATGCATCAATTCCACACATCAATATAACAAGTCTAGCAAAAGACATACATAAATAATAAGTTATTACAGAACAGCCAACTGGCCAAATGACATAAGTATTAAGTATCAGCGGAAGCAAAAGGTGCCATAAGATGGCTTAAACCAAAAGTCGACCGGTTAGGCACATAACACCACAGTCCAATATTGTGTATCAACTACGAGTCGCTCGTATGGATCGAAGCCCATACGCTTACATTGTAAAGCCGAAAGTCAACTACCCTATAGGGGTAAAGCTTCCGGACAACTACAATGCTCCACACATAAACCCCCTCATTTTACCACAACACAACACACGCACGCCAACCTACGACTCGTAGCTAACACATGCCAAAGTACTAAGTCAAGAGAGGTCCTATACCCTCTAGCGTGGTTAGCACGCGAAAATGCTTGGTTTAGTGTAACAAGATGTTCGGTCCTTGTTGACTCGGGCACCCACCATTCACACCCAAAAGCACACCATCTTGCCATTGTGCCCAAGTCCAAATCACTTTATTTTCAGTTTTAGTTTTTGCAATTAAACATAGCACAAAGCTGAAATATAGGAACATAGTAAGCATTTGTGTGATCAAGGTTATCGACAAGTCGATAATCGCCCATTTCTACCGATAGCTAAGCATGGCTAAGCAACAAACTCGTAAACTACTAAGTGATAAGGGTTCATCCAACGAACCCAAAATCACAGCAAGATAAACCTAGGCTCAGTAATAGAGGATAAACATTTGCCTACTGATAATGCATCTACTGGGTTAACTATCGACAATAGTTAAAACAACATAGCAATGCATACATAGAATTTGCAAACAACATATTAGAATTTGAAAATAGTAGAAACAATAAGATCAAATGATGTTACACTGCTTGCCTTGCTGGAGGGCAGAGTCTGGCTACTGTGGATCAGATTCAATAACAATATTATCTTCGGAACCTAACGCGAGAAAGGCGATAAAACCAATAAGAACGAAGAACACCAAATAAAATTCAACAGCAAAAGTCATCCAAATCTTATGAAATTTATACAGCAGCTAGAGCATGATTTTAGACAATTTTAGAACAAGAATCATGCAATTTGGATTTAGTATGAAAAAGTTATAGCTAAAACCATATCTCTCAGCCTGTTAATTCACTAAATTAATTACTGGTACTATTCATGGCGGAAATTTCTAGAATGATCTAAGTCCTGAAATTGTTATGGTGGGTAGATAATGGCATCCTAAGATCAGCAAAGTTGAGTTTACTAAATTTGGAGTTATAATGATTTACTTATGATTTTCCTAAGTTATGAAACTAGCATATTTCAATTTTTAGAGATGTAAATATGAGCAAAACCTATTTCATATTAAAGTATGTTAACAGAGGAAGTTATCAAAATTGAGTTTGCACCTTTTGGAGCTGTACAGAAAAAGATATGCATTTTCCCATTTTTAATTCTATTTCTGGAATATTCTAAAATGGCTGATATCAAGTTATTACCATTTACAAAATTTGCTGCCACGGAACAAGGTCCAAAAGCATTTTTATATAAAACTTCAGTTAATCTTGAATTTAACCTCATTGGAATCATCTAAACAGGACAAAAATTGAATCAGTTATGAGTTTCTAAAGTTTAATGCAATTTTCTGTTGATAAATAAAAGCTTACCGAAATATAAACTAATTTAACAGAAATAAACGACGTGGACGAATATGGACCTTAGATACAAAATCTAACGGCCCACACCGCTGAGAATAGTGCACGCGCGCGATCCTAAAAGGAAGTCACCGTTGGATCTAGATCCAACGGTCCACATGAATTGGGCCGATCGGGGATCGCGATTGCCGCAATCTCCCACAGCCGCAGATCTCCAGATGAAGGGCTCAGAGCGCTACTCCCTCCAGGAGGTCCGAATAGCACACGCATCTCAGCCGCAGATCTAAAGATGGGCGGCCCAGATCCATGTGCGGTTCGGGCGACCCGAACAACACATCGATCTTGGCCGTTGATCGCGAGATGGACGGCCCCTAGTGACGTGGAACGTTCGGGGGCCCGAAAGTCCCCGAAGATCTGGGCCATAGATAACGAGATCGACGGTCCACGAGCTGCGCATATAACGCATGTGGGTTTTAAGTGTGCGGAGAGATTTAAATGTGCGGGTCCACATGTAACTGGTACACACGACAATTTAGGACATCTATTAAATACTAAATCCAATGATTAGAGATGATTAGCATTAATGGTGTCCTAAATATATCGCACAGAGAGGGTTTTAAGTGGGCGGGGCCCACATGACAGTGAGACATTTTGCCAACTTAAGACACATTAATTGCTAACAAATGATTAGCAATTAACGCCCCCAGATTTTGTCCTAATGAACCCGTGACAATGAATTAAAGCCGACGGGCTCACCTGACAGTGACCCAAGGGTCATTCCCGACAGCCCATTAATGCTAAACTCTGATTATCAGTCATTAAGCATTAATGATGTCCTAACGGTGTTGATTTAGGCCGACAGGGGTTTTTAAGAAGCTGGGCCCACTGGTCAGTGGCACAGTGGGTTGGCTTAAGACAAATTAATTGTAACATCCCAACTTTGGGCTTGTGTTTCAAATGTAAGAAAATCAGTAGAAATTAAAACTTTTTCTTACATCATGTATTTCCTGTTGTGCCAAACAACTCTTGTACAAGGGATTATGGAAATACAATGTCACAAGTCTATTTGATCCAAACTTTGATTTTCCAAAAACAATCTTGTCAAATCTTGTGATCATCCTCTGGAAATATTTTTCCTATGTTCTTGGGATGGTATGTGGCCCCTCTGAAAATTTTCACAATTTTTAGAAATTGTTTGAATATTTTTAGAGGCAGTCAAACCTCAAAACAGAACCTTGCAGAAATTTTGGAGATTTATTCACAGCATAGAAACCTCTGAAAATTTTACACAAGGTTAATATCTGAGTTAGCAAGCTCCTGTAAAAATTTCATAATTTTTGGAGTTAATTTGCTACCTCAAATAAATCCTTCTAAGTCTCTGTTTGAATTTAGAAGTCAAACCTAGTCTCACTGTGCTTTGGGTTCGAGTCGACTCTGCTCGAAGGAATCGACTCGGTCCACCAACTAATCGCACCGGCCTCTCTTTAAAACGCGCGTTGGATCTCAACCGTTAGATTCGATCGCGCGCCCTCGTCGCGTGTAACCCTTCTGACCTTCCAGTTGCATGCGCGAATGTCGACCGCTAGATCTCCATCCAACCACTCGATCCTCCGACACTTTCGACCTCCGGTTGTTGGTTTGAACTGAGCCGCTGATTAAAATCCAACGCCGCTTGTCCTCTCATAGAACCACGTTCGCAACGTGGGGCAATCTGAGCCGTTCGTTTCTAATCCTAGGGCTCGCGATCTTTTCGTTGTGTTTTAAACCGGGGAGGCGTGGCGCTATCTTAGCCGTCCGATTTAAATCATGGGGCTCTAAATCACCCGAGCCATTTGCGCTGGTCATCTTCAACCTCTAGCCGTGCGAGCACAGTGTAGGGCATGGCAGTGTCTTTTCATGCTTCTTACAACCACCCTAGTCAATAGTGAGGGGCGTGGGAGAGGTATTCGGCCGAGCCATACCCTATTGCACGTCTACTAGCTTTTTCCTTGTCGGCCGCACCTTGTGCTCTGTGCTTTGCCGCCCGAAAAGTTTGTGGTGCAAACCCTAATGCCTCCAAGGCCTTATAAGCACCCAAATCACTTCCTGGTATTTCTTTAGACCACCATCAAGCTCCATTTACAGTATTGGAGCTTAACACCTCAAAGATGGCAAGTCGCCATTGTTGACCCGAAAAGCTCCATTGGTGTTCTTGGTGTTCCAGTGGTTCTCCTTCATGTTTCTTTGCCCTATCCTTATCTCTTTACTGTCTTGAACATTTCCTCACTTAATTTTGGATTTGATTCTCGTGAATTGTCCAATTTGGGGTTTGTTCAAATTCGACCAAATTGGTCATCTTCTTCTCTCACTGTGAGTGCTCCATTTTCTAATTACTTGCTTATGTAGCTTCTGTGGACCTTAATGAAGCTATATTGATGCTTTGGTATCACTCATTTGGCTCAGGGTGTCACTTTCAATCTTTCTTCTCCAAGTCCGGCGAGCTTCCTCCGTGATCAAGCTTCTCCGGCCATCTCTGAAGCTTCTTTTCATCAAGGTAGCTTCTTATTAGTCCTTAGAGGCTCTGGCACCCGCTTCCTTGGACTGCAGCTGAGCTTCTCGCTATTTTCGCACTTAGCAGTAAAAGCTCCCTTTTTCATTTTCCGGCTAGCCGGCGTTTCTAGTCCCTCACCGCCGGGGAGAATGCCACCATTAGGTTCAGAGTGCTATTGCGATTCCATTTGGTTCTTGTTCGCCGCCACGACAGTGTCGCCGCGACGAGCCGCTATAGCCGCCGGGTTTTGCAGCGCACGTAACCCCGTTTTCGTCTTTTGATTAGGACATATTAATTGCACAGTGATTGTTAATCATTAGTTAATTAATGGTGTCTTAATCTATGTCGTTGGGCCACTGACCAGTGGGCCCAACATTCTTAAATCACCCGCTGGCGCGATTCCGCGTTGTTCCGTCGTCATTAAGATTAATCATTGGTTAATTGAATGTGTCGGCATCTAATCGCTGTCGGAAATCACCTCTGGGTCGCTGACTTGTGGGCCCGAGAGGTTATAATCCAAATCCAGGGGTCATTAGTGTCTATTTAATGATAATCATTAGAAGCATTAATTTGGTCTTAACCGCCCCATTCAGTCGCTAACAAGTGGGCCCAGTGCACTGTGCACGTGGGTTAAACGTTCGCGGTTGTGACTCAAGGTCACTGACATGCGTGCCCCACGTGTCAAGATTCTTTTGAAGTTCAACTTTAGTCACCGTCGATCCCTTGATCAACGCCCGCATCGTGAGTGCATTCGACCCTCCGATGCCTTGATCATTCTCGACCGCCGATCTTGAGATCAACGGCCGAGATCGTATGCAATCGGACCTTCCGATCGTTGGTGCGCTCTGGACCGCCCATCTGCAGATCTGCGGTGGCCGATTGGCCCAAGCAACTGTAACATCCCCATTTTCAACTTGTGTTTTAAGTGTAAGAAAATGAGTAGAAATTAAAACTTTCTTACATCATGGGTTTCTGTGTGTATTAAACAATTATTGCACTGTGGTATGGAAATACAAAGTCACAAGTCCGTTGATCATCTCCGGAAATATTTTTCCTAAGTTCTTGGGTTGATACGTGACCCTCGAAAAATTTCACAATTTTCGAAATTGTTTGAAGAGTTTTATGGGTCACTAAACTTGCTTGACTTGTAGTCAAACCCTAGCTCTAAGCATTGTATAATTTCTGAGAAAATGCTCAGACAAAACCTCTAAAAATTTTATACAAGGTCCAACTCAAGGTTAGCAAGCTATCACAAAATTTTATAGAATTTGGAGCTAGTTTGCTAGCTCTAAAAGTCCCTTCAAGATCCCATTCAAAATAAACCCTAAACCTGTGTCCGACCTCCGTGTCTTGGTCGCACTGAGCCGCTTGAGCCGTGTCTGCTCGGGCATTTGGGCACAGTGGTCCGGGCCGTTGGATTTAAATCCGACGCCAAAGACCTCCTCGGGTTTTTGTAAAGGACCTCCCAGACCTCCTTTGCACCTTTGCAAAGACCACCGGCGACCTCCTCGCACTCCACGACCACCCCTAGCACTTGGGTGATCATGAGCGCCCATCTTCGATCCGTGGCTCGCACCTCCCGAGTGTTAGGACTCTAATACTTAGCCCAAAATCTGAGCCCTGGATTTCAATCCAACACTCACGACCTCCCTAGTGGCGCCGGTGCGGATTTTAGCCGTTGAGCTCTTTTGACCTCGGTCTTCTCACCGTCGGGTGGGCTCTGGCATTATCAAATTTTGTGCATGGCAAGAGAGAAAGGCCTTGTCAACTCTAGGGTCGACAACGGCTATGTGTCGCCAACATTAAATGTCCGCAGCCCTTTGCTCAAAAGTCTCTCCGACAACCTACTCCCATCACCTCATGTGTACTATAGCTCTGCACCCATAAGCTTGGCCCTGGTTCACTTTGGCGCTGGCCATATATTGAGCCCGAGCTTCTCCTTAAGCTTCTTTGGATCCATTCTTGCACCCCTAGTTCTTTCTTTGCTCTTGTGCTCAAGTCTCCGAAAGCCTCTCGCCACCATTGTTAGACCTTGGAGCTCTCCCACACCCTTGAGATCCAAAGTGGTTCAATATTGCAATTTTGGCTATCCTTTTGTTCTCTTGGTCACCTCAAGCCTCCCTAACTTGTTTTCTTTAAACCTTCACAGAGGTTGACAAGGTGGGGTTTGTCGCTCGTGGCCGGAGCTTGCCTTCTTCATCTCCCTGCCTCCACCGTCACCGAGCTACCGCGACCACTCCCTCGCCCTCCTTCAATCCCGGTGAGTACTTCATTTCCAAAAACCCGATCCCATTAGACCTCTTCGGTTTTCGTTTTGGCCGCATTGGGTCTCCGGCGGTTATCTCCGACTAGCCGCCGGTAGGGTGCGCTTTAGCCCTAGCTGTTGGCACCTTTAGGTTCTCCTCCCTATTTGGAACTCATCCGTGTTTTGGTTTCCGCCGACGAGGTCCACATCGCCGCGGCAAGTCGATGAACTCGCTCGGGTTTTGCCGCCGCAAATCCTGCTGTTCATGTTTTTGGACCACATTAATGCTCAAATCATTGCTTATCATTGGTGCATTAATTGTGTCCGAATTTGTGCCGTGGAGTCATCGGCGTGCGGCCGTGGCCTTAGTATTAAAGTCCGTAAGTCATTAAGTGTTCCTTTTAGATTCATTTATTGTCAATCATTAGATGCATTAAATTGTCTTAGCCGCCATTGTCTGGAGGTCCTGCACTGTTAAAACCACTCTAGGACCTCCTGCTAATCTTAGCCGCCCCCGACCTCTCCAAGTTCGGATCTCGAGCCTTAGGATCTTTTCCAAAATTCCTAAGTCCTCGGACCTCCCCTAATCGTATCCCCGCCGCAAAGACCTCCGTGAGGTTAAATCCCACCGCTAGGATCACCCTTCTCCTTGGGGTCCTCTTTGCAAAAGACCTCCTTGAGGTCCTCAGGCTAAAAGGTCACCCCTGGTCGCTTTTGTCAAACCGCCTCTCCTGACCTCCTTAGGTCCTCTTTGCAAAAAGTCCTTCCTTGGTCGCTTTCTAAAACCACCCCGAGCCACCCCACCAAGGTCCTCTTTTGCAAAAGACCACCCTGGTCTTTGTAAAGAGAACCTTCAAAACTACCTTTAGGGTCCTCTTTGCAAAAAGACCACCTCTGCCCTTTGTGAAGAAGTCGTAGGACCTCCTCGCTACTGGACCGTTAGATTTAGATCTAACTGCCAGACCTCTTCGCCTATTTGCAACTCTACCGCTTTGATTATCTCTTTATCGCTCGCCTTTAGATCTACGGCTCGGACCGAGAACATTCGACTCTCCGATGCAATCTTGATCTAGGCCGCCCATCTCAAGATCCAAGGCCCGGATTCGCTGAGGCGCCTGATGGACCGAACATCCCATCTCACATGGGCCATTGGATCTAAATCCATCGGTGGAGTCATTGGCGCTAAGACCTCCTCAGAGATCTTAGCCGCCAAAGACCCCCTCCTTCCGATCTCGCCGCCTGCACCTTTTTCCGTAGATTTAACCCTAGGACCACCTAAGGAGGTCAGACCGCCGATCTTGATCTAACGATCCCACCACCTTTAGCGCGAGGACCTCCTCCTCCGTGCGCCGTGGCGTGCACTAGTCGTAGCCGTTGGATTCAATATCGTTGTTCAAGACCTCCCTAGGCGCGATGAGGTCTTTGCGCCCGTGAGCTCGTAAGTGGTTTTAGAACTGAGATCGTGAGCCGTGCGATCTTTGATCAACGCCCACGACCTCCCCGCTTTTATTGGTTTTCCGATTTAGTTCCTAGAGCTTTTAATTGCACATATTAATTGTTTTAAACTTCAAAATTGCATATCTTTTTCTCTGTAGCTCCAAATTTAACAAACTAAAGTTCTATAAATGCATCTCATAAAGTACTTTAGCTTAGTATAGGTTTTGCAAGAGTCTTTAATACTGAAATTAATCATGTCTTAGATTTATAACTTAGAAAAATCATAACTAAATCATTTTAATTCCAAATGACCTGAAATTTTATATGGGTTACCACTATACCAGTGGGTAGCTACCATAAAAATTTCAGCTTCAAAATCTTTCTAGAAAATGTTTTGCTACAGTGCTAATTATGGTTTAAAATAGGTTTTTAGAGAGTATCTTTGCACCACAAATCCAAATTAAGTTTTTCCAGTTCCTATGTCTAGGTATAATTGTATTCTACCTTGTGTATAAATTTTCGTCGCATTTGGATAATTTTTGCTTGCTCTTTTGTTTAAGTGTTGCTCGTCTTATTGGTTGTTTTCGCTCTTTCGCTTAGGATTCGATATTTATGTAACCCCGAGAGCGACCCTCCGCAACAATTTGAACAACAAAGCAAGCGTGCAAGCGCTTGATCATTTCCCATTCAATCCCATTACTTTTAAAGTCTAATATTTTGTTTAACTGCTATGTATGCATTGCTATTTTGTTGTTAAATTGATTAGTTAGACCTCTAGTTGCATAATCTGTATGTAAATAATTATCCTCTACTACCTGAGCCTAGGTTATTTGCTGTGATTAGAGTTCGTTGGATGAGCTCTTGTCACTTAGTAGATTTTCGAATAAACATTGCTTAGCCATGCCTAGTATCGGTAGTATTGGGCGATCATCGACTTAGTCGATGGTCTTGATCACACAAATACTTATATTATTCCATTATGTCCAACCCTTGTGTTTTACTATTTTGCAAATCAAAAACTGAAAACAAAAATTATATCTTGGCTTGGGCACAATGGTATGTTGGGTGATCTGTTGGGTGTGAATGGAATGGTGCCTAAGTCCCTAAGGACCGAGTTACTTGTGCCATTGATCCAAGCAATTGTTGCGTGCTAACCACACGAGGGGGATATGGAACCTCTCTTGACTAAGTACTTTGGGAGATGTTAATTATGAGCTGGTTGGTGGGTGTGCTCTTGTGTGTGTGTGTTTGTGGTGTTGGAGGGGAGCATTAGCAGACCGGTTAGGCTGTCTAATGTGTCTTTCTCCCGTGGGTTGCGGCTCTTAATTAGCATCGCCCATTGAAAGCGCCTTGTTAGACTTAGCCATGCTCGCATACCAAAGGAAGTGTGCTAACCGTGGTGGTGGAAAGGCGGTCTATCGTGGGTACATTGGTACACCCTCGCAGGTTAAAACTATTCGAATAGCCTCGCCCTAGGTTATGGACACGCTTGGTTATTTCCCACAAGAACTAGACTACAACCTTTAAAAACTTAAACTTGACACTGTGGTATGAAGGGTACTTCATGTTATTGTTGTGGTGACTATGGGTTAGTCACTTCTAGGTTGGTTTTGTCATCTATCTATTGTTATAATTGTCTCTCTTTATTTGAACAATAAAAGTTAATTGCAAACTTGCCTTGAATCTATTACCTTATTGCAAATGAAAACTTGCTTTATGTCTGAAAATGAGTCCAAAGCTTCATCCACTTAAATAAAGCTTGCATGTAGTTAATTATAGTTCTGTTATCTCACACGTCAGTTCTTGCGAGTACAAAACAAGTTTTGTACTCATCCGCTTGCTTAATATTAATTGTTGCAGAGGAAGAAGGTGAGCCCCAAGGGCCTCACTTTTGTGAGTCGTGGTTATGCAATCGTTGGGACGATTAGCTTGGCGGTCCGGTTGGTTGCCTTGTGGGTAAAGGCACACCGATTGGCTTATGTTTATTGCCATCTTATGGCCCTTTTGCTTCCATTGCTTAAGTTAGTAGCTTATGTGTTATTTGGCCTGGCCTCTCTTTTGTAATAACTCTCTTTATATTATCTATGTCTCTCGCTGTGCTTTTGCTTCGCTCTATGTGTATGAATGGAATTGATGCATGATTTGTAACGGGTGTGTATACGCATTGGAAGTATACATATCTCGAGGCTTGGTTTATTTGATTTGTACCGTTAGGACCAAGTGGATGGTTAAACAAACAAGTCTAATAAACCGGGTCTCACACAACCGCACCGTCCGGTTGCATACACCTTCGTGAGCCGTTGGATCGTGATCCAACGATGGGCTCCGATTAGATTTCGCGCGCGTGCGCTGTTTTCGGCGCGCGTGAGCCGTAGGATTTTAGATCAAGGGTGGATAAGTGTCCACGTCTTATTCTATTATTGGAGTTTGTCTGTTTTTCGGTAAGTTTTTATTTAACAACTGAAAATGATATAAAAACTTTAGAAACTCATAACTAATTCATTTTAACTGCTTTTTAGATAATTCCAACTGTAATAAATTGTGTTATCACTTAAGTTTATTATAAAAATGGATTTAAGCATATTCCAGTAGCAGAAAATTGTATAACTAGAAATAACTTGATTTATGTCACTTTGAATATTCCAGAAATGGATTTAACCTTGTAAAATGCATATCTTTTTCTGTATAAATCCAATTTGTGCAAAATCAATTTTGTTAAATTCATCTGTTAGTATACTTTCATATGGAATAAGGTTTGAGCATGTTCATAATTCTGTAAAATGACTTGCATTAGATTTACAACTTAGAAAAATCATAAGTAAATGTGTATAACTCCAAATTCAGTAAATTCAACTTTGCTGTCATTAGGATGTTATAATCTACCTGCTATAAAAATTTCAGACCTTAGATCATTGTAGAAAATTTCGCCATGAACAGTACTATTAATTATTTAGGTTGTTGATGAGGCTGAGAAAAGGTATTTTGCCCATATCTTTTGCGTGTTAAGTCCAAATTGCATAATTCTGGTTCCTATCACTATATAAAATCATTCCCTAGCTGTTGTGTAAATTTTATTAGATTTGGATGTGTTTTGCTGTTGGAGTTATTTGGCGTTCTTCGTTCTTATTTGCTTATCGACTTTTCGCGTTAGGTTCCGAAGATAAGTTTATTGCTGATATTGAGCCACAGCAGCCATCAGATCCTGCACTCCAGCAAGGCAAGCAGATGTAGCATTCATTTGATCATATTGTTCCCACTATTTTCAAATTCTAATATGTTGTTTTGCAAATTCTATGTATGCACTGCTATGTTGTTTTAAACTATTGTCGATAGTTGGCCCAAGAGTTGCATAATCGTGAGGAATTGTTTAATCCTCTACCATCGAGCCTAGGATTACTTGTCGTGATTTTGGGTTCACTGGATGAACCCTTGTCACTTAGTAGTTACGTGTCATTATGCTTAGCCATGCTTAGTCGTTTAGAAATGGGCGTTATCGACTTGTCGATAACCTTGATCACACAAACTATTATAATCAGATATTTCAGCCTTGTGCTATGTCTAAATTGCAAAACTAAAACTGAAAATGAAAACAATTTAGACTTGGGCACAATGGTAAGATGGTGTGATCTTTTGGGTGTGAATGGAATGGTGCCCGGTCAATTAAGGACCGAACTACTTGTGAGTATCTCATATCCGAGCATTTTGTGCGTGCTAACCACACTAGAGGGATATGGGACCTCTCTTAGCCGAGTACTTTGGGCTGTGCTAATTAATGAGTCGCGTGGTGGGTTGCATATTTGATTATATGCAACATGGACACGCTTGTAGGAGAGGAGCACCGCCGAGGCCGGTGTGTTCGCTCCACGATGGGTCCTTGTGATCTATATTTCGCTCGGCAGATCACTAAGGATTAACCCCATACGCATGCCTCTTGATTAGCATATTCCATTGGAAAGGGTTCAGAGGACTTAGCCGTGCCTGCATACCAAAGGAAGTGTGCTTAATAGCTTGGCAAAAGGCGGTCTCAAGTGTGGGTACATTGGTACACCCGCAGGATTAAAACTATTCGAATAGCCTCGCCCTAGGTTATGGACACGCTTGGATAAGCTTTTCAAGAGTTAGACTACAACCTTTTAAAATTAAAACTTGATGGGTGGTATGAATCCGGATTCATGCTATTTGTGGTGGCTAATGGGTTAGTCACTTGAGGTGGTTACCTTTAAATATTGTTACTCGTTATTTCAATAAGTAAAACTGATTTGTTAAATTGCTTTCAACCTATTACATTATTGCAAATGAAACTTGCTTTGTGCGCCCAAAGAACCATATAACCATATTCCTTTGATACAACTTTCATGTAGCTATGTATAGGCTTGTTACAGAAGTCTTGCAGTACATTTTTGTACTCACCGCATTGCTTATATTGTGTAGAGGAAGATAGTGAGTCCGATGGACCTCACTTTTGTGAGTTGTGCTGTGGCAGTTTAAGGGGCGATTAGCTTGGCGGCCCGGTCGGTTGCCCTGTGGTGTTATGTGGCTAACCGGTCGTCTTTTGGTTTAAGCCATCTTATGGCAACTTTTGCTTCCGCTGTTACTTATTTGCTACTTATGTCATTTGGCTGGTCGGCTGTGTCGTAATAACTTATTTTATGTATGTATTTTGGTAGACTTGTTATATTCTGTTGTATGGAATTGATGCATGCTTTGATATGATGTATGTGTGCTGCTTGTTCTGGGAGGCACATATTCATCGAGACGCGGATTATTTTATTTGTGATACTAGAACCAGAGGAAGGTTAAGTATTACGAGTTTAATAAACCGGGGTCTCACATTAATTACCCCCAATGATCAGCAAAGATTAGAGCATTAATTGTGTCTTAACGATAATGACTCAGAGAAGGCTTCCGTCCGGCAAACACCGAGCGAAAAGAATGGCTTGTCGCCGGCGGCTCCGGCCACGGTGGCGCAACCTTAAGACTAAAATGGGTTCGCAATAGTCTTGCGATCCCGATGGTGGTGACCTCGCTGGCGGCGAAGGTCTAGAACGCCGGCTAGCCGGAAAACAAGATAGTGACACTAGTCGGCCAAAAGCGAAAATGCACAAAAAGCTTCGTAGCAGTCCAAAGAAGCGGGTGCCAAGCATCTAGGGACTAAATAGAAGCTACCTCAACCGAGATGGGCTTCAAAAGATAGTCGCAGAGCTTTGACAGAGGAAGAACCCGCCGGAGTTGGAGAAGATGATATGGAAATGACAACCTGAGCAAAAATGAACACCACCGGGTGGTCATAATAGCTTCATTATAGCTCATAGAAGCTTCACGAGCAAATAATTGAGAAATGAAGCACTCACCAGAGCTGAGGAAGAAAAGGGGTAGAATCACGAAATGTTCCAAACTTAAAATTGGTTAATTCCTATGAATGAATCCCAAAATTAAGTTAGGAGAAATGAATATGGAGCTAAAGAGCTTAAAAGGGTACAAAGAGATTTGAAGAAGAGCCACTGTAGAGCTAAGATCCTCAACTAAGCTCCACGGCCATTAATGGCGATTTTGGGAATTTCAGTGGTTTTGAGCTCCTCAGGGGTTGGGAAGCTAAATGGTGTGACAAGGGAGCTCAGAGAGAGTTTTAAAAAGCTTCATATAGATGGTGGAACTAGGGTTTGCTAAAATGAAGCTCTCGGGTGGGTTTGGCTCAAAAAGCAGCCGAACCTAAAAGAAAATAATGGGGAACAAAGACAAGACTAATATCATGGCCGAAAGTAGCGCACGCACCACTGTCCCGACCAGAGGGACGCTGACAAGGAACTCGAAAAGACACGACCACGCATGCGCTCCTGTTCACGCATGGCACGAGGAAGAAGACAACCGAAAAGGCTGGGGCGATTTTGGGCGGTTGGATTTTGATTGGCTGAGATCGCTCCATGTTTCTGAGGTTCAAAACAATAGAGGGGATCGCAAGAGTTGGATCAAAAACGAACGGTCGTGATTTAATGTGTCCTCCGAGTGACCCGAACGGCACACTAAATCTGGGCGCACAGATCTCGATCCAACGGCCAAAATGAGTGGGCGCTTCGCGAGTTCCGAACGACCCAATCAATGCGGGCTGTTCGATTTAAATCTAACGGCTAAGATTGAAGGCGCGTTTTTAAAGCGAGCCCGGTGCGCTTAGATGGTTTGGTCCGACCAAGACAAAGACTTTGGGCTCGGGTCTGACTCGAACCCGAGTCCGACTTAGACCAGAGTTAAAGTTTAGAGTTTTACATTGAGCCGAACTTTGGGGATTTATTTGAGGTAGCAAATGAACTCCAAACATTCTGAAATTTTTATAGGAGCTTGCTAACTTAGATATTAACCTTGTGTAAAATTTTCAAAGGTTTTTATGCAATAAATTGTTCTCCAAAAATTCTGCAATGTTCTGGTTTAAGGTTTGACTGAAAGTCAAACAGGTTTGGCTGCCTTCTAAAATATTCAAACAATTCCTAAAAATTGTGAAATTTTCCAGAGGGGTCACAAACCATCCCTAGAGCTTAGGAAAAATATTTCTAGGAGATGATCAAAAGATTTGACAAGAATGTTTTTGAAAGTCTTGGTTTTGGTCAAAATGACTTATGACTTTGTATTTCCATAACTTCTTACAACAATTGTTCAAAGCATACAGGAATACAAGATGTAAGAAAAAGTTTTAATTTCTACTCATTTTCTTACATTTGAAACACAAGTCTGAAACTTGGGATGTTACACAACCTCTATTTCGTGTCCCGAACGGCCATTAAATCACAGATCTTAGCAGACTTTGTCGCCGAATGGACAAATCCTGAACCTGTGCAGGATCCCTAGTATGATTCCCACGACCAATGGAAGATGTACTTTGATGGGTCACTTACTTTAAATGGCAAGAGGACTGGGGTGGCCCCAGAATCTCCTGTGGGAGAGACCTTAAAATATGTCATTCAATTAAACTTTCAGGCCACTAACAACGTGGCTGAATACGAAGGATTGCTGGCTGGCATATGAGCTGCGAAAACGCTCGGGATTCACCGACTACTCTTGAGAGGAGACTGTTAACTAGTCGTGAATCAGGTCAGAAGAGAGTACCAGTGCTCTAACCCGACCATGTCTCAGTACTTATCGGAAGATCAAAAACTCAAAAAGTATTTTTTCGGTTTCGAGGTACAAATTATCCCTCGAAAGGATAATTTCCTCGCAGACCAACTTGCTCGTATGGCTTCTTCCCGATGACAAGTACCAAAAGGAGTCTTCTTGGAGCAACTCTAGAAGTCATCCCTGGTCGAAGAACTAGAGACACCTCCTTTGAGACAGCCTCTCTGGAATACGAGGATACCTTGATGAATGCCATCTACGTGTATCTTCAGAAGGGTACAATACCCGATGATGATCTCGAGGCAGATCGCTTATCCCGAAAGGCCAAAATGTATAATTTCGTCGAAGGAGTCCTCTATAAACGAGGCACTCAAGGGGTGCTCATGTGATTCATACCATAGAGCGAAGGATTAAACCACCTTCGCGACATACCCAAGTGGGATGGTCCTTACACTGTGGTTGAAATTACGTGACCAGGTTCAGTACGACTAGCAATGGAAGACGACCGGATTCTCTCAAACTCTTGGAACATTGATCAGTTACGCAAATTTTATGTGTAACCAACCACCACGACAATAAAGTATCAGGTTCTTTCTATTTTTATTGTCTTATTTTGAGTAGCGCTTTGATAATTTTTTAACCAATTTTTTTAAAACAACTAGTCTTTCCTTACACTGGTCGAACGGACGGTAACATCACCCAGTTGAAGCCTTTCCTCTCTTCACGTGGTCCTGCCCACTAGAAGAAACTTTCGAGTGTCGACTCGTTCCTCACTTTTGCTGCCAATACAAAGAGCTCGGGTTCAACAAACATGGTCAAAATATTTTCAAGCCAACTCTTTTCAATTTAGTTTATTTCTTCATTCATTTTAAAAAATACTCTAAGCAGAGTACACTTTTGTGATCTGTTCAACTACTTTTGGTACATTCAGTTCGTTACAACTGGTCAGAGAAAGAAACACACCTAGTCGAAGCCTTTACTCTATGCACGTGGTCCTACCCACTAGAAGGAACTTCCTAGTGTTGTCCTGTTTCCAACTCTTACTACCAGGGAAAACCTATCGAGTCCACCAGAAAAGGTCAAACGAATTTTTAAGGTACTCTAGATGCTTGTATAACTCAAGTTGTCGCTCTTGATTTGATTAATCTGGTCGAAGAGGGTAACATCACCTAGTCGAAACCTTTCCTTTCTGCACATGGTCCTACCCACTAGAAGGAACATAGCATCGACTCGTTCCTACTCTTATGACCAGTGCATGATAATCGTGATCGAAAGCTATAAGTTAGCCAAACCTCTATGTTTTCATAAACCCTTTTAGACACTATTTACTTAGTTTATCTAAATAAACTAAGCAAAAAGTCGGGGCTAGGATAAAGTTATTAATATGACTTCAATTCTTAGTTTTAATTTCGTTCATTATCTTTTGAGTTACTAACTACTCGACAAGATTATTTGCAGGAAAAAGAAAGGATTATATACATCAACAAAAACTTGTCTTTACAGGTTTCTATTATAAACTACTCTAATGAAGGAGATCCTATTTGCATCTCCTCCGCGACCTTCTTGCTGACCGACTGCATTTATTCAATCAACCGTTCCACTTTTGCTTCAGAGTAGTCAAAGTTGGCTTCGATTGGCTGCAGACTTAGATTGGGGTCATGAGCTTTAAGTTTTGCCAGAGCATAACTTAATGCGCCTCCGACCACCTCTCTTATTGAGTCAGCTTGGTTGGTCTTCAGAGTGGTCACCAGCTCTTACAAAGTCTCAACTTATTCTCCAATGATACTCGTGTGAGCAATTATCGTGTTTTCATGAGGAGCGATCTCCTCAGCAAGTAGCTCACTAAGTACATTGTTCAAGAGTGAAATTTTGTCTTGAAGGTTGATCTTCATTGACTTTATCTCCTCCTGGCTACGAGTCAAAGCCTCACGAAGTTGTTTATTTTTGACTGCTTGCTCTTAAAAGAGTAAGACTGATCAGACAAAATAACTTCTAGAAGACCGGAAAACCAAACCGGTCGTAGGTAAAGAATTGCTTACCTGCTAGTCGGGAATCCAGCTTCTTGACTTCACCGTTGTGAGAAGTAGTGTTCTTTGTGTAGCGCTCTTCCACAGCTTGACCTTCCGATCTTTTTCTTTGGCGATATGGGAAATCTCGTGAACAATCAAGGTCTTTTCATGGACCTTGGTTTGGAGCCTTCCTACTTCAACCTCTTTTTCTGAAAAGGAATAAGAGTTAGAAAAAAGAAGGTCATTATCATAAGCGGTCTTAAGTTTAGAACTTACCGTTTATTTTTCCTTGCAACTTTTGAGTTGCAGAGTTTGCCTCTGGAAGCTTCTTCAGAAGGTTCTCTTTTTCTTCCCCTAGCTTTTTTGTTTCGATTTTCTCGTAGTCGAGCGAATCAACAAAGGTCTTTACGTCGCTTTTAAACCTACAGGGGTTAAGAGTAGACATGAGCACTAAACAAGTGGTCATTTTCTACGATCTTCCCCTGGTCGTAAGTGCTTCTATGACCAGCAACTAGTCGTAAGTCTTTCTACGACTACCTCTTCTGGTCAAAAGTACTTCTACGACCAGTACTGTAACATCCCAATTTTGGGCTTGTGTTTCGAATGTAAGAAAATGAGTAGAAATTAAAACTTTTTCTTACATCATGTATTTCCTGTGTGTACTAAACAATTATTGTACAAGAGTTATGGAATTACAAAGTCACAAGTCTTTTGATCCAAATCTTGATCCTTCGAAAACAATCTTGTCGAATCCTTTGATCATCTCCTGGAAATATTTTTCCTAAGTTCTTGGGATGGTATGTGACCCCTCTGAAAAATTTCACAATTTCTAGAAATTGTTTGAATATTTTTCGAGGGCAGTCAAACCTGTTTGACTTTAGTCAAACTTGGAACCAGTACCTTGCAGAATTTTTGGACAAAAATGCATAGCATAAAAACCTCTAAAATTTTTACACAAGGTCAATATCTAAGTCAGCAAGCTCCTGTAAAAATTTCAGAATTGTTGGAGTAGTTTTGCTACCTCCTTTAAATCCCCAAAAGTCTCAGCTTAAATTAAAACCTAAAGCCCGATTCATCGTTCTTTGGGTTCGAGTCTGACTGCTCGAGCCACTTGGTTGAGCTCGATCAACTAATCGCACCGAGCCCTTTCTAACTCGCGCGATCAATTTCGGCCGCTCGATTTAAATCGCCGGCTCGCGTTGGTTGTGCTGCTCGCCACCGCGATCATCTCATCCCTTTGAACCGCTGGATTAAGATCGGGCCGCCCTTATTGAATGGGCCGATCGGTCACCCAAAGTCCCAATTGATCTCACCGCTCAATCGTGATCGGACCACCCCGATTGCTTGGAGTCTTAGAAACCTCACCGGATCTCTTAATCGTGACCGCTCATTTTCAATCCAACGGTCATGATTTTCTTTTCGCTCTTCTTCCTCCTCTGCTCTCCGCACGCGCAAGCGCCCATGGCGGAAGAGAGAGAGCGAGGGCGCTTGTTGTGTCACTTCGAGCTTGCTCTCATCAACATCACTGTGGGGCATTTAATGCACCCCAGGCTTTCGGCTCCTCCATCCCGAGTCTCACTTGCCCCCATCATTTCTTGGTCCATGACCGCACCATGAACCGAGCTCACCGTGAGCTCTTGTTCTTGCTCAAAACCCTAATCCTTTGTAACAGCCCCAAGTTTATAAACAGTAATAAAATGCTTTATGAACAGTAATAAGGTACTGTTCATAGCATTACTGTTCATGTTTACACTTTGGGCAGCATGTTACCAATTAAAAACCTGCCTTTCTAGCCAAAATTCTAAAGAACCATTCAAAGTTTTAAAGGAATACAAGATAGAACTTGTATTATGACTGGGAAGCATTTTTATTAAAGCCTAGATAAATTATCTTGGCTAAAAGTATTTTTGTTGCATTTTAGAAATTATTTGGGCTTAAAGAAAAATTTATTGTCTTTAAATAAATATTTTCGGCCTGAAATAAATATTTATGTATTTTACAAAGTGAAAATGTGGTTTATAAAATTTATCTGGGAAATATATCATCCCAGTAGCTTACAGTAAAAATTTCATGATTTTACAAATTTATTTGCTATTTTAAAACTCCCAGCCAAACCTTAAAAGCATTTGAATAAGGTTTGGTCAACTAAATCGGTCCAAATCCAAACTCAACATCAGTAGCGACCTGCTCATGTGATTTGGTCCAACCGAATCAAATTGGTCTCGCCCACCACGTTCGGCGCGAGCCCGACATCCACGCTGTGATGCGAGCCGTCGATCTTCAATCGACCGGCGAGCTCACTGATCCCGCGAGACGCCCACGTGTATACTTTAATCTCCACCGTTGGATCTTGATCTAACGAGCGAGGTTAGTGTGTGCAATCGGACAACTCCGATCCATGTTCAATCTCCACGCTCGCTTCCAATCCAACCGTGACGCCTTTTCGCTTTAAACCTAAAGCGCGCTTTTATCTCACCGTTAGATTCAAATCCCACGCTTTTCCTTTTTCGCGTGTTATTAAAGCCCGCATCCTCCGACCGCTGGATCTTCATCGTGTGGCCCAGATTAGTGTATGCATTCGACGACTCCGATCCCCGCACAATCGTGGCCGCCCATCCTTGATCTAACGGTATTGCTTATTTCAATTTGAAATCGAGGCGCTCTTTTCTCGGGCCGCCGATTCAAATCTCTGGCGCGCCTTTTAATTGTGCGCGTTAAGACCCAAATCTAGTGGGCCGTTGATTTCGATCGTGGGGTCTAGATTGTGTGTGCAACCGACCATCCGGTTCATTTTCCAATCTCGACCGTAGGAAGCCCATCTAACGGCGCCGCGCCGCCGCACTTAAAAGGGGTGACGGTATACCTTTTAATTGATCGTTGGATCTTAATCCAACGTCCATCTTTGAAAGCGAGCCCGAACCCTTCGGGATTTCGCTTTAACCCGATCGGTAGATCTAGATCGTATGTCCATATTAATTGGTACCGATTCAAATCATTTAATCTATCTATTTATCACACCGCCATTTCCAATCTGGACACTGATATTCGCTTGAGCTTTTGTGAAGAGCACAATGAGAATGACAATGGGACCCACATGTAAGAGTATGCTTATCTTCTTCCCTCTCTCTCATACAAATCTCTCTCAGAACAGAGGAGAGGATTTATCCCAAAGTTTTTGCAACTAATTTTTGGGATAATTAGCCCTAAATGGACACCTCATCAACTCTAGATCATTCCCTTTGCTCAGAGCTCAACATCCATATATATAACCCTAGCTTTTGGAGTCAGCACCATTGTTGACCACCAAGCTCATTTTCTTCCTTGTCGCCCAAAGGGGATTCTTGCTCCTATCCTTTGCTTATCCATCCTTAAGCACTGGTTTTACTTACAATAAAGATTGGTTATCTTTTGTAGGTTAAATCCGAGTTTATTTCTCTCCATCATCATCGCTTTCAGAGTTCTTGGTATCTTTCCATACCGGTAAGCCAAAACCCTAGTTTCGACATCTTGAGCATCTTAAGAACCTTAGATGCTCCTGTGAATCATTCTTTAAGCATCGTGAGTTTGATCTTGCTTCAAACCGAAAAGCTATTATTCTAGCTTTTCGTCTTTTGTGTCATTTTCAAGACCTAGGTTCTTCCTCACAACTTATCATCTTATTTAGGTTTTGACTAAACCCAACAAAGATGACAAGTTGATCTTTCAATTCTTGTCATCATCAATTTTAACTTCTAGTTTAGATTCTGTTTGCTTTTTTTGTCGCTTAACCGACAAAAATGAATTTCTTTTAGTTGATGTGATCTAACTAGTTAGGGTTAGACTAAGACTGGTTTGGGATATTAATTACCCTAAAAGATCATGCTAAGTTTCATTTATGAACTTTTGCATGTTCTATACTTCTTTTCCAAAATTGCAATCATCTGCTTTCTCTTTTAAAATCAAACCGAACTTTGCACCAAACTCTAATTTCTGTCTTTTGAAAACAAGAGGTTATAAAATGGGTTATTATCACTATTAGGTAAATATAACTTAAGCATGCGTTAATCATGCATTTCTTTATTGATCATACAATTTCGATAATTCATACTAGTTGTCGTTTTGGTATTTATTGGATTTTATTGCTTCTTTTAGAAGTCGGTTCTATCAAGCTTTTGATTATACTTCAACAACCTGAGCTCGCATAGAAGTCTATTACTATCAAGGCAAGCATCCTCTTTGCACCATATTGAACCCAGATTTTATACAATAGCTTTTCCAAATCCAGTGATATCTGTGCATGCTATGTGTCCAAAATACAAAATGTGACTTGTAATAGCTAGCTATAACTTCGACATGGTGGATTACCTTAATTATGACCATACACTCAACTCTAGTGTAGTACTCAGATACTATATGGTCTATTTTCGATTTGGCTTAGATATGCAATCTAGAGATTTTAGAGTTTGACAAGCATATCTTGTCAAACATGGGAATCACAATCGAACTATTGTCATTTTAAACTCTTTGTCCAGCTTTCTTTAAATCAGTCTTGTATTTGAAATTCAAGTTGATCTGGACAAGAGGAAGCTAGTGATGGTGCTTTTGTGCACGAGATTGGGTTTTGTGGTGGACTTGTCCGGTTGATTAAGGACCGAACTCGACTATTCAGCCTCAAGTCCCCACGCACTTCCACATGCAAAGTATGGGCGCTGCTTGGTTAAGTAAAATGTTGAGACTATTGAGTTGGAAACAGGAGAGTAAGGATATGTGTATTGATCTGTAATACCCAATTTTCAAATTTCAAGAAAATTTAAAAGTTTATTTATGTTTGTGGTTTTTCCCGAATTTTCAAAAGCTTTTCATAAATATTTTAAAGCTAAAACAAATTTATTTACAAAATTAAAAGCCAACTAATAGTTGGAAATAATTTTATTAAGTCCAGATTGAGTATGGGAATTTCGTGAATTTTTCCATAATTTTTGGAAGTGTTTTGATATTTGCTAAACCTTATTTGAATTATCGATTTAATCAAATAGAAAAGCAATAGAAAAACAAAAATAGCATGGGTCGAAACCCACCAGCCTCGCCCAACAACTGCACGCGCACGCCCATCGGCTGCTTTGCCCACGCCCGCCCGCTCGCTTCCACCATCCGATCAAAATCGGACGGCCGCCATCTCTCGTACGATTCTCTTTTCTTCACCGCGACCATGCACCGACGCCGTGATCGCTCATCACAACCGCACGGTCCGATCATATCGCCAACAGGAGCCGCGGCGATCCTAATCCAACGGCCGCGCCAAATATTCACTTACCGCCTGGGATCTAATCTCGCCCGCGACGTTGAAAATCGGACGCCCGCAGTCATCGCTTTTCCCGCACCGCCTTCCTTCTTCCTCGCGCGAGCGAGCCCGGATCTCCGCCATTTTCGCGCGTGAGCGAGCTCCACGATCTCGACCGTTGTAGCCTCTCCGCCACGATCACGCGCGCGAACTCGCACAAGCAACCGCCACGCCCCGCACTCGTTACCCATCATCCTCGCGTCCGGCTGCACAACTCACCGCAACCGCCGCCACGACCTCGCCCACGCCCCCGCCGTTATAGCCTCGCCTGCATTCTATAAAGGGAGCACCAAAGCGCCACATTCTCGATCACAACGCCCAAACTCTCACACCTCACGCCCCGAGCTCGCCAGATTCGGAGATTCATCGCCGCCGCCACCGAGCTTGAGCTCGCTTGCGCCGCCACCACCGCCGTCCTCGCCGCCACCACCATCGCGCACGCGATCGCCGCGAACCTCAAGCACCCTCCATCGCCGCGAACGCCACCGAGCTCCTCGCCGCCGACAAGCCGACACCGCCGCCGATATCTTTCGCCGCGGCCATCGCGCGCCCTCAGTGACCAAACAGTGCCGTGACCCCATCGCCTCCTCTTCCATTTGACACCACCCGCACTCTCGCCGCCGCTGTTCACGGCGAGCACACGACCCGAAGCGCCGCCGGTGTTAAGGTGACGTGGCAGCGCCACGCCATCGCCACTCGCGCCACGCAGGCGCCGCGCGCCGCCGCCACCTCCTCCTCGCTCGCTGTCACGCCGCGTGGCACACCCACCCACCCTGAGCTAAAGGTCCCATGGACTTGGTCCATGTGGACCATGTCAATGACACATGGGCCCCATGTGTCAGAAATTCTTTTAATTATTATAATTCCGAAATTCCAGTGCTGATGTAATCATTGCGCAATAAATGGATTTTCAGTAGGAAAATAATTCTGGAAATTCAATAAAATTTCAGATTTAGATATAAACTTCAAAAATTCATAACTTTTGCATATGAACTCCAAATTGGGTGTTTCAAATTGCAAAATTTATATAAAATTATAATCTAGCTAACTAAACCAAAATATTTCAGTTTGGAGTTAATTTGAACTATGTTTTTGAATTTATTTGAATTTGCATTGAATTTGTCGTATTTTCGCGTTTAGACTTCGACGACTCCGGAGAGTTCGATCAAACTGAAGATTTAGAATTTCAAGACATCGACCAAGGCAAGTTACACCATTGACCATATTGCCCCTATTATTTTAAGTTATTTTCAGTTTTTAAATTCCTTATTGCATGCATATGTTGTTATAAATATTTTAATGTCCTGTTTTACGTATAGTTAATTCCATATGTTATTGTATGGCCAAATTTGAATGTTGTATCTGACTACCTTGATACCATAGGCAAGATATTACCAAAATTCAAATATATGCTTAGCCAAGCTTAGTCCACACTTACAGAACTTGGGAGGGTTTACACCAGATTTCTACAAATTGTTTTCAAACTTGACATGGTGGTATTGTCTTACCACATGAGTTTAAAATGAAGTTTTTATTCAAAATAAAATCAAAATGGGTTTGGACTTGGGCGAAATGGTCGGAATGGTGGGTGCAGTTTATGCACCGGTTTGATCCGTTAAGATCAAGGCCCATGGGTTGTAGGAATGACGCCAAGTCAATTGAGGACCGGTCTTTGAGCCGCTTATTGCTATGCCATAACGTATCACCACATGTCCTGTATGGGCAGGATTTGGCTAACTAATTTGTGATGTCCTAGTATATTTATGTCATGTGATTTTGTGGGTGTCGGCTAGACGCTTTATTCCCACTTGGCGCAAGAGGGGCTTCCAGAGGACGGTCACCCAAAGGGGCGAAACCTTAGCGCATGAATGTACTAGGATAAAACATTGTAAAGGCCTCATGGTAATTGCTCACCACACGCCTACGAAGCGTGAATTGGCCGACATAACGAGCATGTCACCTCGTGTGGGTAAAGTTGTACCAACTCGCAGAGTAGAAACTATTCAATAGCCGCGTCATGATCATGGACATGCTAGCAGGCCACTTAAAGTTAGAATTGTTTTTGGTTTTAAATGCTTTATTAAATGTTGAGGATGGTTAATCTCGATGAAAATTTAAGGGAAGCCAAGTGTTAGAGAGGATCCTTCACTTTATCATTGGAGGTTATCCACATTATATCATTGTCATTTCAAAATATGATTTTATCCATAGTATAAAATTGCCTTAGAAACCACTATACTTATTCAAACTGAAAATGCTGTTTATGCAAACAACCCCGCCATACTCACTTGTTTCCATATGCATGCATTTAAATTCAATATTGTGTGACTTTGAGCACGGTAGTAGTGCTCACTCTGTGAATAAATCTTATTCAGGAAGATCGCTATATTGACGGTGAGGACCCTGACGAGTAGGCCTTCGACCTGCACGATTGCTCGTGGCGCATCGTGTGGCTCCCACTATATTGTTATTTCCGCTGTGTTTATCATTTGACATTTGATGTTATTATTCAGACTCATTTGTATTAAACAGTTATATATTTAATGTCATTTACGTTTTCGTGATATGAATGTGATATTCATTTTTGTGAGACTCGTACATCGGAAATCCTGGATCGTGTTTGAACACAGAGAATTCGGATCCTTCGCTCCCGGGTTCGACAAAAGTGGTATCAGAGCCATATCGACTGTAGGTCATGGCCCACGGTAGAATTGGTAAAACCATTAAGGACTATTTTTTCAAAAATTTACAAACTATTTACCCGTCTTCCAGAGTCTTACTCTTCCTTTCTATTAAAAGATTTCTAAACTCTTGTCCTTTCTAAAATTGTAGATGGCCGAGAGACCGACCCGCATCTCCCATGGAGTCTACGCCGAGAATGGGCGGATATCCTATGGAAGATGATGCAACATCCGAGTTTCACGAAGAGACCCACATACCAAGGATATAAGTATATCGTGGGGACAAACAGGAGCGCTGAGAGTGGAGGTTATCCTCACTCTAACTTAGCGCCGATAAATCCTTCCACATCTTCGACGCCCAATGCGTCGGAGACTTTCGAGGACGGCATCCAAGATGCGGCAAGAGAAGCCGACGCCGACTTCGCTACACCTACGACGCCCATTTTCGGATATCGCATTCCAAAGATATCCCATGCACATCCCCACTCTGGCCAGGCAAAGGCCTTCACCACCGAGAATGAGGATATGCCGAGATCACCCACTGTGGAGTTAGCCAAGGCGATGGATTACGCTATGGCAACACCCCGACGAGTCAGATCTCGCTCTGTGGGAGGCTAGAAGTCGCAGAGGAGAGATTGAAGGCACCAAGCCGAATTGGCTCTGCACAAGAAGGGCCAAGGCAAGACTGTGAACTCCCTGACTACACCCCATCCACCCCATAGATGTTTACCCCACCATTTCAGATATTTGCTTTCCTTTAGTTGTTCGATTAGCTGCAATTATGAGCTACTAACCTTTGTGGTAGCCATAATTAGATGAATAAAATAAAGAATTATTTGCAAAAGAAAATTTGTGTCTTTGCCTTGCTTTTGTGTGCTTTTGGGCTAATATAAATTTACTCCCTTAGTGCAACCTTTTCTTCCCTTTCCTAAGTCTTTGAAAATTCGAGCAGATGGTGAACACCCGCACAGAAATGGCAGATCCGTGGTCGAACAACGGAAATACCGACCATCGAGCAAGATGTTCAAGAACCTCCCCCACCACCAGCAGCAGGACCGGATTGGCAGCAGATGATGGCCAATCAAACTCACCTTATTGAATTGTTGGCTCTCACCGCCAACAACGCCGTAACAACCAGCAACAAAGAGCTACCGCGCACTCGTGCACCGCACACCCTCCTCAACGAGCGACCATGTCGGAGTTCATGCGATGCGCCCTCCGACATTCTCCAAAGAGCACCGAGCCAATGGATGCCGACGATTGGCTTCGTGCCATCGGAAAGAAATTGGACATCTCACAATGCACGATCGTGAGAGGGTCCTGCTCGCAACTCATCACCAACGGACCACCTCGTAATGGTGGGACACTTCGATCTCCCACGCCAATGCCTGTGCTATCACGTGGGACGAGTTTGTGAGAGCCTTCCGTCATGCACACATCCTCGCCGCATGATGACATCAAGAAGAAGGAGTTTCATGCACTCCGCTAAGGCAATCGCTTCGGTGAGCGAGTATCTTCACCGCTTTCAACCAGCTAGCTCGCTATGCCCCTACCGATGTGGGCAGAGATGAAGAACGGCAAGAAAGGTTCTCGGAGGGACTCAACGACGATATCTCCGCCCAACTCATCTCCGTAACTTCACCGACTTCCAACAGCTTGGTGGACAAGGCGATCCGCCAGAGGCCAAACATCACGAGATGGAGAACTCGCAGCGAGGATGGCCGCCTGAAGATTAACGCAGAGGCTTTCCCAAACCTCGATTCATTCAAGAAGCAGCCACCGCAGCGTGGAAGTTCCAGCCTTCCACATCCGAGCCCGGTGCAGAATCGCGCCTAACACCTCCAACTTCGCAGCGCACCAACCGGAGGACAATTTCAGCAGAAGAGCTCCGCCTCACCGCAGGAGTGACCGTTTCCACCGCAACGAGACAGCCATTATGCCAACAGATGCCCCAAGAAGCGCAAGCGCGCGCGTCTTTCTGCCAAAGACCAGAGCCACGCCATCGGCGCACCGCAGCCGCCAAAGCCGCTTCATCAAGGGACGTGAACCACGCCACGCCGAGGAAGCCTGTGCAAGACCGGATGTTGTGCTTGGTATGTTTCTTGTCAATTCAATACCACTTGATGCTATTTGATTCCGAGCTTCAGATTCTTTCGTGTCAAATAAATTTGTGGGCAAAATGGGTTACCAAGATCTTCCTTAACAAATCCCATGATAATCCATTCCCGGTTCGTAAATGAGAACTAGTTCTCTATGCCCGAACCTCACCCTTGAAATATCCGAGTATCCTTCCTAGCCGACTTGATAGTCTTGCATTCCCAAGGTCTAGACGTTATTCTTGGAATGGACCGTTAGCCAAGAATCATGGACAAATAGATCGTGCCAATAGGTCTATCACTCACAAATGGGGAAGGAGTATCACATTGAGTTCAAACCCAAGACTCGCACTAATGGAAGTTCTATCCTCACCAAAGATGAAGGAAGTGAAACTTGAAGACATACCGTAGTCCGAGAATATGCCGATGTCTTTCCCGATGAATTACCCGCATGCCACCGGATCGGACGCCATGTTCTTAATTGACCTAGTACCGTGGACAGCTCCAATATCGGTTAACCTATAGAATGCCAGCTAACGAAAGTTAGGAATTGAAGAAACAAATTGAAGAACTACGGCGCAGGTTACATCCGACCCGCCATCACCTTGGGAGCTCAAAGGTTGTTCGTCAAGAAAAGGACAATAGCATGAGGATGTGTGTTGATTACAGATCACTCAATGAGGTGACGATCAAGAACAAATATCCTTTACCTGTGATAGATGATCTGCTCGATCACCGAAGGAGCAAGTGTCTTTTCAAAGATTGATTTGAGATCCGCTATCACCAATCAAGATCGACCTAAGATATTCAAGACAAATTTTCACCACCGTGATATGGACTGCGAGTTTACAGTGATGTCATTTGGTTTGACGAACGCTCGCTTATTTCATGAATATGATGAACAAAGTGTTCATGGAATTCTCGGATAAGTTCGTGGTTGTTTTCATCGATGACATTCTCATCTACTCAAGGATGAAGAAGAACACGAGAAGCATATCGAATGATATCGACAAGCTCCGAGAACATCGCTTTATGCTAAATTCAGAAAAGTGAATTTTGGCTAAGTCAAGTGGCATTCCTTGGACATATTGTGTCGCAGGAGGAATCGCAGAGATCCCGCCAAGGTTGAAGCCGACGATTGAAGCAACCCAGACGGCCACCGGTGAGAAGTTTCTTGACTAGCGGGTTATTACCGCAGTTTATAGAAAATTTCTAAGATTGCAAGACCCATGACTCAACTTCAAGAAGGAGAAGAAATTTGATTGGACAGATGCTCGTGAAGAAAGTTTTCAGGACTCAAAAGGAGATTAGTCTCAAGACTGTGTTAGTCTTACCGATATCCTAAAGATTTCGAGATCTTCGCGACGCATCCCGTCAAGGTCTCTGATGCGCATCGATGCAGAAGGCAAGGTAGTAGCTTATGCATCCAGCGCTTGAGGCCGCATGAAGGGAATTATCCAACCCATGATCCGAGTTAGCAATGACAGCATGCCTTGAAGATCCAAGCGCATTACCTCATTGGTAATCACGTGAGATTTTCACGGATCACAAGAGTTTGAAGTATATATTCACACAGTGTAACTAAACCTTCTGCAGAGAAGATGGTTAGAGTTGATAAAAGATTACGATCCGGGAATCCATTATCACCTGTGCAAAGCAAATGTAGTTGCAGTATGCCCGAGCGAGTAAAGGCCTATTGCAATACCATGATGGTGCGTATGAACAACCGTAACTACATGAAGAATTGAAGCGCCTAAACTTGGAGATTGTCGGTCAAGGTCGTGTGAATGCTTTGAAGTACAACCGACTCTTCAAAGTCGATCGAGAAAACAACTAGAAGATGATGACATCAAGGAGATCAAGAAGAATATGCGAAGAGGCAAGGCTCCGTGATTCATGAAGATGAACAAGGAACCGTGTGGTTTGGGAACCGCATTTGTGTACCTAACCAGCAGGAGTTAAAACAATCAATTTCAAGGAGGCTCATGAAACGCCTTACCCATTCACCCCTAAGCACCAAGATGTACCAGATCTCAAGGAGAAATACCGTGGGTTAGCATGAAGCGAGAAATTGCCGAGTTCGCCGCCGCCGTGATGTGTGTCGAGTTAAGGCGTAACATCGAGACCACCGATTGTTGCACCACTACCAATTCCGAATGGAAGTGGGAAGAGATTGGCATGGACTTCGCCACCGGACTTCCTAGGACCCAATCGTGATATGATTCTATCCGGGTGATAGTTGATCGGTTGACCAAAGTAGCTCACTTCATTCCCGCCAAGACTACATACGTATGCCGACGGCTGGCGAGTTATATGTGGCTAGGATTGTTTGTCTACACGGGTACCCAAGAAGATCGTGGTCCGGCAGAGGTTCCCAATTTACATCAAGGTTTTGGCAGAGTCCGCATGAAGCCTTAGGCACTGCACTCAACTTCAAGATGCCCTATCATCCTCAAACAGATGGTCGACAGAACGCACCAATCAAGTCCTCAAGATATGCTCCGAGCCTCGTGCCTTTGAATTTGGACAAAGTTGGGACAAGAATTTGCCGATGCACTCTCGATAACAATAGCTATCAAGCTAGTTTGCAAATGGCTCCTTTTGAAGCATTGTATGGCGAAAATGCGTAACTCCACTGTGGATGAAGTAGAGAGCATCAACTCTTTGGTCCCGAGATAATCAAAGAGGCGTAAAGTAAGGTCAAAGCTATAAGGAACATTTGAAAGTGGCACAAACCCGACAAAAGAGTTATGCTGATAACCGCTGAGGATCTAAACTTTGAGGTCTGAGACTGGTGTATCTCAGGTCACCCACTCAGAGGAGTAAGAAGATTCCGAACGAAAGGAAAACTCGCACCTGCATTTGTGGGGCCATACAAAATTCTAGCCAAAAGAGGTGAAGTGGCATATCGCCTGAGCTACCGTAAGCCTTGTCACCGTGCACGATGTCTTCCATGTATCCCGCTTAAGGAAATGCTTGCAAGCGTAAGACCATACCTTCTGGAAAGTTTCGATCTTCGAGAAGATCTCACTTACGTGGAGCGACCAATCAAGATTCTAGATGTCGCAGAGCGAGTCACCGAAGCGTAATCATCGATCATACAAGGTGCAAGTGGAGTCATCACCCTAAAGTGAAGCCACTTGGGAAAAGAAGAAGATCTCAAGACCAACTATCCCGATCTCTTTGCTAACCAACTCGAATCTCTGGTCGAGATTCCCTTAAGGGGTAGGTTTGTAATACCTCAATTTTCAAATTTCAAGAAAATTTAAAAGTTTATTTATGTTTGTGGTTTTTCCTGAATTTTCAAAAGCTTTTCATAAATATTTTAAAGCTAAAACAAATTTATTTACAAAATTAAAAGCCAACTAATAGTTGGAAATAATTTTATTAAGTCCGATTGAGTATGGGAATTTCGTGAATTTTTCCATAATTTTTGGAAGTGTTTTGATATTTGCTAAACCTTATTTGAATTATCGTGATTTAATCAAATAGAAAAGCAATAGAAAAACAAAAATAGCCGTGGGTCGAAACCCACCAGCCTCGCCCAACAACTCTACAAGCACGCCCATCGCCCGCTTGCCCACGCCCGCCTCTCGCCTTCTTCCACCATCCGATCAAAATCGGACGGCCGCCATCTCTACGTGATTCTCTTTTCTTCACCGCCGACCATGCACCGACGGCCAGATCGTTCATCACAACCGCACGGTCCGATCGTTATCGCGTCAGAGCCGTGCGATCCTAATCCAACGGCCGCGCCAAATATTCACTTACCGCTTTGGGATCTAATCTCGCCCGCACGTTGAAAATCGGACGCCCGCAGCCATCGCTTTCCCGCACCGCTCTTCCTTCTTCCTCGCGCGAAGCGAGCCCGGATCTCCGCCATTTTCGCAGAGCCGAGCTCCACGATCTCGACCGCTGTAGCTCTCCGCCACGATCACGCGCGCGCGAACTCGCACAAGCAACCGCCACGCCCCGCACTCGCTACCCATCATCCCCGCCCGGCTGCACAACTCACCGCAACCGCCGCCACGACCTCGCCCACGCCCCCGCCGTTATAGCCTCGCCTGCATTCCTATAAAAGGGAGCACCAGTGCGCCACATTCCTCGATCACAACGCCCAAACTCACACCTCACGCCTCGAGCTCGCCAGATTCGAGATTCATCGCCGCCGCCACCGTAGCTTGAGCTCGCTTGCGCCGCCGCCACCACCGCCGGGTCCCCGCCGCCACCACCATCGCAGACGCGATCGCCGCGAACCTCAAGCACCCTCCATCGCCGCCAACGCCACCGAGCTCCTCGCCGCCGACAAGCCGACACCGCCGCCCGATATCTTTCGCCGCGGCTATCGCTGCGCCCTCAGTGACCAAACAGTGCTTCGGACCCCATCGTCTCCTCTTCCATTTGACACCACCCGCTTCTCGTCGTGCCGCCGTCACGGCGAGCACACGACCCGAAAGGCCGCCGGCAGGTGACGTGGCGCGGGCACGCCATCGCCACTCGCGCCACGCAGGCGCGCGCCGCGCCGCCACCTCCCTCCTCTCGCTCGTGTCACGCTGCGCTGGCACACCCACCCACCGTAGCTAAAGGTCCATGGACTTGGTCCATGTGGACTATGTCAATGACACATGGGCCCCATGTGTCGAAATTCTTTAATTATTATAATTCTGAAATTCCAAAGGCTGATGTAATCATTGCGCAATAAATGGATTTTCAAGAGGAAAATAATTCGAAATTCAATAAAATTTCAGATTTAGATATAAACTTCAAAAATTCATAACTTTTGCATATGAACTCCAAATTGGGTGTTTCAAATTGCAAAATTTATATAAAATTATAATCTAGCTAACTAAACCAAAATATTTCAGTTTGGAGTTAATTTGAACTATGTTTTTGAATTTATTTGAATTTGCATTGAATTTGTCGATTGCTTAGACTTTTGACGACTCGAGAGTTCGATCAAATCAAGATTTAGAATTTCAAGACATCGACCAAGGCAAGTTACACCATTGACCATATTGCCCCTATTATTTTAAGTTATTTTCAGTTTTAAATTCCTTATTGCATGCATATGTTGTTATAAATATTTTAATGTCCTGCTTTACGTATAGTTAATTCCATATGTTATTGTATGGCCAAATTTGAATGTTGTATCCGACTACCTTGATACCATAGGCAAGATATTACCAAAATTCAAATATATGCTTAGCCAAGCTTAGTCCACACTTACGTAACTTGGGAGGGTTTACACCGATTTCTACAAATTGTTTTCAAACTTGACATGGTGGTATTGTCTTACCACATGAGTTTAAAATGAAGTTTTTATTCAAAATAAAATCAAAATGGGTTTGGACTTGGGCGAAATGGTCGGAATGGTGGGTGCAGTGTTTATGCACGGTTTGATCCGTTAAGATCAAGGCCCATGGGTTGTAGGAATGACGCCTAAGTCAATTGAGGACCGGTCTTTGAGCCGCTTATTGCTATGCCATAACGTATCACCACATGTCCTGTATGGGCAGGATTTGGCTAACTAATTTGTGATGTCCTAGTATATTTATGTCATGTGATTTTGTGGGTGTCGGCTAGACGCTTTATTCCCACTTGGCGCAAGAGGGGCTTCCAGAGGACGGCCACCAAAGGGGCGAAACCTTAGCGCATGAATGTACTAGGATAAAACATTGTAAAGGCCTCATGGTAATTGCTCACCACACGCCTACGGAAGCGTGAATTGGCCGACATAACGAGCATGTCACCTCGTGTGGGTAAAGTTGTACCAACTCGCAGAGTAGAAACTATTCGAATAGCGCGTCCATGGTCATGGACATGCTAGCAGGCCACTTAAAGTTAGAATTGTTTTTGGTTTTAAATGCTTTATTAAATGTTGAGGATGGTTAATCCCGATGAAAATTTGGGCGGAAGCCAAGTGTTAGAGAGGATCCTTCACTTTATCATTGGAGGTTATCCACATTATATCATTGTCATTTCAAAATATGATTTTATCCATAGTATAAAATTGCCTTAGAAACCACTATACTTATTCAAACCGAAATGTGCTTATGCAAAACAACCCCTACCATACTCACTTGTTTCCATATGCATGCATTTAAATTCAATATTGGTGTGACTTATAGCACGGTAGTAGTGCTCACTCTGCTTTGAATAAATCTTATTCGTGGAAGACTGCTATATTGACGGTGAGGACCTGACGAGTAGGCTTTCGACCTGCATTTATTGCTCGGGCGCATCGTGTGGCTCCCACTATATTGTTATTTCCACTGTGTTTATCATTTGACATTTGATGTTATTATTCGACTCATTTGTATTAAACAGCTTATATATTTAATGTCATTTACGCTGTGATATGAATGTGATATTCATTTTTGTGAGACTGTACACCGGAAATCTCGGATCGTGTTTGAACACGAGAATTCGGATCCTTCGCTCCGGGTTCGACATTGACCTTGTATGGCATAGATGCTTGGGTCCGAGGACCGCGTTTTATGCCATGTGAGCTTGTATGTCAAGACGATGTTCTTAGGAGGGTGAGGCGATATGTGCCTCGTCGCATATACGATACCTTAATGGTGCCGATAGCATTCTACTATGGGTAGGGAACCCAATTCGCTTTAAATTGTTTGGATCGCATTATCGACACAACATGTGTGCCCCGTGGTTAGTAGGTGGTATAGCCTACACCGATGGGATTAGTTCACACATGGGGTCCAACTCAATAGTGTTGGCTTGTTGAAAATGCCAAATCTTAGCTTCCCTGGTCAAGATACCAAAGGAAGTGTGTCATCATTCGAGGCATCCAAGACAACGGGCTAGCTAAGTCATGTGGGTAAAGATGTACACCCGCAGGTATAAACTGCTCAATAGCCGTGTCCACGGCCATGGACGATAACTTGAACTGATATCACCAGATAGAGATTTTGATTTCAAAATGTGGTTTCGTTTATTTTCGGTTTGCATGAGGGAATCATGCACTGCATCGTTTACATTTAATGTATTTACTTACTGCTTTACTTTATTTTTGATTTATTAAATTGCTTTATCAAAAGTTAGCCTTTGTAGGTTAAGATGTATCGCTTATGCAAATTTGAACCTTTATACCTTCCTCGTTGTAACCTTATGCATGTAACAACTCTACTCCTTTGAATAGGATCTAATAACCACTTTCTTTTGTTAGTTTGTGTAAGACTTGCTGAGTACCTTTTGTACTCAAGGTGCTATCACCTATTGTTGCGGTGAGGATGGTTTTCTATGAAGCACCGTTAGCGCGATCAGGGTGACGCTAACGAGTAACGCCATTTCTTTCCTCCACGCAATTGCTCGCGGGTGGATGAGGCCATTGGTGGACATTTTCTGCTTATTTTGCTTCCGCTCAGATATCGTTAAAGTGACCAAGTCACTTAATATTGTAGTACTAATAGAATGATGTAACCTTATGTTTAATTATATCAATGTATGACTGGTATGTGTTTGATGCAATGTTGATGAAGGATATATATGCAATGGTCATTGATCCTGGGAACCATTGTGAATCATATATATCCGAATCACACATCGGATTCTGTTATTTGTTAAATTCATATCTTTAGCATGGTTTTTAATAAAGGGGCAGTACTGTTCCTTCATTAACAATTGTGCTACAGTATGAATTTAATTAGTAACATTTCCAATAACCGGGGGTCCTCACATCCTTCCTCTATAAATAACCCCTTGGTTCCTCCTGGTGTTCCTTTACACCACCCCTAGCTCTTCTCTGTGTTTTGAGCTCAAAAGCACTTCAAATCCTCAAACCACCATTGTTGACCCGAGAGCTCCAATGGCGGTCTTGGTGTCCAGTGGTTCATATTCGATTTTCCTGTACCCTTTTGAGATCCTCAACTTCCTTTACATTTCCCCTAACTTAATTTTGGGTTGCATTCACAGGAATCACTCAATTTTAAGTTTGGAGATTTTCGGCCGATTTCACCCCCTTTCTTCTCCAACTCCGGTAAGTGGTTATTTTTGCAATTACTTACTTATGGAGCTTATGGGAACCTTAATGAAGCTATTTTGATCACCCATTGGTGTTCATTTTGCTCAGGTTGTCATTTTCTTCCTCATCTTCCTCGGCTCCGGTGAACTCCTTCGTATTCAAGTCTGCTCCGGCCATCTTTGAAGCTCCTCTCGGTTAAGGTAGCTTCTATTTAGTCCCTAGAAGTGTTGGCACTCACTTTCGTGGACTGCAGCAGAGCATTTTGCAATTTTCATGTTTTGCCGAAAATGGCTCCATCTTTGTTTTCCGGCTCGCCGGCGTTCTAGACCTCCACCGCCGGCGAGGTCATCACTGTTGGGTCCGCAACACTATTGTGAACCCATTTTGATAGTTTGTGGGCGCCGCCGCGACCAAAGTCGCCGGCGACAAGCCGTAGAAGGCACTCGGGTTTTGTCAGCTGAGAAGCTCCCTTTTTCGTCAGATATTTAGGACACAGTTAATGCACAATCATTGTCAATCATTAGAAGTATTAATTATATCTTAATCTGGCCTAAAATGTCTCACTAACAAGTGGGCCCAACCCTCTGTAATCACCCGCTGGCGCTAACTGATGCTTTCGGACATCATTAATGCTAATGATTATCATTAAATCCATGTCTTAACATTAATGTGTCTGAAATTGTCTTTTGGGTCACTGACGTGTGGGCCCGTAGGCCTTAAACCTCAGTCTCGGGGTCATTAGGACTAATTTTCGAGTTCATTAAATGTTAATCATTGTTAGCATTTAATTGGTCCTAAACTGCCCCCTTGTGTCATTGCCATGTGGGCCCCGAGCCCTGTGCACGTGTGTTAAAGCTCGTATGGGTGACTCCCAGTCACTGACATGAGGCCCCACATGTCAGCGCTCCGTTTTGCACTTCGATCAAAGGCGACCGTCCATTTTGCGATCTGTGGTCCAGATCAGTTGGGCCGATCGGGTCACCCGATCCTCCCATCCTTGTGGGCCGTTCATCTCTTGATCAGCGGCTGTGGTTCGTGTGCTGTTCGGGTCGCCCGGACCACACTCATTATGGACCCTCCGATTCTCGATCGCCGGTCGTGATGTATTGGGCCGTTCGGGTCGCTCTCGCGCCCCCTCGCACGCGCCGTTAGATTCCAAATCAAGGGCCCATAGTTGTCCACGTCGTTTCCCTTCTCATAAGTGTGGTTTTATTTCGGTAATTGGTTATTTGTCAACTGAAAAATTGTATAGAAACTTTAGAAATTCATATTTATTTCAAAATAGATCCTTTTTGAATGAATCCAACTATAATAAATTTAGAGTTCACTAAAGTTGATTATAAAAATACTTTTAGCTATGTTTCTGTGGTAGAAAATCCTGTAATCTTTAATAGCTTGTTTTCAGCCATTTTGTATATTCCAGAATTGAATTAAAACTTGGAAAATGCATATCTTTTTCTGTATATCTGCAAATTGAGTGGTTTTAACTTTGATAAATTTGTTATTAACTAAACTTTAATCTAAAAATGGTTGTAGGCCTAAATCAGCACCAGAAAAATATGTTAATAAGTTTAACCTTCTTGGTAGCATTTAAAAATCCATTTAATGTTGTAAAAGACACAAGTAATTCCCTATAAATCCTTAATATATAAAATTGATGCTGGAAAATCCCTCTGTTGGCATACTTTAATATGAAATAGGTTTTGCACATATTTATGTTTCTGGAAAATGTAATGTGCTAGTTGTGCAACTTAGAAAAATCATAAGTAAATCATTATAACCCCAAATTTAGTAAACTCAACTTTGCTGTCATTAGGATGTCATAATCTTCTTGCTATAAAAATTTCAGAGCTTAGATCATTCCAGAAATTTTCGCCATGAACAGTACCTATAATTAATTTAGAGGACAAATAGGCTGAGAGATCTAGATTCCACCATAACTTTTTCATGCTAAGTCCAAATGAAGTAATTCTTGTTTCTAAAATTGTCTAAAATCAACCTCTAGCTGCTGTGTAAATTTCATGGGATTTGGATGTCGTTTGCTGTTGAGTTTTGTTTGGTGTTCTTCGTTCTTATTTGGTTTTATCGCATTTTCACGTTAGGTTCCGAAGATATTATTGAACCTGAGAATCCTCCTCTGCAGCAAGAACAAATCCAGCAAGGCAAGCAGTTTGATCATGTTAATCCTAGTATTTTAAGCATTTATGTTGTTTACAACTTCTATGTATGCATTGCTATCTTGTTTTAACTATTGTCGATAGTTGGCCTAGTAGATGCATTTCCTTAGACAAACGATTATCCTTTACTACCATGAGCCTAGGTTATTGCTGTGATTTAGAGCTCGTTGGATGAGCTCTTGTCACTTAGTAGTTTGCGAACTAATTGCTTAGCCATGCTTAGCTTCCGGTAAAAATGGCGGTTATCGATTTGTCGATAACCTTGATCTATAAAACTTATTATGATTTATGATTTCAGCCTTGTGCCATGTCTACTTATAAAAACTAAAACGTAAACAAAATGATTTGGACTTGGGCACAATGGTATGAATGGTGTGCTTATGGGTGTGACTAGAATGGTGCCGAGTCAATTAAGGACCGAACTTCTTGTGAGTACCGTTATCGAGCAATTTGTGCGTGCTAACCACACTAGAGGGTATGGGACCTCTCTTGACTTAGTACTTTGGCGTGTATTGGCTTGGTCGCAGGAGCCGCGGGAGGGATGGTCTTTGGAGCATTGTAGAGTCGAAAGGCTTCCGTGATGGTGGTTGTCTTTCGGTGGCAATGTAGCGTATGGATTCGATCCATACGAGCGGCTCGTAGTCAATGCACAATATTGGAAAGCGTCTCATAGGACTTAGCGTCGTGCGGCATACCTTGAAGTGTGCTTTGTGGCTTAAAGGCGATCAAGTGTGGGTACATTGGTACACCTGCAGGTTAAAACTATTTGAATAGCCTCGTTCTAGGTTATGGACACGCTTGGGTAAGCTTTTCAAGAGTTAGACTACAACCTTTTAATTAAAACTTGATGGGTGGTGCGAGTCGGGGATTCGTGCTATGTTGTGGTGGCTATTGGGATAGTCACTTCCAGGTGGTTACTTGTATTTATCATTAATTCGCTGTTATTTCAATTAATAAAAACTGATTGCAAACTTGCTTTTAAATGTATTACATTATTGCAAATAAAGTTGGCTTTATGCAAAATGAGACATATAACCGCCACTTAAATGAGCTTGTATGTAGCATATGAATAGGTCTGCTATTCCACATGTCAGACTTGCGAGTACCTTTGTGTACTCAGTTATCTTGCTTAAATGTATTGTTGCAGAGGAAGAAGGTGAGCTTGAGGGGCCTCACGTTTGTGAGCTGTGCTGTGGTAGTCTTCGAGGCGTCTAAGCTTGGCGGCCCGGTCGGTTGCCCTGTGGTTCGTGTGGCTAACCGGTCGACTTTTGTTCTAGCCATCTTATGGCACCTTTTGCTTTCGCTGTCATTCTTGTATATTGTTCTATTTGGCCGGTCGGCTCTTTTGTAATAATTTACTTTATGTATGTCCTTTACTAGACTTGTTAATGTATGTTGTATGGAAATGATGTGTAATTTTGTGATGATGTGCATGTGCTGCAATTCTGGGAAGCATATGTCCATCGAGGGTTAGAATGTTTAATTAGTAATCCTAGAACCATTTGGAGGTTAAGTGTTACTAGTTAAATATTTCGGGTCCTCACAAGTACATAGTCATAAGTCTTTATATGACTACCTCATGATCGTAAGTTTTTCTACGATTATTTTCTGGTGTAAGTTCTTCTACGATCAGTACTTAGTCGTAAGTTTTTCTACGATAATTCCCTCGAGCACTGTGCGAGTGGTCAAAACAAAAACGACTACGAGTAGTAGTGACTTACCATCTCTCTGCCTATTCGTAGAGTTCCGCTTTCTCCTGTTGTAGCTTAACAAGTTGTTGGTTGTATTCACCAATAGTAACAATTTGTTCCAGTGCTTTTTGCAAAAAGAAAGATAGTAAGAAGTGAGAAAAAATTGCATATGTAAATGTTTAACATCAGATACTTACATTATGCTTGTTCGAGCAAACATGGAGAATACCCTCGTGGGATCCTTCAATTCATCGATCTCTTGGACTCGATCCCACCAAACCTTTTCAAGACGCTCGTCATCAAAAATATTCCCCTTATTAGGAATATCTTTTGGGTGAGGGATTCGATCACGAGATTTGAATCAATAGAAAGAGAGCAAAGTTGAAAATTTACTTACCCTTCTCGTAATCTCTGGTCGAGTCTTCTGGCCCCGAGTACTTACACATGGGATGTGCTCGTTTCTTTAGAGGGCTAATGCGACGCATGATAAAGTCCTTCACCACGTGCCACCCGATGAGCACCTCTTCCTTTAAGTCTTCGACGGCTTAAATATAGGGAGAAATCCGGTCAAGATCCTTGAGAGTCGAATCCTAGGAGGAAATCTTCTCAGCAGCATTTCATACGAAGGAGAGGCTATCTTCACTAGTCGTCTCCCAGTAGAACCACTTCTTCTTCCATCCCGACAATGACGACCAGGTAAACATCTGAATGTATTCCCTCGACTTCCCATCGTGGAGCTTCAGATCGCAGCTTCCAGCGATTCTGGCTTGTCGGCTCATCCCGTAATAATACTGGAAGAGCTCAAGGTCCATTGAAATCCCTAGGTAGGCCTCACACAGGTACATGAACACACTTAGCATTATGATGGAATTGGGAACGAGGTTCACCAATTCCACCCCGAAGTGCTCGAGTACTAGCGTGAGGAAAGAGTGAGCGAGCAATCGAAGGCCACACTTACAGTACGCCTGGAAGACGAGAATTTGCCCAATCTCCCCCGACGGCCAATGTTGCCCAACGGCCTCAATCCACTTCACCAGTTCCTTTCGCAGAATATTCTTGGCCATGACCAAAGAATTCATCTTGGCCGCATCCATCTCTAATTCAGCCCACTGGGAAGCGGCTCTGGCTATCTTTCTTGGGCAAGGGAGATTTGGATTGGGAGAGGTCTCAAGGGAGCGTACGATTTGGTCGGCGACGAAGAAGGCAAAAGCTTGATGAATAGTTGAAGCGATTTGGGGAAAAGTAAAAACCCTAAATCTCACCCCACGCTTGAGATAAGAGGTCGTGGAAACTCAACAGTAGCCACCTCTTTGGGACTGCTCCAACGGACAGATTTGTGAGAGTTGATTGAGATTCTTTAATTTTCTTGTTCGAGAATACCGAGATTGTCTTTACATCTCAAGTGAAATTACCTTCTAAACTAAGTCTATTTCTGGTCAAATGAAATATCAGTCGGAAAGGTTTTACTTTCGGTTATCATGCTATAACCACTTTGTAGTCATAAGATTTTCCACGACCACCTTGTAGTCGTAAGATTTCCTAACCTTCTTGACCAAGTCTATTTCTAGTCAAATGAAATACCAGTCAAAGAGTCTTTCCTTTGACCTTTATTCCACGACCACTCCTATAGTCGTAAGTCCTTCTATGACTATCTCATGATCATAAGTTCTTCTACGATTATCTCCTGGTCGTAAGTTATTTCACAACCAGTACCTAGTTGTAAATTTTTCTATGACTACCTCAGGGTCGTAAGCTTTTCTATGATCAGGTTAGCTACGACCACCCTATAATTGATTGAGCTTGCAGACAAGTAGGCCTAATTAATTAGGGAATCTAAGCAGTCAATATATGTTGTTATTCTCTGGGATAACTACACGCAATACTACTTTATCTCCGATGGTAACTGCCAGGCGACGTGGGGGGTTACTACTCAGGCAATAACTATCATCAACGTACCCATTATACGAAATGATGAGGCGCCTTTTAGCCTGGAGAAACGGCCACCTCCTCGTGTGCTATATAAAGACTATAGTTGAAGAACGAAAGAGGGAGGGGGAAAAAGAATGAAAGGAGAAGCACAATCAGGATTACAAGCCTTAGTCTTACTCTTGATTGTAACTAGCATACTCAATACAATACACACAGGAGTAGGGTTGTTATTCTCTCTGGAGAGGGCCTAAACCTGTATAAAAATCTCTGTGTCGTTATCTCTGCGTGATCAATTTAGGAGACCCCCCGAATCAAACAATTATACGTAAGATTGGTTCTAAAACACCGACAAGTTTATTTTCGATGCGCCGAGCCCTCCTCCTTGAAATTTTAGCCATATTAGCACTGTTCTGGAATGAATATGCAAAAATGGCGATTGTAGGCGCGTATTTGCAAAAATGGCGGCCCGGGCCACACAACCACCGTGCGGACGACGAACGTGCCGATACGTACCCAATCCCACAGGGCCACTGAGTGGACTGCACGGCACCGTGCGGCATTTCCCTGGCCGCATGCCCCCGTGCAGCGTTCCCCTGTTCAGCTCGTGGCCACCTTTTCTCTCTCCTCCTGGATATTGTTGTCCGTTGGAATTTTTAAATATAGCACATAATTTTTTTATTATTTAATCCTTTTTTAAAATTTATTTTAAAGTTAACCCATCGCGAACTTTATTTCCAATTCTGACCCCTTTGGACACGCCACTACCCGTGGCGTGACAAAACAACACTGTCACGCCAGCCCATTTCTGGTCAAAGTCTTGTCACGCCACTGGTGGTGGCGTGACAATGTTGTTTGGTCACGTCACCACTAGTGGCGTGACAAAAAGTGCGATTTTGGGACTTATCCTATGGCGTGACAGTGTTATTTTATCACGCCACGGGTGGTGGCGTGACCAAAGGGGTCAGAATTGGAAATAAAGTTTGCAAGGGGTTAACTTTAAAATAAAATTAAAAAAGGATTAAATAATAAAAAAAGTTCTATAGCACATGAGCTCAAAAACATGTGAAATTATTTGTGGAATTCTTAAATATAGCACACTTACTTTTGTAAATTTTCCAAAAAAAAATTAGCTCTGAATTTTTCTCGCAAATTTGTTTAAGTGTACTGTTCGCAAGAATTTATAAATATAGAAAATGAGCTTAAAAAATTATGAATTTTGTTTTGAAGGCTCCTTGCACATTGGACTTAATTGTGTATTTTTTTATACAATTTTATATGTGTTCTGAAATTGTCCCAAAAATAAAGGGTTTAGGTCTTGAAAATTTGGATTTTAGGTTTCAGAAATTAGGGTTTCATGAATTCCCACACAAAGTACTTATAATGGAATAGGTTTAGTCATATCTAACAGAATTAGGGTCTCAAATATTAGGGTTTGGGAATCACACAAAGTTCCAATGAATTCGAACACAAATGTAATTCTTGTAACCATTCCGAAATGTCGTCAATTTTATGTATGAAAAAAAGCTACATTGCAACTCCATTAGATACAAATATACTAAAATGGAATCGCATAACATGAGATAAAATATGGCTCACTCATCTGAGCCACTGCTCTCTGCTGGCTGCGTCGACCGGTGCGTGCACGACCTTGTTTTGCGTCGAGTATGTCCTGTGGGATACGTCAGCCGGTCTGGAGACCGCGTGTTGGATCGAAGGAGGTACGAAGACCGTTGAGTATGTTGAGTGGGTGGAGGTGCACTAGTAAGTTGACTCAGGTGAGTCTGGTAAGCGTCGAGGTCCCCCTACTGAGATATGGCGAACTGGGGGGTCACCTGTAATGAATTCTTGAACGACGGACGGTATAAATCCACTCTCGAATTGTCCGCCCCAAGGTACGGTGTCTACAACTCCGGTCGTGCAGAGGAGCTCTGACCTTGGACGTACAGTGGGCCAGCCAATCCAGAGGAGCTCTGCCCTGCGTACGCTTTAAACTCTAGCTGCCATTGTCCAAACTCTAGCGCCCTATATTGCTCCATAGTAGGAGCCTAGGGGGCCCGTATCGTCATCATCGGTGGACATGAACTGGCTGTCACCCCACAGTCAACTGAAGGTTGCAAGACGGAATGATGTTAGCCAAAATAAACACTTTGGACGTAAACTGAGAATCTCATACCTTTCGGATGTGCAGTGCAATTGATCAAGGGGGAGCGCTAGTCTGTGTACCGAACGCGGATGGCACAAGTGATGCATCCCGACAGACCTACGGTGGGAGAATGACATGATTTTAGCGGAACGTAAGGTATAACAAAAAAATATAACGTAGATTTGTAAATAACTCACCTCCCTGTCAATCTAGCCTGCGGATGACTGACGAGAAGCGCTGCGACACCGGCCGGGCTCGCTAGGTCATGATGACCTAGCAGGTGAGCACAGTCCCCCCACTTGGTGTCCAATGCGCAGGAGGTCGTTCGTTGGACGACCGCAGTTCAAGTTCTTTATTATCGTCTTCAACTCCGCGAAGATATACTTGAAAGTTTTCAACAACCCTGGTGTTGTGTCTGGGTTGTGGATGGCTATCTCTGATGCTTTGCGATGCACTACGCCCGCTCCAACTGAATTGACATACATAATAGGTTCAGTAACGAAGAGTACAAATATCGTAAATAAAACGTCCAGAAATTGTAAGTGTCTTATGATGTCGTCACACCGCGAAGTGTTGTGACGATCGAACGAGTGGCGGAGTCTCTCATGGTGCATCTCTCGTGGTGGAGGAAGGGTGAATCTGGCGCTCGACCATGGCATGTACCACTCCAGGTACTCACCGTACGTCTAAACGTCGTCCAGACGCTGCTCCTACATGACCTCCAAGTGCACCGTCTCCGTCCATGCCATAGTCCACTCATGCTGGACTGTTTGCTAGTCCGTAGTCCCCTGGCCTGCCCTCGATTGCCTGCATTTCCGGAAGGATTGACGTTAGAAAAGAAGACATGACAAGTGTAAACATTACTCGGATGAAGTTTGACTCACAGGTGTGCGGCTCGCTGTAGGACCCTACCGTCCGGAGGGGGCACGACCTGTACAAACCAAACTATCACATTACGTGTTGCGGTGTGTAAGGCTACACCATATGTGCGAATAGTAGATGACATGTCATCGCCCATAAATTGGTGTCCTGGGTGCATTGCAGAGACAACCCATGTGGCGCTACCGTCTGCATGAAATATGAAGTCTATGGAGCCCAGATGATGTTGTTAATGTGCAATGACTCGAACTCGTTGTGGAACAACGAGTAGCACCTCGTCGATCTGTCCTTGGCCTAGCATAGACAGGCAGCAATCCAACGTAACCCCATTGTGGGCCCATCTATTGGGTCGTCCAACTTGACGAACGGGTGCACCGCTCTCTCGAAGGCCGACCACCCAACAGGAAGTGCTCCCAACTCCACAGCTGCAGGAGCACGTAGCAGATGCCTAGGTTGGGGGTAGCAGTAGTGCCACCCCGTGAAGTGTCACACAACCCCCGGTATGTGGCACAAAAGACAGCTGATACCCAGCTATACTGAGGCATCGGTCCAGCCTCTGTGTCAACCAACGAATTGACAACGCGGACGAAGCCGGGGTAGCAAAAATCGCCCTGTGTGGTTGGAAACATGACACAACCAAAGAGTTAAATAAGGTAAGCAACGAGGTGCATCCTAGCGACCTCATCAGGTGCACCCTACAGGCATTGACTGAAATGCCTCAGTCAAGTTCGTAGGACGCCACCTGCACGCTCTGAGAAAGCTAGGCCGAACCAATACTCCAGCATGGCCTTCTAGTCCACTGACGGATGGCTTGGAACAAGTGCCTCACCCCGGATCGGGAGACCGGTCAAGAACGAGATATCCTGCAAAGTGACCGTCATCTCACCCCACCGAAAGTGGAAGGTGTGCGTCTTGGGCCTCCACCTGTCGACAAGGGCCGACATCAGACTGGTGTCTAGGGTGAACCGGCGTCCGACGGAGACCAATCTCGCAAGGGGCAACAAGCCTGCGTCTCGGTGGATTGGGACGCAGCGATCGTCCAACTCCCGGTAATCCCTCCCCGACCGAAGCAGCAGGGACGGAGGGTCATCTGCGTCACTAGCGATCCACAGCTTGCACCGGCGGTCCTCATCGTAGAATTGTTCTAGAAGCGCCGGTAGAGACATGGCTTGCAACACATGGAATAGACGGAATAAAGATTGATAATGACGACAAAATAATGCAAATTAAATGAATGATATATTTAATGAATATATGTAACATCTTCACTGAACGAAAACTTCATTTTTTTATTTTTCTATTTGCAGTCAGTACGAACTTCAACTAATTGTTTGAAACTAATTAACGGCGCCTCAATATTATACACGTTAATCCATGTTCTTTCCCTTTGCTAAATAAATATTAATTGCATATGTGTGTGTTGATTGCATGGTGCATTCATACATGAATAACTAGCAACTACTTGCTTGCATGGCCAGAAGTTCATGCATCACATGACATTTTGTTAACTACAAATTACGGATTTAGAACTAATTAATTACACAACATTATTTTAACCAAGATAATTCCAAAACGACTTATATAAGTATGCCTAGAAAATGACAACTAACTACATATGAAAATAATACTACTAACAATGTAGTTAATAAAGAATTTAGAGACAAGGACATAATTACCTGCTAATGTGGCTGCAAATGATAGTGCTTAATTACTTATATAGTGCTTAATGACTTATATAAGTGCTTAATGACAGAGAGAACCGAGAGAGAGAGAGAGAGAGCGAGACGGCGAAACATAATTGCTCTCGCTCGCTATTTATAGCACTTGTGAGCTGAGAGAGAAATCTCTCACATGCATGAATGCGTGCACACGCAGGAGACAACGATTAGATGGAGGTGACGGCATGGCGCGATAGATTTTTTGGTGCAAAGGAGCCTGGCTCAGTGCAGTTAACAGATGGAGGGAGGACCTGGCTCAGAGGTTTGTCCGAACGACAAGTGTCCTGGTTTTTGTTTCGCGAGGACCGAGCAAACCGATCGGAGGTGGCTGGCCACCGAAGGGTGGCGCGGCGATTGGCGACGCCGCGCGACCTGCGCAGATTGGGGTGCGTGTCGGCGCGTTCCGTCGTTCGCACGGTGACCCTGCGGCCTAGGGTGCTATTTTTGCAAATACGCGACTACGACCGCCAATGATGCAAATATGTGTCAGAAGTCATAACAGTGCTAATATGGCCAAAAATTCCTCCTTTGCTATGTATATACTAATTAGAGACTGCTCGAGAATACCCCACATTATTATTACTTGTTGGGAAAAGGCCATAAAATTTGACATTAATCTTCGGAAAGAAAATTAGCTAAAACTTCTCACACTAATGAGGGAAAATGGAAATATCTAGTCATCTAATACTTAATATACATCTTCGATTAGATCAACATGGTGTCATACAGTCGAAATAAAAGAAGATTGGACTCAATTGGCCCCCTAGCACCTCGTTAATTCCTAAAGTAGCCCCATTTCCTCAAGAATTCCATTTTTGGCCCCCTTCTAATGCTTGGTGCGCACGGGACGCAGCTCATCGACCTCTGCGGCCCTCGGCGGCGGCTCGAGTTCGACGCCGCGCGCACGGCAAAGAAGAACGTTCTTTGCGCTCGGGCACGCAATAGCCTAGCTCCTGCGGTCCCGGTCGGCAGGAATTTGGCTCGGCCGCCACGCTGCTCGTCATTGCTGCGCGCCGCCCACGCCGCACGCACGCCGCGCGCGCTGCGCGCCGCATGCGCGCAGCGAGCCCGACCCGCCACGCGCCGCTAGGTCGCTGCGCCCGCGCGCGCTTCGCTCGCGCGCTTGCCTGTATTGCTCCGATTCATGTGCGCACACTCAATAAAATGAGATTTAACGCAGTTGCTTAGCTTGTTAGTCGCTCGGTGCCTTGTTTTCATGTTGAAATTGAGAGAAACTTAGCTAGAGCCAGAGAGGAAGAGAGGCAAAGACGAAGAGAAGGAAGAAGCCAAGCAGAGAGTAGTTGAAGCTCGCGCAGTTGCGGAAGTTGTTAATCGTCTTGTGAGCACCTTGAGAAGGTAAGTGTCATTTGCATACTGCTATAGTTTTAGCAATGTGGTTAGTATGAAATTAGATGAATGGTAGATTCTTATTGTAGCAACTGAGTAGTTCGGGTTGTGTAGTAGTTGTATTTGAACTTAGCGTTTGGACGTAATTAGAAGACTTAGTTTGATTAGCACATAATTACAAGACTTAGTATCGTTGACGATCGGGTCACAGCGAGCGCGTGCACCGCGTGCGTGGTCCATGGACCCTTGACGGGGCATGTTGACCTTCGGTCCATGCACTACGCCATGAACTGAGTGAATGACAAATGGGCCCCACCTGTTAGTAGGCTTTTAATTCGGAAATAAAATAAGAAAGAACACTGTACAGTAGACCCCGCATGTTAGTGGCAGAGGCTTGATTTAGGTCGGGTATAAAAAGTTTGAAATGCATGGATATTCTGAAGTGATTTATTTTTGCACTGTAAATTCCAATAACTTAAAAAATTCATAACCATTTGAAAGTAACTCCAAATTTTATTCTGTAACTAACCATAAAATGTTTAAATAGAAATAGAAGTGAACCTAAAACTAATTTTTTTCTGCCCACTAGACAGTAGTACATTAAATTTTGCAGAAATTACTAAAGTGTCAGGAACTTGAACCTAAAATTTGAAAAATATTCGTGGGTGGTTTAACGTGCAATTCAAATGTGCATGAGATGCAACAGAAATAGAAATGAAAACATTGAGTATGAAAAGTGTATTTGAACTTAGCGTTCGGATGTAAAATTAGAATACTTAGTGTGATTAGCATGTAATTAGAAGGTTTAGTGTGATTAGCGCGTGCACCGCGTGCGTGGTCTATGGATCCTTGACTGGCCATGTTCACCGGCAATAGGCATTTGTAAAGTGATTTAGTTTTTGCACTGTAAATTCATACAACTTAAAAAATTCATAACTAGTTGATAGAAACTTAAAATTTAGTGAAACCAATTTTGTTGGTTTCTATTTTATTGTACTTTAACTTAGAATAGGTTTGAAACTTGTTACTGGCACTGATAATTTGCAAAATTGAATTAAATTCGATTAAGAATTTTTTTACAGTAAGAATTGAATTAATTTTTGTTGGTCATGGAATGTTATTCTGTAGCTAACCATAACTTAAATTGTGGAAGAATTCATTTGAAAAACCCACAAATAAGTGGATGGTGCGAGCATTACATATAATTTAGTGGTTTTATATGCACATGTGTTAGGTACTTCATGGCGGATATTCAAGATCTATTCGTATTCCACGGGAACGCTCTCGTACGTGATGGGTCGTACGGGGCGGACCTGTCGAATTGCGACCGGCGTGATCCGGCACCGGTGCGAGGACATGAGCCTCTCAGAGCTAAGGTGGTGCGTGCGGTCCGCGTTCGATCGCGCCACTGCAAGGATGAAGCTGCGCATCGAGGCGTTGTATGTCTCGGTGGTGGGTGACGGAGGGGAGACCGTTTGGCAACTTATGAAGGTGACAAGTGACGCTTCATGTGCCAATTACATGGAGGTTGTTTGCAACCCTGCTGCTGCGATCTTTGCGCGGCTGATGGTCTATGTTCAGTTCGTGGAGAGGACGGGGACATCCGGCGTGGGTGGTTCGGTGAAATTTGGTGAGGAGGAGCTGCGTTGGTCTCGGTGTTGGAGGAGGCGCGGCAAGGAAGTGGGCGATGGAGACCTGAGGAGGCGTGCTGACAAATTCAAGCCCAACGAAGGAGTGGACAGATGGTGGGCAACTCGTATTGATTGCCACGAGTACCTGGCCGACCAGGTGGAAGAGGTGGAAAGCGAGGAAGAGGAGGATGTGGAAACAGCCAGTTCCGAAGACGAGGAAGACGGAGAAGCTGCTACACGAGGTGTTGGTGGTGGTGTTGTGACCACCGACACTGATTACGTCCCCTCTAGATTGGACGACGTCGCAACGACATCGCTGCTCCGCCACTGGGAGGGGCGGCGGGGTTTCATCAAGACACCCTTCTCCTAGGGCCGCGCTTCCCTAACAAGAGCGCCACCCAGTATGCTATTGCCAGATACGCCATTAACATTGGCCGGACGTATCGGGTGCAAAGGTCCAACCCCGACACCTACATCGTGAGGTGTGTTGAAGAATCCTGTGCTGGCAAGGTCCGTGCGCAGCGGTTCACGGCCTCACGCCACGAGCTTCCGGATCACGGTCTTTGAAGGACCACACGTGTGAGCTAAGCGAGCGCTTCATAGGCACCGCAACATGGCGTCTTCGTATGTTGCGGCCTAATAAGCCACCTCGTGGTGAAGATGTTTGCATTCGCCAAAGCTTCTAATGGCGGAGGTTGCCAACATGGTGGGGATCGGTGAGCTACAAGGCGGCATGGCGGCGAAAGCGGAAGGTCGTGGAGAGAATGTTCGGCACATTCGAAGAGGCTTATAACCTAGTTCCAAGAATGCTGCATCAAATCGCAGAATCAAATCCCGGGACTTACATAAACAAGGTTGACCGGTGCATCCGAGGGAGGGGCCCAATTGTTTTGTTCTGGACACGGTCTTTTGGGCTTTTCCTCAGGCAATCGAAGGGTTCAAGCATTGTCGTCCGTCTTCGCGATGGGCGGCACCTTTCTATCCGGGAAGTACAAGGTACCATCCTCACCGCTGATTTGCGGCCGCGAACGACCGCCATTACTCCGTGGCCTTCGTGAATTGTTGAGAGCGAGAGCACTGAAAGCTGGCTATGGTTCCTGTCCAACGTGAAGCAGGCGGTGGTCCAAGACCGTCCAGATGTGCGTGTCATCTCGGACCGTAATGCTGGGTTGTTGTCTGCATTGAGCATGATGCAAAATGGGACGCAGCCGTTGTTCCAGTGGAATGATGTTAGGAGCCGCTGGTGCATGAGGCATCTCGCGGCGAACTTTCACACAAGGTTTCGGAGCAAGGACCTGATGAAGATGTTCAAGAAGCTCTGCATGTAGAACCAAAGGCGGAAGTTCGATGTCGTGTGGAGACAGCTCGACGAGGAGACCGGGAAGCATGTAAGGAACTCGGCGGACGCGGAGGAAGGTGCAGCGGCAAGAGGGTCCGCGAGACTTGGGAATTTCACACAGTGGGTTAACTCACACGCACCCGACCTGGAGAAATGGTCCCTGCTGCATGACACCGATGGTGCAAGGTACGGGATCATGACGACCAACATGTCGGAGGTGTACAACGGTGTCCTCAAGGGTGTCCGATCCCTGCCGATCACTGCGATCGTGGAGGAGAGCTGGAACCGTACTGTCGGCTACTTCGTTAACAGAGCCATGATGGCCAAGAAGCATCTGGAGGATGGCAAGCAATTCTCGGAGGTAATGCATGCCCACATGGAGAAGAAGATCAGCAAGGCTCGTTCGCACACTGCTCGTACCATGGATGGCGTCAGGCAGAAATTCGAGATCCGGCTCAGGGAGAAGTACGTCATGGGCCACGCTAGAGGGGATCGAAAGCAGGTCTGCACGATTGGTGACGAAGCATCATGCACCTGCAACAAGCCGCGGCTTCTCCACAAACCATGCTCCCATGTGTACGCAATGTGCGCAATATGGCGCCAGGCCTCGGAGCGTTACATCTCCGAGTACTACGACATCCACCACCTGTATGGCACTTGGAGTGTCGAGTTCCATTCTTATGGGATGGACATGCACTACTGAGGACCTCGGCGGTGGTGAAGAAGGGTGCCCAATGGCGCTCAAGCACTCCCGCCGTGGAAGACGCGATCCACGGCGCATCCGAACGACATGGGCGGCGGCCCGCCGCGCCAACGGGTTCGCCGCCCCGGATCACGAACTATGCAAGACGGTTGGCCACTCCATCAGTCGCTGCCCAAACAGACCTAGCACAAGCAGCGCACCGTAGCGCCCAAGATACAATTACCAAGTCGTGATGTTGCATGCTTATTTTAATGCCTAGTATGAGTTGTATCGTTCTCAATCCATGTCTTTGTGTACGGATGTAATGTTATGTTCTGTGGGTCATGTGTTAACTCATTATGGTCATATCTACTATTATGTTGTACGAGTTTGTACATGTGTTATTCACTTTGTCTTACATTATGTTGTCATATGTTTCGATTTCTTTTCGTATGCCATAATTTATGTTATATATGTAGACTTACATGTTCTTTATCTCTCGGCAGGAGATGGCGCAGCCTCCAGTTGACGGCCCGTATGAGCTGCTCGACGCACGCTGGGATGGGCGACATCGATGCCTGGCGTGGTCGGCCGGCGTCGGCCCTCCGAGCCTAGTCTTCAGCGCCCCCAGAGAGAGGTGGGCTCTTGACGAGCGGTATGTCCCCAGACTGCGGGACACCGGCCTCCGCCCTTTGCGCATGTTGGATGTACCGACGCGCGTTTGGTTTGACGCGGCACTCCTATCTGCGCTCGTGGATCGTTGGAGACCAGAGACTCACACCTTCCACTTCCGGTGGGGGGAGATGACCATAACTCTGGAGGATGTAGCTATGCTTACAGTGCGCCATCGCACGGTCTTCGGTGAGTGCCACCTCGAGGCGAGTGGGTGGAAGGTGCGTATGGTCGGCGATTCGGTCACCCGATTCCTGACAACGTGTCGGGTGTGCCACATTCCTGGCTGCGGGAGTACATGACCTGCCCCCAGCATGCGACTGTGGAGGCAGTCAGGACACACTTCCTTGCATACCTTTTGTTCCTGTTCGGATGGATCTTGTTTCCCTACGACTCGGGTGATTGCGTGTACCTAGCTACATCCGGCTCGGCGAGTCTTTGGTGGACACTTGGCCCGACGAGGTGCCTGTCTGATTGGGCCTCCGCAGTGCTTTGTGCCACTTACAGGGTTGTGCGATGCCTCGGCGCGATGCAGCGGGAGCCGGTCCTCGCTGTATGCTACACACTGCTGCAGCTATGGTCATGGGAGCACTTTCCTGTTGGCCGACCATATTTTCGGAGCACCGTGCACCCTTTCGAGTTGAGCGCCAAGGCATGCGGTGTCGCTACGGTGATGACCCTGTCGATGGGCCTACAATGGGAACACGTTGGACACATAGTACCCTAGGTTGGGCCAGATAGAGACCGAGGCGTGCATACCCTGAGTTCCATAACCTATTTGAGACTCTACATGAGGATGAGGTCATCTGGTGGCCATGGATGCCACATTCCTTGCGTGCACGGCCGTCACGGGTTATCCTCGCAGTGCACTCAGGACGAGACGCTCTGGTTGACGACCTACCACCTGATCTTCTCGCACATGCTCGAGCCGTACAATCCACAGCGGGTCATGAGACAGTTTGGTCTTTACCAGGAGGTGCCACCGCTGTCGGGACGACCTCTCACGGAGAAGGCCCACTGGTATGTCATTTTCCTGTATCATAGTAGGCACATGTATGACTTACATTTTTTGATATCCGAATTCAATTGCAGGCAAACGAGAAGAGGTCGGAGGAGCGACGACTGGAGGTAGACACAGCAGCCGTGGACGACTCTGTGGAGCGAGAGGGCGGCGACAGACGTGGTGCACGAGTTACGAGGCTACGCCATCTAGACGTACGGTGCGTACTTGCAGTGGTACGTTCCGCGCACTAGGTGTAGGCTTACTGGGCCATCGCCACCGTGACCAGTGGAGGTCATGCAGGATGCCGTTGTACTAGCAGGTCCCGACCGTCATCGGGCGGCACGCCACGACGAGATGGTAAAAAATTCTTGCTAAAAATTTCATCCGGCTATGCGTTTGTAACTTACTATCAGTTTCCTTGCAGTACTACCGCCTTGATCGTATCTCGCGTCAGGGTGATGAAACTCTACGCCGTGGTCGCAATAGCACATTTGATCGCATCCTACACGCGGTGCGCGTGATGACCGAGGACGCGAAGAATGCAATGAGGACCATAACTTGTGGTCGCCACAGTGACGTTCACGTACAGCATCGCGGACACCGAGGGCACCCTCCACGCCCTCCACCCTCAGCACCTCCCTCGGCACCTCCCTCCGCACATCCGTCGCACTCTGCGAGTCGTCAGAGCTATGGTCGGTCAGCCTCGACGCGCCTCGGACCACAAGTATGTCATATGTCTGCCGGTTGTTCTCATCAATACTTGTCCAAGCACTCCTTTTGAACATATTTGACATCACCGTTTATTCTTGCAGCACTCGCGAGGGGACAACACTCTGCTACAGCCATCGTCGTCACAGAGGGAGGCGTAGCAAACGCGACGTTGTTCCACTGCAGACATTGACCCTGACTCGCCGCAGCGCGAAGACGACGGGTTGCGATCATTGCCGCATGGCATTCACGCGCAGGCATTCATCCTGCGTGCGGGAGCGCGACCAGTGGTTTGCCGAGACTTACGAAGGGTACACCGTGCAGCATTACGGCACAGACTGGCCAGGAGGATCCTCGTCCACACAACAACCTACTCAGGTACACTTTAACATAGTTGTAGCAATTTTAGCAATGCATAAAACCAATGACTAACTCACCAAGTACCCTTCCCTCAGGATGAGCACGTGTGGATCGATAATATGCTCAGTTTTGACCCGGACACCTACACTGAGATCACTGCAGCGGCGCCTCCCACGCAACGCCCCTACTACGGCTTGCGAGACGTACGCCGCTCCCCTGACAGGTTCACCTTTCCTGAGGATCAGCTACACCGTCTGGGCAATCGACGGGGCGATGTACCATAAGTAATGCCATGGTCGTATAATGTATGTTATGTAATATCAGTGTGTATTGTGTGCAGCATGTCATGTTATGTGATTTACGTAGTGTCAGTGTGCAGCGTGACCTTGTGATTTATGGACACAACATGTTGTAAGCTCGGGTTGGTATCTCAAACATCCGTGATTTTCGAATATCTCACGGGTCCTGTGGTTGATCTGCTAGGGGATCCGACACTACCTCGCGGACGCGAATTTCCTTCAACGCTGCCACACGATTCCTCCTCGGGCCCGCTGCCTCACGGACGCGATTTTCCTTCAACCCAATTGCAATTTAGCCGCATGCTATATATGGACGCTTTTGCTGCCATTCACCCCACTCTTCATTTCCTCTTCTCCTTTGCACCAGTCTTACACGAGATGTCTACGACCTCATCTAACTTTCGAGTGAGCAAACAATTGGAATGACTGCGGCAGCAGCTGGTTTGCCCTCGTTGCAGGGATCCGGTGAATGTGTTCACCTCGCATACGCCAACGAATCCATCCCGAGTGTTCATTAAGTGTTCAAATCTTACGGTAACTTTTGCTTAATCATCTTGAATGAATTGCATTCGAAACAACATGTTGTTTTTTCACTTGAGGCTGCATTTATTTTCTAGAGCACAACATGCCGGTTTTGGCAGTGGGCTGATGAAGCTGTCCCAGTGGTTCAAGATATTGCATTGCAAATTGCTGCCTTGCAAGATGACTCCCGTGGTGTTTCTGCATTTCGTCCAGTGCCTCGGCCCTCCGACCCACCAACGCAGAATGAAGAGAATAGACTCAAACGACTGGATGAAAGGATGGAAAGAGTTGAGAAAATGCTTCAGAAATTAGTTAAGCTAGTTAGTTTTATGGTATTTCTTCTATTATTTCTTGTCGTTGCCAAGTAGAAGTTCAGTTCTAATGAGATTGTAATGTCCCCTCTTTATCTATGCATCGCAGTATAACCTGGATGAGAATAAACCAGTTACATTATCTACGCATGGATGAACTGTCGTCTATCCCTGTATTACTTTATGTGGGAATTCATGAAACCCTAATTTCCGAAACCTCAAATCCAAATTTTGGAGACCTAAATCTGCAATGTTGGATACAAATTCAGAACACTTAGTTTTCACAACTACAAGAACTAACAACTTCTCTCTACAAAGCAGAACGTGACCATTTTTTCCAAAGTAAGACGTGACAAGACTCTTCCTCCTCAGTTTTTCAAACTAAAAAGACGACGTGACAACACTCGCCTCACGACTTTTGGATCGAGAAGACTAGACTTTGCAAACAAAGACGTGACAACACTCTGCCTACCCGACTTTTGGACGAAAAGACAAGACTCGCAAAAAAAGGCGTGACAACACTCGCCTCACCGACTTTTGGATCGAAAAGACAAGACTCTGCAAAAAAAGGTGTGACAACACTCTGCCTCACCAGCTTTTTAGACCGATAAGACAGCACTCTGCAAAGCACAACATGGTTTCTCTGTGCAAAGTAAGACGTGACAATACTATGCCTCACTAGCTTTTCAGATGGACATGACAACACTATACCACCTCTGCTTTTCTGAACTAAAAGACAGGACTCTGCATGAAATTAAGCACACCATGCCAACCATGGAGCTTATAAAACGGGGTTTCAACCAAACCCAAAACTACACAACACTACACAATAGATACTCAGCTATGGACTCTTTGGCAAACTTCTACGCGAGGATGTTGCAGAAGCAAAAGTGGCTTAAGCAGAAGAGGAAACATCTACAATACCCAGATTTTTCAATGAAAGATGCTCCAGTACCACCACGTTCTCCGATCCCGCAGTGTGTGTGTGGCGAACCAGCAGAGATCATTCAGTCGACACACCCAGCTATTGCCGCCCGAGCGTACTACACGTGCGGGCACCACCTCGTAAGCGTTCCTTTCGCGCGCATCGATTTTCGTCAACGTTAAATTCCTTAAATTTGTAACTTCATCCCCACGTAATGGCAGTCCGAGATGCGCTGCCACTTCTTCCAGTGGATCGACGGCCCAAAAATGTATGACAGGGCATTCATCCAGCAGAAGTACATGCTGAACTACTCGGTGCGAGCCGAAAACTTCGTGCGGTGGAAACCTTACGTACCGGACCCTGTAGAGGAGGCATCGAAGGAGCCCAGCGACAAGGGCAAGGGAAAGACACATGCGGCTCAGCCCGGCCGCCACAGCGTATCCGGACGACCAGGCGTAATCCGTATCCACGACGTGAGTTATGAAAAATTCACATCATTCTTATGATTTTCACTATATGATGCACTTACATCATGGAATCGCAGGACATGAACGACTTCGACATACCAGCCACACGTGGATAGTCCCGCAACAAGGGCAAGGGAAAGGCTCATGCAGCTGAGGCCGGCCGCCACAGCGTATCCGGTCGCCCGGGCATAATCCGTATTGACGACGTTAGTTATGAAGAATTTACATCCTTCTTACGATTTTCACTATACGGTGCACTTACATCAATGAATCGCAGGATATGGATGACTTCGATATACCAACCCGGCGTGGACACTCCCGCAACAAGGGAAGGGAAGGCGGCGAGGAGTTCAATCTTGAGCTAGCAAGAAAGGGAAAATAGCCCGGTCCACGCGAGAGGTCATGTCATTACGTAGTAGTCCGCCGTCCTACCCCCATTACTATCCCTAAAGGCATGCATACTTATATGGTCCGGATGCTTGTGTCGCATGATGTACCGTAGTAGTAGCAAGGATGACCAAAGCAATTAGCGAACCATCATGCCATGTCACTCGTGTAACGATGCTTATGTCCGCGGACTCTAATGTAGTTCTGGTTCCGTGTTTCCGCTAAGCCATCAAAGCATACATTGCAAGTATGCCTCTTCTAGTGGAATCCCAGAAACAACCATTCGCACCGACATCGAATCGTCCATGTTTTAGGGTATCTTCATAATCACAATGGGCGTTCACAGCCCCTTCAATCATATTCTGTATAAGCTTCATAAAGTACTTCATCGACTGCCTGCCTATATACGCGTATACATTCAGACGATAAAACCCTAATTTACAAACCTCGGTGCCCATATTACTTAATCAATGTTTTTTTACAAATATCAGTGCCTGTTGAAACCCTAATTGAAATGACTGAAGATAAATTCGTATTCCTATCAAGGCTAACCCGAACTGGAAACCCTACTTTTTTTCATTTCTGCAAACCCTAATTGAAATGACTGAAGAATATTCTGCATTTTAATTGCATTTTGAGTATGGAACCACAACATTTCGGCCCCAACATTTCAATCTACTATTTTAGGCCATCTTCATAATCACTGAGCGTTCTCAGCCCCTTTAATTGCATTTTGTAGTAGCTCCATAAAGTAATATGCTTTAACTCTGTCATTTTTAACAAGTGCATCGTAATATCACTTACCCTCCTACTTACGACTCATTACTATCTTAATCGTCCTCGCAAAATTTCTCAGAAATTTAGCGCATTACAACAATATACGACGATCACAAAATGTTATGGCGAGTCTGACAAATTTTTTGTCGTTCATATTCTACGAAAATATCAAACAGACAAACCAACGTTGTCACTACACTTTTATTTTCAAAAAAAACATCATACAATAGATTATTTTATAAAAAAAATTTGAGAAGTAATGTGATCAACAACCGCAGCAATCAAGATATTATTTCTCTTCAATTTTCTCTTTTCCAAAAATTTAAATAAATCATTTCTATTTTAGTGTATCAATTAGAGCTTAATTGAAAATTTTAGAAAATTAAAATTAATTTTAATGAGTAAATTACACTTCTATTAAATTCAATCTGTTTTAACATTTTTTTGTTTTTTCCTATTTTTTCCTTTATTTTTCCTTTATTTTTCCAACCTTCTTCTTTCTCTCTCCCGATTTTCCTCTCTCCTGGCCGCCACGTCGTAGGGGAGGCAAGGTCTCGCCAAACCCGGCGGCACCTTGCTCCTCTATCCACACGGCAAAGATGTGGTCGCGACATTTCGCCGCGATCGGCGGTGGCGAGAGCTCACTTCTTTGCCGTCGGGGACGGCAGCACGTGCTGGAACGGTGCTAAAAATGGAATTATGAGAGTAACAAGGCTACTTTAGGAATTAACGAGCGCTATAGGGCCAAACGAGTCCAAAATTCGAAATAAAAAGCTTGGAACGTGCCTAGCTTACGAGCTGACAGCTGCCCTACATCTCTACATTAGGGAGCAGGTGCCGTAGGGTTGGAAACGGATTGAATACGAACCACAGAGCAGGTGCCGTCGGGTTGGAAACGGATCAAATACGAATCGAATGTCATAACAAATACGAATTTGAATTGAATATATATTCAATTCGGTCGAATTGTAATATCCTACAATTTTTATGACAAATCTTTATAGAATAAATTTATGTAACATGATTACACGCCTACACAAGCATCGAAGCAACTTCCCATGTAACCGAGTTTTACACTTCACACCCTGACGGCGGGAAAACGCCTCCCCAAAAATAAGTGCTACACACAGGTAACCCAGACTAATCACCAACTCTTACACAGAGCTCAAAGCTCAGAGAAGTCTACTGCGCTTGTGATCCGTGAAAGGAAAGCCACGACTCAATCAGTCAAAAAAATCCGTAGAATGCTAGCTAGCTCTACATTATGGTGCAGGTGTCCGGGCGGGAGTGGTACTGATACGCGTACGCGCCGGCTGCGGCGCGTACTGGTAGTGGTGGTGACACGGGTACGGATACTCGACCACGGCGGCGGCGGCGTCAGGCTTCTTCTTCTCCTCCTCCTTGGCGTCGTTGACCTGCACCAGCTGCGCGGGCCCGACCTTCTTGCGCAGCGCGCTCGTCAGCTTGACGGAGTCCACGCCGTCACCGACCACTACCACCTGGTCCTTCCCCTCCCCGGCCAGCGCCACCGAGTCCACCCCGCCCGTCGTCGCCACCAGCGCCATCGCCTTGGACCGGCACTTGTCGCACGTCATGGTCACCTTGATCACGATCTTTTGCTGCAACCAACGAAGCAAATTAGTACCCCCATGTTTCAGCCGAAAGAACAGAGAGAATAAAGACGATGATACTACCCACACTGATAGAACGATTTAGTATAAGCTCCAAATTAAGATCCATGAACTTAATTAATTACCTTCATTTCTTCCTTCTTGATGGAGTGGTCCGGTCTTCCAATGCCTGGGTAGTATCGGAATTCAAGATGAGCTTAATTTTGAGAAGAAGAGATTGAGGCTAATGGTTGGCTTGAATTATATGTATGGGGCAAGAAAGAGGAAACGGAAACAAGGAGCTAAGAGCTTTCCCGTGGAAGGAGCAGAGAACCCGAGCCTACTATATATAGTAGCTGGAGTGCGAGGGATGTACACTGTGAATTTTTTTAAAAAAATAATATAGTTTTTATTCAAAATTACATTAATAATATCATCTTTTTTCTTTCGGAACTGTTATACATCTTGCGACTGAAATTTTCTAGAAAATCAGTCACTTTCTAGGCCATCTAATGCGCTTTGTGATTGGTGAGAGAGAGGGAGAGAGGGTGAGAGGTCGTCTGATGCGCTCTGTGATTGGTTAGAGAGAGAGGGAGAGAGGGTGGCAAGTGATATTGGATTGGGGATATAGGGGGATGATATCTGGGGCATTGATCTCCATTTGATGACTCAAAAAGTACCTGATTTTCAAGAAAAAATCAGTCCTTGTCCAAGTAGCTCAATCGTTGAGTGACTTGGACACTTATCGCTCAACGGTTGGTCTTAGTGTACAGCTCACTCAGCTAGCAAGACATGCATTGTGCCCGTTGGCCGACAAGTGTCCAAGTCGCTCAACCGTTGAGCGATTTGGGCTAGTCGTCCAACGGTTGAGCGACAGATAATTATTCATGTAAAAAGGAAAAAGGTGGTATTATTACTATAATTTTGAATAAAAAATTACTGTAATTTTGAATAAAAATTAAATTATTTTTAAAAAAATATGTACACTGTGCTACTACTGGATTCCACATTAGAGGTGTTTATGGGCGGCCCAGCCCACCAGCCCGACCCAAGTCTGGCCCTGTTCGGGCCGGGCTTAGGACCGAAAAACCAACCCGAAGTAAGCCTGGGCCCACTCGAAATCCCAAAAAAAGTAATAAAAATAGAAATATATATTTTTAATTCTGAAAATAAATTTTAAAAAATTATTCTAAAAAACATTAAAATAGCAGTTTTAAATCATAAAAAAACGAATTTCAAGTCGGACCGAGCTGAGCACAGGACTGCCCATTCAGCGCCGGGCCAACGTTTGAACAGATCTATTCACATTGTGAGATCTAGTCTATGGGAGTAGTTAGGATGCGATTAGAAAAAGGAAGGTTTCATGGCAGTAGCTTCAGCATTTATTTATGACTTGGCTCTGCGACGTCAGTCAGAATTCAGAAGAGAGGACTCGGCTTTCGAGGAGGTCGCTTCACTGACCGTCGCTAACGCGCAAGAAACCGTGTTGAGTACACTACTAGTACATACTACTAGTCAGCGGCGAGTGTGCATGTGCTTGAGGAGTTGGTGTCCAACATGGCGGCCAAGCAGTCTCCTCCTCCTCTGGAAGGTGTTGATTAACTAATTGATTGCTCACATTTATTGGGTCTGCTTTGCTGATGTAATAAGCGTGAAAAATGGTTGTGTACAGTGTAGTGTTTGGTGAATTGACAGGTCTCTGTGTCTTGCTGAACGAGGATTCTTATACATTGCCTTGAAGATTTTGCTGATTTCCTGAAGTTGGTGACCAAGTATTCTCAACAGCTAGCTCAAACACTTAGATGTGTGTGTGCTCCAGATGACTCCTCTGCACTGCTGATTCTGGAACACTTGTACGTATATATGGGCATAGAAAGATACGAGTTGGGTTAATGAACAGGCTGCTCCCGTAAGGTGAGGTCGTACAGGTCAGAACTGTGGATGAAGTGTGATGAAAGTACTACAGGTATACTGATTTTGGTTTCCAGAGAGAGTTCTATTTTCTCATTTATCATCTTTTTAAAATAAAATAATAAAACTAACCCTCTACGTGTCCCGCTAACAAAAATAGCATCCCTCCTGCGCTAATTTTCCACGAAAAACCGCGTGTCCACAGCAGTTAACATGCCGTGCTCCCAATCCGCAGCAGGATGGTATGCCAGCGCGGTAGGTGGCCTGCGCACCATCCTGCCACGGACTGAGAGCATTGTAGGTCGCTTAAATGTGTGTGCTCCAGATGACTCCTCTGCACTGCTGATTCTGGAACACTTGTACGTATATATGGGCACAGAAAGATACGAATTGGGTTATTGAACAGGCTGCTCCCGTGAAGTGAGGTCGTACAGGTCAGAACTGTGGGTGAAGTGTGATGTGAAAGTACTACAGGTATACTGATTTTGGTTTCCAGCGAGGAGTTTTATTTTTCTCATTTATCATCTTTTTAAAACAAAACTAGCTCTGTAATTTTCCACAGAAAGCCGCATGTCCTGCTCTCGGACCGCAGCAGTTAACATGTCGTGCTCCCAATCCGCGGTAGGATGATAGGCTAGCACGGCAAATGACATGTGCATCATCCTTCCACGGACTGGGAGCATCATAGGTCGCCTAGTTGTGGCTGTGGCTGCATGCCGCGGTCTGGGAGTAAAGTATGTGGTTTTCTGTGACACAATAGCACGATAGAAGTGTTATTTTTGTTATTTTAGCTCCACGATATGAGAGGCTAGTTTTGCTACTCTAAATAAATAAAAAAACGTGCTTCGGGGGAAACCTAAAGGAACCAACTGCAGAGCAAAGCAATTATTCGTTCAAGCAGTTTCGTTAAATATCGTCTCGATGGCGATGCGTCCTATCCACTTAATCATGTGCTAGTCGTCGAGCGTTTCGTGAAATGAAAAGGACATTACGTAACAATCGTGACGTAGGTCATCGTGACGTAGGTCGCGGATGATGGCCAGTCTAGCTGTGAACGCCGACCCGTTCAGATTGGAAAATGGGCTCGGTCCGGTCTGGACACAAGGGGCATCGGCGTCTACTGTGCAGAGTACACAGTACTACACGCTGGACAGGCTAACTAAGGATCTGTGCCGATAATTAATCTCTAGCGAGTCACTCGTCCAGATGGACGGCAAATCAAAAAGATTTTAGTTATACGTAGTTGACGGGTTTATATATGTACGGTTCAGAAATCAGGACACCAGTCACACCATGCGTGTTGGTTACATTCCTGTGGTCTAGATTAGTACTGAAAAAAAATGCAGAGTTGTAGCTAGTGTTATATTGGTTCAACCTTGCTCAAAAGATCCCATGATACCAAAAAAAAAAAATCTGGTGCAATGCAAATGTGCAACGACAATCAGTTAACGCGGCACTATACATTTATTTTGAACTGATTCAATGCATTTGTGCATGTATAATACTCTTCTTCAGTTTCATTTTTTCAAGGAGAGTTATCGTTTGTATTGATAAAGCAGGAGAAAACAAGATAAAAAAGATACACTCTGATAGGAAAAAAACCAGACAAGAGAGAACTCGCAACTGGACATGCCTCGCAGCACCCTAGCAACAGCACCATAGCTGGAGGCACCAACTAGGAAACCCTAACAACATCATAACACCAACGAACTCTATCGAACACACATCAAAGCTAAAGGAAGGACAACACCTCCCATACAACACACTGGAACTTCGAACGGGTTAAAACTAAACAGTGTAGAGGATCGCCCAAGCACAAACTCGAGAGAGAAGAATAGAAGCAGGGGCAAGGTGAATCCACACGCTCATAGGGCAACCAGCAAGGAGCTTCAGATAAATTAAGTGAACAAACAATTCCTCCCCTCGGTGACGACAGTGGACGATGCAGAACAAAAGGATGACAACTCCTACTCCTCTCCCCCTCTGCCCACGCGGCTCATTTATGGTGGACTAGACCAACTGCTACAAACGGGACCTCCAGGACAGTCGTCTTGCGCGTCAAGACGACACTTCGGTGGCAATAGCCCGACTACTCGAGGCTCTTACAACGGCTGACCTGCTACTCCTCAAGACAATAACCTACACTTAGGGCGCCTCCTGACATAGCAGTGTGGGTGGGTCCTGTGGATATTATGGGGATATGCACATGATCTTAGGATGATGTTACAATTGGCAATGGTATTAAGGGTTTGCGAAAACACTCGTTTTCGGCAAAGTTTAGGTTTTTCGGTCTAACTGGTTTTGTGTTGAATGTTGATTTGATTGACTAATTGATTTTGGGATAAGTCATATCCTTGTTTGTCTTTGCATATGAGTTGCATATTGCATGATTTGAGCTAACGTGAGTCAAGTTGTGAAGAATTTATTCCCGGAGACGATTTCTCTATCTACTGCTATGCGGGTAGCTTAGAGGTCAATGATGGTCAACGGCGAGGAGGATCGGGACTAATCTTGGAGAGCTGAGGTCCAGAACGATCATAGATGCCGGGTGAGGTCAAGTGACTCAACCGTGGCGCAGAATGGACGAGGATGACCGAACGGGCAGTTCGGTGCGACGAGTTGATCAAGCGATGCGGGGGTCGCTGCAAGTGCCTTGGTGGTTCCGGTGGGATCCGGACGGGAGAGACTTGCCGACATGATGAGAGTCGTTGATCAACCTACACGTGGCGAAGCGGGCGATTGCTTCGACAGGATTGGACTCGGTCTTCGGAGAAGGATCGAGAAGGGGTATTTTGGTAATTTCACCTAACACCGCCTTTGTGACTTTTGGCTAAACCACGGCGCGAGACGGCGCAAGGTGAAGTGGTTTAGGTCAAGAGATGATGGATACGACACTTTAAAATGTGTGCGTAAGTGTCCCGTTTGTGTTGGGCCTTAACGGGAGCCCATTAGAGAAACTCTTCTAAAAGCTAGGCCTCTAGTATAAATAGGAGGGGTGTGTCACACAGCCCCCAAGCACTTCATTTGTAAACCCTAGTTTGGTTTAGAGATTTAGAGAGGAAAAAAGAGGCTTAGGCTTTTAGAGAGATGAGTTGAGAGAGTGCTCATGGATTGAGCTCTTGTCCTCCTTGAGGGAGTGGCTATAACCAACAACATCATGAATCAATCTATGGATGATTTTCCAAAGATGTGTCTCTTTGTGTTCTTCCTTCTCTCTATTTGGTGATTTTGAGTCTTTCTTTGATCCGTGAGTTTTTGGTTGGTTTCTTGCCGTGATCTAACTTGCTATGACATGTGGGAACCCATCTAGGGTCATCTTGATCATCAATCACCCACGAGCAAGTCTCTAGATCATATTTCGATTTTTGCTCGGTTTTGGAGCACAGTTTGTTGAAACTGAAAAAGATAGGAACTTTGGCATGGATCTCTGTGATCTTTGATTGGAATAGGTTCCTAATATCTTAGAGAAGGTGTGTCTCAAATTTCGTGGGTTTTGGCCTTACAGATCAAAAGTTACATCGATTTTTTACTTCGTTTTTCAGACTGTTTACTATTTATTTGTCTGATTTTACTGTTCATTGGTCTGACCGCGTGTTTACTGTTCACCGAACTGACCATGCACTGCTCATCGGTCTGACCGCTACTGTTCAAGCACTGTTTATTTTTGCTTTTTTTTTGTCTTTTGCTTAGGGTTTTGATTTGGGTTCAACACAAGTTCTCTGTAGTATTTGTATATTGATCTTCATAGCTTTGATAGCTATTGGAGTGATATAGATGTTGAATCTAATCAAGGTGAAAAATTGAGAAAGCGTCTATTCAACCCCCCTCCCTCTAGTCGCCTTTCCGATCCTACAGGTCCTCTCTGCATCCACGCAATCCGACGACCGCACAACACTTGGAGAAACCGGCAGCTCAAACACTGGCGACAGATAACAACGAGAGCTGGGGAGGCTTCTCTGGCTATGGCAGGATGTACTGAGCCCTGGATCAACTTGTCGTCGGTGGTGCTGAAGACGCGCACAGGCGTGCCGTTGGAGCCGGCGGTGGCGAGTGCAGGACAGCGCGATACAAGCATTGGAGCAGTGCGTGTGCACATGAGGCGCTTCACCCTGTGTAGGCGGACCCACATCTCACCCTTTTCCTTGCATGCCCTTGTGCATGGCGTCGTTTATCTTGACGTGGTCGTCGATCGATGGAGGCTCCCGGTAACACCGTGTCGACGTTAGTGACCTTCCCGGCATATAGCACCGTGGATGCTAGCCGATGCAGATCTCGCAACACACATCGTTCGTATTGGTTAAAATAGACTACTAGAGGCAAATACAACAATACAGAGATCCGATGAAAGTTGTGCTTGCGCTTGTATCTCTTCTGCCATGTTTTGAAGTATATTTTATTTTCGATGCGCACGGCCCCCCTCCTTTGCTATGTATATATTGATTAGAGACTGCTCGAGAATACCCCACATTATTATTACTAGTTGGGGAAAAGGCCATAAAATTTCACATTAATCTTCGAAAAGAAAATTAGCTAAAACTTCTCACAATAAGAAGGGAAAATGGAAATATCTAGTCATCTAATATTTAATCTACATCTTCGATTAGATCAACTTGGAGCCATACAGTCAAAATAAAAAGCTTGGAACGTGCCTAGCTAGCTTATGAGCTGACAGCTGCCCTACATTTTGCTCTTCAATCGGTATGCATGCACGCTCTCTACGTTACGGAGCAGGTGCCAGTAGGGTTGGAAATGGATCAGATACGAATCGAATAGTCTCGAATATGAATACGAATTAATATTTTTAAAATAAATACAAAAATAAATTTGAATATTCTTGAATACAAATACAAATCAAATGTCATAACGAATACGAATTCAAATTGAATATATCCTCAATTCGGTCGAATTACAATATCCTACAACTTTTACAACAAATCTCAGTAAAATAAATTTATGTAATATGACTATACGTCTACACAAGCATGTAGCAACTTCCCACGTAACCGAGTTTTGGACTTCACACCCTGACGGCGGGAAAACGCCTCCCCGAAAATTAGTGCTACACACAGGCAACCCAAATTAATCACCAACTCTTACACAGAGCTCAAAGAAGTCTACTGCACTTGTGATCCGTGAAAGGGAAGCCACGACTCAAATCAGTCAAAAAAATCCGTAGAATGCTAGCTAGCTCTACATTATGGTGCAGGTGTCTGGGCGGGAGTGGTACTGGTACGCGTACGCGCCGACGTGGTGCTCGTAGACCACCGGCGCCGGCTGCGGCGCGTACTGGTAGTAGTGCCACGGGTACGGGTAATCGACCACGGCAGCGGCGGGTTCAGGCTTCTTCTTCTCCTCCTCCTTCTTGGCGTCGCCGACCTGCACCAGCTGCGCGGGCCCGACCTTCTTGCGCAGCGCGCTCGTCAGCTTGACGGAGTCCACGCCGTCGCCGACCACTACCGCCTGGTCCTTCCCCTCCCCGGCCAGCGCCACCGAGTCCACCCCGCCCGTCGCCGCCACCAGCCCCATCGCCTTGGACCGGCTCTTGTCGCACGTCATCTGCACCTTGATCACGATCTTTTGCTGCAACCAACGAAGCAAATTAGCACCCCCCCATGTTTCAGCCGAAAGAACAGAGAGAATAGAGATGATGATAGTACGATACTACACTACACTGATATAACGATCTAGTATAAGCTGGAAATTAATATCCATGAACTTAATTGATTACCGTCATTTCTTCCTTCTTGATGGAGTGGTCCGGTGTTCCGATGGCTGGGTAGTATCGGAATTCAAGATGAGCCGAGTTTGAGGCTAATGGTTGGCTTGAATTATATGGATGGGGCAAGAAAGAAGAAGCGGAAACAAGGAGCGAAGAGCTTTCCGTGGAGGGAACAGAGAACCCGGGCCTCCTATATATAGGAGCAGGAGTACGAGGTATGTACACTGTGCTACCACTGTATTCCACATTGTGAGATCTAGGCGTCTATGGGACTAGTTAGGATGCGATTAGAAAAAGGACGGTTTCATGGCAGTAGCTTCCGCGTTTATTTATGACTTGGCTCTGCGCCGTCCGTCAGAATTCAGAAGAGAGGACTCGGCTTTCGGGGAGGCCGCTTCACTGATCATCGCGAACGCGCAAGAAACCGTGTGTCGAGTACAATACTAGTACATACTGCTAGTCAACGGCGGAACTTTTTTATTATTTAATTCTTTTTTTAATATAATTTTAAAGTTATCCCCTCACAAACTTTATTTCCAATTCTGACCCCTTTGATCACGCCACCACCAATAACGTGACAAAACAATACTGTCACGCCACAGGATAAGTCCCCAAAATCACATTTTTTGTCACGCCACTAGTGGTGGCGTGACCAAACAACACTGTCACGCCACCACTAGTGGCGTGACAAGACTTTGACCAGAAATGGGTTGGCGTGACAGTGTTGCTTTGTCACGCCACGGGTGGTGGCGTGACCAAAGGGGTCAGAATTGGAAATAAAGTTCGCGATGGGTTAACTTTAAAATAAAATTAAAAAAATGATTAAATAATCAAAAAATTTCTCAACGGCGAGTGGAATTTTCGACAGACACAGTTCATCTTATATGTGTGGATTTGACCACGACGAGAGCGCACTTGCAGATCTAGCACGTATGTCACCATGCGCCAATGCTGGCTAATTAGTTAGGCTAGTTAGGTTAGTTAGGGTTAGTGTTAGGTTGAAATTTGAAGGAATTTTAAAATATAGTAAATGAGTCTATAAAATTATAAAAAAATTGTGGAGCCTCCTGACACCATGTGCTTACTTTGTGTAAATTTTTTATAATTTTATTTGTTCAGAATTTTTATCGCTATTTCGTATAAGTGTGATGTTTGTACAAACCAATAAATATAGAAAATAAGCTCCAAAAATTATGAATTTTATTTTGAAGACTCCTCACGTAGTGGACTTGATTTTGTAATATTTTGGCAATTTTATATGTCTTCTTCTATTGTTAGGATTCAATAAATCGAAATTTTCACGACCTAAATCCTAAATTTTGATAAATTATGAATTTTTAAATCCTAAATTTTGATAAATTATAAATTTTTATAAATCTGACGAGGCAGCTTTGCGCAGAGACATGACATGACAAGGCAACTTTGCGCAACGACGTGACCCGACGACTTAGCTTTGCGCAGGGACATGACCTAATGAGGCTGCTTCGAAGGGCGTGCCGCACGGACACAAAACACATCCGTGCCTCATCGCAATGGAGCTGTTACAGCTACGTCCGCTCCCGCTATAAATACAACAGCTACTCGGCCAGCAACTCTACACCAACAACACTACCTTGATAACATGGATAAGGAAAAGGAATGAGAAAAAATCCGTAAGCTCTTGAAAGACTTGGTGTCTCTCCACGAGACCATCGCTCACCATCATGCGGCTAGTCAGTAGCCTTTCGCACACCAAACTTTTCTGGAGCTCGTGGATCTGAGGAACCCCCCTCCTATGCCCGCTGAACACCCTCCGGAAGGGTCCCCGACGGGGGTGGCGCCATTGGGACGCGTGCAAGTGCGTCAAATCAACCGACGAGTGGACCATTGGGTAGCGCTATTGGTGCTGCCTAAACTACGACGTGGACTACCCCGATCGTAGGTTTGACACGCAGAGCCACAGGCAGCCGATAATGAAATTGTATTTTATTGCACACTACTATTTTTCTTCCCGTTACGCCAGTAACCACGTCTCTCTTCCCACCGTAGTCTCGGCGTGCCTATGCGACTTCAGCCAGTGGATCAACGATAAGATCCACCCCTACGACATGTGAATATGCGAACACGGAAGAGCTGGGTCAGGGAGGACATCGAGACCCATGAAAAGCACCTCGAAGAGCTGCAGGCTGAGAAGGACGAGAAGGAGAGGCGGGACAAGCTGCGCGAGGAGCAGGAGCACGAGCATGCCAGGCGACGCGAGGCCGAGAGAGAGCGAAAGAGGGCCATCGCGGCGAGAGCTAAGGCGCAAGGCGAGAAGTACAACGCTGAGCTGGGCCGTAAGGGCAAATGGCCACGTTCCATGCAGTAGTTCGACCCTCTTCGTCCACATGTCCCATATATTTCTATTTCCTTAAAGGCATGCGTGTACTGTCTTTGGTTCATTAGCATACGTGCCATGTAGCCCCTTATCGGATCAACTGTCGTGTGCCGTCTAATGGACGTATTTGCCCCCACACCAACTTTTTGTATTGATATGACAACACACTACGACGTTGTGACGCTTACTTTTCAGACTGAGAAGACCACACTCCGCCTTATGACCTTTTAAGAGGGAAATAACAACTCTACCTCCCTAGCTTTGGTGCCATTTTCTGCTGCGCTAGCTATATATGGATGTTTTGGCTGCCATTCACCTCACTCTTCACTTCCTCTTCTCTTTTCTTCTAGTCTTAAACGGGATGTCTTCGGCCTTATCTAACTTTGAGTGAGCAAACAATTAGAATCACTATGGCATCACCTAGTTTGCCCTCGTTGCAAGGATCCGACGAATGTGTTCATCTCGCATACGCCAATGAATCCATCCCGAGTGTTTATAAAGTGTTCAAATCTTACGGTAACTGGTGGAAAATCATCCCGAATGAATTCCATTTGAAATAGTATATTGTTTTATTTTCGTTTGAAGATGCAATTCTTTTCCAGAACACAACATGTCGGTTTGGCTATGGGCTGATGAAGCTGTCCCAATGGTTCGAGATATTGCAATGCAAACTGCTGCCTTACAAAAAGACTCCCGTGGTGTTGTTGCATTTCGTCTAGTAACTCGACCCTCTAATCTACCAATGCAAAATGAAGAGAATAGACTTAAAAGACTGGATGAAAGGATGGAAAGAGTTGAGAAAATGCTTCAAAATTAGTTAAGATAGTTAGTTTTGCGGTCTTTCTTTTATTATATATTTTTCTCGCTAAGTAGAAGTTCAGTTGTAATGAGATTGTAATGTCCACTCTTAATTTATGCATCACTATATTTTAAAATTCCTACGAACACCATCGTGTAGAAGTTTGCCAAAGAGTCTATAGCTGGGTATCATCGAAGTTTGCACTGTACATAACAAACAAGGTAGAAAATATTATATTACGACAATGAATGACGACCGGACGAGCTGGGTCTATTGGAACAATCCTTTATTGAGTGCCGGGGTCTTGCATATCCTGCACTTGATTGTGCGGCTAATACTAGTACGTTGACTGGCATCCATGTCATTCCGGAAGCGCCACGTCTACTGTCGCCCCTTCCTTATTCTCTTCAAGTCCCTGTTGGGACCCCATTGCACCATGTCCGACCAAAGATCCTTGTGGTTCATTTCCAAGCCGTACGAGTGAAACTCTCTACTATATGTACTGAATAGGTGCTACATGTCGTAGTACTCGGAGATGTATGGCGTAGACATCAGCCTCATTTGTGCACACGCCTTGTACACATGCGAGCATGCTTGCAAAGGAGCTTTGGCTTGTTGCAGGTGCATGTCGCCACCTCACCTAGGATACATGCATGTTTTCTTTCCCCTAGCATGACTGTTGACATATTTCTACCGAAGCCCGATCTCGTACTTCCACCTAAGGCCGTCGATCACCCGGATGTCGTGCATTCGGGCCTTCTCCATCTTCCGGTCCATGTGTCTCTGCATGTTCTCGGACCACTACATTCCTTCGTCCATCTATCTCTTGGCTGTGGTGGCTCTATTGACGAAATAACCAACAGTGTGAGTCCATATCTCCTAGATGATCGTGGTGATAGAGAGGCACTACACACCTTTAAGGATCGCTGTTGTAGACCTCGGATATGTTGGTCATCATAATCCTGTACCTTGCACCATCTGTGTCATAGAGGAGGGACCATTTCTCCAATTTAAGAGCGTCGCCATGAATCCACTCCGAGAAGCTTATAGCATTGCTGGGTTGCTCTCCCTCCGGAGTAGACTCCCTTGTATGCCTCGTAGTCCGGTGTTCGAGGTCTCTCCAAATGGACTCAAACTTCGCCTCTAGTTCTATAGATACAATGCCTTGAACGTCTTCATGAGTTCCTGACTACGGAACCGTGTGAACAAGTTAGATCCAAGATGCCTCATGCACCATCCAGATTGCACGTCATTCCACTGGTGAGATGCATCCATCCCACGCTGCATGGTGTTGATGGCCACCAACAACCCAACATTGCGGTTTGTGATTACGCAGACGTTGGGCCGGTCTACCACCACCGCTGTCTTCACGTTCTCCAGGAACCACAACCAGCTGGATATGTTCTCGCCTCTATAATGGCAAATGCCATCGAGAGAAGCTGGTCATTCGCGTTTGCCACCACCGTGGTGAGAATGATGCCCTTGTACCTCCCGTGAGAAAAGTGTCACCCATCATTAATACGGGACAGCGGAACTTGAAGCCCCGATGGCCTAAGTGAAAGCCTAGAACACCCGGTCTAGTATGAAGTGGTTGGGCCCTTTCCCAGCATCTTTACGGTCAAGCTTGTTTATGTACATGTCGGGGTTTGATTCGACAATCTGATGAAGCAATCTCAATACAAGGTTGTACACCTCTTCATATGTCCCGTACATGTTCTCGATAATTTTCTGCTTGGCTCATCGAACCTTGCTGTAGTTGACTGGATAGCCAACCTGACTAGCGACTTCCGACATCAGCATCTTGGGGAAGACAGACACATCCGCCTCAACTAGGTGCATGATAAGGCTTACAACATATGCGGAAGTCACGTTCCGATGCTGCCGTAGGGGCTCGACCGAGCCAAAGATCTTTGCTCAGTGAGCGTTGACCTTGCTAGGGCAGTCTTCCACTACGCACTTCACTACGTATTTTCCGGGGTTGGACCGATGCACTCAGTACATACGGCTGATGGACAAGGCATACCGTGCTATAGCTTATTGCACGGCCACCTTGTCCGGGAAGCGATGCCCAACTAAGAGGGTGTCGGCTTCAAACCCCCACTAGGAGCCTTCTTCTTACGGCAGTACAAGCGAACGTACCGAGATATCATCAAGTCTCGATGCCACGTAAGGACCACCGGCTTGGTGTGTGTCCTCGTCGCTATCATCCGAGCTTGGGTCGGCGTCCTCGCCGGACTCCAACCCTACAAGCTCGTCCGGTAGATACTCGTGGCAGTCGATGCGGGCCGACCACCACGTTTCCACCCCCTCATTTCGCACAAAATTAGGCGCGGGACTTCCCTCTGAGGCAACACATTCGTGCTGCTATTTTCATGCTCGGGCTGCGCTTGCCCACTTGTAGAGGCCCTAGCAACATCAGGGTTTCCCGGTGCCCTGCATACAAAATTCACGTACACCATAGGCTTTCTGTGAATGGTCGCCTCGGGTTGGGAGGCAATCTCCATGTACTACCTTCATGCTATGCTTCCATTCACCTTGACGAGCTCCCACACATAATTCGTGTAGGTGATCGCCTCGATCACAACTTTCTTCATCGTTGGCTCCGTGACAAACTCCCTCCGGATGCAGCTTTGCAGCTCGTGAATATTCATCGCGTGGAGCCCCTCCGCCCAGACCACCTTGTACTGGCATCTCAACAAGTCCAACCCATCGGGTCTGGCCCATACAAGACCATCGCCGTAAAATACAAACAAGCTTGCATGTTCAAAAATACCTAAAGCCACAACAACCACTAAAAATTTACGAATGAGTTATGCCTAACTAATTCCTACTTAACTAATTACGCCTGATTAATTACCACTACATAAATTATTGATAGTTTGTTTCCACAAATTATGAGTACGGTAATAACGACAAAAGCATCCGACAAATTACCTGCCGTTGGGGGGAAGTAATAAAAAATGGCGGCGACGAGCGACAAGAAGTAAGAAAAAGTTAACCTCCCAATAAAAGTAATTACATTACATTCTCTGAGTCCTCAGCGACGAGCGCAAGAATGAGAATCGAAACGCAAATGAGATGAGCGAAGAGCGAGTGCCAGTGTTCGATATTTATAGCCGAGCGGAGTCGCGGCGTTGGCGCCAGAATTCCGTAAGCGTTGGCATCGGAATTTCTAGACGAGGTGACAGATGTGCGGAGGAGGGAGGAGGGACGGTGGGAAAGATGGCCACGGCGTGGTTTTTTAATTCTTCGTAGAATAGTCCAGTGCGTGGCGGGTGGGAGGAAGGGCCGGAGGGGGCGCGTGTGGAGAGCGTGTAGCCTCTTATACGAAATAGTAATAAAATTTTTGAATGAATAAAATAATGGCAAATTTACATCGTATAGTACACTATGTTTGGATGGTTCACAAAAAAATTCATATTTTTTTAATTTATTTGCTATATTTTAAAATTCTTCCAAATTTCAGCCTAACCCTAACTAACCTACTAACATGTTAACTAACCTACTAACATGTTAACTAACCTACACGTGGCGACGGAGGGCGTTGGCACACGATTGATCAGGCGCCAACGATTGATGCTGCGACGAGCGTGTGTCGTGGCCGCGGCGCACGCGTCTGTGGCGCCTCGGTGTTGGTGCACGGTGGCTGTGCACCAACGCTACGTGGTGGCAACTCGGCGTTGGCGCATGGCCACCATGCGCCAATGGTGCCATTTTTGCTAATACTTTTTGCATACGATCACATCTGCAAATACGTGACAAAAACATGCTAGATTAGCAAAAAAAAAATTGAATTTTTGACACATACAACACCCTTTCGAACCCGTATTTGCAGGATTGACCACCGTCGCGGTGTATTTGCGAATTTAGCACGGTTGCTGCACGGCCACCATGCGGTGGCCTCTCTGCACGCCATGTCAGCCCATTGCCGCACGGCCGCCGTGTGGCAACGCCCCACGACCTACCACATGACCTCCTTGCCCGCCCCCACTGCCACCTCAGCCATTGCCGTATGACCATAGTGCGGTAACCGTTGCCGCACGGCCACCGTACAGCAATGGCCCTCAGCCCGCCACGTGTCACATTAGGGTTTAATGCGGTCAAAATTAGGGTTTCTGATTAGGGTTTTGTAGTAATTTTTAAAAATAGCAAATGAGTTCAAAAAATTATGAAATTTTATGTAGGGATTCTCGACACAGTGCACTTGCTTGCGTAAATTTACCATAATTTTATTCGTTCACAATTGTTCTCGTAATTTCATATAAGTATATTGTTTGTACGAATTTGTAAATACAAAAATGAGCTCAAAAAATTATGAAATTTATTTTGAAGGCTCCTCATGCAGTGGAATTGATTTTGTAATGTTTCAACAATTTTATATTTATTCTAGAATTATCTAGGAAATTTAGGATTTAGGTCACGATAATTTGGATTTTAGGGTTCAAAAATTAGGGTTTCATATTTTCATGTGACTTGGAATGTATGAAAAAAAAAGATGCATTTCAACTCCATTAGAGATGTCGATATACAATATGGCATAGGAATTTCATGTTACGTTTGGATCATTCATTAGCATGTCTTAGCCTCCTATAAAACATGTGCCAATATGCAATATGCCGTCATTAGTTATTTGAGATTTGTTGATGTTTCAAAGGAGGCCTTATTGTTCATTACTTGCTATATCTCCTATTAAACAGCGTCAATGGATAGCTTTCTGAAGACGTGCTTGTATATAAACATCCTGGGTCTTCACTTCCTCTTCTCATTTCTTCCTGTCTCAACGGTGACGTGTCAGCGGGAACGGGTGCCAACGGTGCTAAATCCGCAAATACATCGCGACGGTGGTCACTCTTGCAATACATGTTCAAAAGGTGTTATATGTGCCAAAAATTCATGGCGAGTGTGCATGTGCTTTGGACGAGTACGTGTCCAACTTGGCGACCAATAACTCTCCTTCCTCTGGAAGGTGTTGGTGAAGTGTGGCCAAAGTAATACTAGTGTACTGCTTTTGGTTCTAGAGTTTTTCTTTTGATTTGGCCCCGTGGTACCACCGTAAATGCAAAAATAGTCCCCCAACCATTGTATTTGTGAAAGTAGCCCCCTCCCGAGTGCGGAATCATTGGGAGCTGACGCGTGGCACATCCTACGGTCAAGGGCGCGCAGAAACTAGGCGAGCAGTGCGGGAGGCCGGGCGGGTGCAGGAGCGTGCGGCGAGGCGAGGAAGGTGGCACCGGAGCACAAGGTGGTCGACGACATCCTGCGCCACCCGAGCGCATGAAGCTAGCATTCATTGCATTATTTACACTACTTGCATTAGCATTAATTATGAGCATTAGCATTTTGCATGCTTCATGCGTTCGGGACTGCGGAACGTTGCCGCGACCTCATGCGCTCCTGTGGCGCAAAGCGGCTGGGCCCGCCACCTTTCGTGCCTCACCGCAGCTGCGGCGCCGCTCGCCTCGGTCTTTGCCGCTTTGGTTTTTGCGCCCCTGAACCGCAGGATGCGCCATGCGTCAGCTCCTCGTGATTCCGCGCTCATCTGGGGACTAGTTTCGCAAATACGATGGTAGGGGCTATTTTTGCATTTACGGTGGCACCACATTGCCAAATCAAAAAATCTTGGTTCCCGGGAGGAGTTTTTGACTTTTTTTGCTTTTGGTTCCATTTGTCCTCCCTCCTTCCCCTCGCGACTCATGCACACCTGCGGCCTAGCCGAGCCGACTCGTCGCGTGCGTAGCTCTCCCTCCTCCCTTCCCTCGCGAGCTCACGGCCCAGCCGCAACACAGCAGCGCTAGCTCCGCCCCGCCCCGCCATTGCTCTCTCTTGGGAGCGCACTCACTATTTGACACGCAAGACGTCTGATCAGATGCGTTATCACTATTACGACTTACAAGTACCATGCTACCTACTGGGGTAACGCATCTCCTAACATTGTGTAGCAATGTCATAGTGCTATAGTACCATATCATTCCGTAGCAGCCGTCGGATCGAAAAGTAAAAGTTACAATCCGACGGCTCAGATCTGCCAAATGCCACGACACTATGCTCCTCTGCTATTGCCAATGCAATGTCAGAGGATGCCAATCCACCTACTGAAAAATGCATACTATAGCTAGTGTTATTCAGCCTTCATCGAGAGATCCCTTGATGCAAAAAAGAAGGAACTTTTGAACTGATCAATGCATGTACTGAACATTCCGGTGCGTCCAATTCAGGTTCTTAATTTTGTCACCTCACTTGAAACTGAAACTTTTTAATAGCCACCACGCATGCGATTTCATATAGTCAGTGATTTGGTATATATGTCAGCATCACATTGAGAGAAAGTCAGCAAAGCGTCAGATGGCACATAATTTAGATCGATGTCTATGATGTGGAATCAAGCGAAGAAATTTGACGACAGAGGAAAAATTAGCGTGTGATAATGTGTGGTGAAGAATGTTATTGTCCAACAAAGATCAATCAATGCTTTTGAAGGGGACAAACCAAAAAGAACGTCTGAAGAAGACTGAAAGGTGACGGAGCGATTTGGAATGAGACGATAAGTCCAAAAGGCATGCATAATTTTTTCAGTTTCCTCTTAATAATTAACGAAACAGACAGTGTGATGACTTGCAACTCTTTTCCAAGTCGACGATTTGGAATGGTGGGGATGTAACGTTGCATCGCACTGCACGGAAGCGACTGATGTGTTGTTGTCTAACGCTTGGCTCCAAATAATCAACAGGCTCTGTCGCGCCAGGAGGGGAGGTGTCGCCGCCGTCTGACTGAGGTTGGGGAAGACGCGTCCGCCGCCACCTCCGTCCGCCCGAGGTCGAAGAAGTCACGTCGTGCTGATCGATTCGTCGCTTCCTCCTATGCATGGAGGTCGTACCCGGCCACCGCGCCACGGCTCCATTCATCGCTTTCGCCTATCGAGGTCGTACCCGGCCACTGCGCCGCGATTTGTCGTAGCCGCCTGCCCGCCCGAGGTCGAGGAAGACGCATGCACCGCCGCCGGATCAAAGAAGAATTCGCACCATGCCGCCCGATTCGCTGCTTCCACCTCTGCATAGAGGTTGTACTCAGCCTCCGTGCTGTGATTTGGCGCCGCCGCCGCCGCCGAATCGAGATCGTGCACGCCTGGCCACTGTCGTGCCTCCTGCTGTTGCTGAGGAGGTGAGCAGATAGAGATCGGGAGATATAAGAGCAGAGAGTGAGGAAGGAATGTGTTTTAGTTTATTCAATATGGGTCCCACTATAGAGACAAAAGGAGGTACCAAGCACTACTAGTCCAAAAGGCACACGTAATTTTCAGTTTCCTCTTAATAATTAACGAAACGGACAAGTGTGATGACTTGCAACTCTGTTCCAAGTAGACGATTTGGAATGGTGGGATGTAACGTTGCCACACGCCGCGCGAAAGCGAGGGATGTGTTGTTTAACGCTAGGCTCCAAATAATCAACAGGCTCCGTTGTGCCAGAAGGGGAGGTGTCGCCGCGCTGTTTGATCTAGATTGGGGAAGACGCACAAGTTGTCGCTGTTGTCCGCCCGAGGTCGAGGAAGACGCACGTGCTGCCGTTGGATCGAAGAAGAAGTCGCACCGCGCCGTCCGATTCGCCGCTTCCAGTTACGCATCGAGGTCGTACTTGGCCGCCGTACCGTGATTCGGCACCACACGCCCTACCGCTGTTGTGACTCCTGTCGTTGCTGAGGAGGCGAGCAGAGATCAGGTGATATGAGAGCAATGGGTGAGGAGAGTGAGAAGGAATTTGTTTTAGTTTATTCAATATGGATCCCACACGTGGAGATGAAAGGAGGTGTCAAACACGATTAGTCCAAAAGGCACACATAATTTTCAGTTTGCTCTGAATAATTAACGAAACGGAGAGCGTGATGACTTGCAACTCTTTTCCAAGACAACGATTTGGAATTATGGGATGCAACGTTGCCGCGCACTGCACGAAAGCGAGTGATTTTTTTAATTATTATTGTTTAACGCTTGGCTCCAAATAATTAACAGGCGCAGATCTCGCAGACGCACATCGGATTAAACTAGAGAGGACCGACGACTTGACCTGCGACGACTGACTAACCGATCCACACGGCGCGTGCGCTGAACGTTCCAGGGATCAGAGCTCGATTTTCCTTTTAAAAAAAAATCGAGGAGGTTGCGGTTTTACGTATACGAGCCAAGTAGCCAACCAATTCTTTTCAAGTCTCATCTGTTAATTAATGGATAGGATTCTTTTGATCTAGTGCACTAGTTCACCTTCTTCACGCAGGCCGCATGATCAGGCGTCCTGCTACCGCGTTTCGAGATCGATCGTGCACGACGCTGCACAAATTTGCTTTCAGCACAATATGGTACTCTCGTTGCTTAGAAACACTAAAGTAAATGTAAATGCAAACAAAGCAAAGAGGCCTATTAGCTCAGTTGGTTAGAGCGTCGTGCTAATAACGCGAAGGTCGCAGGTTCGAGACCTGCATGGGCCACAAGCTATTTATTTTTTGTTGCCTCATTTGAGGTTTCAAACATTTTCTGACGGGTGGGTGACTGGCGAGCAATGCGACGTATGTCTTGTACTCTGATATACGTGCTAGATGGAAAGGCGCACCCGTGCAATCCTTTGCGACGAAAAGTTATCTTGTAACAATATCGTTGTAATACTTTGAAGAAATTTATGAAGCAATCTATGAAGAATAATTCCTAATAAACACCAGGCATGACGAATAAAAAATGCAAAGATGTTAGTAAGAAATAGTGGAACATGATCGGCAAAAAAGCAGTATCATTAAGCAAACAATAAATCCCAACATGAATCTTTATGTACAGTTTGAACTTCAAAGAAGACACATTGCTACAGTCCAACTTAGATATATTCTGGAAGATAGGCATTCTGAGGACTGGATCTAAGCATCAATAAAAAACATAGCGACACAACGTAAACACAGAAAATTCAGCCATTCCACTAGCAAACTTATATGTGGAGAATAACATATCCTTAAAGAGTGAGGGTTAGCCTAATTGAGCACAGAAGTAACATCTCCTATTGTCTAGCATAATTCCATTACCTATGTGAAAACCTCTCGGACAGGTATCACAAAGGAGAATCTCACTTCTATCTGAACTGATGGTGCAGAAGTCATCACTTTGTTTGTCTGACATCTTTCGACCTTTTGAAAGTGAAATCGATAGTTCATGTTGTTAAAATATATTTGAAGCAATCTATCTCTAGCTACGGTCAATTCTGTTTGTGTTAAATAGATAACTTGTCTATACATAGAAACCAATCACCAGTGATTGATAGTGAAACCAATCACCAGTGATTGATGGTTATTGATAGTGATTGATGTTATGTAATCCAGCCATTAATGACTTATGTAATCACGGTGTGTATAGATATAAAACAGAAGCTACAGGCCACGGTTTACGTGTGCCGAGTGCAACAAAAAATCCAATCTACCTCTCTATTTTTTCATGGTATCAGAGCTATCTGATCCACACCACGATGTCAACTTCCGCAAGCAATGGTAATGCTTCGGCCGGTGTGCTCATCTCCCATGCGTCAACGAGCCTTGGCGCTTCATCATCATCACTGTTCACCTTCGGGCACCTCATCACCATCAAGCTCACGCAGGAGAACTATCTCCTGTGGCGTGCGTAGGTAGTTCCTCTGCTCCGAAGCTACTGCCTCATGGGGTATGTAGATGGAACTCATCCCTGCCCTGCTGAGCATGTTACTCAGACAGCGGAGGGAAGCGTGACTACTCAGGTTCTCAACCTTGGATTCGCGACTTGAAATCAGTAGGACTCTGCAATTCTCTCGGCGATAATCTCCTCCATGACTGAAGGTGTGATCGGCCAGGATCTCTTCATGACGACATCGCGTGAAGTCTGGTCCACCCTTGAGAGCATGTTCGCGTCACAGTCAACGACGCGTTCCATGCAGATCAGGGTCCAGCTCTCACATGCTTAGAAGGGCAACGCGTCGCAAGTGTCTACTTCAACCGCGTTAAAACTCTTGCCGATACCCTGTCTGCCATCCGATAGCCACTCAAGCCGGAGGAGTTCATCTACTACCTCCTTGTTGGCCTCGATGGCGAGTATGAGGGGTTCGTCTCCACCGTGACCTGCCGTGACACGGTCATGTCAATCTGCGATGTCTATGCGCACTTCCTCGCCACTGAACATCACATCAAGACGCGCACTGCTGAGTTGCATGGTGAAAATCATGCAGCGAATGCTGCGTTCTTTGGCGTCAAGACTAGCAGTAAGTCGGCGTATCGCTCCAACAACAAGGGCCAGGGCTCGCAAAAGAATTTCCATTCTAGCGGCTCTGGCTCCTCTTCGATGGGGAACTACATCGGCGGCTACTCCAACTCCAACTTCGGCTCGTCAAGCGGCACCTCCGGCGGAGGCAAGCCGCGCCTAGTCTGCCGGTGTATGGCATCGTGGGGCACATTGCCTCGCGATGCTACAAACTCTTTAAACACGAGTTTGCGGGCATAGGCAACGAAGGGCGTTCTGCTGAGGCAAACACCGTCGGCCATACTCCCTCCTACTCCGTCGACGCGAGCTGGTACGCGGACACTGGAGCAACCGACCACCTCACCTCCGAGCTCGACAAACTCACCGTCAAGCAGTCCTACAACGGCAAGGACCAGGTTCACACGGCCAACGGACAAGGTATGCGCATATCACATGTTGGTCAAACTCAAATCCATACACCATCTCAATCTCTTCAACTTAATGATGTTCTTCGTGTTCCCTCAGTTACTCGCAATCTCTTATCAGTTCAAAAGTTTACTCTTGATAACAATGTGCTTATGGAGTTTCATCCTAATCATTTGTTTGTCAAGGATCGAGCAACGAGGGAAACAATCCTTAGGTCGGTGTCACGGTGGTCTCTATTCCATTGAGTCGGCATCTACAAAACAAGTTTTCAGTGGTGTTAAGGTCTCTCCAAATAAATGGCATTCACGCCTAGGTCATCCTGTGTCTCCAATAGTTAAGCATGTGCTTAGTCGACACAATTTGTCATCTGAGTCAGTTCATAATGATGTAGTTTGTGATGCTTGCCAACAAGGAAAGAGTCATCAATTATTGTTTCCCCTTTTGAATAAAATAGCTTCCGCACCTTTGGAACTTATATTTTCTGATGTATGCGGTCCTGCTCGTACGTCTGTCAGTGGCCATCATTTTTACGTTAGCTTTATTGATTCCTACAGTCGATTCACTTGGCTATATTTGTTGAAAAATAAATCTGATGTGTTCAAAGTTTTTGTGGACTTTCAACGCCATGTTGAACGCCTACTTAAGCGAAAAATCATTCATGTTCACACTGACTGGGCGGCTAATATGAGAAACTTCATCCATTTTTTCATAAACTCGATATTTCTCATCATGTTTCATGTCCTCATACTCACCAACAGAACGGCACCACCGAACGCAAACATCGTCACATTGTCAAAACAGGCCTTACACTTCTTGCGCATGCTTCTGTGCACTACGTTTTTGGAGTGATGCATTATCCACTGCATGTTTTCTCATAAACAGACTTCCTAGCCAAGTTATTGCCATGCACACACCACTTGATCGTCTTCTTCATGAGAAACCTGATTATTCCTTCTTTGTTCACACTGACTGGGCGACGAATATGAGAAACTTCATCCATTTTTTCATAAACTCGGTATTTCTCATCGTGTTTCATGTCCTCATACTCAACATCACCGAACGGCACCACCGAACGCAAACATCGTCACATTGTCAAAACAGGCCTTACACTTTGTAACAGCCCCAAGTTTATAAACAGTAATAAAATGCTTTATGAGCGATAATGAGGTCTTTGTTCATAGCATTCTTATTCATTTCTACAATTTGGGCGACATGTTACAAATTGAAAACCTTCCTTTTTAGCCAAAACCCTAAAGAACCATTTGAAGTCTTAAAGGAATACAAGATAAAACTTGTGTTATGACTGGGAAGTATTTTATTAAAGCCTAGATAAATTATCTTGGCTAAAAATATTTTTGTTGCATTTTTAGAAATTATTTTGTCTTAAAGAAAAATTTATTGTCTTTAAATGAATATTTTCAGTTAAAATAAATATTTATGTATTTTACAAAGTGATCATGTGGTTTATAAAATTTATCAGTAAATATGTTATCCCGGTAGCTTCAGAAAAGTTTCATGAATTTACAAATTTATTTGCTTTTTTTTTAAAGCCAGTCAAACCTTTGCATATTTGAATAAGGTTCTGGTCAACTAAACCGGTCTAAACCTAAACCCAGTACTGTAGCGACTCGAGTCTTGTGTCTTGGTCCAACCGAATCAATTTGGTCCGGCCCAGTCACGTTCGAGCGCGAGCCCGAACTCCACGCGTGTTGTGAACCGTCGATTTTCAATCGAGCGGGTGAAGCTATAACGCCCCGCGAGCCGCCCACGTATGCGTTTTAATATCCACCGTTGGATCGTGATCTAACGACCGAGATTGGTGTATGCATTCGGACGACTCCGGATCCCCTCACGATCTCAGCCGTTCATTCTTGATCTAACGGCGTCGCTTATTTCAGTTTGAAATCAGAGGCGCGCGTTTATATGGGCCCTTGGATTTCAATCCTACGGCACTCCTTTTTGACCGTGGGCCTTTAAAGCCCAAATTCGGTGGATCGTTGGATTTCAATCGTAAGGTCCATATGAGTGTATGCAATCGGACCATCCGGTTCAATTTTCCATCTTGACCGTAGAAATCAAATCCAACGGTGTTGTGCCATCGCATCAAAAAGGGGTGACGTGTATTCTTTTAGTGATCGTTGGATTCCAATCCAACGCCCAGATTGAAAGTGGATCTCGGATTCCTTTGAGCTCGTTTTAATCCCGATCGATCGATCTAGATCGTGCGGTCCATATTAACTGGTACCGATTCAAATCATTTAATCTCTCTATTTATCACAGCCGCCCATTTCCAATCGGACGGCTGATATTCTTTTGAGCTTTTGTGAAGCACGCGCGGCTGAGGATGACAATGGGACCCACATGTCAGCTGATTCTTATCATCTTCCTCGTCTCTCTGTGCGCAGCTCTCTCTGGAAATCAAGGAGAGGTTTATCTCAAAGTTTTTGCAACTAATTCTTGGGATATTTAGCTCTAAATGGACACCTCATCAATCTCTAGGCCTTTCCCATTTATCCTGTAGCTCAACTCCCTTATATAAACCCTAGCTTCTTGAGCTGCAGCCATTGTTGACCACTGAAGCTCACTTTCTTCCTTGCTGCCCAGTGGGGTTCTTGCTCCTATCCTTTGCTTATCCATCCTTAAGCACTGGTTTTACCTTGCGTTAAAGATTTGATATCTTTTGCAGGTTAAATCAGAATTTATCTCTCTGTCGATCAACTTTGAGTTTTCAGAATCTTGGTATCTTTCCTATACTGGTAAGCCAAAAACCCTAGTTTTGATATCTTGAGTATCTTAGGAACCTTAGAAGCTCCGTGAATCATTCTTTTGAACATCAGTAGCTTTAACTTGCTTCAAACTGAAAGGTTGTTGTTATACCTTTTCGGTTTTCCATGTCGTTTTCAAAACCTAGGGTTCTTCCTGTCAACTTATCATCTTATTTAGGTTTTGACTAAACCCTAGCAGCATGACAAGTTGATCTTTCCATTCTTGTCATCATCTATTTTAACTCCTAGTTGAAATCTGTCTCTGTTCTCTTGTCGGCTCAACCGACAAAATAGGTTTTACTTTAGTCTATGTAATCTAACTAATTAGTGTTAGACTAAGGTTGGTTTGGGATATTAATTACCCTAAAAGATCATGCTAAGTTTCATTTATGAACTTTTGCATGTTCTATACTCCTATTTCCGAAAATTGCAGTCTGTCCTGTTTTCAGTGCTTTTAAAATCTGAAAACTGGGACTTTGCACTAAACTCCAGTTTCTGTCTTTTGAAAGCAGTAAGTGATATTATGGGTTATTATTTTTATTATTGGGGTAGATACAACTTAAGCATACTGTTAAGCTTGCATTTTCATATTGATCATACATCTTCCTTTCATTTTGTACTTGTTGTCGATTTTGGTATTTATTGGAGTTTATTGTCTCTTTTTAGAATCTGGTTCTTCTGAAATCCTTGAACCTATTTCTGAGCAACCAGAGCCTGCAACAGGAGTTTATTATTACCAAGGCAAGCATCCTCTTTGCACCATGTTGATCCCAAATTTTATACATTAGATTTGTCTAAATTCAGTGACAACTGTGCATGCTATTTTTCTGAAAATACAAATATGATCTGTTAGTAGTTAGTTATGACCAAACATGATGGATTACCTCAATTGTCACCATACACTTAACCCTAGCATAGTACTGTATATTATAACCTATATTTTCAGTTTTGGGTTAGGCATGCAGTCTAGAGATTTTAGAGTTTGACAAGCATATCTTGTCAAACATGGGAATCACAACTGAACTCTTGTTATTTTAAACTCTTTGTCCAGTTTCTTTAAATCAGTCTTGTATTTGAAATTCAAATTGATCTGGACAAGAGGAAACTAGTGATGGTGCTTTTGTGCACGAGATTGGGTTTTGTGGTGGACTTGTCCGGGTTAATTAAGGACCGAACTCGACTATTCGGTTCAAGTCCCCACGTACTTCCACATGCGATGTATGGGCGTTGTTTGGTTAAGTAAAATGTTAAGACTATTGAGTTGGAAACAGAGAGTAAGAATATGTGTATTGACCTTGTATGGCATAGATGCTTTGGTCCGAGGATTGCGTTTTATGCCATGTGAGCTTGTATGTCGATGTCGGATGTTCTTAGGAGGGTGAGGCGTATATGTGCCTGCGTCGCATATCGATACCTTAATGGTGCCGATAGCATTCTACTATGGGTAGGAACCCAATTCGCATTAAATTGTTTGGATCGGCATTACCGACGCAACATGTGTGCCCCGGTTAAGCAAATGCTATCAGTCGTTGTTTAAGCGAGATCAGTTCACACATGGGGGTCCAACTCAATAGTGTTAGCTTGTTGAAAAATACCAAATCTTAGTTTCCCCGGTCGGCATACCAAAGGAAGTATGTCATCATTGGAGGCATCCGAAGGCAACGGGCTAGCTAAGTCATGTGGGTAAAGATGTACACCCTGCGCAGGTATAAAGCTATTCGAATAGCCGTGTCCACGGTCATGGACGATAACTTGAATTGATGTCACCTGTATAGAAGCTTTGATTTAAAAATCTGTTTTGGGTTTATTTTCGGTTTGCATGAGGGAATCATGCCTGCATTATTTGCTTTTAATGTTTTTGTGTCTTTATTTAGTCCAAACTTGATTTATTAAATTGCTTTACCAAAATTTAGCAATTGTAGGTTAAGATGTCTGCTTTATGCAAATCTGAACCTTTATACCATCCTATTGTGACCTTATGCATATAAAAATTCTACTCCTTTGTGTAGGCTCTAATCCACACTTTATTTTAATAGTTTGTATAAGACTTGCTGAGTACCTTCCGTACTCAAGGTGCTACCACCTATTGTTGCGTGTGAGACGGTTTTCTTTATGAAGTACCGTTAGCGCCCGATCAGGTGACGCTAACGAGTAACGCTACTTCTTTCCTCCACGCAATTGCTGCGGTGGATGAGGCCATTGGTGGACTTTAAACTTTTGTTTTCGCTCACGTTAAACTTTTGAAGTAACCAAGTCACTTAATATTGTAGTACTAACACCGAATGATGTAAGCTTATGTTTAATTATGTAAATGTATGACTGTATGTGTATGATGCAATGTTGTTGAAGGATATATATATGCAATGGTCGTTGATCACAGGAACCATTGCGAGATATATATATATATATCCGGGATCTGTTTATTGGAATTGTTACTTGTTAAATTTATACCTTTAGCATGATCTTTAATTAAGAAGGCGATCTTGTTCCTTCATTAATAATTGTGCTACAGTATGAATTTAATTAAGTACATTTCCAATAACCCGGGGAGCCCACAGCGTTGGTATCAGAGCATACGTTGTCTGTAGGTTAGAAGTAGCATGGCCGAAGTTGTTAGAGAGTCTTCTAATAAAACTATTTTCAAGTAGTAGTATAATTTTGAAAGCTTAAGTATGACATCTTTTATTCCTTATCCTCCTTAATGTCACTTCTTGCCCAACTTTCTGTTGGTTTATTTAAAAGTGAATTGTTTCTTATCTTGTCTTTTTGCCTATAGATGAGCGGTTGGTATTTGGTCAAGGAGACCCGAGCTGAAGATGTTGACGGATTTCCAGCCTTACTTCGGGATATGATGTGGCGCTCCAATTTCACCTATCAGCCGGAGTATGCCATTTATCGACGAGACCGAGGACCAGGGATGGAGGAGTACCGTGCCTTCATCAATGTCATCGCTAGGCATGTAGCCGGCAGTGTTCCTTACTGTGTCCAAGCACTTGCCACCTCTGAGGCTATGGCAGTTCAGGAAGCGGCAAGTAGGATGATGAGCCTTCTTCATCATGATTTGACGGAATTGTCTCAACCACCCTACGACCACTTCCCGAATCGAGGCCCTACCTCAAGTGAGCATGTTCGATGAGATACGATTTGGGAAGACCCTCAGTGCGGCGGTTGGCGAGGATGGTCCGTATCATGGACCAAATCCATCATTGTATTGTCGGAGTTGTGGGAAACTTCGGCATCGTCTTAATGAGGCCCGGAGTACACGCTTCTTGGTGTCAACATGAACCGCGTTCCTCGCAACGTGCTTTATGGTTACAACGAGACCTCCCCTGCGGCTGCTGCACCACCTCTTTACCTTTTGGAGTAGTTAGTACATGTTAGAATTAAAATGCATACACAGTGCCTGTTCCCTCACCTTGTGTTCATTCTTTCCTTCCCTCATCCTTTATGCATCAAACATATTTAAGGGGGGTAGGAGATACCTCAAAATACTTGTTAGGCATCTTGATTCTTATACTTTGATCATGCATATAGTTTCTAAATTGAGTCGAGCATGTCATGTTAACCAAGCTGCACAGAACAAGAAGCATGTAAACAAGAAGCATGTAAGCATGCATGTAAGCATTTGCACTCTCACTAACCAAAATTTAAAATTTGCCTTAGGACTGATTTGCACACATACATCCCCTCGTGCATTCATCCTGTGCATTTCCTTTCTCAGCCAAGCAATTAGAACTAGAGAGGTGAGATTAAGCGAGACCACCTTAAACCTTGTTTTCCTTCTCTTTTCTGCACTGAATCCTGGTATTGATACTAGGTTATCATCTAACCAGTCTTTCCATTCTATCGATCGATGCCCTTTCGGTTGACCAAGTGAGCCGAGTCTTTCATACTACCGAAGACGGCGTGAAGCATGATGTCAAATTACCTTCAAATCAAGAAAGGAAAGGTTAAACAAAGCAATGGAAAGGAAAATGTGTCAGCAACGTCAGGATACTGCATCATAATCCTCCAGCACTATCTCTGAAGGAAATCAAGACAATGGATGGTGCATTTCGTTTAGAGTTTAAAGAACCACCTAGAAAACATCTAACGGAAGGATCTTAGAAATCCTTCGACATAGCCTCCCACTCTAGGACCCAAAACTTCTGAAGAACCTCTCTCGATTCAGATTTAAGTTTGGCTTGCAACGAAATCCAAAGTATGACCCCATGACAAAACCCACCTAGGTTGCCATGACCTTTCATTCCGACTTGAACTCACGGAATCTCGGACGAGATTACATTTAAGAGGTAGATTTATATGACCCCAAATTAGAGTTTGTATTTTATGTATATAAAAGTATTAAAATTTGAAAAATTTTGGTTGTGTCTCTTGATCATGCTCCTGGTGTTCCAAAAAAAATTGTGCACAATTTCAAATTCTTGCTATTTGTATTTAATGTTGTGTTGAAAATTCAATTTTCAAACTTGATCATTTCGATTCTTTTGAATTCCCGAAAATTGTAAGAACAAAAAAATTTCTAAAAATAATTTATTCAAATACTAGATTAATTATATTAAATTTTAATTATTTTTACCAAATTTTTAGAAGTCATTTTGCCTTCCCCAAAATTCAAAACAAATCCCAAATGCAGATTTAAATATGATTTAATTCTAACAAATTTTAATATATAAAGTGTTTGAAATTATTTTTCCTAAGTCCCTTGTGAATCTCAGAGTGTCCACAAAAATTTTCAGGATTTTTAGAATTTTATTTCTACCTCAATCGGCTAGTCAAACTTGTACATTTTTTGGTCAACATGAAATCCTAAATCCTAACTTACCTCACCGTGGGTGGGCCCCAACCGTCGAGGAACTCTTGCTCCATGGGCCGAGCCGGTTTCCATCGCACTGTTTTCCCGGCGAGCCTTGTTGCGGCCGGACCGGCCAGCGCAACCCCTCCTCCGCGACCTTGAGCCCACGGTCGGTGCTTCTTCTCCACCGCACCAAGCCGTTCGCCAGCGCCTGGTACACGCGCCCGTGCGCATGCCGCCGGAGCTGCCCCCGGGTTCTCCAGCTCTCGACCGCATCTCCCGCGCGCATTAACACCGGTCAAGTCCTTCACCGCCCAGCGTCACCTCACTGTCCCTTCGGCATCGCCACGTCCATGCCTTGCTGCCGCCGCACCCGAGCTTGCCGCCACCCTGTTCTCGGGTTTCCTCGCGAATGCAACGCCCTCATCCCTATATAAGTCAAGCAATGGCTGCCTCTCCTCCTTTCCTTCACTCCCCTGCTACTCCCCTCCATTTTCATCTCTCCTGGAGCTCCAAATCGAACGAAGTCCCGAATGCCATTTTCGGCCGATCGCGCCACCTCCTAACCCTCCGGCCACACCAATGAACTCCGGTCACCCTAAACCGCGTCATGGCGTGTTCCACATCACAGTGCTGAACCCTCGGTCAATTTGAAGATAGCACCACCGGAGCATTGCGCGCCGCGGTTTCTTCTCGCTCGGCGAAACCGCTTCCTCCGCCACCGCCTCTTCTACAGCGAGCACGAGCTCGATTCCTCCCTTTGTGAGCATCCTTATATACCCCTAAACCTTCCCCGACCACTCACTTGCTCTCTCGTTCACTCCAGGTCGCCGCCGTCGAGAACCACCCCGCGCCGACCATCGTCACCGTCGCCGGGCTACTCTGGCCGCTCCCCGTCTTCACCGACCACCCAGGACCGTTCCAGGTACCCCACTAGTGCTCATGCTCCCTCCATTTTGATCTCAATTCCACCCGAGCTCTGCGGCCACATTTCACCCCCACGACCGGCCGCCGCTCACCGCCGCCGCGCCGCCGCACTGCCTCTCCGGCCACCCCGCGACCACCCATGGCTTCCTTGACACCCCGGCAACCCATTTTGGCCCTCGCCACCACCTCGCCGTGGCTCCACCGCGGCGACCACCACACCCCAATTCGGCGAGCCCTCCCTGTCTGTCTCTGCTCTCTCTTTCACTCTCTATGACAAGTGGAGCCCACTCCCTTAAGCCAAAACATTTGCTGCTAATCAGTTTTGTGAAGGTATTTAGACCACTCTTAATGGGTTAACAAATTGAAAGTTGAGTGTTGAAATGAGTTTAAACTCTGAAAACCAATTTCACTGTTTTGTCAAAGAACTGATATCAGGAGAGTGTTTTTGGCAATCTGTGTTGTCAGTAAGCTGAAAGTATAAGTATTGTTGGAAGGTTATAGCAGATCTCACTTTTGTAGTTAGAGGTTGTCTTGGTTCATTTAGTCTGATGACAATCATCTAACAAGAAGCATCCAAATCTAATAAGAATCTTTAGAGTAGTGAATGTTCAGAACTAGTAGGAGTGCCCCAAATCCGAAAATCATGTGTGGGTTTCATTTTCTGAAAACAGGAGAACAACCTTGATGTTTCACAATAGTGTTACTCAAGATAGTAATTAGGAATGTTGGGTTTCAGTTAACCAATTGAACACTTAAGCTTTCAGGACAATCTTTTTGAAACCAAATATGGAGATGTTAAGCATGGATGATAGTCTAAAGCTTGTAATAAGGCAGTAGACTATTTTTGCTAAGTCTAGTAGTTAGTATTCTTGTGTTCTTTTAGACTTTGAGCACTTAACCAACAAAGTAGCACTAGGTCAAGATGTTATATAGTACCTAGTGGTAAAACATTAAGATTAGCAATCTTTGGTATGGTCTTAGCATAAAGTATTAAGATTATTGCCTCTAGTTAAATCCAAAATAAATTGTTTACAACTTGAAATTTGTAAACTCCTCAATTAATTAACCAATTCAAATCATCTCCAAGTTCTATAATTTTGTGTCTTTAAATTTATCTAGAATCATAATCTATCTTCTGTTATTGATTTTGGATACCTTTTGGCATTTTGTGTTTATTCATTTGTTTTGCTTTGGCGGTTTTATCGTTAGATGACGTCAAGATGTAGAGGTGATCCTCTGCGGCAAGTCGAATATCTCAAGCAAAGCAAAGGCAAGCGTTTGATCATATCCACTCAATCCTATTACTTTTAAAATCTAATATTTTGTTTTACTCGTACGTATGCATGCTTTTGTGTCAATGATTAATTTTGTCGATTAGAGGTAGTTAATCCCATTGCATTGTTGCCCTAAAAATTGTTCACCCCTGCCACTACCTTAGGAATATTATTCTCACTGGTGAATTAGAGCCCGGTGAATGATTTAGGGCCTTTTATTTGTATTTACGATATGATGCTTAGCCATGCTTAGATACTGGTAGAATTGGTGGTTATCGACTTAGTCGATAACTTTGATCACACTAAAAATTATTATAACTTTATATTTCAGCATTTTTGCTATGTTTATTTGTGAAAACTAAAAATAAAACAAAATGATTTGGACTTGGGCACAATGGTAAGTTGGTGTGCTTTTGGGTGTGATCGAAAGGTGCAGAGTCAATTAAGGACCGAGTTACTTGCGCCACCAGATCGAGCATTTTGCGTGCTAACCACACTAGAGTATATGGGACCTCTCTTGACCTAGTACTTTGGCGTGTATTGGCTCCGGTCGCAGGAGGTCGCAGGAGGGATGGAGGTGGGAGCATGGTAGTTGTCAAAAGCTTTATCTGAGTGGGTAGTTGTCTTTCGGCTTTACCATGTAAGCGTATGGATTTCTATCCATACGAGCGGCTCGTAGTTAATACACAATATTAGAAAACGTCTTGTTAGACTTAGCCGTGCTCGCATACCAAAGGAAGTATGCTAACCGTGGTGGTGGAAAGGCGGTCTAAAGTGTGGGTACATTGGTACACCCTGCAGGTTAAAACTATTCGAATAGCCTCGTCCTAGGTTATGGACACGCCTGATACGCCCCAAGAACTAGACTATAACATTTAATTAAAACTTGGCGGGTTGGTATGAACGGGTGTTCATACTATTGTTGTGATGGCCATTGGGTTGGTCATCTCGAGATTTATTTATGTTACTACTTCATCGTCTCATTGTTATTTCGCAAATAAAATTGAATTGTTAAAACTGCTTTCAAACTATTACTGATTGCAAAAGAAAACTTGCTTTTCGCTAAAAGTAAGTCGAGCCCCTCCACTTAAATAAAGCCTGCATGTAGTTAAATTATAGTTCATTACCCTTACACGTCAGTCTTAATGTACAAAGACAATCTTTGTACTCGGTGCTTTGCTTTATGTTTTTGTTGCAGAGGAAGAAGGTGAGCCCCAAGGGCTTCCTTTTGTGAGATGTCTTTGGGTTTGACGACTAGCTTGGCGGCCGTCGGTTGCCACTGTGGTTATGTGGCTAACCGGTTGGTTTTTGTCTTAGCCATATTATGGCATTTACCTTCATCCGCTGTTTATTTATTTATCTGTCTTTTGCTAGACTTGTATTTATCGTAATGTATGGATTTGATGCATAATTTTGTGTAGAGGTGTATACTGCAGTTCTGGGAAGTATACATATCTCGAGGCTTGGTTTATTTGATTTGTGATGCTAGGGCCAGGTGGTTGGTTAAGCACTACAAGCCAAATAAACTGGGGTCCTCACAAAGTTGGTATCAGAGCTGTGCTGACCGTAGAAACCCCTAGCTTGGTCGTCATTAGGATATTTTGAAAAACTTATTTTCAAAATGTCAAATGGGTTATGAAAACTTAAGTAAGTTCTCAGATTTTACTCCTTACCTATCTTAGCTTGCTCATCTCGTCTTATTCTTGTTGAGTTTTCGAAAAAGTTGTTCCCCTCTCTTCTCTTTTCAAAGTTAGTTGGTTATCGGTTAAATTCGGTTTGGGGAATAATGAGAGTTAAAAATACGAAGTGTTGGTTGTTATTTGGCGAAGATTTGAAGCACTCGGAGTTGAAGCACTCATCTCGGAGCTCGGATACAAGATCTGGACAGCAAGCACAAGTTTCGGACTGCGAGCACTTAGTTCGTCGTTAGGGTTAAAAATGAGATGATAAATCAACTAAAACTCATGGGATTAAAAGGGTAAGATGTGATATTAGATGGCTAGTGCCTAATGCACCCTTATATGGTTTTTACCATGCACGTTAGATGCGATAGAACTTGATTTGTGCTCTGAAATTTTTCGTCTCAAACGATTGCTCGTTCATTCAATACGAGATAGTCGTACCGGGAAGCAAATCTTTTGCTTGTGGTTTTGCGCTGGTCTTATGCTTTCATACAAATATTTGGAGTTCATTTCTTGCTTATTATGTATGTTTGCAACTGGGTTAGGGTAATGTCTATTTCCCCTAGACGATGCCTTATTGCGATATTAGGGTTAAATTAGGGTTTACTCTTAGAGTATGCACGCCCTAACGATAGTACTTAGCTTATAGACGCTAGATTTTGTAACCACTTGCTCTCTTTGTTCCAAATAGTTGCACATCGCCTACGGACGACATGTATAGCAACTATGTCAGAACCTTTTGGAGTAGTTAGTACATGTTAGAATTAAAATGCATACACAGTGCCTGTTCCCTCACCTTGTGTTCATTCTTTCCTTCCCTCATCCTTTATGCATCAAACATATTTAAGGGGGGTAGGAGATACCTCAAAATACTTGTTAGGCATCTTGATTCTTATACTTTGATCATGCATATAGTTTCTAAATTGAGTCGAGCATGTCATGTTAACCAAGCTGCACAGAACAAGAAGCATGTAAACAAGAAGCATGTAAGCATGCATGTAAGCATTTGCACTCTCACTAACCAAAATTTAAAATTTGCCTTAGGACTGATTTGCGCACATACATCCCCTCGTGCATTCATCCTGTGCATTTCCTTTCTCAGCCAAGCAATTAGAACTAGAGAGGTGAGATTAAGCGAGACCACCTTAAACCTTGTTTTCCTTCTCTTTTCTGCACTGAATCCTGGTATTGATACTAGGTTATCATCTAACCAGTCTTTCCATTCTATCGATCGATGCCCTTTTCGGTTGACCAAGTGGAGCCGAGTCTTTCATACTACCAGAAGACGACGTGAAGCATGATGTCAAATTACCTTCAAATCAAGAAAGGAAAGGTTAAACAAAGCAATGGAAAGGAAAATGTGTCAGCAACGTCAGGATACTGCATCATAATCCTCCAGCACTATCTCTGAAGGAAATCAAGACAACGGACGGTGCATTTCGTTTAGAGTTTAAAGAACCACCTAGAAAACATCTAACGGAAGGATCTTAGAAATCCTTCGACATAGCCTCCCACTCTAGGACCCAAAACTTCAAGAACCTCTCGATTCAGATTTAAGTTTGGCTTGCAAAGAAATCCAAAGTATGACCCCATGACAAAACCCACCTAGGTTGCCACGACCTTTCATTCCGACTTGAACTACACCTAATCTCGGGACGAGATTACATTTAAGGGGTAGATTTGTAATGACCCCAAATTAGAGTTTGTATTTTATGTATATAAAAGTATTAAAATTTGAAAACTTTTGGTTGTGTCTCTTGATCATGCTCCTGTGTTCCAAAAAATTGTGCACAATTTCAAATTCTTGCTCAATGTGGGCATGTGAACCGATCATCACAAGAGGCGGTGATACACTGAAGTTGTTATGGGTATGCTCCTAGTTAATTTCAGTCCAACATCATTTTATTTGACTGGAGCATCTCATTCTTTTGTTAGTAATCATTTTGTTGCTCAACACCAGTTAGACATGCATACCCTCCAACCATCTTTTATTATTCAATCACCTGGGTCGGTCTTTAAAACCGATCAGATCTGCTGTGGGGTCAATATAACAATCCTTGGGGTAAAGTTTTTAGCAAATCTAATTGTGATTGACTCTAAAGGGTTGGACGTCATTTTGGGTATGGATTGGCTGTCCAAGAACCAGGGTCAAATCAATTGTTCCCAACGGTCTATTTCTATGACCAATGCAGACGGTATTCAAGTTGTTTACCATTCCAAAACAATAGGCTCTCATCTTTGTGCTCACCAAGTTGATACCATTCCTTCTTTGGAGTTAGTACCAATTGTCAGTGAGTATGTTGATGTTTTTCCTGAAGACCTTCCCGGTTTGCCACCAGATCGGGAAGTGGAATTTGTTATTGAACTCGTTCCTGGAACTGCTCCGATATCCAGGAGTCCTTATCGAATGCCTGTCAACGAGTTGGTTGAATTGAAGAAGCAACTCGGAGAATTGCTTGACAAAGGATTTATTCGACCGAGCTCCTCACCTTGGGGATGCCCGGCAATCTTTGTCAAGAAGAAAGACAACACTTTGCGGATGTGTGTGGACTACTTTCCGTTAAATGAGGTCACCATCAAGAACAAATATCCTCTGCCTCGAATTGATGATCTTTTTTATCAGTTGGTTGGTGTCCGCGTCTTTTCAAAGATTGATTTGAGGTCGGGCTATCATCAAATCAAGGTTAGAGCTGAGGACATTCCTAAGACAGCTTTTTCTACTCGTTACGGCTTGTACGAGTATACTGTTATGTCCTTTGGTCTGACCAATGCTCCAGCTTATTTCATGAATCTTATGAATTCAGTGTTCATGGAATTCTTGGATAAGTTCGTTGTCGTGTTTATTGACGACATTCTTATTTATTCCAAGTCTGATGAAGACCATGAACAACATTTGAGGCTTGTGCTGGAAACACTTCGTCGGCATCGATTATATGCTAAGTTCAGCAAGTGTGCTTTCTGGCTCAGAAAGGTTGCATTTTTGGGGCATGTGTTATCTGAAGGAGGCATTTTTGTTGATCCAAGCAAGGTACAAGATGTGCTAAATTGGAAGCCTCCCAAAAGTGTCCCGAGATCCAAGTTTTCTTGGATGGCGGGTTATTACCAGTAGGTTCATCGAAAATTTCTCCAAAATTGCTAGACCTTTAACTCAGCTCTTGCAAAAGGGAAAAAGTTTGAATGGTCGATAAGTGTGAGGAGAGTTTTCGCTTTGAGAACTCTTTTAACCAAAGCTCCAGTTCTTACTCTTAGGATGTTCTTAAGAGCTTGACATTTATTGCGATGCATCTCGCCATGGGCTTGGCTGTGTGCTTATGCAAGAAGGCCGAGTTGTGGCATATGCATCCCGGCAGATTGCGCCTCATGAAGTTAATTATCCTACTCATGACTTGGAATTGGCTGCCGTGGTCCATGCATTGAAGATTTGGCGACATTACCTTCTAGGTAATCGTTGTAGAGATCTACACCGATCATAAAGCTCAAGTACATATTCACTCAATCTGATTTGAATATGAGACAAAGAAGATGGCTTGAACCGATCAAGGACTACGACATGGGTATTCATTATCATCCCGTAAAGCCAATGTTGTGGCGGACGCTTTAAGCGTAAAGTCACAATGCAATCGCATATCTTCTCACTCGCAGAAAAGACTTGTGTGCTGATTTTCTACGCTTAAGTCTTGAATTGGTGAGAGCAGTTTCCTCGTTGCATTACATGTGGAGCCGACATTAGAATCTCAGATTGGAGGCCCGAAAACCGATGCCGAGGTAGCTGAAATCAAGGGAATATGAAAGGTGTAAAGCCAACGAAGTTTTCGGAAGATGATCGCGGATAATTCGATATCGCAATCGCTTGGTAGTACTCGCGGATCCTCAATTGAAGAGTCGATTTTCGTGGAGGCTCATAATTCCAAGTTTTCTTTGCATCCCGGAAGTACCAAGATGTATCAAGATTTAAAGAAAACATTTTGATGGAGTCAAATGAAGAGGCAAATTGCTCAAGATGTTGTCGAATGTGATATTTGCCAAAGGGTTAAGGTGAACATCTAAAGCCACCGGTACCCTTCACCTTTGCCTATTCCATGTGGAAGTGGGAAGAGATCGGTATGGATTTTGTTATCGGTCTTCCCAAAACTTCCAATGGGTCCGATGTCATTTGGGTAATCATCGACCGCTTGACAAAGGTGGCTCATTTTATTCCTGGTCAGACCAATTTGATGGCAAGCGCCAGCGAGCTTTATATGGCTAGAATTGTTTGTCTTCATGGTGTTCCCAAGATCATTGTCTCGACCGTGGCCCTCGCTTTACTTCCCACTTTGGAATTGTCTTCATCAGTTATGGGGTGAACTCTCTTTCAAGATCGCTTACCATCCTCAATCTAGTGGTCGAGAGAGTGAATCAAGTAATGGAAGATCTTCTTGGTCCTATGTGCTATCTTATAGCAAAGACGGGAGAAATCTTTGCCATATGTGGAATTTTTCTACAATAATAGCTACCAAGCAAGTATTCAAATGTCACCTTTGAAGCCTTGTATGGGAGAGCTTGTAGGACTCCATTGAATTGGTCCGAGTCGGTGAAAGATCATTCTATGGTCCGACTTGGTAAAGGAAGCGAAGAGCAAGTTCGCTCCGATTCGAGATTGTTTGAAACCGCACGTCTCGCCGGAAGAGCTATGCCGATCATCGTCGTCGTGAATTAAGCTTTGAGGTAGATGACCATGTCTATCTTAAAGTGTCACCCATGAAGGGTACTCATCGCTTTCGTGTAAAAGGGAAGCTCGCACTCGCTATATCGGACCCTTCCGAATCATTGCCAAGCGAGGAGTCAGAGCTTATCAATTAGAACTACCAATCCTCTCGCAGATGCATGATACTTTTCATGTGTCTCAATTGAAGAAATGCCTTCGTGTTCCTATTGAGGCAACTGCTTATGAGCATCTTAATCTCCAACCTGATCTTTCCTATCAAGAACGACCAGTGCGTATCCTCGACACAATGGAGCGCAGGACAAGAAATCGTACTGTCCAGTTCTTGAAGATTCAGTGGGCTAATCATTCCGAGGATGAAGCCACTTGGGAGCGCGAAGATCTGATGCAGATTGAGCACCCCCATCTCTTTGTTGTTTAGTACTTTCCTTTGAATCAAGAAAGGAAAGTTTAAACAAAGCAATGTAAACAAAGATGTAATAATAACACTATGTTGTTATGTAAAGTTCTTCTTTGTTATCTTGGAAGGAAACCAAGACAACAGATGTTGAATTCCTTTATAAATCATTTCTAGTTCACTTCTTTCTAATCTTTAACTTGTTCCAAATCTGGGACTAGATTTTCTTAAGGGGTAGGTTTGTAACAGCCCCAAGTTTATAAACAGTAATAAATGCTTTATGAACAGAATGAGGTCTGTTCATAGCATTACTGCTCATTTCTACAATTTGGGCAAGATGTTACAAATTGAAAACCTTCCTTTTAGCCAAAACCCTAAAGAACCATTTGAAGTCTTAAAGGAATACAAGATAAAACTTGTATTATGACTGAAGTATTTTATTAAAGCCTAGATAAATTATCTTGGCTAAAAATATTTTGTTGCATTTTTAGAAATTATTTTGTCTTAAAGAAAAATTTATTGTCTTTAAATGAATATTTTGTGTTAAAATAAATATTTATGTATTTTACAAAGTGATCATGTGGTTTATAAAATTTATCTCGTAAATATGTTATCCCAGAGCTTCCGAAAAGTTTCATGAATTTACAAATTTATTTGCTTTTTTTAAAGCCACCAAACCTTTGCATATTTGAATAAGGTTCGTCAACTAAACCTGTCTAAACCTAAACCCAAGATCAGAGCGACTCGAGTCTTGTGTCTTGGTCCAACCGAATCAATTTGGTCCGCCCATCACGCTCGAAAGCCGAGCCCGAACTCCACGCGTGTTGTGAACCGTCGATTTTCAATCGAAGGTGAAGTTATAACGCCCGCGAGCCGCCCACGTATGCGTTTTAATATCCACCGTTGGATCGTGATCTAACGGCCGAGATTGGTGTATGCATTAGACGACTCGATCCTCACGATCTCACCGCTCATTCTTGATCTAACGGCGCCGCTTATTTCGATTTGAAATCGAGGCGGCGCTTATATGGCCCTTGATTTCAATCTCACGCACTCCTTTTGACCGTGGGCCTTTAAAGCCCAAATTCGGTGGATCGTTGGATTTCAATCGTAAGGTCCATATGAGTGTATGCAATCGGACCATCCGGTTCAATTTTCCATCTTGACCGTAGAAATCAAATCCAACGGTGTTGTGCCATCGCATCAAAAAGGGGTGACGTGTATTCTTTTAGCTGATCGTTGGATTCCAATCCAACGCCCAGATTTGAAAGTGGATCTCGGGATTCCTTTGAGCTCCGTTTTAATCCCGATCGATCGATCTAGATCGTGCGGTCCATATTAACTGGTACCGATTCAAATCATTTAATCTCTCTATTTATCACAGCCGCCCATTTCCAATCGGACGGCTGACATTCTTTTGAGCTTTTGTGAAGCACGCGCGGCTGAGGATGACAATGGGACCCACATGTCAGCTGATTCTTATCATCTTCCTCGTCTCTCTGTGCGCAGCTCTCTCTGGAAATCAAGGAGAGGTTTATCTCAAAGTTTTTGCAACTAATTCTTGGGATATTTAGCTCTAAATGGATACCTCATCAATCTCTAGGCCTTTCCCATTTATCCTGTAGCTCAACTCCCTTATATAAACCCTAGCTTCTTGAGTCATGACCATTGTTGACCACTGAAGCTCACTTTCTTCCTTCTGCCAAAGTGGGGTTCTTGCTCCTATCCTTTGCTTATCCATCCTTAAGCATCGGTTTTACCTCATGCGTTAAAGATTTGATATCTTTTGCAAAGTTAAATCGAATTTATCTCTCTGTCGATCAACTTTGAGTTTTGTAATCTTGGTATCTTTCCTATCTTGGTAAGCCAAAACCCTAGTTTTGATATCTTGAGTATCTTAGGAACCTTAGAAGCTCCTGTGAATCATTCTTTTGAACATCGTAGCTTTAACTTGCTTCAAACCGAAAGGTTGTTGTTATACCTTTCGGTTTTCCATGTCGCTTTCAAAACCTAGGTTCTTCCTGTCAACTTATCATCTTATTTAGGTTTTGACTAAACCCTAGCAGCATGACAAGTTGATCTTTCCATTCTTGTCATCATCTATTTTAACTCCTAGTTGAAATTGTCTCATTCTCTTGTTTACTCAACCGACAAAATAGGTTTTACTTTAGTCTATGTAATCTAACTAATTAGTGTTAGACTAAGGTTGGTTTGGGATATTAATTACCCTAAAAGATCATGCTAAGTTTCATTTATGAACTTTTGCATGTTCTATACTCCTATTTCCGAAAATTGCATCATCTGTCTTTGCTTGCTTTTAAATCAAAGCGGGACTTTGCACTAAACTCCAGTTTCTATCTTTTGAAAGCAGTAAGTGATATTATGGGTTATTATTTTTATTATTGGGGTAGATACAACTTAAGCATACTGTTAAGCTTGCATTTTCATATTGATCATACATCTTCCTTTCATTTTGTACTTGTTGTCGATTTTGGTATTTATTGGAGTTTATTGTCTCTTTTTAGAATCTGGTTCTTCTGAAATCCTTGAACCTATTTCTGAGCAACCAGAGCCTGCAACAGGAGTTTATTATTACCAAGGCAAGCATCCTCTTTGCACCATGTTGATCCCAAATTTTATACATTAGATTTGTCTAAATTCAGTGACAACTGTGCATGCTATTTTTCTGAAAATACAAATATGATCTGTTAGTAGTTAGTTATGACCAAACATGATGGATTACCTCAATTGTCACCATACACTTAACCCTAGCATAGTACTGTATATTATAACCTATATTTTCAGTTTTGGCTTAGGCATGCAGTCTAGAGATTTTAGAGTTTGACAAGCATATCTTGTCAAACATGGGAATCACAACTGAACTCTTGTTATTTTAAACTCTTTGTCCAGTTTCTTTAAATCAGTCTTGTATTTGAAATTCAAATTGATCTGGACAAGAGGAAGCTAGTGATGGTGCTTTTGTGCACGAGATTGGGTTTTGTGGTGGACTTGTCCGGGTTAATTAAGGACCGAACTCTGACTATTCAGTTCAAGTCCCCCACGTACTTCCACATGCAGTGTATGGGCGTTGTTTGGTTAAGTAAAATGTTAAGACTATTGAGTTGGAAACAGGAGAGTAAGAATATGTGTATTGACCTTGTATGGCATAGATGCTTTGGTCTGAGGACTGCGTTTTATGCCATGTGAGCTTGTATGTCAGTATCAGATGTTCTTAGGAGGGTGAGGGCGTATATGTGCCTCGTCGCATATACGATACCTTAATGGTGCCGATAGCATTCTACTATGGGTAGGGAACCCAATTCGCATTAAATTGTTTGGATCGGCATTACTGACGCAACATGTGTGCCCCGGTTAAGCAAATGCTATCAGTCGTTGTTTAAGCGAGATCAGTTCACACATGGGGGTCCAACTCAATAGTGTTAGCTTGTTGAAAAATACCAAATCTTAGTTTCCCCGGTCGGCATACCAAAGGAAGTATGTCATCATTCGGAGGCATCCGAAGGCAACGGGCTAGCTAAGTCATGTGGGTAAAGATGTACACCCCTGCAGGGTATAAACTGTTCGAATAGCCGTGTCCACGGTCATGGACGATAACTTGAATTGATGTCACCTGTATAGAAGCTTTGATTTAAAAATCTGTTTTGGGTTTATTTTCGGTTTGCATGAGGGAATCATGCCCTGTACTGTTTGCTTTTAATGTTTTTGTGTACTGTTTAGTCCAAACTTGATTTATTAAATTGCTTTACCAAAATTTGGCAATTGTAGGTTAAGATGTCCTGCTTTATGCAAATCTGAACCTTTATACCATCCTATTGTGACCTTATGCATATAAAAATTCTACTCCTTTGTGTAGGCTCTAATCCACACTTTATTTTAATAGTTTGTATAAGACTTGCTGAGTACCTTCCGTACTCAAGGTGCTACCACCTATTGTTGCAGGTGAGGACGGTTTTCTTTATGAAGTACCCGTAGCGCCGATCGGTGACGCTAACGAGTAACGCTACTTCTTTCCTCCACGCAATTGCCTGCGGGTGGATGAGGCCATTGGTGGACTTTAAACTTTTGTTTTCGCTTCCGCTGTTAAACTTTTGAAGTGACCAAGTCACTTAATATTGTAGTACTAACACCGAATGATGTAAGCTTATGTTTAATTATGTAAATGTATGACCTGTATGTGTATGATGCAATGTTGTTGAAGGATATATATATGCAATGGTCGTTGATCCTGGGAACCATTGCGAGATATATATATATCCGGGGATCCTGTTTATTGGAATTGTTACTTGTTAAATTTGTACCTTTAGCATGATCTTTAATTAAAGGGCAGTATTGTTCCTTCATTAATAATTGTGCTACAGTATGAATTTAATTAAGTACATTTCCAATAACCCGGGGAGCCCACACACTTCTTGCGCATGCTTCTGTGCACTACGTTTTTGGAGTGATGCATTATCCACTGCATGTTTTCTCATAAACAGACTTCCTAGCCAAGTTATTGCCATGCACACACCACCTGAGCGTCTTCTTCATGAGAAACCTGATTATTCCTTCTTTGTTCACACTGACTGGGCGGCGAATATGAGAAACTTCATCCATTTTTTCATAAACTCGGTATTTCTCATCGTGTTTCATGTCCTCATACTCACCAACAGAACGACACCACTGAACGCAAACATCGTCACATTGTCAAAACATGCCTTACACTTCTTGCGCATGCTTCTGTGCCACTACGTTTTTGGAGTGATGTATTATCCACTGCATGTTTTCTCATAAACAGACTTCCTAGCCAAGTTATTGCCATGCAAACACCACTTGAGCGTTTTCTTCATGAGAAACCTGATTATTCCTTCTTTAAGGTGTTCGGTTGTGCATGCTGGCCGCACCTCTGTTCATATAATTCCCATAAACTTTATTTTCGATCAAAGAAGTGTGTGTTTCTTTGGCTATAGTTCTCTTCATAAAGGGTATAAGTGTCTTCATATCCCGTCTAATCGAGTGTATATCTCTCGCGACGTTTGTTTTTGATGAAAATGTTTTCCCCTTTGCTGATCTTCCATTGAACTCGATCGATGCATCATCTAGTTCACCATCTGTTATTTCTCCTGACCAACTTGTCGATATTGCGTACTGTCCCTTGTTGTTTCCTAACCATGGTGCAGGTTTTCCGTGTGGTGCTCGAGTTGAAGCCATCCCGATGATGACCCTGAGGAGCCGGACTCACCCAGTGCAACTGGTGCAAGTCTAGTGCGCGCAGCACAATCTCCGACTGCGCTATCTCCTAGTGACGATGCCTCAGCCCAGGATGCTAAGTCGGCCCAAGCAGCTACTACGGCCCAGACTCCCGCACCGCACGATGCAGCTTCTCCATCAGCACCAGACCCTGCTCCGATCGCAACGCCTGTGTCGTTCCGTCCTCGTACGCGCTTACAGGACGGGATCCGCAAGCCACTCAAGTGCACGGACGGGACCGTGACGTACATGGCTCACATCCCGTGCGCCTCTGCTGAGTCTTCGCTCGAGCCTCGTACACACTATGATGCGCTGCGTTCTCCTCACTGGAAATCCGCCATGGAAGCCGAGTACGTTGCCCTTCTCCGGAACAAGACATGGTGCCTTGTCGAGCCTCGCCCAGGAATCAATCTCATTGACTCAAAGTGGGTATTCAAGATTAAACGCAAGGCCGACGACATGATTGAGCGTTACAAAGCCAGACTTGTTGCCAAGGGATTCAAGCAGCGCTATGGGTATGACTATGAGGACACCTTTAGTCCTGTGGTCAAGCCCACGACGATTCGCCTTCTCCTCTCCATGGTTGTGTCTGCTGGCTGGCATTTGAAGCAACTCGACATTCAGAACTCATTCCTCTATGGGACCCTTGAAGAAGAGATCTTCATGCGTCAACCTCCTGGTTTCAAAGATCCTCACTGCCCATTGCATATCTGTCGTCTTGACAAAGCGCTCTACGGACTCAAGCAGGCACCTCGTGCATGGCATGCCTGCCTTAGTGCTAGTCTCCACGGTCTCGGTTTTGTGGCATCCAAAATTGATACGTCCCTATTCATCCGTCGACATGGCACATCCATTGTTTTTCTTTTGGTATACGTCGATGACATTATTGTGGTCAGCTCCTCTCGCCAGGCCGCTGATGATCTTGTTGTTGCTCTGCAGGCAAAATTTGCCGTCAAGGACCTAGGGGACCTGCACTTCTTCCTTGGGATTGAGGTACGACTCCAACCGCACTGTCTTACTCTCACTCAACGGAAATATATTGCTGATCTCTTGGCTCGCGCTGGCATGACCATGTGCAAACCGGCGCACACCCCTATGGCCTCGACGGACAAGCTTTCATCTCAAGACGGTGTTCCTCTTCCTCCCGAGGATGCAACACAATACCGAAGTATTGTCGGTGGGCTATAGTATCTCACTATTACTCGTTCGGATATCTCTTTTTCAGTCAATCGAGTATGTCAGTTCCTCCATACGCCCACCAGTTCTCATTGGGCTACTGTCAAAAGGATTCTGCGTTATGTCCGTTTCACGGCTAGCCTTGGCTTGCGGCTCCACTCTTTGTCGTCCTGTCTGCTCACCGCCCTCTCTGACGCGGACTGGGTTGGGAACGCTGACGACAGGCGCTCAACCGGGGGTCATGCTATCTTTTTTGGTGGTAATTTGATCGCTTGGAGTTCGCGCAAACAAGCCACCGTATCGAGGTCTAGCACGGAGTCTGAGTACAAATCTGTTGCAAATGCCACTGCCGAACTGATATGGGTTCAATCTCTCCTTCAAGAACTAGGTGTTGCTCAGGATCGACCGCCAGTTCTTTGGTGTGACAATTTGGGGGCAACATATTTGTCTGCTAATCCAGTTTTTCATGCTCGCACTAAACACATCGAGGTGGACTTTCATTTTGTTCGTGAGAGGGTTGCTCAAAAACTGCTACACATCAAGTTCATCTCATCTAAGGATCAAGTGGCGGACATCTTCACCAAGCCACTGTCCATACAATTGTTTTCCTCCTTCAGGCGCAATCTCAACCTTGCTTTCAACAGCTAAGATTGAGGGAGGCTGTTAAAATATATTTGAAGCAATCTATCTCTAGCTACGGTCAAGTCTGTTTGTGTTAAATAGGTAACTTGTCTATACGTAGAAACCAATCACCAGTGATTGATAGTGAAACCAATCACCAGTGATTGATGGTTATTGATAGTGATTGATGTTATGTAATCCAGCCATTAATGGCTTATGTAATCACGGTGTGTATAGATATAAAACAGAAGCTACAGGCCATGGTTTACGTGTGCCGAGTATAACAAAAAATCCAATCTACCTCTCCATTTTTTCACATGTATCGAAACATGTTTCGACGTATAAATGCTACGGTAACTGCAATAGGTGGAGGAGGTGTCTATGATGGTGATGGCCTGATGGGTACGTGGTTGGGGAAGTAGTCGATGGGGAGGCGGTTGGGGGGCATGAAGTAGGGGACATTCTCTGGGCACTGATCGGTAGCGAGGGCGACGAAGAGGGTGGACTTGCTAGTTCGTCAGTCGATGATGATAATGAACCGCCCACCCTGTTTGGCTGCTAGGTTCGCTGCCATAGATGACATGCGCACGCATCCTCCTTTTCGCTCCTCAGGCTAGGGTTTTGGGGAATCTGGGCATGCACACGCATCCTCCCTCTCGCTCCTTGGGCTAGGGTTTTGGGGAATTTGGGCGGCGGAGGTCGTTAAACCTCTGGGGAGGACCATAGGAAGGAAGGGAAGGAGGCGCGGAACGGCGACGCACTCGGGAAGGAGAGGCTGGGACACGCGGACTCAGGGCTAAAGAGAGGCGGGGAGGATGAACCAGATCGTGGACGCATCGGGGCGGCGCAGTCGAGAAGGATGTTGCGCCGAAGCACTCTGGGAGGACGGGGCGTCGACACACTCGGGGAAGAGAGACCAGGACGCGGCAGCCTCGGAGCGCAACGCAGTCGAGAAGGAGGTTGCAGCTGGTCGCAACGGAAGGCAAAGGCCAACCCAAACGCGTGGAGCAGTGGACGAAGGCAGCGAGATGTTTCATGACGCTTACAGGTGGCTTTGTGCGTGTGGTGGAGCTCTCGTGCGAGCGAAGAACACACAGGGCATGAGCAACCACCAGCGAAGCAACAAGGCACATGGCGCATCGCGAAGATCGAGACGAACAGATAGAGGACGACGCGTCGACTTCAACCGTGAGATGGCGATCCGATGGCTGAGGATCTGCACACAATTTCGCAAACTTCGTGTTGTTTTTCGGGAAAAAGGCGGTGTGGGAGGCCCCTGGGCGCAATCCTCTCGCGTATAGATCTAAGAGAGATTCGTAGTCATGCTCGAGTCACGGCTCACGATCACAGACCTATACCTGTAGGAGCGTAGTCTTGGCCTCCCCATCCCCGGGCTCCTGTGGGAACACTGGACCGAACCGAACTGAGGCTAGCTAGGCTCAAAAAGCCCTCTTTGAGTGATCAACTCAACTCGCCGTCTCACGCATCTGCCGGATGCCTACACTGCTGTGCCTGTCTTCTCACCTTTACCAACGGCCTTTGGACCGGCCGCCCCGACTCGTCTACGCGAACCAGGCCCTATGTATGGTCTATTCCTGCGTTCTAAACAGTCCCTAGTTCTAGGTGGTTAGATCGCTCCATAATAGTACCTTATGCAAGCACCAACTCTCAAGTAAGATCGACCCTTAGGGCCTTCTTGGGAGCTTTGTAATTCTTTTCCGTTTGAAATTGAAATCTGCATGAAATTTGCCGGACACGAGAAATCCCATCGGATTCCATTGTATTAACTTTCCTTGTACTAGCTATTTATGGTGTTTCGGTAGAGAAGTAAACAGGAAACCAACGTGACAACCAAAACACACAACATTCAATACTATATCTGAGCTCTGAATCGTAACATATATAGTGCACCTTCAAAAGTGGCAACTAGAACACATAACATTCAATACTATACGAGTTTATCAGCCTCAACTGGTAGTCATAGGTTTTGCCATTGTTCAGAAAATCTGAAAACAACATTCGAACTCTTGAAGCGACCTTCGATGAGATGAATTGATGTTCTTAGGAGTAGGTCATTAACAATACATCAATGAGCTTAAATTGAAGCCTCCCACCTGGTTAAACTGAAGCAAAAGCTCAGGGCAAACTTCAATGCAGTTTTTTTTGTTAAACTGAAGCATAAAGTCATGAGCTACAAAACAAAATCTTCTACTCAACTACATGTTTGCACCAACAGTGGCTTGAGATCAACTACAAAACAAAATCTGAAGCATAAGGTCAGAGCTCAAATGAAGCACTAACAGTGACTTGAGCTCCAGAGTTGATAACCAAACGAATTTCGCAAGTTTCGCGGGTTGCAGCCAGCATGCTAACCTGCAATATAGACACATAACGAACTCATTAAGCGTGTACTCCAAACAAGCAATCAAGATAGGCTAGTCTTCAAAAATAGTAGTTCTGTGCATAGGTAGTTTTTGCCATGTCTGATAAGAAGGGAATTTTAGCAATCAAGGGTACAGACTAACACAAAGAACAAGAAGTCCTTAACATGGTGAGTGTACAAGCTAAGAATAACTTAGATAGCATATTTAGACTGAACTTCTAGACCAAGGGCATTAACCCCTGTTCTATTATAAACACATCTAGTTCACATCCCACAGAGTATATATAAATATCAGATAGCAAAAGTGCTAACAGAAAAGCTTGAGAAGCTAATCAGACAAAAAAAAGTTTCAGTATAATAGCAGTAGCCAAATTATCAATAGTTATTCAATTACAAAAAAAAAAAATGCCGAAACAGAAGGCAAAACAGGAGGACTTACATGGAGTCAATTTCCAAGCTTGTTTACTTCCTTCTTCAACCACAAACCATGCAGTCTTGACTCGTACCATAGAAAAATTTCCCGGTTTGTTGCATCCTTGAAAACAGAGGCAAGGATCTTGATCTCATCTGACACATCATTCATGGCATGTAACACTTCAAAGCATCTCGATATTGAGTACGGTTTTGCTAGTTTTAAGTTGCCTGAAATTTTCTTAAGTTTAAGTTGTTTGTTGTGACTATTGAATTTGTGTAGAGATTGATGTGTTATATGATTGCCATATGATTAGATATTGATCAAATGAATGTCATATGATTGGATATTGATTCAATGATCACAACAAGTGACTTAAACTTAATAAAATTTCAGACAACTTATGAATAGACAGTCCCTGTTGAGTATTCATTTTCTTGCTTTGAGGCTTGCTCTTTTCTGAAATCAAAATAAGCTGCCATGGTTTCTTCAATGCGTGGTATCGATGTTGTACCCTTTTGTTTCTGGGGTCTTCCTCTTTGTGATCCAGCATTCCCAGTTCAGGAAGAGAGAGAGGCGGCACGGCCGCCGCGGGAGGAGCTCACGGCGAGCCGGTGGCGGCGTGGGCTCGTGGCCGGGGGTGGAGGGAGTGCGGCTCGCGCAAGGCGGCGACGCGACTCGTGGCCTGCAGAGGATGCGGCGCGCGCCAACCGGCCGAAGAAGACCCGACGCGACAGCGGCGTGGTCTCGTGGCCAAAGGAGGAGGCTGCGCGGCTCATCGCCAGAGGAGAAGGCGGCTCGCGGCGAGGCAGCGGCACGGCTCGCCTCCGGAGGAGAAGGTGCGGTGAGGTGGCTCACCGGTCGGATGAAGAAGAGAGAAAGGGACAGTCGACCACGGAGATAGAGAGTTGTTGCCGCTGCTGCTACGCCGCTGGGCGCCGCTAAGCGCAGAGGAAGGGAAGGGAAGAGAAGAAGGAGGAGAAGGAACAGGAAAAAAAAAGGAGGAGGTCGCAAAGGGCAAATAGATTTTTCACTAGCTCTACCGGCAATGGGCCCATTCCTCGTTCCTCGATAGAGAATTTACCTATTAAGGATTGGGGTTAGGGCTATTTTTTTTTCACGGGAATGCTAATGTACAAATACAATTCATCATCGGGTGAAACGGGGTCGTAGCCATTCTTCTACTCTTCGTCCCCGCTACCCGTATGACCCCACCCGTATGGTCCCCGATAACCCTATGACATGTGGGCCATTAGCCCATTACCACATTGTTTAGATCTTTAATGGTTCACTTGTTTATTGCTTAGGAGTTGGAACACCATCTTTAAGAATATTGTTTGAATTCTTTATTTGGAATATTGATAAGCATTGTTTAAATCATTTGGAACACTGATTCTGTCATCTCTACGTGTGTCTGTGTAGAAGAGGTTGGAGATCTAATTTTGGGTCTGGGTCCCTATGGGGCCTCGATAACCCGACAGGGACAGAGAACGGGGGATGACAAAGATTGTTGACTAGTTAAATTATTTGGATATACCTTTGTTTTAAAAGTAATCTGGATCCTCTACTGGACCTGAATTAGCTCGCTAGGCCCAAGATTAGATACGTAGTCAAGTGGGCCCAAGAACTTTTTCTTTAGACCATTCCAAGACCTCTCCCCTGGAGGTCTCTTTGACCACTCCAGGACCTCTCCCCAACAGAGGAGGTCCTCAAAGGCGGTTGTCCATGTGTGATTAATTGCAACCCACGTGGAGACGGTATTGGCTGTTACATTCGGAGGCACAACGGTCACCATGAAGGGACGCGATGATTTGCTCGAACGGCGCGACCATTCACGTGAAGAGGCGCTACTACAATCAACTGCCGACTCTGTAGAACTATAAAAACCTGGCTTATATGCCATTGCAAATAGAGACCTTGATCCATGTTTTTCCTGAAATCCGAGCATACCCTTTAAAATGTACATCATCATTTTGAGTCATTTGAAGAATAGATAGTAATCTTTATTTTTTCTTTATATTCTTGTTTGTCCGTTCTGTAACAAGAGTCTCAAACGTCGACAGGGGAGAATAACACCCTAGGACGGGGAACAAGGATTTTTCCTTCTCTCGGGGACGGGGATGTTCACCACTCCCCGCCGAGGAATGCCCCGTTGCTATCCCTAGCTCTATCCTCTTCGGCTCAAAAATAATATTGTATTGACCTAGTGTCTCACAACAAATAGACACATTTTTTCATGTTTTTCAACAAAGACACGAAAATTAGATGTTCCATAGCTAATGTCGCGAAATTGCAGTGTCTTAGAACTAATTTTTCCTTTATTTTTTTTTGTCTTGCTATAACACATTATTTTAGAGAAATTAACGGTCTAACCAGTTCACTCTTGTTGTGTACGGATGCCGTGGTCATAAAAAGGCGAACTTTTTGCGACAAAAGACGTGGGGGAGAAGACGAGTTGGCAGGAGGGGCGCGCTTATTTGCGGGTGTGTTAAATCGCCTCGATTCGATATGACGGGCCGGAACCTTCATGTTGTCGCACAGGGCTTGGGCAAACCGTCGAATCTCGGTTTGGATGGCTTTCTCTGACAGCTGCGGGCAGGCTACCTTGGGCCATTGCCTTGCAGATTTCAGCATAACTATTCTCTACCCGATAAGGGCCTAACCTGCCAACTCCTACCCCGCGAAGCGTGGGGTTACGACTTACGAGCCCGCGCCACTGGACTCGGTGGGAAAGTTGTATGCACCACAAATTTTATGGGCCTAAATTGTTTTTGTTGGCGTGCGTGCCGTGCGCATAGCGCACAAGACTGTCTTGGTCACGTCAAAGGCCTTTTGTAGAGGGGTTGTTTGGTTTTAGTCCTACGTAGCCAAACAAAATATGATCAAAACTTTGATAAAGTAAAGATGCTTGGATTGTAATCGTGCCAATAGCAAAAGGATTGTCAAAAGTTTCCTAGTTGTGAGTATGACACATGGGCCTCATATGACATCTATTTTTTTGCACCAAAATATAGAAATATGAGTCTTGTTTTGTTGATTAAATCACAAAATATACAAAACCTCAAACGGACAAATCGGATACACTGTTTATAAGGTATAGTCGTTTAAAGCTTACTTACCAAACAAATGTTGTATTCAAAGCAACCAGTCACTTTTCACCACGTTAGCAAAGGAGGGGCAGCAAAACAACCAAAGTTTGGGTGTTGTTTCTATCGGCGTTACCAAAAATACGTAGACAACACTAAAGTTTGGTAACAATACAAGCAACGGCTAAAATGATCGGCTAATGCCAGAATTTGGTATGGCTGGTGAGGGCTCCAATCCAAACAGCCTCTAAGATGTCGTGTGCCCTTCCCCAGAGACTGGTTCTCGAGAGTTGAGACGAACGTCGCGCACGGCGAACAGGGACAGAACCATGCCGTACGATCGAAGAGGAAGACTGCGGCGACGATCCCCCCCTGTTGCAGTAGTCAATGAGGTCCGGCCGGTCGGACGGCTTGTCCCAGTGGACCCAGGCACCTAGCGAGCGAAATGCCCCAAGCTCACGTTTCTCCAGCACACGGAGCACAGCAGACCGACCAGGGTGGCCGCCTCTGGGCGTGGTGGAGGGAGCAAGCGCTCTGCGTGGAGGATAATGGCGTGTACAATGATACATATAGCTGTTATTTATAATAATTTTTTATGTTATCTGTAGACAACACTATAGACAACTCATACAATATGTTGTCTTTTAACTTGTCTTTAAAGATGAAACAATCTTTTAATGTTTTCATAGACCTAAGATATTTTCTTTTTAGTTATGGTACTGATACAATCGTCTATATGATTGTATACAATACATTTCTCTTTCTTTATTCTATTTCATCCACATCAGCTTAAATACTATATGACAGAGACTATAGACAACTAATGTAAAGCTATTGTATATAACCTAACACCTGTGGTGGGTGGTGACACCCTTTTCTATGGGTTTTCCCATCGGTTTCTGCGTGCCGGCTGCAGGGTCTGGAATTCGTGGGCATTGGTTGAGTGACGTGGCTCCCCGCGCGCATGGAGATCCGGTTGCAACCGTGTTTATCACTGCTACAGTGCCCGAGTGAACCTTGGCCCTCCAATTTGGACCCAACGGTTGGCAGTGTTAAGAAACTGGGCCCGGCCAGGAGTCCGAGTCCAGGTGGGCACCTCATCCACCCGTAGACTATATATAGGAGGGGGGACCCCCAACCCTTGTACACACTTTATGATTGAAGGGGCAATAAAGAGAAGCCTGCAGTCCCCCACTACTACAAAACAGGTCATACCAGACACCTCATCACAGACGGTTCCAAAGGAGCCATCTGTGTTGAACTTATACAGACGGTTCCCTTTGGAACCGTCTGTGATAGTGCCTCATCACATACGGTTCTTATTACCAACCGTCTGTGATACTTCACAGACGGTTCGTAATAAGAACCGTCTGTGATAGTGCCTCATCACAGACGGCTCCTTATACCAACCGTGCGGAAGTATCACGACGGTTGGAAGAATAAGCCGTCTGTGATGAGGACACCTCATCACAGACGGTTAGTATAATGAACCGTCTATGATACTTCACAGACGGTTCGTGATACCAACCGTCAGTGTATGTATCCTTATCACAGACGGTTGGGATTAACAACCGTCTGTGATTTTGATTTTACCATGACTTTAAATTTTCCTTACTCTCTGATTTTACCATGGCTTCAATTTTTTCTACTCTCTGATTTTACCATGGCTTCAAATTTTTCTTACTCTCTGATTTTACCATGGCTTTAAATTTTTCTTACTCTCTAATTTTACCATGGCTTTCAATTTTCCTTACTCTCTAATTCTAAGCCATGGTAAAATTAGAGTTCTAAGCCATGGTAAAAACCATGGTAAAATTAGAGTTCTAAGCCATGGTATTACTCTCTAATTTTACCATGGCTTTCAATTTTCCTTACTCTCTAATTCTAAGTCATGGTAAAATCCAAATCACAGACGGCTCTTAATACCAACCGTATGTGATGTGGTACTTATCACAGACGGTTCGTATTAAGAACCGTCTGTGATGAGTTACTTATCACAGACGGTTCGTGATACGAACCGTCGTGATTTGTCATCACTGACGGTTTTGTATAAAACCGCTCGTGATTCGCAGCAGGAATTTGAAAATTTTGAGCAGCGCGCGGGAGGCAAAATATGTCCTTATATATTATGGCCGACCTCCTCGGGCGCTTCGCCTCGCACTCAGCGATCCGATCCTCCTCGAGCTCGGTCCTCCCTTGCTCCGGCAGTCCTCCTCCGAGCTCCGGCTTGTAGCTGCTCCTCCAGTCCTCCCGCAGCCTCCGGCCCCCGCTACACCTCCGTGCTCGGTCCTCCCTTGCTCCCGCATCCCCAACCTTCGACGTGGTCTTCCTCCCAACACGGTGAGTCGACGCCGACACCAACGCCGACCTCCTCTAGTCCTCCTCGACGCTAACGCCGAGCTCCCCCAGTCCTCCTCCGACGCCGATGTCTCTAGTATATGTGGTTCTGTTGGTACTTTTGTATATGAGGTTATATTAGATTCAGATCCAGATTTGTATGTATGAGCTTGTGGTACTTGTGTTGGATTCATATTCAGATTTCTGTTAGATTCTCCTCCAGATTCTACTTCTGTTGGTACTTGTATATGACCGAGTGTATGCGTGTATCCATGAATCCATGGCTTGAGAAATTTATTGGGAGGCTTAGGAGTTGGGAATCCATGTATGTGTATCAATGAATCTATGTTTGGGAGGCTTCGGAAATGGCAGTGTATGTGTATGAGTGTATCCATGAAATGACAATATTTTTTTTTGCAATCAAAAAAACTATCACAGACGGTTCGGAACAAGAGCCGTCTGTGAAAACAGATATCACAGACGGTTCGGAACAAGAACCGTGCAGCGATAAATTGATATCACTGACGGTTCTTGTTCCGAACCGTGCGCGATATTTTTTACGCACGGCTCTTGTTCCAACCGTCTGTGATAGCTTTATCACGTGACGGCTCAAAACCGTCGTGATAACGCATGTTATCACAGACGCGTACTTTTACGAGGCGGTTGGAAACCGTCGTGATGATAGTTCGAACCGTCGTGATGAGACTTTCTGTAGTAGTGCCCTCTCATACCTGTGTTTCATCTATTATTCGTTCTTGTGTTTTTGCATCGCTCTTACGATTCTCTATTTGTCTACAAGGTAATCGCTCGGACTGGACTTGCCAGCGACGATTCCTCAACATGCAGTAGCTGCTTAAGCTGCAGCTATACTGCCACCTGCACAGGACCCGGGTCCTCCGCGCGCGGGTTCTTGCATGGACTCTGCGCCTCTGCATGCCGCGTGCGACGACGGCACGACGCTGGGGGTGCCTGTGACGTGCGTACCTAGGGTCCATGCCTCCATGGCACGGTATGACCTACCACGTTAACATTCGTAAATATTAAGTCAAGTGCGCTATTCGATACCCCTCGTCAGAAGTAAGTTGACATACTTGGTGCTGATCCGTTGACATGCTACTTCGTGGATACGTAGGATCTACTGGCCAGTGTTCAAACGGTACAACGGATCTCGGATAAATATGATATAAGTTTTATTTGAGTAGGTTGTACTAAATTAACAAACGAAATCAACCGTATGAAATTCATCATGCACAAATATCAATTAGCTACCATAGTACCCGCTGATCTATTCATCATTCACTAATAATTAGCACTATATCTCGAAAAATCCATACGAAATTTGCATTCGTTCAGCAACCTCAAAGAATTATAACACAAGCCACCACATATATATACATATGCCCAAATGATCCTCTCTCTCTCTTTGCGAGGGCCCAAATGATCCTATTCTCCCCCACAAGATCCCTTTTTAGGTGAAGGTGGTGAATATATATGCTGAAGCATTGCAAACAATCAACACACATGTACTACATTATTATTACGTGTGTTGCAAATACTACAAGAAATAACGAACTCCGTACGAAACATGGATCGATCGATACAGTACAATGAACAAATGAGAGTACGTACCAAATACCAATGCATCAAATTAAGCGAGCCGATATCATATCACACGTTTACTTACGCATTCCCTTATTATTAATTTACCGTACCGTACCGTACGTGTACGTCCTCGATCATTTATAATTGGAGTAGCCATGGATGCGTTCGATCGTTTCGTCCTGCTTTGGGGTGAACTTGGACTTGATGTTCTCCACCACTCCGCCATCGATCTGAAAGGCCCTCGTCAGCACGTCCGTGGGCACCGCCGGCGCCGCGCCGAATAGCGCCTTGGCCACCTCCTGCGTGCCGGGAAGCTGGCTGTCGAACGCCGAGATCGCCACGGCGGGCGCCTCCCCGACGCTGCGCTCGAAGTGGACGAGGCCGCGGGGGAAGACGAACACCTGGCCCTTGGAGACCGTCCGGGTGAAGAGCTTGTTGGCCGTCGTGAGGAGGCCCACCTCGAGGGTGCCCTTGGTGACGAAGATGATCTCGCTGGCTCGCGGGTGCGCGTGCGGCGGGTTAGCGCCGCCCCATGGCGCGTAGTCGGTGCGCGCCATGGATACGCCCAGGGTGTTGAGCCCCGGAAGCTTTTCCACGCTTGCCGCGGTCACCACCGAGCCCATGGGGTTGCCCGAGGCGTGCACGTCGGCGGCCTTTGCCAGCCCGCAGAAGAAGAAGTCCTCCGCCGTCACGTTCATCGCCCGCTTGCACGGGTACCCGTTCAACCTCAGCGCTGCATGTGTATGCATGCATACATTTCGAAGGATGTTTCATAATTGTTATGTCAGGTTTATGGATTTATGCAACTCGTTGTTGCATGCATGCACATGCATTTGCATGATGAGGGAAAAAATACGAAATGAGCGTATATGGTTTGAGAATTGAGAGTGCTCGGTTATCACTTACGGCCATGAAGGGATTTGTAGTCGGCGACGCAGATGTCCTGGAGCATGTCGGGGTCACCGGCGAGCAACGGCACGGCGCGCGCCAGGAGGACGGCGCAGGCGGCAAGAAGGACAGTGGGAAGCTTGGGCGCCATGGTTCTTGTGCATCAATTGGTTGGTCCTTGGGGCTAGTTAGATGTGTACCCGTGTGCGACTGTGCGTGAGCTGAGGATAGTAAGTAACTTTTGGTCTGGTGTGAATAGGAGGCTGCAGGGGACGTGGTATTTGTAGATTGAGATTTAGCTTAATAAAGACGTGATCGATGGATTGTTGATTGCATGGTCATGTGAAGATGAGGACGATCACATCAGCTGGGAGGGGATCGATGTGAGAGTGATAGTGTTACTTATCACGTTATTCAATTGAAGTCATGATTGTTTTGTGTATGCAAGGGTAGCACGCATGCCATTCAGCGACAGAAAAATGACAAGAGAGAGAGAGAGAGGGCCAGCTAAATTATTCCAATTGCATTTCCCTTTCTGTCTTATACTAATCTATAGCTTGTACGTTATATTGTGTGCACGTGCACATATTTTCGTATGCGGATACTCACGCAACGTAAGGCATCTATGATCGACGCCAGTAGTAGCATCGACTTCAATGATAAAATCAGCACAATATAGCGAAAGGCCTATTAGCTCAGTTGGTTAGAGCGTCGTGCTAATAACGCGAAGGTCGCAGGTTCGAGACCTGCATGGGCCACAGTATTTGATTTTTTTGACCCTATCGTTGGACTGGGCTGGCTTTCGGCTCCGCGGCAGTGATCAGTTCGCCTCATGTACCGGCCTAGCCCTTTGGGCCCGCCGTCCCGTCTCTCGTGCGGCCGTGCCGCTCGCTCGGCGCGTACCATGCGCTTTAAACGAGCGCTACCGACGCCGTCACACCACGTTTTTTTTGGCCCGTTTCCTCCCTCCCGAGATCGACCGGCCGTGATCTGTGCGTGCAGGAGTCTCCAACGGCGCCACAACGCGCGCGTGCCCTGCTCGGACTCGCGCGCAGCACCCCCTCGATCGCATGCCGGTGGGTGGCGAGCGAGCCATGTGCACGAGCGACAAATTTCCCGGCACGCGCGCGGCACCGTCAAAACTCAAAACTAAGTCTGATCAACCAACGAGACTTGAACCGCGACCGATCACCAAGATATGTAGGCACGTACAAGGTAATTTTAACTAAGGTATAATAGCAGCAAATTATGGTATGGTTTTCACTTGCCGGTGATATAAGAGCTGGCTACCGCTAGCTACTGCTTCTTTCTCTGTCATCCTGCTCGCCACTGCACCCTAATCGGTCCCAGGCCAGATTTGATTACTTGGTTCGCATTGACCTGTCCTCTCCTAGGTATAAGAATTTGTACTGCCGCGCGACGAGCCATGGGCCGGATTAGATTGTCTCGATTTCAATGGGCAGGCCTCGCTCGAACTCCACGTACGGGTATGCCATCGGAACGTCCTCGCCGTCCATTCTCCACCTGAGTGCACGGCACAACATTTTTTTTTCTTCAGTTAACGATTAACCAACGTACGTGTGCAAGGACACAAATGCAGTTCAGTTCTAGTGGAAATTTCATGCTGATGCAAATATTTATATATGTACCTCAACCAGAGCTTGGGATTCTCAATACCATCAAATTAAGAATAGCTAAGTTACACCGAATGCGCGCAATTGATTTTGCATATACTACATCTGGATGACTTGGTGCTGCACATTTCAGCTGTCTTGTGTTCGATACTAGCCACTCTTGTGTCATGATCTTTGAACTTACATGTTTATGTGTTTTTTTGCATTAGTTTGTGGTGTGATTATGAGTGATAAGTAGTGGACTTGTGGTGTATCTTCTTCTTCTTCTTCTTCTTTTTTTTTAATAAAAAAAGTACTGTATCTGTTTAATGACGTAACTAGAAACTAGGATACATGTGTTCCCTTCTTACCTGTAATTGAGCACAAGGTGATGGAGGAAGAAAGCAACCTCCACTTTGCCAAGCTCTGATCCCGGGCAGAGCCTTGCTCCACCGCCGAACGGTGTGAACTTCTTGCCGGTTGTGCGGTTCAACCCCTGTTCATCAGTTGGATCAACACACACGTGAATCAAATCCTTGTATCAAAAAAGCAAAACGAACAAATGCTACCTTTTCACATGAAAGAAAACTAACTAGAAATGCATCTGAATACACCAAAAGAACTGAAAATGAACATGTGCAAAGTTGAACCCTTAACGAGCTAAATCAGCTAATATATGTGTGCGTCCCATATAGTTAGTTATTAGGTAACATTTTTTATTTCAGAATATATCAAGAATTTCATCTACTAAAAATGCTGAAGCCTTTCTAATATTGTATAAACTTGTCCTAGAAAGTACAACGAATTTGAGTTTCATACATTGACTATTTGCTAGATCACCCATACCTCAACAGACAAATAGAAATTATCGCTGATATCAAAATGATGTAGCGCACAGGCATACCTCCCATCTGCAAGGCTGAAACTGTTGGGGATTCACATGATGTGAAGGGTCCAAATGAACAGCACTAAAAATAGGAAGGACTTTCCAGCCAGATGGAATCAGATACTCTGCCAACAAACAGGGAGGAAAGCCACTTATTTTGAACATCATCTCACAAAAAAAGCGACAACTTTAAGCACAACAGTGCTCAAAATTGAAGATTAAAGGCAGAATCATTTCATTTCCATGAGAAATGATCATGTGATGAGCACAGTTATAGGTGCAGCTAGTTAATTACCTTTGTATCTGACATCCTTCAGAGCCTTCCTATGCACAAACTTGACAACGTTGCCGCATCTCAATGCTTCGTCGATAACCTGAGACAGCATACAAGAAATACTCTGACGCCCTAAGTGTTACAGAATACCAAATGGATCACATTTTCAGAATTTCAGGTAGAAACGCATCTGTTGTGTGGCATTTTTACCATAGTATACAGCATGGAAGGAAGGAGCATCTTACATGTTGGGTATATTCCATCTTCTTGTAGTCCTCAGCATTCAGGAACTCCTCCTTCCCCTTACTGGACCTTATGCTCTGATGCTCTCTCTACATGCACAGAATTTACTTCGATTAGCAGCAAGCGGTGCAACTAACTACCATGCACCATCTTATTTTCTGATGCTACTTAAGTTTGCTGTACCTTCAGTTGATCTAGACATTTGGAAGATTGCCCAAGGAAATACACAAGCGTTGTAATCAAAATAGAGGTGGTCTCGTATCCGCCGAGCAACGAGTCCAACACGAAGCTCACTTTCTCCTCGTGGGAGAGCTCGTTACTTGAGAGAAGCACGTCGAGGAAACAAGACTTCTTGCACGAGCCACCCTTTCTCCTGTCCTCAAAAATGCTCTCTAAAGTGCATGCTATCCTCCTTCTAGCCTGTAATAGTTCAACAGTTAAAATAACCAGTACTGTCAAGAGAACTTTGTGTATGCTTTTGATTTTTTTTTTTGGGATTATCTATTCGTAAGATGACTGAAATTTTATTAAGCATAAGTCACATATTATCCATTGGATCAATATTCAATCATATGACACATCAATCTCTATCCAAATCCAATGGTCATAATAATTAACTTAAACTTAAGAAAATTTCAGACGACTTAAAAATAACAAATCTGTTTTTTCTTTGTGTGGCAAACTGTCAATTTACAACATGCAATCTTTAAAAGAGAGCATTAGAATCTTTCTTAAAAAATTAACTATTAGGAAAACTATCGACTTTGAATCGATCTGAAGTGATATATTATATAGCCTTATAGGAATTGCTAAATTCCTAAATAGATAGAAGAGTACTTGGCGTAGTCGGCCTGGCTCTGGACCTACGTGTCTATGACTTCGTTTCCTAGGAAATCCACTTGAAAGGTTTATAAAACCAGCTAGCTCTTCAAGAAATGAGAGAGATAGAGAGCAATTAAATTTCTCCCTTGGACACATGTCTGAAGCTTTGCTTGGGTGGATAGTGGAGGTGGTTGTACTCCTAGTCTACCAGGGTTCAAACCCAAGTTTGGCCTTACGTGTCTTATTTATGATGATTTTCGTTAAGTGAGAGGCGACGTGCGGTCCTCGTAAGCGAGGCGTCTGTAATGACTTCGTTATTTCTTCATCAAACTCCGCTCATCTATGTGTTGTACCGGGTGATTCGTAAAAAAAAGAAAACACATGTCTTTTGACATTTGACAATATATCATTAAATCTTAAAACCGTAGCATATATGAAAGTAAATTTCTTTACATGGTACAATAGTAAGCTGCAGTAGCATTTTCATATGACCGATCTAGATAATCATAAGTGACAAGTCCACGAGCGGTTAAAGTCAAATAAGTTAACTTTACATGTAGCAGTATTAGTTACCTTGACAGCCTTGGCATAGGGCGTCCCGGGGATGAAGAGAGGGAGGGAGACGAGCCCCTTCATGAAGGTGAGGTAGTCCTCCAGTAGCCTGCCCGCCACCGGCTCATCCGTCGACAGCCCCAGCACCTGCTTGACGATGACGCTGAAAGCGAACTGCGTGCGTCTCCCAAATAGACAAGCCAAACCAAAGTCAAACAGAAAAAGATGAAAGCAAGTCAAAAGACCACGCATGCATGGCGCCTTGGGAAAGACCATCCATGGCTGCATGCAGATGCAGTAGCAAAACATGTACTGTACTTTAGCGCCTAGCTAGGTACAGTGTGCACAGTGCTTGCTGTCTCCTTGTCCCAAGGGATCCTGTCTGCTGCTTGTAGTCTAACTAGCGCCTACACGTAGTCGTACGTACGTTTACTGGTCAGTTAATTTTACTATACCTTTCTTGCCTCGTCGCAGGAGGTGACGGTGCGGCGGCCGCGCCAGGACGCGACCACGGCGCGCGCGGCCCGCTCGACGTCGGCGAGGTAGGTGGGGCTCGGCCTGGTGGAGGCGAGGAGGGCGAGGAAGAGGTTCCGGACCCGGCGGTGGCGCTCGCCGGTGACGACTAGCATGGATGACTTGCCGAGGATGCCGTGGATGGCCCGCGGGTAGCTGCTCTGGAACAGCCGCTCCTCGTTCTGCAGCACGAAGTGGTTCAGCTCCTCGTCGCACGACACCACCGTTGGTGCCCCGAACAGGTGCGACGTGAACACCGCCCCGTACCTATAACAACATACACATCAGCCACGACGAAGACGGCGTTAGTGTCACACACGACCCACATGAGAGGTCAGATGATCATGGTTCGTGAGCAACGGCGATGCTTGTGGAGTTTCAGGTAATTTTAATGTACCTGGAGATGCGGTCCTGCAAGAAGGAGCCCAGGGAATTAGAGGCATGGGGGCGGAGAAAGCCGAGGGTCTCGCCGACGAGGGGCCAGCCGAAGCTGCCCCTGGGGGCGCCGGGGTTGACAAGCAACGGCTTGAAGTGGCCGACTACCAGCGCGAGCACCGCGGCGAGGAGGAGGATCACACAGGCAACCAGCACAACAACTACCATCATACTACCACCTCCTAGTTGAAGGCAAGCGCGCAAGGGCTATATATGTATCGACGGGTAGAGAAGAAACAAAAGCTAGCAATTGGAAATGGAAGCTGATGGAGTGGTGCCGAGACTTTGACAAAGAGGAGGGTGGAGGTCCCTTTATATATTCTTGGCACTCGTAGTTTATAATTAGTCTTAATTAAATTCCTAATTATTTAAGCGTATTTAATTTAGTAGTAATTAACTAGTGGTAATTAATTTAGTAGTAATTGATTAGTTCTAGTTAATTAGTCGTAATTATTCAGTCCGAATTGTTCGGTCGTAATTAATTTAGTAGTAGTTAGTTAGTCAAAATTAATTTAGTCGTAGTTAGTTAGTCGTAATTAATTAGTCATAGTTAGTTAGTCCAAATTAGTTAGTCGTAGTTAATTAGTCGTAAGGATTACTAGTTTTTTCGCAGAAATTTAGTAGTTTTTTTTATTATGTATTGATTAGGTTAAATTTGTACATAAAGATTACCGAAGTGTAGTTTTTTTGGGGAGGGAGGAAAATGTAGACTAAATAGTGCGGCCTGTTTATTTCATTGTGTACAGTAAAGAACGACGAATTGTTCGTAACAAATGCATTGGGTTGTTGTGGCTTTAGATAATGTTCAACATGCAAGACTTGCTTGTGTTTTAGGGTGACAATCTCGTACGGGGTGGACTGGGTGGGTTGGACATGTCAAGATGACAATTTAAGGTGGTGTGGGCGGAGGGTCTGGATGTGATGCATATTGTAACACCCTGGTTTTTTTTAGTCTTTTTGGAAAAATTTCAAATAAAAAGAAACATTTGGTTTTATCGAAGTCTAAAGCTTAATTTGAGACTTTGGAATGAGTTAAAAAATGACTAATCCAAACTTCAACTAATCCCCAGTTGGTTTGTTCGGTTTATTTGGAGTTGTTCGAGCTCTGGTGTTGTCTCTCCCCTTCTGTGCTCGTCTTGTTTTTCCCTTTGGCCCTACTTCCTCTTTGGTTTAGACCTCCTCAGGTCTAGACTTCCTTATGGAAAGGACACCACCTTGGCTTGCCATTTTTTCATTCGGGGCATTTGCCCTTGCCTCGATCGGAGTAAGGCTTGGGGCCTCGAGGCTCCTTATCACTTACGGCTAAGACTTCCTTGGAGCTATTGACTTAAGGTTTTTGGCCTTTGGTCTTACTATTGGATTTCTTGGCCTTTTATCCTTCTTCTTACTACTCTCGCCTGCTTCTTGAGTATTTTTATCATCTCAATCGATGGTTTTGTTCCACTCAACCGCTTCTGTAGTTCTTGCATATCGGTCAGCCATCTCAAAAAGCTCGACAATAGTACCCAGAGGATTTAACATGATGTCCTTTGTGATCCTTCTACTGCGGACTCCCTGCTTAAATGCTTTGATAACAGAAGAATTAGAAACCTCATGTATGGAATTGTGAATCAGATTGAAACGCCTGATGAACTGCATGATGGGCATTGTAGGTCATCCTTCTCATACCTGGTAGTAGTCATCATTAGATTTTATGATGGATTTGCGCTTGTTCGTTGTAGGTACCGTCCGACACGAAAAACTCGCTCTGTGTTTGGTTGGCCATTCGGATAATAGATAGGAATATTCCATGTTTATGTTGTATCATCCCGCTCGGGAAAAATCCAACCACACCGCTCACTCGAATTCCAAAGCGCGCACGGAAAAATAGATTGAATTACGAGCTATGATATTTTCTATATCATTTATGTATCATCCTATCCTACCAACCAAACACTATCTTGAACCATCCAAGACCATCCTATCCCACCAACCAAACAAAATCATGTATCATCCTATCTCACCAACCAAACACCATACTTGAATCATCTCATCCAGGATGATTCCATCCTACCTGTACCATCCCATCCCATTCAACCTCATCCCACCAACCAAACGCACCCTTAACAACCATGACTAAGCAGATCCTTCGAGCACAATAGGAAGGTAATTTGCCATTACGTGCATTCCTCCTCCTACTGCTTGAACGACGATCGTATATATATGAAGAAATTCGATGGGATTTTGTGACCCATCAAACTTCTCCTTGTTCACCGGTCGAAACCACGACGGCCAGCGAATTGCTCGAAGGTCAGGCGAGGACGTCCGACATCCAGTAATAATATCATGACACCTTCTTTACGGGAAAGAAGGGTTGATATCACCAGGTGATCATACACGACGATACCTAGTGGTAGGTGGACCTGACCTATGATAGGTCTCAGTCCTACGAGTGTAATACTCCTCGTATTCCATCTATTATTATAGATTCCTAGGTAGAAGTGCTAAACAATCACCTCCCCTAGGAGTATGTCGATCACTGGATGTTCAAAGAACTCTTCTCTAATTGGAGTTGTGGTTAGGAAAGCAATCGGACCTGTTGTCATGTTGTTCTCCATGAGGGGAGTTATTTGAACGACTGGTGTTCGACGGAGTCGTTCGGTATGACTTCCAGAATGATGTCGGTGAGTTTGCTCAAGTCTGACCATTGCACCCTGAAGCCTTTGTGCGATCTCTTCAGTGAAGAGGTTGTAGCCTAGCACTCATCCAAGTTCTTGAGTCGGGTTCTCGATCAGGTCGTTTATATATTGAAGTTCTTGAGCTTCTTTTGACCGATATTGAATGCGCCCAGGTAAAGTTCTCTAGGATGCTATTCTTCTCCTTCGAATGGTCTCAGGATCATCCACATCTGAGTTTGCTTGAGTTTGCCTTAGTAGAGAGCGATCATTTTTAGAATTTCTCCCACGCTCATGAAGGTGGTGATCCTATTCATTGTCGAAGATGTCCTTGTGTGGGGACCCCAAAATCGATCTTGTTTTCAAGTTAAGTGATTTTGCCAAAACGCAATCCTTAACAGGAAAACAAGAATGATTTCAAGTACCCGGATATGTGTCTCACGTTAGCTCCCAGGATCAGCGGCTAACATGCACATATCCAAACAATATTATATCACAAACATACACGATTGGAATGTAACGAATAAACATCAGCAACGGAAGACATTAAATAAACAAGAACAGAAGGTCAAGTAAAATGACATAACCTTCCCAATGGTGTGCCATAACCCAAGGGGCAACCGATTGGGATTAAAGCCATCACATCTACAGTTCTCACCCGAATAAAAGGATAAACTGTTAAAGTACAAAGTTGTACTGCGAGACTCTAAAAAAAATAAGGATGCATGTAAGTATCAAAGGAAGGCCGCTACTCTAGGAAAATTTTCAGCGTAAAGCAATAATTTTTAGCAAAGTACATATTTAGATTAAAAAGGCAGTAAGTAAAACATTTTAAATTTTTAACTACAGCAAGGTAACAATTCAATATCATCACTTTAAATCCATGATCACAATCCCAACAACAGTAAGGTTATAATGATTCCTCAATTTAGATCCATGATCACAAGTCCACACCACACCCAAGTTTTCCTAAACCCAAGTATCATATTCTAACTATGCATGGTTTCCCACAAGTGATGTCCATGATCAGGGACACAGCTATTCGAATAGATTTATGACTCCGCAGAGTTTGTACAGCTTTACCCACATGATATGAATACCTCATACTGTCACCATGCACTCTTCCATAGGAGTGTGACTGAGATATCATAACGAGGCCGTTACAATGTCATGTCCTAACTATCAAACCACCCAAGGAATAGAGTCCCATGGCAGACTGTCGGTCGCCTGAACCACAGGTGAACCCCGTTGTGTAAGTAAGTCACTAACAAATAAGCGACCCTTAAGGGCAAGTAAGGAGAAACTTATCATGCCCCCACTAGATTGACAACACAACAACAACAATTGTCAATCTAATTGTGTTTTGATAGCTAACACACAACAAATTAATAATCCAAGCCTTCGCCATTAACCCAGCATGTGGTTGCACGTGTGACTTGGTTCAACACCACACAGACCGGTCCTTAATCACTCAGATAGGGCTACACAATTTTATAACAACAAACAACAACAACATTTTATCATCACCCTACACCCGTCCAAGTTAAAATATAAAACACATGCCCAACAAGTACACAATAACCAGATCCAAGATCCGAACAAGTCCTCAAATTTCAACATGATTCCGTTAACACATTCCTCAATATTTCAATATAATTCAATTCACCTCGATCGATGGACTAGCTCCATCAACCAAATTTGACTACAACTACCAGCATGGCTAAGCATCGATCTATCCTACAACAGAAAATTCCCATACGTATTTATATATCCTAGGCAACAACTGAACAAAGGGATATCAATATTCAAGGAGGACAATGCAACAATTAGGACATTAACTACTTCTACCCATGAACATACTTTTCAAAATAACATGCAATGACGAGATTAAAATCCATGTAAAACTTTTAAAATCAGTAGGACCAACATGATCAAGAGGGGGGTGCTTGCAAATTTGCTGGTACCACTTGTTCAACCACAAGTTACACTCAATTTGCTCTCACGAATATATCGGTATCGTCGAAAACCTAACGAAAGACGATATTGCAATAAACTCCAAATAAAACCAACATTTCAAAACATTCAATAAAGCATGAAATTCACATAGTGGGTAGAATATGATTTTAGGTGAATTTAGCTAAAAATTGTAGTTAATTGGAGCTCATTTTAAATTTCTATGAATTTTACAAGGTTAATGTTATTATTGTATAATTAATTCAAATATCAAAATTTTCTGTAATAGAGACATGGTTCAAAGTTATTCCAAATTAAATTACAGGAACAATGAAAATTAACACAATTGATTTCACTTAATTTGGAGTTATAATGAATTAGTTATGAATTTTCTAAGTTAATTGAATTTTCAGTGAAATCTTAAATCGTTTTCAGAATTTCTAAAAGAATTAATTACTTTTTATACTCGGGTTCAGCTAGCCATAGGGACTGACCAGCGGGACCGGCGTTAGGGTTTGACCCAGTTAGAGCCGAGGGCAACGCCGAAGGCGTATTCCATTGAATACGTCTTCTAATTATGAAAACATGAATTCATTTTAAGCATATTGGAATACGTTTTTCCTTGAGAGAACACGTACTTAAAAATCTACACATTCACTTAACCGGTTGTTTAGGCCCACATGTGAACGTCTCAATGATTTAAATGGGGTTAATTTTATTTCTAATCACGTTTAACCCTCGGTGGGACCTACATGTCATATAGACATTAAGAAATGACTTAGCGCTAATGGTTTAGGGTTAACCTCAAAATCACCGGCGATTAACGAAGCTCTTGTCATGAGCACTCCGGCGTGGCTGTGCAGGTGATCTAGCGCAAAAGCGGGTCTCCGGGCACGGGATCAACACCACCAGGTGCGGAAGGCCTTCGCGAGTCACTCGAAATGGCATGGGGACCGGAGGTGGATAGAGTCGAGCTCCCGGTGGCCGAAGGCAGAGCCGAAGGAGCGGCACATGCGGAGGAGGTGCTACAAGCATCGAGGAGACTCGGGAGGGTAGCTTCAAGATCGCCTCGTCTCCTAGAATGCGTTGCACATGACAACACCGTCGATGAATGTCGGAGTTGACTGGAAAGGCGAGGGGGTGGTTCACCGAGGATGGAGAAGATGACCCCGTGCGCCCTCGGTGATGCAACAAACATGAATTAAGACCGGCGGTGAACTCCAAATGACTAAGCGATCTCAACGGACATGAAGGCGTCGAGAAATACTCACCGGAGTGCTCGCGAGCGTCGCGGCCATGGCCACCGTCCGCGAGGACGAAGGTGATGCGCCCGGCGATTCAGTGGACGAGGAAAGCTCGGAAAGGCCAAAATGGACGCGGCATTGCAAGAGGAGTTCGTCGGTGAGGTCGTGGGTTCACAAGAGGCAACACAGTGGTGGCGCTCCTCTCGACTACTTGCATGGCCAAAGCAAAGAAAAGGGCGGAGATGGTGAAAGGATGTAGGAGGAACCGAATGGATTGATTTGGGGGACTCGTGAGGTCTAGGCGACGCCTTCTAGTTGGACACAACAACATGAGGTGTCACAATTGGTGTCGTGGCATGCATGCACAATGCTAGCGCCGAGCAACACCGACGAGGAGGAAGACGACCACTATTAAGGCTGTGGGGCCCGCTCGTCAACGGTGGAAAGGAAACGGCGCAGTCGGGGTCTGGTCCAAAAGAAGTGACGCAGTCCAAACGAGTCAAGTGGAGGTTGGGTTCGAGTCGGGCTCGGGTGCGAACGAGTAGGCTTGGTCCGACCAGGTCAGCTGGTGCGATCGAGTCATAATAGTACGAAGTGGTCCGATCGGTTAGGGTTGGGTTTTGATTCAATTTTGACTGAAGTTCCAAACATTTGGTCAAGCGATTTGAAATAGAAGATAAATTTGAAAAATTCTGAAATTTTTGTGGGTGTTAGAGAATTCAAATAGGACTTATGGAAAATAATTTCAAGCACTGTTCATACAAAAATTTGTCAAAATTAAATTACTTTTAAATCTACATTAGGGAAATGGTTTGAATATTGGTGAGATCAAAATTACTTCTAAAAATTTATGAAAAATTATATTAATTCATTATAAATAATCTAGTATTTAAATAAATTATTTCCAACAACTTTTAATCACAAATTTTAGGATTCATATTAAGGCTTGAATTCAAGTTAAAAGTTTTAAATTTTGATAAAACTTCATTACAACAACAAAAGTTTTACATTATTACATAATTTACAAACATACACATGATAAGCTTAGCTAATCCAACTAAAGTATTTTAGAGACGTTACACCTCGCCATCACCACGAGAGCCCGGAGTGAGTGAGCGATGGGAAGCATCCCTAGTCCTACCTCTCGGGGAGGGATTAGGATCTGAGGGGAGGACAAAGACCTCCTGGATATCATTCCCACTTGTGCCTAAGCCCTCCTAGCTTTAGGAGTAGTCGAACGACAATGCCTCATGACTTGGAGCAATCCCCTCCATGAACGGGAATTATGGGTTATAACTGTCTCTAATCGAAGGTGAACCCTCCAAGGGTATGGTCGAATCCGCGGGAAAAGCGGTCTCGACCACGCACCTCTTGGGGGTAACCGAACCACTTGTTGTGCTAGATCGGACAGCCTCAGATGGACTCGAACATTTGGAGGGGAACCCTCACTATGCTCTGTACTTGTCTTGGTGTAGTCTTGATTCTGGTCGGATGAACCCTTGCCCTTTGAGGAATCTGGTCCCTCATCTGGATGTAATCCTGTGGGGGGAAAGATCCCTCATCAAGTATATCTACGGCATGGTCTCCTGGGTCTGTGAAAGATCCCTGGAGGTAACATTGCCATTGGACAAAAGAATGCTTTGCTCGTACTCGTAGCAGGCATCCATGTCGTGTTCTGCGTAGTCTGCCAAATCGAACTAGTTCTCCCTGTTCCACTCTCCTGCCATGAAAGCATCAGAGTAGGGAAAATATCAAGAGAACTTGCTGAAAAGGAATCACCGGAAACACCCCACGAACGACACCAGCTGTTGATGATCTAGTATCGATCTTATGAATGAATATTTAGGGGGTTTTCCTAGAATTAGAACCACGCAAAGAAAGACACAGGGATTTAGGCAGGTTCATGTAACATCCCAATTTTTGAGCTTAAAAATCTTTTAAATAGTTAGTAGGAGAAAATTCACCATTTGGATTTCTTTGACTTTAATTTCAAAAGCGACTTTACAATCAAAAACATTTAATGAATAATCCCAACATGAACAATAGCCAAAACTATTTTATTTGGGTTCTACCGATATATTTTCTAGATTTTTCTAGAATTTTTCCGAGTTCATTTGCTATTTTCTATTGCTTATTTGAATAGTATTTTCTAAATTAGAAAACTATTTAAAATCTCAGAAATAGTCTCGGCCGAATTCCTTTCTTCCGCCCGTTTTTCCCTTCCCGCCCGTTTCGCGCGAGGCCCAGCTCCTGCGCCGCGCTCTCGCACCGGCACGACGTGGGCCCCACACGCCAGTCTCCTCCCCCGCTCTCCGGCCGTTTCGCCAAGACGGCCGCCCGTCCGCCATGACCGAGCTCCGAGTCCCGAACGACAACGCCTTTCCTTTGAACCCCTTCTAGAAAACGTAGAATCTTATCCCCAACCTCCCGCATCTTCCCGAATCAAAATCGAACCTGATTCGTTTCTATCTCCGATTCTCTCTCGTGTTCGCTTTGGACGCTTTTAGGTTTCGCCGCGCACGCCTCCCTAGCCTGACCCTATAAATAGGACCCCTGGATAATCTCGATGTCGCTGCGTCGCCATCGAGTGCACCGCCGGGTTCAAGATCACCGTGGCTACCTCCGGGAGCCTTCGCCGCCGCCATAACCTCACCGGAGCTCCAGTCCGACAAAACCCGCAGCACCTCCGCCGCTCTGAGCTCGCCGGCCGCCACCGCCCCTCCCGATCACCCGGTTGCATTGAGGTTCGCACAGCGCCATCTACACGCCTGGTACCACTCACCGCCGGCCGAAGCTCTCGCTGCTCGCCGCTGCCGTCGGGATCCGAGCGCCGCTGCTCCTATTGTCGTCCACGTCACCGCCACCTCGGCGCCGTGCCGCTCGTGCCTCGAAGTCGCGTGCGTGGCGCCCAGTCAGCTTCCACATGCACGCGTGCGTGGCGCCCACCGGTCCCGATCTCGAGGCTCGGTAGACTTGGTCTACCGTGAGCCATCTCACTGACATGTGGGTCCCACATGTCAGGTTTGTCTTTTATTTATCTTTTTCCGAAATTTCTTGCTGACATCAGCGTTGCGCAATAATCCGATTTTTCTTTAGAGAAATAATTCGGAAATTCCAGAAAAATCCAAATTAGGGTTTCTTTTTAGATTTAAACTTCGAGAGCTTATAACTTTTGCATCCTAACTCCGATTGAGCCCATTCAAATTTCTAAATTTATCTAAATTCAAGCCCTATTTATTTGAGATTTTTATTTAATTTTTGGAGCTTGTTTTGCCTCTGTTATTTATTTGTTTTGTTTGTTTGTCTCGTTTGCGAGTAGACGTCGATTCGTCGGGGAATTTCGTTGAAGAAGGAGCACCCCAAGATCAAGACCAGTACATAGAACTTTTCCAAGGAAAGTCATACCTTTGATCATTTTGAACCCAGTTTTCAAATTACTTTGTGTTAAATTATTGCATTCTACTTTAATTATTTATTTAAATGCTTTGGGCATAGTTATTATCCAAATTGTTATCACACATTGGCCTTGTATGTCATATTTCCTTGTCACCCTAGATTGGTTTATTAGTTGGTAATATTGTAGCACCAACGTGGGTTGGTTAGATGCGAGTACAATTGCTTAGCCATGCTACGAGTCTCACATTTTATGTAAGTTGCAATTATTTAAATATGACTAAGTGACTTTGGAACTTTGTGTAAAACTGTGTGCTGACTTTGGAACTTTGTGTAAAACTGTGTGCTATGTGTTATTACTTTGTGATGGCATGTGTTGCACTAAAACCAACTGGGTGGTAAAGGATTTAGACTGAGGCAAGTGGTGGAAGCTGTGTGATATGGTGGACTATGTGATGGGAATGATAATCTTTGTGACTTAGTTAGAACATGAAGTCTTACCTTGGTCAATTAAGGACTTAACTTTGTGCGCCATTGAATCGAGCTCATCAGCACGACCACATGCCCGGTATGGGACGGGCCTAACTTAGTAAGTTATGGATTCTCGCATTGATGTTCGTGGATAGGTTAGGTGTGTGACAGGTGGAGGTGTGACTACTTGGTGGTTGCATCGCGGGACGATCGCCTTCCCCGCCCAAATGTGTGTTATACCAATTCTATGTGAGCTGGTATAGCGGTTTGTAAGCACACTGGGAATGTTAATGTTTGAGATGAAGTTTCCGAACTGTTTTATTATGATTGGTGCTTGCTACACTAGTCGTATCTTGTGGGTAAAGTGTACAACCTCTGCAGAGTGTTGATCAATCTATTCGAATAGCCGCGTCCGCGGTCATGGACATGCTCGGGGATTTCACACGAGGGGTAGTTTTCATAAAATGTTGGGATGGGAGCTGTGTGATCTCAATCATATGGCTATGTGAAATAATCTGTTTAGTTGTGTGTCTTTGTGGAAACAACTGTTAAATTAGTATTGTCTATTTGTTTTGAATTATGTTTTCAATCTATTATTCGTATTCAATTGCAAATGTTGCTTTTATGCAAAAGAACCACAGAAGCCTTTCCTTTGGAATAAGCCTGCATCTATACATTGCATTCTGTGGTATGATTTGCGAGTACGGTTGTGTACTGACGCTTGTTGTAAAACTTGCGCCCAAACCTACATAAGAGGAGGAGTCTACGCCGCTGAGGAGGAGTTTGTCAAGGTCGATCGCTCGTTAAGGTCCGGATCCCATTGGTTGCTCGTGGTGAATTGGTGGGATCTACGCTGGAGTTATTTCCGTTCCGCTGCTGTTTATTTCCTGTTAGCCCTGCGTGGCTTAATAAGTGTAAATTCGACCATAAGGTCAAAACCCTTATTTGTTATTCAAACTAGTCATTTACTTTACTTATCGCTTGTGTGGATCGATATTTACCTATGTTAACCCTGTGTGCACTAGAGTGATCCTCGACTAGTGGAGTATACATGAGGGTTCCATAATCGCACTGCAGGTCCCGACAGAGGTGGTATCGAGCCATACTTCGATCGTAGGTCTTGACCTTAGTTAGATTGGCCGCCTTTAGAGTGTCCAAATTATTTTCTAAAGGAAAATTAACTTGCAAGGTTAATTAATTGCTTAACTCTCCTCATATCTCTCGCCTCAACTTTTGCTATAATCCTTTGTCTCCCATTGTTTTAAAGTTTGCTTTACTCGCTTCGTCTGGTTGACAGATTCCTCGCCTTCGAGCTATGGTGAGCGATCGGACGGTATGTCATGAGCTTTGGAAGTTGCTCCGTGTTCTGGAGGTTTTGATCGTCCACGTACGGTAACAACCGGATTGTGAATGGACAACCGCGGAGTGATTTTTCGCCGACGATCTACGCCGGGAGGAATGACAAGGCGAGTCAACCTTCGCACGCCTCGTGAGGAAGATCACTTGGTTGGAAGGTATCCAGGTCGTCGCGCTTGGCCACGCGTTACGCATCGTGGAGAGCACGCTCGCACTCGCAGCTTTGTGGCCGCCAGAGGAAGCCTTGGAGAGGACCATCACAGAGTTGGATCATGTCTATGAAGCCTTGCAGAGTCAAGAGAAGGTCGCTACTCGCAAGAGATCCTCTACGACCAAGTTCCCAAGAAGAGAAGACCCCAGGAGGATTCCAAGAAGATCCGAGGAAGGCCCAGTGGAGCCAGAGGAAGATGCAGAGCCGAGGAGCCACCGAACCGGTTGCACCAGAATGCTGTTCTCTCGCACCGATTCAGTGGCATCGAGATCGGCTTGCCAAGATGCCGCTCACTTCCAAGTCTGACCGTCGGGAGCGTCGCCGCGGTTGTGGAGGCTTTCTCGAGTAGTTGGTCTTAGTTCCAGTTTTTCAGGCTTAGCCAGTTTCAGTTTAGTGAGTCGCCCTTTAGGCGGTAGTTTTGTATGCTTAGGTCGTTGTTTTTTGAAAAGTAGTATGAGTGCAAAGGCCCTTAGGCATTTGTTGCACCATGCTAAGACCCTATATAATAAAGGTATTTCATTTGAGTTTCTTGAGCTGTGTTTTGTTGGGTTTAACCTACCCCTGCTTAGTTCTTAACTTACCTCGTGCTTGCTACCTTATCTAACCCATGGAGCTTCGCCAGATGGTCTCAACTCGTCAGACTGCTGCTAGTGGTTCCGGCACCCCAATGCCGAGGAGCAATGATCTTAAACTTTTTCCCTTATGCATGATAAGGGTATACTTAAGACTATAATGAGGATATTTCTATTTATAATAACAATTAAAGATAAATAATTTAATTAATTGAAGATTATTAGATCCTCGTCATTTCTTATTCCAATGGATCAATGACCCAAACATGCACGGTAGGGAGTTCATCGAGCAGAAGTACATGTTCAACTACGTAGTGCCACTCGAGGTCTTCCAACGCTAGAAGCCTTATGTACCCGAGAGCGGGGAAGACAAGGGAAACGACGGAGCCCAAGAGCGCCGAACAACACGTTGAGGACGGCTGGCCCAAGCATGCGGTGGAGAAGGGGAATGCTCCTTCTAGTGAGACTAGTGATCGTTCTAGCACTCCCCGTCGTTTAGGCACACTATGGATTGAACAGGTTAGTTATGTTCCATTTGCGCCCTAATTGTTGATTTGCCCTTATGTTCTGCTAACATCATTCCATCTTCCAACCCATCTCACAGTACATGACTACCTTCAGGACTGGGCATACCCGTGGGACTACAGGAGACAAGGGGGAAGGCACTGATTTTCTCATCGAGGGCTAGCTGAGCTCTTGATGTTCTGTCGGGACCCGAAAATACATCTCAGGAACCCTCTGTGTATTCTTAACTAGTTCCAGATCAGTAGCTAGCTCACATAGGCAAACAATGATGAAATACCATCCATTTATTCGATTTAACTAAAAAGATCTCAAAGTAACAAATAATAATAATAACTGGACCTTATGGTCAACGTTTACTTAACTTGCCACGCAGGGCTAAAGAAAAAATAAACTCTTGCAGCGGAAATGAACTCTTCAATGGCCAATCAACATGCCCACAGGCAATCGAGTGGAGAACGCATCCTAATCCGCAAAACCTCCATGGTCTTCCTGGTAGAACTCGGAGTTCCCTGGTTCTTCTGCGGAGATTAAACAACACAGGGCGCAAAGCCATGAGTACTTTGAATGTACTCAGCAAGCAGTGGGGAAATGTATGCAAATAGTATTCATGAGGCTTGAACAAAGGTTAGCTGTATGGTTCTTTTGCAGAAAGCAGCATTTACGATAAATACAATAAATAGATTGAAATGCGTAATTGAAAACAATAATAAGTAATTAAACAATTATTTTGAAACGACTAGTGAACTTCCCATTCACTCCAACCAATCAAACGATAAGTGAATCCCTATTCACCAATCAACACAAACCACCAAGTGAATGACCTATTCACCAAACGAACATTATATTCATCAAGTGAACTTCCCATCCACACTCCGACACATTTTTGAAGAAACTCTATCTCCCGTGTGAAATCCCCGAGCACGTCCATAACCGCGGACACGGCTATTCGAATAGTTTTACACTCTGCAGAGGTTGTACAGCTTGACCCACAAGAGATAAATCAACTTATAATGTCCGTTTCACACACTTCCTAGGTGTGCGACTAATTGATCATCACAAGGCTTTTACAAAGATCCTTCTTAACCCAGTTCTACCCGCCAAGGTTTCAACACTGAATGTCTTTCCGACCAAACAGGGCACCCCTCTTGCACCACCGTGAGAATACGTTTCCCATAGCTCACACTTCACATGACAACCAAAATTAAGACATTGCTAATTAGTCAGCCAGCCCGTCCCATCAGACATGTGGTTGTACGGTTAAGGCCCAGTTTAATGGCGCACAAGATTAAGTCCTTGACAAATTACTCAGGCGAGACTACCACAAACCCACAACATCTTCAATCCACACCCCCACTATCCACCAACCACTCGCCCAAGCGAAAAACCATTTTATTCAACTAAAACCCATGACTAACCCCGTCATGGTACACAAACTTTAACAAGAGTGGCTCACCACCACGGTTTCATATCTCATTAAGTTAAGATTAAACATTATGACACATGTGATGACAAACCCATCGTAACTAAGCTGAACTAAGCATTGATACGATACCCATGTTGGCAATACAAATATATCCAACTAAAATAACCCATGCTAAGGTGACAAAGGATTCATGACATTCAAATAATCAAAGGAGGCATAACGACAACAGGTAATAACTATATCCAAAGCAATTTGTATAAATATTGCATGCAATTGTATAAAACAATATACTTTTGAAATCATAGGTTCAATATGATCAAAGGACCACAACTTGCCTGGGAATAAATCCTGTGATTGATCTTGATCTTGGTATGCTACTCCTTGCTCAAATCTTCCCGAAGTATCAACGTCTACTCGTAAAAACAAGCAAATAAACCAAATAAATAAATAATAGAGAGCAAATAAACTCCAAAAACTAAATAAAAATCTTAGATAAATAGATCTCGAATTTAGATAAATTTAGGAATTTGAATGGACTCAATCGGAGTTCGGATGCAAAAGATATGGGCTTTGGAAGATTGAAATCATATAAAATCATGAAAATAATAATTTATGGATTTACTGGAATTACTTTTCTGAAGGAAAAGATAATTAATGCGTCAGCTGACGTCATCAATGAAATTTTGGCTGAAAAGAAATAAAGAATTGGAATTTGACAAGTGGGGGCCCACTGGTCATTGAGTTGGTGCATGGTGAACTGGATCCATGGACTTTTTGGATCGGGTGGAGTTTGGGTGTGCCACATGGCCGACAACTGGGCGCCATGTAGGATCAAAGGGGCGAGGTGGCGGCTTGTTTGGCTTGCTGACTCAACACAGCGAGAAACAAAAGGGGCAGCCGGCGATGAAGATGGCAACGTCGACGGCGACCGTGGCGAGAAGTCCGTCCGAGGAGCAAAACGGGACGCTGAGAACTTGATGATGCTCTGGGAGGTGGTTCTGCGGCAAGGGCTCGCCGACGGCGGTGACTTGAGCGGCGGTGAGGTCCTCGGGCGCAACGGATGTGGCGATTGGATGATGCCCAAAGAGAACTAGGGGGAGCACCGGCTTGGGAAGGCGATGAGGATCACAGAGAGAGGTTTGGGAGGTCCGGGGGTGAGCCCTGTTGGCGGTAGTGCGAGGTTGACCGGAGAAGACAAAAGTGGCTGGCGGCGGCCACTACTACAAAACAGGTCATATTGACGCCATCACGCAGCGGTTCCAAAGGAGCCGTGCGTGTTGATCTTATACACGGTTCCCTTTGGAACCGCTCGTGATAGTGCTCATCACGCACCGGTTCTTATTACCAACCGCTCGTGATACTTCGCGCACGGTTCATAATAAGAACC